>OX457003.1:19284708-20484708 GCA_949752705.1 Callimorpha dominula | reverse complement strand
GACATTTACAAAGCTAAAGCAAATTTACACAAAACAAAAACACCATTTTCAGTCAAAAAATTGGATATTTCTGACATGCCACTTTATAGTGCAAATGAAACTGATCAAATTATTGACACCCCGCTTAACTATTCTGCAGAAGATGCAAAATTTAGACGAATCAAATTACGGTTAGATTCAATACTTAGGGAACAACGCAATAAAGTACCTAAATTCGATCCAGAAGTTGACCACATTGAGGAGACAACACGAACGTTTAACTCTTTACGAGTCAAAGTCAAAAGAAGGTCTTTAGGAGGAATAAGTCAGCAACATATCAATGAGTCTAGAAGAATATTCTGGAACTATCCCAAAACTAGTTACCCATGGTCGTTTCTACATATTCAAAAACCAAGGGTTTATTCATTAATGGAAACTTTTCTTTACGTTTGCCGTGCTAAACTACCTTTTACGCAGGCTATCAGAAGAAAATACATTAGAACATTTAGATTTAAAATTGGTTATATTTTTGCTAATATTAGAACAATCATGGAACAAATGCAATGGCTGTATAGTATGATGGCACGTTCCTGGGATAACTTTAATGCATTTGTTACATTTCACCACTTTCTTCAAATGTATGAAAGTATGATTAGGTATGACCTAGATGTCACCGACCTTATAGATTATCTGACAAGATTAGAATATGATCGAAAATTGGTATACGATCCCGACTATTATGACGAGCGTCCATGGGAACCAGGCTTTACTGAACCCTGAACACTGGCTATACAGATATGTTTTTCCTCTTCTTAATTATGTTGTTAATATATATGTTTGAGCATTATTTGTACCCCCTTTCAAACAAATTTCGCTCACGAAGGAATGTCAAATTTGGAACACTTAAACTTAATATATAGAAGGAGTGTAGAAAGCTCAAATTGTTAATCATTGTGAGTTATAAATTTAAAAATTACTCGAAATTCCCCTCTCTCCCCCCCTCACTCCCCCACTTCCCCTACTCCCACAAGATATACAAAGAATGGCCTTAATAAGGCTTTAAGGCAGGCTACGCACTTGTGAATCTTGAGTTGCAGGTGTCTTTGAGTGGCGGTAGTCACTTACCATCAGGTGAGCCATGTGCTCATTTGCTCCCTATCCCATAAAAAAGGCCTGACTAGTTCCGCGCCCGACACATTATATGCATTTAATTGCATTATATTGTGAGTGATGAAGTGTTTGTAACTGAGATAGCAAAAAGTTTGGTCCCACTCAGTGAAAACCATTAGAAATACATTTCAAGATAAGATCTCTAGCCCATGGTAGACAATAGACTGATGCAAAGGTAAGTAACCTTTGCATCATTCTATGGTCTATGCAAAATTTTTGGCAACATGATTGACTGTTCACAATTTTTGACTTCTGTTTACTTGTAAACGTCCTCGTTTCCCAGTCACACCACTCTTTACACCTGTAAGAATACATGTTTTAGGTGTCAGCTCGCCCTATGCAAGAATATGTAATGTTATCCCGTAGGTATAGTGGGATAAAAAGTAGCCTATGTGTTAATCCAAGTATCCAGCTATCTACATACCAAGTTTCATCGCAATTGGTTCAATAGTTTTTGCATGAAAGCGCAACAAACATGTAATAAACATTCTCACAACCACTGATATAAACTATGAAAACCACTAACTAACAGTAACTGCCAAGTTGTTCGTACCTCTATCCGCACTCAAGTGATTCGTTCGCCACTTATTTCTACCCTTTTATAATCCCACTATTCGTTACTGTTATATATCAATCGATCAATAGTATTGCGTTACCGGTATAACCAGTCAAAATAATGTCTATTAAATTATTTTTATTAAATAGTGAACTGTGTTATCAATTATTATAGTTTGGCCCTATTTTTAATAAAATTTGATGTGGGGACAACAAACATCCATACATTCAAACATCCTCACAAACTTTCACGTTTATAATATTAGTAGGTTAAGGGAACGCTTGAGTTTCTTGCAACTTTCTTCTTGTGTTTTTTTATTTGATGATTTGTCTTTGCTTTGCAGTATAAATATTTTTATTACATTAATAAATTATCAGCAATAAGTCTTTTTAAACTCTAAAACACGCTTCAATCCAATAGATCTATGATGCCGTATTTTCCTAAAACTGGAAGTGTTCCAACATGAATAAATCATGTTCCGGCGAGTCTTCAATAAAGTAGAACACTCATAGACAGGCGATATTCATCTATTTATTATACACATGTACATATGTTTGTCTAAGAACATATTCACATACGGAAGCAAGGATTTTTTTTTATTATTCGTGATTGAAATGAATTTATCAAAACTGGATGTTTATTTCTGGTCTTCAGCCAAATTCTGTTCCACTACTGGGTACGGGCTTCTATTTTTTACAGGATAAGGATGAGTCATAAGTAACCTCACTATTCCAATGTGGATTGTCAGATTTCACAAATCTTCGCGAACAGTATGGAAAACCCTCAGGTAAGGAGGTTTCCCTCGCTATGTTTACCTTCATCGTTGAAGCTGTTGAAGAAGAATGAACATTGTAACAGTGGAAGTTGACTCAAAAATTCGCACAACATTTTAAAATGTTCCCTCTTCCTTCCTTCCGCTCTTCCCCTCTCTCCCCCTCTACCCCTATTCCCACCTTAAAGGGCGGCAACGCACTATACCATAATTTTTTTTTAAAGATTTTAGCCATTTAGATTTGTCAGTAACAACCTCATAGCTATTTATATAAACTATCAAAATGACTTATGTAAACTATCATAATGACAAAAAACGATTCGTTTTGCTTACGGACGGTAAAATTTTCGTTGAAAATTCAACGAAATTTTTCTTGTTTATTGGAACGCGGTATTAATCTTTTATACTATGTAACAGTAACTGCTATGTTATTCGTACCTCAATCGGCATTCAAGTGATCGCTGTTAACTTATAATGCATGTCTAGCCTTTTATCACCCACCATGTCAGGCCGGCCAATAGCGTTGCATTACTGGTATAACTAGTCCCAATAATGTCTATTAACTCATTGTTATTAAAAGTGAACTATTTTATGATTTATGGTAGCTGCTCCAATCCTATTGATCGTAGCGTGATGTTATATAGCCCGTATGTATACCTGTGTATGAGATCAAAATAAATTTGTTTCTTTCTTTCTATATATAGCCTTCCTCGATAAATGGTATTTACTAAGGACTTTGTTGCCGTATTTAGACTCTAAAATGGTCTATTATGCGTTTAGATATGGCTTGCTAGTTGAACCAGCCAGAAGCACAGAAGCCTCCTGGGGCGTTCACAGGCTTCTAGGAGCGACCGATCCACGAGTATTGCCCGTTGCGTGGCTACTCATTCGCACTCTAGGATAACGTGGGCACCCGTTTCCTCTGCGTTGAGACATCCTCTGCATAGAGGGCTGTCTGTCGCATTAATGTCGCGTACACTCTCGTTACGAGAGTGTACGACAGTGCTAGTGAAAGTAACTTATCTTCTTTCTTTTTTCCTACAAGTTAAGTTAAAATCAATTCATTTGCATCTGGTAATATGTGTCTATTATTTACATACAGCGTGTAAGTTTAAGCTACCTGAAAAACTTACAATAACCTTTTTCTGTTTATACTTAACACAATACAAAAGTTATCAGTTCATCATAAAAATGCGGGATTAAGGATTTATAGTCATTAATTTCATTTGGCGCTACGCAATGTACATGCAACATGCGTAGGTATTCTTTTTGTGTGGTACCTTGAATGACCTTAAACGTTCAGCGCTGTCAAGACCAGCTGATTGCATAAAATATTTAAATGTTGTTTGATTGATTACATTGCAGTTTTTTCCGTATGAGGTATTTATTACATTTTTTTCCGTAAAATATTCTGTTTACTCCTTGTGATATCACTTTCACTATCACACTCAGAACGATGATCTGAATACACTATTTTTTGATTCGGTACGGTGTACTTACGCATCCCTACCTACATAGGGATAAAATAGTTTATTGTGGTAAAAAATTATTGTGGGAGAGCCATGCTTCGGCACGTATAGGCCGGCTCGACCGGAATGATACCATGGCTTCACAGAAAACCGGCAGTGTAGCCATGCTTGCATTGCTTTTCGCCGAGCGAGTGAGGTTACTGGAGGCCCTAACCTTTCCTTCTTCCCCCTCTATCCCTACCACCTTAAAGGCCCGCAACGCACTTGTGACTCTTGCGTTGCAGGTGTCCATGGGCGGCGGTAGTCACTTACCATCAGGTGACCCATCTGCTCGTTTGCCCCCTATCTCATCAAAAAAAAAAATGGTTTATGAAAATTACTGTAAAACAAAAAACACTTTGGGCGGACCACTGCAGTACTATAATAAACACGAACATTACGGAAACAAATTAAAACTCACGAGTGTGAAGTATATGCAATAACACACTCTATTTCATTACAATAACGCATAAATTCCCATGAAACCAGCATTTCCGGTCCATTAAAATAGGAGCACTCTACAATGGTGTAATTTGTTCCGGATAACACATAGTTTTTATAACTACTACCCTATTTGGAATTAAGTTACAAGAAACAGCGAATATGTTTAACCTCTTAAAAACCCTGATTTTGTTCCAAAGGTTAATGAAAATCTTATTCATGCTTCAATGTCCGAGAATACCGTCGAGGCTGTGTGCTGGACGAGCCGCTAGGTGAACTAACACTAGGAAGACCCTCTAACGGTGGCCGCGAAACGTTTACAATACATAATCTTTTGAAGTAAGGACTACCAATTTTGACAATAGTAAAATATATTTTGGGTTTAAAATTACACAGCGAATTCTAGACCCCAACCCAACAACAACAACTACGCACATAAGTTGTAAATACCATTCTAAATAGTTCTAGAGAAATACATATTATATAGAGAAACATCCAGATATACATATTTATGCATACTAGAGACACTGAGTTATTATTACTAGCGTATAGAGTAGACACCGCGAAGAAAAAGTTTGTAACGCGAACTGCTGTCCCTGCACCGCAGTGCAAACAAATCTTTGTAGTATTTCGTTGGGCAACACGCGTAAACGCCATGAAAATCACGGCTTACGCTCGCGAGAAAACTACAACTCAAAAACGATCAAGCGCTGCTTGTTAATACTGTAGGATTTTACTGTAACTATCTGGTGATTTAAGAGTGGCTATGAGTTTGTTTGCCCGATTTCTTCTCACAAGGCTCAACTATTCAGGCGGCAAGTCGAAAAAAAGTATTAGCACAACGAAAAATGCTGATTTTGAGTTGATTTATTTTATTTACGCCATCTCACAGTGGGGCCAATTGACAAAAAGCTTCCCAAAAAAAAAATCAAGTAATCGATCTGAAATCTCTGTCTTGGGGGTTTTTGGTTTCGCTGATTAGGACCACCTCCTTGCATGAAAGAGCCCATATTTCATAACACAATCAAGTTACATATCACTTTCAAGGTTTTCGGGGTCGCTGATTACGAATGTAATGTCAATTGTACAAAAACTCACCCCGTTTACCGCCTAATGACCACCTCCTTCCATGAAAAAGCCCATATTTCATAACGCAATCAAGTGACGTATCACTTCCAAGGTTTTCGAAAAAAATCGATTAAACACAGAATAGCAGATAAAGCAGCTGATTCTTTTTTATTTTATTTCTAATGATTTAATTTACCAGCTCCAATCGTTTCAGAGCGGAACAATGCGGAACATTTTAGATTTTTACTTTATAGTACACAAATTTTTAAATTTTACAGCATAAAACTACATAAGATTCTATCCCTCTTTCTAAATTTATTGCTCGATTGCTTGAGTAATTACATAAATTTTCTAGTATTCGATTAATCCTTAGCTGACGATTCCATTTAGTTTCATTAAAAACAAATTTTGAAAATTTGGTGCGTGTTTGTAAATGAGCGTCATTTTTTCTCTTCGAAACACTAGATCACTGCTTCCCTGAAAGGTACTTTTACCCTGGAATTCTACGGGCGAGCGTTGTATCATTCAATTATATTTCACTAGGGATCAATATAGCCAATTTGCGATAGAAGAATCTATAACTAAAAACTTCTTTTTTTACTTTTGGAAATCTTTTTAGGATTTGGCCCTAATGTGCATCTGTGCATTCTGCGCGATACTATTGTTTTTCATGCTGGTTGTATACTAATTATCAATATTACTTAATTCGGGCAACTTTCACAGATGATGTAATTTTAATTTAGATTTTTACAATATTTCTTTCACAGATGATGTGATTTTAATTTAGATTTTTACAATACTTCTTTCACAGATGATGTAATTTTAATTTAGATTTTTACAATATTTACTATATTTTGATACAATCCATCATCCTCCCATCCTCCGAGTCTTTCCCCAACTAATTTGGGGTCTCCTTTCAGGCTAACTACGATACGGCTGAACTTCAATATTTTCAGTGAAGTTACGACAAGTGACCTCCACAACTCAAGTATTAGGCAATATCTAAGTTCATATTCATATACTTAATTGTACACAAAAATAACAATCATTTACAGGTACAGTTTTCTTCCAGCATAACATTGGAAGAGAGGATAGTAAAGAATAAATAGAGGCAAAGTGTGAACGTTAAAGAGAATTGAATAAACATAAAACTAAATTCTCCAACTATCCACAACGAAATGCCACAGTTGTTCATATAGTAACGTGCTCTCCGAAGCACGGAGGGATCTCAATGTATTAAGAATGTTCACCCATCCTAAGACTGACCTGGCTAGTATTATTTAACCTTGCAATGTAACGTGCTTACCTACTCGGTTAACACATAGAGACAAGCCATCCATTAAATATATTTATATATAGCAAAAGGAACTTCGTACTAAACGGGTGTCCCAAAGGCAACTCACGCGTTTTTAAGTGAAACTTCTTTGGAATCGTTTTGAAAATTCCATGAAACGAAAAAGTCACACTAAAAAGAGATAAACATATTCATAAATAGGATTTAGCCTGCGAGAGAATGAGATAAAATACAAGTATACAGTATTTCCTATAATCTTCGTAAGCTAGTACGTGTCTTTGCGCCTGCGAACTACGAAGAAAAAGAGATAAACATATTCATAAATAGGATTTAGCCTGTAAGAGAATGAGATAGAATACAAGTATACAGAATATTATACTTCCTATAATCTTCGTATGCTAGTACGTGTCTTTGCGCCTGCGTACTATGAAGTCTTCAGAAAATGCGTCATAGTCAACTTAGTGTATCATTCACGTGTATTATTTTTGTGCATTTGCGTATTAAAATTCGTTGGTTAGTTAATTTATGTTAATTATTTAACACATCTGTGTTAATTTTATTAATAACTTTTACATAAATTATCTAAAATTAAATTTATTAACATTAGTAAATTATTTGACTTCATTTTACTTTTTATTTCTCATTCTCTCGTAGGCTACTTTTCTGAAGTTTCAGGTTCTGCCGTATGTCAATTGCACACACACACACACTTTTTTTTAATTTTAAGTTTAAGACAAAACAACTTATTGTTTCGGTGAAATTGTGTTGATTTATGATTTTGAGTTACAAAAAAAGATGATTTCAATCAAGTTTTAAGGAATTTCATAAAATGAAGATATTTTACTTTGACACACATTTGCAAATGATTTAGTACCTATATTCCAAAACAAAAAAAGAATAACGACGTGATTGGTCAATTAATGCGCTCCATATATCGTAACACAGCGAGTGGCCAATTACGATAAACTAAATGTTGCGGCTCTAAGCATAATTGTAACACATGCGATCACTACGTGGCACTTCCCCTTGTTTTTATTGTTTCGTGCTTAACACCGTAAAGTTGTTTTTATTTCAGTAAAGCGTGTGCTACTGCCCTATTTCTTAAAAAGCCCCTGGACTGCGTGTATTTTGGTATTAAGAAGTAAATAAAAATATCGTGCTTTTGTGGATAACTTTGATACAAAATGCTCCCCACGCGATTCGATTCGACGTCAAAGCGATTGTAATTAAAACAAATTATGATTTAGATAAAGCTTTTGTCCGTATTTTGGTACTGTTTTTTTGTTTTAAAATTTTACTAAAATGAATTATATGTTATGCCTGTATCCCAATTTATAAAACACAAAACATTATTTGTAAAAGTTGTTTTGTGGTTTGTAAATCCCAACTTTTCGAATTTATTATAAATACCTAAATATTATGTTTTTTGTGGTATAGGGGGCAAGCGAGCAGACGGGTCATCGGATGATAAATGACTACCGTCGCCCATGGGCACCTGCATCTCAAGAGTCACAAGGTCGTTGCCGGCCTTTAAGGTGGGAGTAGAGGAAGGATGGAAGAGGGGGATAGGTGGGGAGAAAGGGGGAGGAAGGGTTAGGGCCTCCGGTAACCTCACTCACTCGGCGAAAAACCATGCAAGCATTGCTTCACTGCCGGTTTTCTGTGAGGCCGTGTTATAGTGAGTGTGTTTGTTTGTTAAAAAATTAAACAAGGAAGAAAGACAAAAGCAAAAATCATCCATATAATTAGTTGTAGTAGTTTAGTCGGACATTTTATACATAAAATTCACAATAGGTAGACTAATCTTAGAAAGCCATATCTTCCATCCAAACTTGTTACCATGTATCAACTGTTATTTTGGCAGCCCTAACTCCGTGGCGTCATAGCCCATCCCTAACAAACGGTTGGTAATGGATGCAAGTCACGTGATCCTCTGAAAGGCAATCCGACATACGTTACTAGTGTAATATTGTCTACTAGCTTCTGCCCGCGGCTTAGCTCACCTGAATGAAGATTTTTGTTTTTTTTATGGTATATGGGGCAAACGAGGAGACTGGTCACTTGAGGGTAACTGACTACCGCCACCTATGGCCACCTGCAACTCAAGAGTCGCAACACCAAAGGTTTAGAACGTCTGCATTATAAATTACTACGTTGATTAGAATAGAAAAACTCATGAGTGGGATTCATTTTAATTAAATTATACGGTTTTTTTCATGTGTGTATTTCGAGGATACCCACAAGGATCCTTTACCTTCCCACATTTGGGCCCTTGGGGGTCACTGTCTAGTTAGTAGACTTCTTAGTTGAACTACGGAATCCATTACTATAACTTCTGGAATTACGACTCGCCTACCCTAATACAAAACTCAATTAAAAGGCGATATAGTATTTTCAAAAGTAGATTGAATTTTCGCTCAGTTGGAAAAGGTTTTTTTTTGTATTAAAACAACAGTGAAATTGCACTCAATACACTGTTTCAATTCCAACAACTGCACTCTTCACGGCTGGCTGGAATTAATTTTAAGCTCTTAGATTCAATGTGTTTGGAACATGAACTCTTACATAAGCTTTTGGATCACTTGTTCGATGGCCCACGTTTATTTTAAATTTATAGTTGGCCTTATTTTGAGGGGCTCGTGGCTAAGTTGCAACCGAGTAGGTTAGCACATTACAAAGTTAAGTAATACTAGCCAGGTCAGTCAAGGATGGGTGACCATTCTTAACACATTGAGACCCCTCCGTGCCTCGGAGATCACGTTAAACCGTCGGTCCCGGGTGCCATACAAACATCTGTGGCATTCGTTACGGGTAGTCCGCGCCCTAAAAAGTCCGACAACCTGGTCTAACTACAGAACTTTGATATCACCTAGTACTTGGGTTGTGTAGGTCTGATGGCAGTCGCTTCACGTAAAATATCAAAGTACGGCCGTATCGTAGTTAGACTGAAAGCCGACCCCTACTTAGTAGGGAAAAGGCGCGGAGAACAAGTTGGCCTTATTTTATGGCCCATTTTAATTTAAAAATTTTACTAGTCGGAGTTTTCATAACACAAACTTTGGGAATAAATATTTTCTTGTTTGACATCAACACTCAAGCGGGTGAAACCGCGGGGCGGTATAGCGGCTAGTATTTCATAATGAGATCATAAACACAGATATAATATTCTAAGTGTAGCTGAATATTAATTGTATTTACTTGTTAACCTTTGAAGAATACGAAAACAGTTAATGTTTTAAGTATTAGGAATAAAAAAATGTAAAGAATATTGCGAAATACTACTTCTAATAACTAAAACACACTCTTTTGTAACTAGCTGAATTTAAAAATAGAAAATAATTTTCTATAAGTTAAAAAAAAATTTAGTGATTAAGAAAAAAATAATTTCATTGTAAAAAAGTGTGGGGTGCTTTTTTAAATATTATATAATAACTTTACTTTTACCAATGTCTGTCAATAAAATATTTACAATAATGGACATTCCGCAGCTTAATTTTTTAACAATTACTTATTTTCTACTTCTTAGTTCAACTAGCTGCAGAAGCGTGTTTTTTAGTTTTTTAAGCTATCATTTATTTTGCTTTTTTAGTCTTTAATATTGTATTGTCATCTGTCCTTGATAAGTGTGCGAAGTTTCAATTCAATCCGACGATTAAAAGTGGGTGAAAATCACTTTCAAAGATTCCGTTACATAGATACATACATACCAAGCTAATAAAATCGTGTAATAAACCTTGTACCATCACTATTTCATACATCCTTATGTAAAGGTATATTGCACTTGCGCGTAAGTAAAAATCCACGTTTCACCTTGACATTTTAGCGGTGACCTTTATGTTTATACATTGTATAACTCTATTTAGGGTAGGCACCAACTGCTAAAGAGGTTCTATGTTTGCCACATTTTGTTTGACTTCTGCTAAAGGTCATTAGACACTGTTCTTTTGGTGAATTTTATAATATGTTCATCAAAAAGTAATAGGTGCGATTTTTCACCTTCGAAATTCAAATGACTACCATCGTTTATGCCACAATAATTGGTAATAATATAATGGTGTGTTAAATAGTAATTAAAATAAGCTCAATACTTAAGTTAAGTTTAAATATAGTAGTCAAATATGATTGGAGCTTAAAATTAGTTTAGATCCGATAATTGTTATTAGTTGGCTATTTTTTTATGTAAAAAGCAGTGTTATGATTGACTGTTTCTATAACAGCAAATAGTAACTGAAGATTTATTAAAACTCAAGTTTAAAAACAAGTTGGCTATTTGTAAATTGATGTGTTCATTTATAAGCGATATGCGTTAGTTTAAAATGATTTTTGGTTAGCTTTTATGGAAACGGTCGAGTGAACGAATGTTGGCGAATCGCGTGTTTAAAATGAATGTTGAAATGTTTTAATCAATAGATAATTAATTCAAAATTAAAATCAAGTGTTTATAATTGTAAAACAAATTACCAAATCATTGTTTGTTACTTTAATCAGTGTTATCTGAAATTTGACAAAAAATAAGTGTAATGACTTTGTAGCGACCGCGCCATTTTGTAGTCGAAGTGGCGGGCCGTTGCGAGGAAAAAGACACATTTGCCCTGAGAATTTGGTGAAGACAAGTGGTGTCTAACTAAGGATATCCTGTGAGTACTACGATATTAATATTAGATTGGATTTTAAGGCTTCTGTTTAAACTGTGTTTTACTTAAGAATAAAAGTGTACTTCATATAAATTTGTGTGTGGGTATTTATTTTGCGATGAGTGAGCCTGGTGATAGAGACGAGGTGACGTCGGCTCTGACTCTGCCGACGTCCTGGTTTCTAAAAACCCAAACGGTCCCGTTTACCCGTTATATATATACGGTCGAATTGAGAACCTCCTTTTTTTTCGTCGGTTAAAAAAAGCAGTTATGGGACTGCCGACAGAAGTGAAAACTTAAACGAAACGACGAACTTAAAACGTCACATTAGCAGGTTGGTGAGATTAATTAATAAGGAGCTGACAGAACTCAATGTTTAGATTAGCGCCCTCTAGTGGATCTATATATGTATTATTAGCGTGACGGTCACGACTTCAGTGCTTTTTTCCCCATAACAAAAGTGCATAAACGTGCCTAAAGAAGTTTTACGAGTTAGAACATAAGCATACAAAGCGTACCAAACTCTTAACAAAAATATGCTTACGTGTGACAGTTAAAGCCATAATGCGTAATCTTACCTTCTCATGAAGTACTACTTCGACACGTGTTTCGTCATAATTTGATTTTTTTTAACGTGCTCTTTGTTTTTTATGATTTTCAATCACATGATCCGATGGTCTCAGTAAGAACAACCAGACTAAGCGCAAGCTTCTCAGACCCCTCTCGAGAAGGAGAAATGGTTACAAGGACCTATCAGAGACTGTCGAATTAACGTTGTGTGTATACCGCCGATTTTAGTTCGTTTGACTTCAACATAAACTTTAAAAAAAAACCATTTTTAGGTTAAATTATCTTCATAATTTTCAATTATGTACATTTACTTCAAACTATTTAATGCATTAAAAAATCAAATCATCTTAGTCGTCATATACTGCTCATAATTTAATCTAGTTCACTTCGGTCCGGTCTTATTCAACTTTTTTTGTATTTTATCTATTTATTTAAAACTTCCTGCATTTTATATTGCACGGGGCGGTTTTAATTCCGTGCTATTATCTACCAGACAATCCGATTTACTCTCACAGTATTTGTAACAAATAAGTCAGTGTACCATGCAAGTAAGCAACCCTCATCAATAGAAACAAAGCTATTACATCTCAAAGCATATTACTAAGGCCTTATGTTACTATTTATATGCTCGCACAAACCCACCATCGATTGATGAGCAGAGGGATCGAGTACATAATTAATTCACCAATGCTGTCCAGCAAATCGAATAGAGAGAATTACATTTGTAGGTATTGATAATTTTTACCCTCCGATGTACTTTCCTCTAATGTTGAAACAAAAAATAGGTAATCATCTAATAGGTAACAAAGTTATTTAGTTAAAGTCCTTTAAGCAAAGTAATAATAATATACCAATTTTATTTATTTTTGGCCATTCTCCACTCTTTTCGTAGACATAGAGGGTTTATCCATCTAGTTCTACAATAAGGTCTACGATAGAACAAATGGACAAAAAAAATCCAGACAATTCTACTGCTCACCGCGATAGAACAGAATGGACAAAAAATATCCAGACAGTTCAACTGTTCTACGACATGACGTGACGATATTTTTTTTTATGGTATAGGGGTCAAACGAGCAGACGGGTCACCTGATGGTAAATGACTACCGCCGCCCATGGGCACCTGTAACTCAAGAGTCACAAGTGCGATGCCGCCCTTTAAGGTGGGAATAGGGGAAGAGGGAGAGAGAGAAGACCGGGAAGACGGGAGAGGGGGATTAGAGGGGAGGAAAGGGGAAGGACGGGAACAGGGGAGAGGGGAGGTTTAGGGCCTCCGGTAACCTCACTCATGCAAGCATTGTTTCACTGCCGGTTTTCTGTGAGGCCGTGGTATCGAGCGGAGTCGAGCCGGCCCATACGTGCCAAAGCATGGCTCTCCCACGTAAAGTTTTTGGTGGGAAATCGACCACCAGGCGATCTCTAGTATTTTTTTTATTACGCATAATTTTTTATCATAGTCTGTCATAGTCGTAGAATAGTTTGGATATTTATTGTCCATTTTGTTCTATCGAAGAAGTAATAGTATTAGAGCTAGACGGATAAACCCGACATAGACTTAATAGAACGTTTCATGTACAATTCTGTAGAACTAAGATGGGTGTGCAATCGCCTACAGATCGAGTGCTCAATCAGTGCAATATTATTCAAACACGCAATCCAGACATTGACATCTTTGGTGATTCATTTATTAAACTTTAGACTATATAGCAAAATATATATTTTATAGTGCTCAAACAACTAATATTTAATTTAATTATAAAACTAATTTAATTATAATATGTATATATAATAATATAGATATTTAAATTTATTTATTTATTTATTTATCTCTTTATTGTACACCTTCAATATAAGATACAATCAAAAAAATAATACAAACATTCAGGCATATCAATTGGCGGTCTTATCGCTCACGGCGATCTCTTACAGACAACCTTTGTACGGATATTAACAAATATATTTCAGGGTAGTCTGTGGTGTACTGGGGTAGGTTAATATATATTTTAATATTTACTTAGTATACTTTACTTATATTACCATAAACATACTACATACATACATAAATATATAAATATGTAGGTACCTATATATACATTTATAAGATAGACATATATAAAAGAGATTTAATTGGGGCCTGCGAGATTACGAGCGTTGCAGAGCGATCTGCGACACTAGCTGACGCAGGTACCCTATTTGGTCTTCAGTACCACCCTAGTCCTAAGTCGTATGATTTTTATTGTTATAACTGAAGATACAAATAAAATATTTTTCTTTCTTCCTTTCTTTCTATTTGTTTTAATTTTAATTTTTTTTTCTTCTTTAGCACTCCACTGTAGCTAACCAATGTTACATACACCGTAACGACTGCAAGTGTCATACATGTCAGCCAATACTATTTATAATCTGTAAATGTATTAATATGTGTTTGTACTATTTTAAAAATAAATAAATATAATAATTCCTCATTCTTTAACGTGAAAAACGAGTATAAAATCCACTTGATGGTAACATGGGTCGGTGATCACTGGAGGAATAATCATAAAGGAAAAAAATACTTTTCAATAATACATTAAAAATTAAGGAGCAAATTGCTACAACTAGTCTGCATATTAAAAAAATTATTAAAAAATAATAACAACAATTTTTCAGTTAATTTCTGAACATATAAATTATTCTGTTTTTATAGTTGTTTAATTTTTAATATTACATGGCAACATTGTTTTTAATACAATTATTATGCCAAATGTGGCTTGCGAACAACTTTTTTTGGCATCCATTACATGCAGCCGTTTTACTTTGCCGAATAAATTACTCGAATAATTTATAACCCGTATTTTTCTCACACAAAAACAAATTAATTTATTTGTAACATTATTTTAACCTTCAATCTGCAGAACATTTAGTTAGGGTGCCCAATGAGCCCATAGTTCATTTTTAAAAAGTGTTGAAGGTATTCCATTATCAAATTGTAAGCTATGTAAATATATATTTTGTTGGTATACTAAGACATAAGATTAGGTGTGACTAGTCCACACAAAAATTTTACCAACAACCTAATATTTTGGAATATATGTATTATGTTTTGTAGGTGGTTAACAACCAACCAGTCGTTCTCAGCAGTTTCACCTGCGTGGCCGCCCATTTGCACCTGCAACTCAAGAGTCACAAGTACGTTGCGGGAGTTTAAGGTAGAAGGGAAAGTTGGAAGAGGGGAGAGGGGGGAGGAGAGGAAGGAGGGACAGTAGTCTCACTCCCTCGGCAAAAAGCAATGCAATCATTGTTTCACTGCCGGTTTTCTGTAAAGCCGTGGTTTAACTTCGGTCGAGCCGGCCCATACGTGCCGAAGCATGGCTCTCCTACGATAAATGCATAAATGAAAATGGTAAAAGTATTTAAAATCTTACTAATATTATAAAGGCGAAATTTTGTGAGGATAGATGGATGGATGGATAGATAGATGGATAGGTTTTTGTTACATTTTCATTGATGATGATGAAATTTGCCACAGAGATAGATTAGAGACTGGAATAGCACATAGGGGTCCGTAGCCCGTGGGATAGGTTTCACAAAACTATACAAGCGAACGAAGTCACGGGCAAAAACAGCTAGTGATCCGTTGGTCCTGGTCACGTTCCTGCACGTCATTGGGGTACAGTTAAAAACCAGCGCTCTGGTACCTATTTATACCAGGATGCTGATCGTAATGATCAGAATGCTGAACTGGATGGTGCTTTTATTTTTTTTATATCTCGTCTACTGTGTATCTTTATTTTGCGTTATTTTTCTCTTTCTATTGTTACATTGTCTGTTTTTCTTTCTTTCCTTCTAAATATAAAAAATATTTTTTCAAATCCAGTAGTTCTAGAGAGGCATGCGTTTAACCAAAAAACAAACTCTAGCTTTATTTATACCAGCAAAGATGATTAAACCCTTGCAGAACTACTGCGTCCTACCCAAAAACTATATTTTATGCTCAAATCTTCAATTTAAGATGATTCGTCTTCTTAACAGTTTCCTGTCTCTAAGACTTAACTTTTCCAAGATAAAAACAAGGGTAAAAAGTTTGTTATGTTATATTCTATTACTGTCATGAAATATTCAACAAGTCAGCTTTGAATTTCTTATTAGTTTTACCTTTTCAAGAACATATTTTTTTTTGGAGCATCTTACTCTCATACCTCGGACCTACTCGGAGGCGTAAAGTTTCAAATTCAGTGTTTTGCGTTGCTTTTAATGTCGACCCACTACGGGTCTTTTGGATACCAAGTTTACATACACACACGAAAACACAAAACGTAATCTGAGCATAAACTCTAATCAGGTCTTGCTGCAGTGGGTTTGATGCCTTTATTCAGAATAGGGCAGTATCCTATGTGCGCTCAGAACGAAAGGGCTTTAATATTTTTTAAGAATAGGATAACTTTCGAAGCTAGGGCCATCCGTAAAGGAATATTACATCACTAGAATAAAATTATTGCTGAATTATGTCGAAGTATAACTCCATCAGCAATAACGAAGATAGGACTGAACTAAACAACAAAATATACACTGCCCCGTTTGGCACCGAAGCCTGGCAACCCTCCAAATGTCGCGTCGTAATGATACCAAGTACGCAGTAAGTAAACAATCCGTCTTGTTGGCCCCGGCAATTAAGATACAAAACCGCCATTAAAACATGAACGACTAGTAATTTAAAAGATGACGATTTGATTGCATTTCTTGTTAGGAAATAGCTGCACAAGTTCAAATGGATACTATCTTTTAGGCACTCATATCGACTCCGCTCGATACCACGGCCTCACAGAAAACCGGCAGTGAAGCAATCCTACCGGAGCAATCTTACCGGAGGCCCTAACCGTTCCCTTTCCCCTCTTCCCACTCATCCCCCCCTCCCCCTCTTCTCCTACTCCCACCTCAAAGGGCGGCAACGCACTTGTGACTCTTGAGTTACAAGTGCCCATGGGCGGCGGTAGTCATTTACCATCAGGTGACCCGTCTGCTCGTTTGCCCCCTATACTATAAAAAATAAATAAAAATCATCTGTCTTTTAGACAGTTATAATAATTAAAATGATTTATCTCTCACCAATCAGATACTACAATAAATTGTAATTTAAAAAAACAATTTACTTTTTAAGTGATTGAGTGGTATGTCACTATAGTTAAATATAACCTTTTTTTTTTTAATTGGATTATTGTAATTGAATACCAAATTCATATTAAACTTAATAAAAGTATCTAACAGACTTCTAAAAATCACATGTGAAGCAATCCCGTCCACCTTGAACAACAAGGAACACAGATAGTAGTGAGTCCAGAGTAATTGTTCCTAGTAGGACACAATTCATGAATGCACACTGAAAGCTGGCCTACCTAAATCAATACAAGCTTAGGATAGTCATTACCTTATGGAGACTCTTAACACCGCAATCTAGAATATGACGTCACAAAAGTGGCGCCATGTATTAGTGACTTATGGAACTGATGACTAACTTTGTTTACTAAATCTGTTACACATGTTCTAGAAGACAAGAATTTAATTTGTTATATTTTCACATTTTTTTGTTTGTTTTGACTGCTTTTACTTGTTATTTAAATAATGTATTTTAATATGAGAAGGTGCAGTTTCATTAAGCAAAATGAACACAATATTTAGAAAAAGCGCGTTCCAAAAAAACGGTATTTCAGTTATTCGTTGTAAACCATCGCTGTGAAATGAAACTTACTTTAAAGCACTTCTGAGTTGCTAAAAATGGAATAAAAGAAATGCAATATTGGGATACATGTTTTGACAGGTACAAATTATACATAAATTGTACCCGTTCAAAGCCGTTGCGGGTTACTAGTGAGATATACATATATATATATCAATCTCTATATATTTCAAATCAAATCAAATCAAAATCATTTATTTAAGTTCAATCCATTATAGGTATTTTTGAGTTGTCAGGAGTAGTAAGTCAGTCAGACTAAGTCAGTCAGACTAAGTCAGTCAGACTAAGTCAGTCAGACTAAGTCAGTCAGACTAAGTCAGTCAGACTAAGTCAGTCAGACTAAGTCAGTCAGACTAAGTCAGTCAGACTAAGTCAGTCAGACTAAGTCAGTCAGACTAAGTCAGTCAGACTAAGTCAGTCAGACTAAGTCAGTCAGACTAAGTCAGTCAGACTAAGTCAGTCAGACTAAGTCAGTCAGACTAAGTCAGTCAGACTAAGTCAGTCAGACTAAGTCAGTCAGACTAAGTCAGTCAGACTAAGTCAGTCAGACTAAGTCAGTCAGACTAAGTCAGTCAGACTAAGTCAGTCATGAAGTTAGTTGCCTGTTGAATAAGTAGATCCTGTCTAGAAGAACAGGCAAGAAACTCCAAGGACACTCTTTTTCAACATGTTTTTTACAAGTCTTTGGTTACATGCTTATATACTCAAATTAAATGTGAGGCAATGTAACGTATTGTTCTAAACTATAAACAGTCGCGCAAACTACAACTATATGTAAGTAATAGCAGGTCGGAGATGACCAGATTGACCGGCCCAGATATTATTTTAATGCCTGGCAAAAAGCTCTCTAAGTAATATTCTTCTTACTTACTCGGTATAAATATGTGCTAAAACTACTTAAGCTGTAAGTTTCAAAGCGTTCGCTTGTGGCTTATTGGAATATGCTAATTCAGTAGAGATAAGCCAAATTGGTCAACTTCCCGACGCCTTCACTGACTTTCAACCTCATATTGGCTTCTGACATCATTAGAGTTTGACTACTGAGTTACTTTATACATTATGATTATTGGTAGAATTTATATCTTTATTAACATTTCGTCCTATTTCTATACTGAAAACTCTCCTAAGACCATGAAAGTCAAAGACAAATATCTTTATTTCATAAAGATCTTAAAAAAATGCCCGAACCTCTAAAAATTAGACAAATGTCAACACAATGCTACCGCAACAATAGGTTGTTTTGTCAAAAGTAATTTAAATATTGTTAGGTAAAAAAAAAATATTTTTTTACATTATAGGGGGCCAACGAGCAGATGGGTCACCTGATAGTAAGTGAATACCGTCGTCCATGGACACCTGCAACTCAAGAGTCACAAGTGCGTTGCCGGCCTTTGAGATAGGAGTACGCTCTTTCTTGAAGGTTTGAAGGTCGTATCGGTCTGGAGAACAGCACAGTGGTGAATTGCCAGATGCCAGATGATATCGAATTGCGATCTATAACCGCCTGTTTCCATGTAGTTGAGCCTTGTGAGGAGAAATCGAGCAAACAAACTCCCGGCCACACTTTTAATTCACATATTTAGAGCAATGTATTATAGAACTGTTTAGTTGTGCGCTATTGTGTTAGTAGGTTTCAAAGTAAGGAAACTAAAGTAAAGCCATGAAAATGTTAATACTGAAAACTAAAAAAGATACAATTAAAATAAAAAGATGGAAGATGAAAAACATATTAGCTCACATTACAATTTATTAAATATTTGAAATAGCCTGTGAATCTGAAACCAATTTAATCATAAGCATTTTTATCTTCCATAAAATCTACCATTGAGTAATAGCTTTGTAGCTTAGTTTCTGTTTTACTGTGGCTTTTATTGGGGTTTTATGATAAAAGCATAAAGGCAGGTACAACAAGTTCATGTTTGTGACTTGTGTTCAAAGTCCCTATCACTTTATTTTTTCAAATTAACTTCATTTTTATGAACCAAAAACAAGTTTTCATAAATAAACTGACATGCCACCGTTGTTATGTTTATTTTGTGGCGGCTTCCACATATAGCATCGCGCTATGAAAGTTCATGTTCAGGCATATATACAACTTCCAAACATCAACCGTTGGGCCGCGGTCCGCCGGGCATGATTATCTACCCTGATCGGAGGATCCTCCTCCCTTTGTGTTGGAGGAACATAACACCCGTTCCTTGGACGTGATCGGAAGCAGTGGCGACAAAAACAGACATCAACATCATCTAGCGAAGACGACTTGAACTACAAAGTAACTACCGATCCTGCATCGCGCTATGAAAATTCTCGCACCGATTAGTACGAGTATATATACAACTTCCCAACATCAATCGTCTGAGGATCCATAGAGGTCGTATTGGCTGTATTTCCCCATAGTAGAATACCATACATTAAGTAATTTGGCAGTTAATTATCAGAGAGTTAACGGATTTTTCTAACTGCATTTGCTCCAGAGTTGAGTCTATTTTTTTTATGGTATAGGGGGCAAACGGATCACCTGATGGTAAATTAGTACCGTTGCCCATGGGCACCTGCAACTCAAGAGTCACAAGTGCGTTGCCGGCCTTATAGGTGGGAGTAGGGGAAGAGGGGAGAGGGAAGTGTTAGGGCCTCCGGTAACCTCACTCACGCGGCGAAAAGTCAAATCTCACTCACTGCCGGTTTTCTGTGAGGCCGTGGTATCACTCCGGTCGAGCCGGCCCATACGTGCCGAAGCATGATTCTAATTTCTGAATATGTGGTATGTCACATCACACCTAAGACAGGGTGAAGTAATGTAGTCAACACTAAACATACGTCAAGGTCACACCGTGTGTGTTGTGGCGTCGAGTTTGATTTAGCGGATCAACCACCCGATATGGGTTTACCGCTTCCTGTTAACGGTTGATTAGTGGTGGTTCTGATCTACTAACGCCTAACGGGTTCTAATTGGCGTTATTTGGAGGATAGCGAACTTTCGTCGAAGGTCCTCTGTAGTCCGTACCCTCCGCAGAAGTGCGTCTACAACAATCGTCTGGTAGTAGCTACAAAGTTATTTTTTACATTTTAAGTAACAAGCTCCGTGGAGGCCAGGTAATTTTTTCAAAAGAATTTTGTTACTTACAGCCTAGAAATCTCTTTATTCTTGTCTGTTAACTATCAGGATTACGGTTTGCGTAGGTGAAGGTGTGTGCCAGGCCATATCTAAGTCAGTTAAGAGACAGTGAACATATCCAAATAATAAACCATTGCCGAGTAATCTTTTAAAAATGTCTGCTGTGTCATTTTTACGGATTTTAGTATCCCGGGAGGTTGGTGAGGTTTTTGCGTTAAAATTCTAAAAATAAATAAAACAAGCAATATTGTTGTTGTATTTGTGTTTTAAGTGTGCAAAACGCCGAACTATTTGGAAGTCCGGTTCAGTTATCTGAAATATTGATAGGAGTTTTAGTTACTAAAAAGTTCTCTTACATCGACTAATCAAACCATGCGAAAGAAATAAAAATTTAGATTTCTTTAAGTATATTCCATATGTAATTTATATCTAAAGTAACTTATGAAACCAGCTAAACGTATTCAGTAAAGTTTACGTTACATTAAGATACATAAACATACCGCAAAGCGAGTAATAAAACGGCTTTCAATACTTAATGAGATAGTTACACAGCATTTACAAAAGCTCAATTTAATCGGATTTTGCTGTAAATCTAGAGAACTTACAGGATTTGAGAGTTAATACTTACGTTAATACGTAATAGTTGGGCTGCTATATTGTTTATCATTAAATTAGTGGTGATGCTGAAAGCTAAGGTGAAATTGGAATCGTTAAAGTCTGAAACTTACAACCGTATAGTTGCCTTTTGTCTCTGGAGATGTGTGGAAAAGGATTTGGATTTGGAAAGTGGGGAATAATATTCAGGACATTTTCTTCAAGTAAGCCTATATCGACCTTCAAACAAGAAGACGAACGTGGCACTACTAGTTAGTTTGGTAGGGTTGATAACGTGCAAGGGTCATCACTTGTTCTGTGCATGTCCACTGGCACTTGTAACTGCCTAGTCAGATTAGACGTATGCCCTTTTAATGTAATTCATGACAAAGTATCTATATTCTACTTCATCTTAATGTGCCTCTCCGACTAGCAAAGGTAGGCAGTCAGCTCTGCATAACGCGTCCTGTCTCTTACTAGGTGAAACAGTTCTGCAGCACTCGGAACTTCTGTCCATTCACGGATATTCATCAGCCACGACTTCTTCCTACACCCAAATTTAATTGTGCCTATAATTCTTAACATTCATCTATAAGCACACATTTCAGATTCTTTTATACGCTTCCCGAGGTCTTATTTAATAGTCTTCAATAGTATCTACATCTTGGCAAAAACCCAAGGAAAGAAGAGAAGTAATATAATATAATATATGTTTATTGGTCTCAGAAGATTATTTACAATCATGGTCTTAAACAAAAGTTATGCTATAATGAGAGTTACAAACGATTCTGATACTGGTGCCCAAACTAGGCTAGAGCCTGTATTTTGGGAGACAGTTGTAAGTTGCATGTTTATGCTGATAAAATCGCCACTTTTAGGTAGAGGAATAATAATGACAGCCCAGGACACAGCGCTATCTAGAACTAAGCTTAGCTTGTTTATTTGCACTGAGCAGAAATCAATCTTGCGGTTCGAGACATGGCAGCCGATTGCTCAACTGCGCGCCAGTTCCTCATATGTCGAATATGGCTGGAGCTCAAGAAACTAAACTTTTATAGAGTTGTCAGGTAACCTGGTGATTAGGCCCGGGATATGTTTATACTACTACTATAAAGAGGTAAAGTTTGTGAGTTTGGATGTACGGAGTAATCTAATGTACCGATTTTAAAACTTCTTTTAGTGTTGGATAGCCCATTTATCGAGAAAGGCTATAGGCTATATAACATCACGCTACTGCCAATAGGAGTGGAGCATCAATGGAAAATTTTGCAAAAACGGAAAATTTACAATCGCAGACGAAATTGCGCGGGTCAGCTAGTAACCTATAAACGCTCATATCGTTCTATGTATTATAACAACTAACTACATTATTTCTTAGTTAGAGGGCTCGGATTTCCTGGCAACAGCCAGTACAGGTTCACGTTCTTGACCCTCTTCTTTAATACCCCAAAGTGGAAGATTGGCGACAATAGGCTTGTCCCATATTACGTGAGTTTAACCAAATTAAAATTGGTATTATGTAGTTTTTGGATACGCCTCTGCCTTCGAGGATTTAGGAGTAAGTGTTTGTATGTATGTATATTATTCTTCACGAAAATAAAACTTAACAACTAGGCTATAAAACTGTTTATGATACAGACAAAACCGTTATCAAAAGATAAAGTTACTTTGAAGATAAAAAACTCCACGAAACGTAATTTTAAAACAGTTAACTAATGTGGAATATTTCTCATATTCATTATGTTTAAAGTTAAACAATACGATCATTTACTTTGTACCCTCCTGGGGGATGAAATATAAGTCCATGATTTACGATACTTACACTGTTACATTGAAACTTCAACCTCTTGAATATTTGAAGCTGAAAGCCTTAATCTTAATCTGATCAGAAAACAAATAGCGATGTTGACACCAATCACAAATTTATGTTACGTTGTAACTAAATGTAATAATATGATTAATAGATTGGTAAATAATTATAAAATTAATCATTATTAATGATTAATTGATATTATAAAACCTGAAACCACATTTTGGAATTTATAACTTATAGTTAAATTTATTTACAAAATTGGCTTGAATTGTAACTATTATCACGTGACTGCAGACACCAACTATCCATTACCCAATTAACCGATAAACAAGCTGACAGCTGTCAGTTGGAACCATAATATCAACTTTTTCTACTACTCTATGGAGCACTGTCATTTTATTGGTATGTGGCGTAGTCAACTCCTGTGGCAGATGCGACTGTTTTAACGAACTATAAAATAATTTTTCTGGATTTTAACTTTTCAGTTACGTGTGTTTTCAATAGGAAATTGTTTTTCGCGATAAATACAGATAACATATATATTGGTCTACTCGTAAAGAACGGGGTTTTATATCTCATATTAGATAAGTCGAGACTTAATCGCGATATTATAAATAAGCTACGATTAAAGGTCATCACACACTATACCGTCACGGTAACGGCACGGCTCCAACCCAGCAATAAAGTTGTCATTCAAATCTGAGCATTAAAACGTGGTCGTATAATATATTTCATAATGGCAATATGAAAAAGCCAATGAACGCTGTAAGCTTGCAGCTAGCGGTAGCCTCAATTTCAGGCGGGCACGGCGGCGTTTTATATGTATGTTTATTTTATATGATAACAAGTCATTAAGGTTTAATAACAATTTTTGTATTTCATAATCATTACTATTAATAATATTCACCGTTCATAAACGTAATACGTATAACTTTCCTCTGCATGATTTCATAATTGGGTAGATGCCTATTATCAAAATAACTTATTTGGCCAAATCGGGCAATAAAATACTTAAATTACC
Source organism: Callimorpha dominula (assembly GCA_949752705.1). Lineage (NCBI taxonomy): Eukaryota > Metazoa > Arthropoda > Insecta > Lepidoptera > Erebidae > Callimorpha > Callimorpha dominula. Next base: position 20,460,460 of record OX457003.1, on the reverse strand, counting down.
GGGAGAATTGCCGTCCAGTATTCTGCAGGACTTTCTGCACCTAAAACTTTTTTATTCTTTCATCGCGTCGTAAATCTACATAACTACGCTGTTATTTTAATTTCAGGTTTGTTTAAACTAAGTGTTGTGATCACATCAAAAACTCCTATTTATTTTATTAAAAATAGGGACAAACTATAATAGATGATAACACAGTTCACTATTTAATAAAAAATAAGTTAATAGACATTATTTTGACTAGTTATACCGGTAACGCCATGCCATTGGTCGATTGATAAATATTAATGAATAGTGGGGTTATAAAAGGGTAGAAATAAGTGCAGAACGATGACTTGTGCGAACAGAGGTACGAACAACTAGGCCGTTACTGTTAGTTAGTGATTTTCATTGTTTATATCAGTAGTTTTGAGACTGTTTCTTACATTAGTAAGATGAAATTTTGCACATTAGTTTTTTTTATTAAATTCTTCATATATAGTATATGTTTATAATGTATAATCCCAAAATCGTATTGTAAAGGAAGTTATCAATTCGTTTTTTGAGATCTTCTTCATATGTAAGCTAAAAACTTTTTATTTTGGTGACGAAGGACGACCTCGGGGAGGCGATGGAATTTTTCGGACGCTCACCGACTAAAAATTACCCTTTTGTTCCAGTACTTGCCTATGATCGGAGAGCGAGTCTAACTCTATATGGGTCCCGGTGCGGCACGCCCTTCGATCACACTGCGCGCTGCCTCTCTGGCCTGTATCTGTTCGGACGATGACTTCCCCAAAAGTTCGCCACCTGCAGATCGTTTCCTAAGGCCGGAGATCATGAAACGTCTGCTACGGTCAGAGAGAGTCGTACTCTGCTCTCTCTGCCGTTCTGCAGCCTCCTTTGCGGCCACATCACCTCCTCGCAGAAAGAGGCGACGGCGTTCCATGCGCTCTCGCTCCAAACCATGGTCAGAAGCTCGGTTGAGAGCTAGAGACTACTGTCTGGGCAATTACCACAACGGTAGCACTACGACTCCAGCCACTTTCGTAGGACGGGTCTTACCGCCGTTATAGTGGCGTGCCCCGCACTACATCACGCAAGTCGTTGCTCCCACTCCACCACCAGAATCTGGCGGAGCTCAGCTTTGTGTGCCTCTACTTCGCAAGGCACAGGCCGCTCGCCTCAATTTGCCGCTCGCGCCTATGTAAGCTATCTATATACCTTTATATTTATGAAATAAAGCTCTTTCAATTTTATCTTTAAATACTTTATTCTGAACTACACGAAAACTTAATACGTACTAAGTTAATTTTGTGAATCATGGGCACCATTATAAACAGAAGATGCTGATAATAGAGAGAAGCACGCAGCTGTCGAAGAAGCTACAGTTCATAATCGAGGAACCAAAGGAATTGTGGTTGTTGTTTTCGTCGTCCTCCACGGTATCCTGACGGAAAAAAAGAGGAAAGTATAGAGTCTAGTAGTGTTATGAGGCATTTAAATTCTTCTAGTAAGTTTAGATACAAATTTAAAATCTTAAACTTGTGAAAACAATACGCAACGTGAAAGTCACTGAAACCGCATAATCAGAACTTTAAATACAATAATAATAATATGCTATAATCAACAAGATGTTGTATCTGTTTAAGGTTTAATAGTTTCTTTAACGTATGTGTATTTAGCTTTTGCTAGCGGCTTCGCTCGCGTTTAATTTATTTTTAGTACTTTTTTTGTGGATGAAAGATACCCTTACCTTACCCTGTCGTGTACGCAAAGTTTCAAGATGATCAGTTTAGTAAAGAAGACGCTATGAGCGTAACTATTTATATTAGTGTCTTTAAAGAGTATTTTTTTGTCTATGATAGTAGAATTATTTATCTGTAGTACAGGTCAATAATACTACTACCACACAGAAAGATTACAGATGCTCTCTCAGGGCACTGATTCTGTGCCATGAAAGAGCCGTATTACATAATTATTTTCTCAAACTTGCTTGTTTTATTTTTACTTAATTTAAATTATAAATTACGAAACGTTGATTTCTCATCCATTACAATATATTATTAGGGGACGGTAGCTAAAAACGACTGTCACACATAGTTAGATATCCATAAATAGCCGCACTGAGGTTGCAGATAGCTCTCTTTCGCATCGGACGGTGAGCAGAGCAGACCGGCCTAATTAGTGTCATATTCTTAATTTGTTTTTACTATGTCTCTATATGTGTTAAAATGTTGTTCTTAAATTTTAAAGAGGTCATTATCACGTCTGAGATAAAACAATAATAATATTTTGTCACTACAAATCTTACCTAGTTAAATTAATAAAATACATGTGAATTTCATTCTTCAAGCATTTCTCTTTTACCTAAACATTTTAGAATATATTTGAAATGACGTGAGACATCACGGAAAAGATAGTCGGATGTTTCCAAGGAGCTTTCCATGTATTCTTCTAAATTGGCTCCGGTTAACAAAAAACAAAGCTGCGTTACGATGTTGGAAAACGTCCAAGCTGGCAGTTGGAACTTATCTATCTGTGAATTCTAGATGTGGGAAAGTTATGAATAGTGCTTGACTATATTGTTCATAAACTAAAATTTAGGTTTTTTTAAACATCAACATTTAATACAGAGAATACACACCAATAAGATAGTGAATCAATGTTAACATTTGAAAAACTGTACGACGCGTTGGGAAAAGTAATCTCAGTAGAAGCATTGATTGGTTCCAAAAAGACTGTATACCGGATATTTATATGTTAGTAAAACTCCTAAATTTTGCAGGGTTTTGCGAGATAAAAGGTGTCAGCGGCCAGATTACTATTTCTATAACCTAAATGAAATTACTTCACTGACAGGAGCATGTGTAATCGGTAAAAGAAAAACTATTTTAACAAAAGATACAACAATTACATTTTATTATGTACTAGCTGCGCCCCGCGGTTTCACCCGGTACCGTTAGAATATTGGGATAAAAAGTAGCCTATGAGTTAATCTAGGTCTCCAACTATCTACATACCAATCGCATTAGAAGTTTTTGCGTGAAAGAGTAACAAACATTCATAGATCCATACATCCTCACAAACTTTCACGTTTATAATATTAGTAGGATTATAAAGATGCGTGATATTCCAAATTTAAACTATGAGTGAGCCCCAAAGGTTATTATTTACCAGTGTCTCTACGACGTCTTATAATTAATTTACATTAAGAAAATAATCCTCTATCTTTTTATAATGAGGATTTACATCATCGAGGCGATACATCAATTTGATTTCTCATGGGTGTTCATACCGACTTTTTATCATTAATTTGAAACACTCGACATAAATAAATAAATAGTTTTCTTTAACGTACATGATGACATTGACCTACACGTTTTAATACCTGCTAGTCAACTAGCAAATGACACTCATATTGAGCTGTGTCATCATAAGTATAGTTATCAAAGGTTGGCTGCGCGTTACTTTGTTCATATTACTACCAGTTTCTAGTCAAATTGTTCAGAGTATGAACGTTTATGAATCTTATATGAAGTCGTGATATGAAAATGTACCTATCAAGAAAAATTTAACTAACATGTTCATCTTCAGCGAGCTGGGAGCAAAGAAAAGCTTTTCCTTATCAACTGTCGTCGTTTAACATGTTCGTTACCTTCAAAATTAAACGTTGATTACAAATATCTGAATGCCAATTATTTCAGTACGCCAGAGAACCTCCATGTTCTATATGCTAACTAGCCATTTGATACGGAGGATCAAGAGTAGACAACGAGTTGGAAGGTGTCCAGTTTTAGTTAAGGAGATACTAGATTTCTACAGCACATAAACATCGGTAAGCTAGGTTAGCTGTTAAGTTAGTGGTAATCGTGATGGTCGTGAGATTTCCGGAGTTTGTTTTCCAAACGTGAAAACAGCCTTGGATATACTTGTCAACATTTTGGGCTCATTACCTTCATAAGATGGACAGAATTGAGTGATATTGTAGAATAATGACAACCAGAATAGAAGAGAGTCATTGGAGAAGAAAAAGTGGGAAATATAAAAAAGGCAACCAAAATAGTCTTTTGTCGTTTAATAAAAATAACGATTATTACAATAGCATACGCAAAGATTTAAACTTGTTTTCTAGTAGAGGTAATCCACTGTTCTCCAAGTTCTTTCTAACAATGTGATGATTAGACATGAACTTTGGATCGACAACCAGATCTTCACTAATAGGTACGTAGTCATATTTATTAAAACTTCTTCTAGAAATTAATTTAGGGGTACTAGAGTATAGTGGCATGTCATTGTCACCCTTAAGAACAGTTATTTTAATAGTTTTCAATTTTGTAGCATCTAGTTTTTTCTTTTGAGCTTTGCTTTTGGTCTTGGATAATTTTACTTTACCTTCAAAAGTAACGCCTTTCATCAGTTCTTGATTATGGTCTCCTTTAGCAGCTAAAGGAGATTTTTGTTTATCATCTGAAGTAGATGTAGTAGAAAGTTCCGATTCGCCATTTGCTACTGGCGTACTTTGAGCTAATGATATTTTTGAATAAACGCTTGTAATAATAAGAACAACATATGTAACGTGTAACACACACATTTTCATTGAAATATCTAATTGTTATTGTCGATTTGTGTGGAAAATTGTCTTTACAGAATAATTGGAAATTTCACGTTCATTCACGAATGGTGGTTTGGAACAAATCACTCAAATTAAAAATGCCTTAGTGTGCGCTCAATAGCCGATAGCAGGGCGCAATAGTACTGAGATATGTATGCCTCTGTTGTGTATACAGCCTTTGGTATTTATTTTATTGGATTGTGAAGCGGTTCTGTGAAGCATTGCGATGACTTTATGACGAGATTGAAAACTGAGGAATTAATTTATTGTGGCGTTATTGATGGCGTAGTTCTGTAATTCTGTTGACTGTACTCTATTGACATTCACTTTTTATTACATTTTATATCAATATTGAGTTTTTGAATCGTTAATCACATTATGAATGGCACTGTTTCCTTGTGCTACTTAGAAAATTACTTGCAGCACAAGTACCTATAATATTCACTAACTCTGGATATCCTGCTACTGTAATTACTTTTAATTAAAATTAATCGTCTTGGGTTTCGATTTCCTATAGATTTGTTATATCTTGAATTTCCTAAGTGCCAGTGCGTATGTGTATGTATGTATGTGTAATTGTTTTTACTCTTTCACAACTTCTAGAGATATTAGATAGATAGAATGATATCATTACTTTTTTTTTGTATCTCGACGATTCGACCAAATTACACTGATTGTGGGCCCAGGAAGACTGTAAAAAAAGTATTCTAACCTTACCGCTTTACAAATATAATACTAAATACACTTACAATAATTGTGTACTTATATAATTACGTAGTTACAGGATCACGAAATAGGTATTACATACCTCTGAATTGCCTGACCAGGTTGCACTGGCCGTGGTCACTGGCTGACTGGCTCAGTGGTGCACGCCCTCCGTCGTCGAGATCGTGAGGTAGAAGGTTTTTAATCCACCCGCATATATACGGTATTTTTGTTTCGGCATGTACCGTTACATAGCAGTGTCCCCATAAGTCCTTATTTTGGTCTTTATCCAACTGCGCATAAAAGCAAGGTGGCATGTTTTTTATCACTGAATTCCACGCTGTAGATAATTTGAAACCATCCCGATTAAAACTTTATTGTTTTTTAATTTCAATCGCTTCACGTACAACTCTTGAGTAAAAGTGACGTTCCGTGGAGAGGACTTGCGTACGGTGACATTCAATCCAGTGATTGGCGCCCGCTTCGAGTGCATGTTGTTTGATCGCTGATTTGTTAATCTGTCGGTTCTTCACAGCACCGATATGTTCTTTGACCCTTTCAGCAATAGTCCGCTTTGTTTGGCCTACGTAGGAACTACCGCAGCTGCAGTTTATTTTGTAGACACCTGGAGTTTGTAACGGCAGGACATCCTTCGGTGTACATATGATGTTTTGAACCTTTATGCCAGGTGTGTACTGGATGTACACTGTCAGAATGGAGTATTTCTTTAACACGGAGCCGATCTTATCCGTTACTCCTTTGACATATGGCATGTAGGCTGGTTGTCTGTTCACCCCGGATGCTTGCGTCTCCTTGTTGGTTGCTTCCGTCTTCCATTCACCTTATATCCGTTACTTTTGAGTACCTCCTAAACATGATCCAGCTCTCGCTGTTCAGGGTCACAAAGATCGTAAACTCAGTTCTTGACTGAAGTCATAACAGATTGCAGGTGTCGAGGATGATGATGAGACGTGGCATGTAAGCATGTAAGGCATACGAGGACCCGTGCGACAAGGACCTGTCTGATCTCGCGGTTACTCTAACATCTAAAAATTACAACGACGTTATTCGCCTTCATTTCATATGTATAGGTCGTTGTAATGTACTTAATACCTATTTTGTGATCGAGTTAATTCCCGTGTGAATACATAATTAAATAATGGACGATATGACGATACGAACGCGATAGTTTAAAAGTTAGTATAGTTGTGTACTTGTAAAGGTGATTGAAATATAACTTGTCTACCATATATACTTACATAATTTGCAGTTCGAAAAGAAATTGTATACCGGAGTAAATGTAATAACAAAAAATAACCTTATAGAAAAGTATCTATTAGATTATATAAATATTTCATTACCACCGTCAGAAGGCTGCCAAAAGATGAATGATGGAGCGTACGCGGATGATGTATCAACAATACTCCCACACAAAAGCATCTAAGTCAATAAAGAAAGTGCGAAATATTAGAACAATAACCTTGAGAAGAGGTAACTCTAAAACCTATGGATGGATGGATGTTTGTTACACAAGCACGTCATGGCGGCTGAACGGATCTGAATGAAATTAATCCGAAATAAGTATGGAAACTTTTATCCTGAAAAAATGTAAGGTCAATCAAAACGTGAGCATACACTAGCTGTCACGGGGAACAGCTAGTGTATATATATATTTTTTTTTATGGTTAATGGGGCCTTTTTTGTACCTCTGTAAATCCCCTCGGGCTACTACTAAAACCACAACCACGACCCGCCCGGAAGTCAGCCGTTCGCCGATAAACTTCGGCGAGCACTTCCGCCTCCAAATCCCACGGGGGGGTCCCGGCCAACGCGCATGCCGTCTCTGTCGACACGGTGCGGTATCCGCGTATGGCTGTAATTGCCATCCTACTCTGGGCCGTGAGAGCCTACCGTACAGTGCCATTGAACGAACAACCCGCGTGTACAGCCGTCCAGATATTTACTATGGGCCAAAACCGGTACCAGGACCGAGTTGACCTCTATGGAGGAATAAAAGGGCCTCCATCTTATCCAGAGCCACCTGTAAGCCCAGCGCCTCGATGCACCCGACGACGAAAGACGGTGGTCAAGCAAGTCACTTCCTCGTCATCGTCGTGTTTACTTTTGCAATTCATCTTTGAGCTCACATTACTGAATACCGAGAGGTTATGTCGGATCCATTTCAAGATATGTCGCATGGCTTACCTCACTGTGGTACTGAAACACTTTGGGCACCACACAAAAAAACATATCATCATTCAAATGCTTGTTGCAGAGTTTTTATGAAGTGGGCTGCATTTTAAGTGTATCTACATGAAGAAGCATTATTATTTATTTAACTAATTTAGGTTTTGCTAGATTTTAGATTTTTAAAAACTTTTTTGTTATTTTTTTAGTGTTTAATAATATGGGCATTCGTAAACCACGAATGCCCATATTATTAAACACTAAACTATATATATTCAACACTAGTGCCAAATAAAGATAATACTTTTGTAAATCGAATCAAGAAACCAAATGTGTAAGGTTGTCTTAAATATCACTCACGATCCGATTTTGTTATCGATATCGAAAAATGTATAACTCGTAATAAACGAGAATATGTACATTATATAATATACTAGTCGTTATAATTTGAAATTAGCTATTTCACGATTTTGCCTGATTTCTAGAAAACACAATGTGGTAAGTCATAAATAAATGTATAAAAAACCTCGTACGCCATTTTCTCTGGAGAATACCATTCTATATTTACAAAACAAGTAACAAATAAAAATAAATATTTCTAACAGAAAAGATATAATGTTTGGTTTAGACAGAAATTAGGTACCTAACGACTCTGAAACGAAACGAAACCTTTGAGACTTTTTTCTTTCAAATGTTTTCATTTTTAACCGACTTCAAAAAAGGAGGAGGTTCTCAATTCGTCGGAATCTTTTTTTTTTTATGTATGTTACTCGAATACGCTTGAATAAATTTAAAAAACTCTTTTTTTGTTTCAAAAGGTATACTTCCCAGGTAGTCCCATTTAAATTTTATACAAATCAGTCGAGCGGTTTTTGAAAAATAAACAAATATCTAAAAAATTGTGTACATCGCTGATATTTTCGTTTACTCCGAAACCTCATTCCCTCACCTCGTTGGAGCAGTGCGTGTAATTGGCCTACCCATATTATATTTAAATAAAATACGGTGATGCTTTTTTTAAAAGGTAATCATTTTATTTAAAATTAAATCCCGTGGGAAAATCGGGATAAAAAGTAGCCTATATGTTAATCCAGGTCTCCAGCTACCTACATATCAAGTTTCATCGCAATCGGTTCAGTAGTTTCGGCGTGAAAGAATAACAAACATCCATTCTTCCAAACTTTCACATTTATAATATTAGTGGGATGACAGTAAATTGTTAAAAAATAAAAACTAAACAATGAAAAAATATATAATCTAAATAAAAACAGCTCCAATAAAGATATCATTTTTCATGATAATCCTCACGTACCTACATATTCTTTACAAACTGGAATTGTTTCGTCAAAGCAAATATGTAATTAAAAACAGCAAATAATTGTACGTGCAAATTGTTAATCTGTTTGTACTCGAAGCTGACACGTTTAACAAAAGAGGAAATATGACGAAAAACACCCAATTTCCGAGTTGTTAGGCCACCCTTATACATTCGTATTCCTGATTCAATTTCCGAATTAATTTACCGTTTTGGGCACCGAAGTGCTGTCTTGTACTATACTGAATATTGCTTATGAATACTTTACAGACACACCTTTGTTTTTTTTAAACGAATAAAGTCAACAAACATGTGGGCATTAGAGGTTTTAGTGCCAAATGAGGATTTACTTTTGTAAATCGAATCAAGAAACCAAATGTGTAAGGTTGTCTGTACACTCACGATCCGACTTTGTTACCGATATTGAAATTCTGAAATGTTAATAAATAAAGCATTTATAAATATTATTATTATATCGCAGTAGTTCATCAAATATCAATTTGCTGATTGAAGTTATTATATAGCTCCTATCCTATATATATATAAATGAAAAGAATAATGTAATTAAGTGTATAGCATAATTCTGTGTCTGGGTGTTATTTATCTGTAATATGTATGTATTTAGAAATATATAAGTATGTTTATCAGCAGTCTGGTTACCATAGTACAGGCTCTGTCTAGTTTGGGATCAGACGGCCGTGTGTGACATGTGTGGAATTATTATTATTATTCTCTTTATTAACATCTATAAAACATATAAGTTACATTTTTAAATACATTATTATATAAAAAAAATATTTAAAAATATAAAAAATAGTGTCCCACCGGTATCGGGTACAGGGACGAAGCTACCGGTGGTTAGGGTTCCAGAGAGAGAAACCTCCTCACAATACGTGCCGTATCAAGAAGGACCGCCTTCTCCATCAGGCCCTTAACCCAGCTGCCTAACGTGAGCCTCTGAAGGTGTTGGTCGAGGCTCTTCGCAATCAGCCCATGGGCTGATATGACTATCGGCACAATGATTGCCGAATCCACATCCCACATGTCGACCACCTCGTGGGCCAAATCCAAATACTTCATTTGTTTTTCCTTTTCAGCCCTTAAGAGATTGTCGTCATGTGGAATGGTGATATCAACAATCATTGCTCGGCGCTCTAATCGGTCTATTACCACGATATCAGGCTTATTGGCAACAATAGTCCTGTCAGTGATAATAGACCGATCCCAGTACAATGTTACACGACCATTTTCAAGAACTGGGTCGGGCACATACCTGTAGTACGATAATTCCATAGTTACAAGGTTATATTTAAGAGCAAGTTGCTGATGGACTATCCTGGCCACTTGGTTATGTCTGTGCAAGTACTCGCCGTTGGCAAGACGAGAACAACCGGAAATTATATGCCTGAGGCTTTCATCCGGGACGATGACATGCCCGACAAATGTCAATCGTGCCGTCCTTCAGGATATGTTTCCGATAGTTGTTCGTCATAACAACTTCATCAGTAATTGCACAGATAAAACCTTCTGTTTCTCTAAAGAGGTCACCGAAACGTAGCCAGGACACAGACGATAATAGATCTACTTCGGGCCCATTTAAGGCCCGATAAAAACGTCCATGCAGCTCTTTGCTCTTCCATATCTCCCTGCGATCTGTAATATTGAGTACTGCAGGTTTGCGCCACTTCTCTCTATCTAAAGCAAACGGAGTGAGTCCGTTGTCAACTGCAACAACATCCCGATGCACCTCCACGTTAACAGAGAAAAAGTAATCTCTAAGATTGCATACCTCGCGGTTATGTAGTGTCCTGGCATTTAAAAAACCACGACCCCCAAATTTCCGCGGGATATATAATCTCATAACCGATGAACGTGGATGGTGCATTCGGTACGCAGTTAGCAATGTACGGACTCTACTATCCAGGGCATCAAGTTTCGTCTGAGTCCATCTAAGTATGCCAAAGGAGTAGGTTAGGACTGGTGTGACCCAATCGTTATAGGCCCGCACCTTATTACCACCTGACAAAAGACTTTTTAATACTTTTTTCAGGCGGCCATAAAAGCGTTCCTGTAACGATTGCTTCATAATCAATTCATTTAAACCTAACGCCTGTGACATTCCTAGATTTCCTACTTGTAAGTATCATTCGCGGAAAGACATCTAAGGTGTGTAGAATCTGAGAGTACCATCCCTTCAGATTCCACAATCCTGCCTCTTTTTACATGCATGACTGCACATTTATCCATACCAAATTCCATCCTGATACATTTACTAAAGTTTTCAGTTACCTCTAGTAATTTTATCAGTTGGAAATTGCTGCAGGCAAAAAGTTTCAAATCATCCATAAAAAGGAGGTGGGATGTAACCTGACTTCCTCTCCGCAAACGATAGCCTAGTCCTAAACCCTCCAACATAGTGTTGAGAGGATTTAAAGCTAGGCAGAACCACAAGGGACTCAAACTGTGACCCTGAAATATACCCCGCCTGATCTGTATATACTCGCCGTTACCCTGAGATTGTCGACATCCTGGATAGCAAAGAACCGTTCTCCATTGCTGCATACATGCCTCCAAGAAAGTGCATAGAGTTATATCAATCTTATACAACTCCATGACCCTCAGGAGCCACGTATGCGGCACAGAGTCATAGGCTTTCTTATAATCTATCCAACATGTCGCCAAGTCTTTTCGGTTACGGCGAACTTGTTGGTTAATGGTCGTGTCAATAATAAGGAGCTCTTTAGTGCCACGAGCCCCACTTCTACATCCATTCTGAGAGTAAGACGTAACAGAGTTGTTGGTTACATGAGATATTATCTTCACTCTCAGAATGGACGTGAGTATTTTATACAAGATTGGTAAACATGTTATGGGTTCATTATTATTATTATTATTATAAATAGAAGAAATAATATTACTCGTTTTCAAGAGTTTTAATATAGAAGCATAGTAAACAATTTATGGGCATATGGGCCGATTGGGATCGCAAAGAAGAACAAGAAGGAGACGAGCGATCGGGACCGCTGTCGTACCTGCCTGATTCCCTGATATTAAAAATAGGGGCAAACTATTACAGATGATTGTTTAAGGCAAGCAAGTAAATTAACAAGATAGGTAAAAGTTTTAATGGGCATTACCGCTACAGGTGTACACACGTACATGAAGGGGAGGATAACAAACTATTTGTTCGAAATCGTCAATAAAAAAATGTAATTAAAAATTATAGATCAACACACTACAATAGGTTGCTTTGCCAAATGTATAGTTAAAAAAAAATATTAACAGATAATACCGGTTCTGTCAGTGTTGGTTTTTGTTTTTTAAAGAATATAAAGTTTTTTTGGACGTAAACCATAACAGATTTCTGCTCGACATGAAACCCGACTGAGGTAGTATCGTAGTAGAATTTACCACTTTATGATGTAGTCGACCATTTTACTACTTCTCTTCTCTGCATCACCTAAGGATTGGCTGGTATAGAATGACGTAGGCATTCAATTAGCATATGTACCAAATGTGCGTAAAGTTCAAAATAAAAAAATAAATTAACCTAAGTGCATGATCGAGAACTGAAACAGTGACAATCAGTAAAACAAAACTAAATAAGTATATTTACAAAAGAAAAGTAAAGAAAAATAATATAATTATCTCTAAACAAGTTCTAAATCACAAAACTTAATAAAACTTCTTAAAAACATCAAATATTTCAATACTTTAAAATTAATTGTTCACAAACAGAAACTTAAGACTTCTAAACTGATTTCAAATAAAATATTTATGTTGAAGATCCTATTCAATTTGTTGGACAGTTTTACTTTAAAGAGAATTCATTTATTTATTTACGTAACCATTGAAATAAAACCTCTAGTGAGAAATAAAGAAAAAAATTCATGGTATGTTCTGTTGCTTCAATTCACCTTGTGTCAGTGATGTCATGGGAGTTAACGACATCTTTTATGTTTGGCACAAGAACTTTACATACATACTATACCTACGGAAACCCAAAGCATAAAGATTTTAATGTATTGTATTTTTGAAGTGGAACTTCTTTATCGACGTATGGGAGAAATTTTGTAACAATCGTCACGTTTTTCGGTTACGCGCCATGTTGCTTTTTTATCAAAGTTTAGTATAGTGACGTAAAGAATATAATGTAATATATTATAATAATAACAACAATATATTAGTTTTGAAGTTTGGTTTGAAATAAGAATAACAATATATTAATTAGTGATAAAATAAAAAGACTTATTCAAATTTAAGTGAATTTACAAGAAAAGTGAGAGTGATTATATATTTCGTTTTATAATTTCTTAAGGCTTAAGCCTTATCTACCCCATTTTCGTGAAGTTGCAAATAGTAGAAAAATAATATGTCGTAAAGAAGTTTCACATCTTACCTGTGTACTCTGGTACACACACACATTTTTTTGTTTTAACTACGCTGGTGCTAAGCAAACCTGTAATTCTCCTGTAAGTCTTTTATGTCCTTTCTTACTATAATTTTATCTTGTTTAGTGTTTAGTATCCATACTTTCAAAACTTAATTTTACTTTACTTACTATGTATCTTAATGACGTAATAGCGTACATTATTATACTAAATATTGATAAACTACCTGGTGATTTAAAAGGCGCGCCAGGCATGATCACCTCGCCCGGTCGGGGGATCCTCCCTTTGTGTTGGAGGGATATAACATCCGTTCCTCCACACTGGAGGGTTTCAGAAAAGTGTATCTTTCACATACCTTTTTCTATATATATGCAAAATTAAATGACGATCTGTTGAGTAGTTAAATCATGAAAGCGTTACAAACAGACTCACTTATACTATTTGTTGGGAAGTTGTACTTCCCAAGAAAGTAAATAAATATATCTAACTAAACTCTACGCACCAAAACAAACTCACAATTTTAAAAGTGCCAAACATTTCAAAGCAATCTTGTTGTTTTATTAGCACTATTAGACCGAAAATGAAATCCATATTTAATGAGGGTAGGCGCATGGCAATTTGAGTGAAAAATAAATGTTACCCAGACTTAGGAGTGTTACACCTGTTTTGTGACGTCATCGACGTGGCGCCATATTGTTTTGGGAATTATGTAGCTTTGTCGTTGCCGTTTTGCGATACGGTTTCTTTTGTTTTCTGCTGAGTATTCTCTGGGTGTTCTACAAGACCTTTATATGAATTTTCACAAGTAAGTACTCATATTCCAAATTTATATTATAAAAGCGAATAGAAACTTAATTACCACATTGAAAACGCACATTGTAAGTAAGCTGGGCTGACGTGGGTTCTTCCCGTCGGTTGCGCATGTCGCTTAACCGTGAACGAGAAAGTGTAACTGGAATTCATTCATGTAACCCAGCCTATTACGCACAATTTAGTCGCAAAAGTGAAGTTAGCAATGAGTGTACAATAAACGTGTACCACGTTCATTGTCGTCGCTAGCTTCACGGCGCTCAAAACGCTTAGCTAAAACTATTGTTAGGAACGTCATTGACTTAATATTATTTATTATTAATTAAATTTTATATAAAAACACTGCTTCCTACAGCGTAAGACTGATCATTCATCAAGAAACTTCGGTTGAAGCTTAATGTTCGGCAGTGAACAGTGGGTGAGATAATGAAGATGGTAATGAACTTTCTTAAAAAATGGACATTTAAATGAGTTGACATTGGTTCGCATTGTTCATAAAAAAGGCTGTCATTTCTGTTTAATTAAAATTCGAACATTGGGCAATAATGGTTACCCTACGTGTAAATTAATAAAATATATATATATATATATATAGATATAATCGATATTATATAAGCACTTTATAAACATAAGTCTTATAATTGAATGACTGAAAAAATATCTTCATGCAATATCAAGGTCAAAAGACTAAATCTACTACGAAAACAGTAAAATATAAAACAAAAAAACCGAGTAATTCAAACAAAACAATCACGCTTTAAAAAGTGATGTGAACAAAAACAATAGACATTTATTGTTTACAAAATCGGTTCATACCATTTGGATAGCGTTGACCATAGCACAGACAAAACTGGGATCATATACGGGACATGAATTTTTAAGTACTGCATCGATCCCGTTCCGGACGTCAGTAGCGGTGGAGATCACTTTACGTTGAGAGTCTATCTAGATAAGTATCGAGAGAACAAGTCATATTCTCTCGATATTTTTATATTAGTTCTCGCGTTAGAATTATAGAATCTATCGAAAATAAAAAGTGAATATTATTATTTTATGTAGTGTGTTTCGGACTTGCGATCAAGTGATTGCGGGTTCATACACAGTACACTACCGATCTAAATCCACTACTAATAAATGTAAGATTTTAGTTAGTTGGGGTGGTTTACAAGAATTAAAAAATAGTCATAATTTTTTCTCAGGTTGGTACGCAGCTTTCAAAACATTGAATTGCGATGCTAATTCTCTGTGTAAGAAAAAGCCCAAACCTTTTGATCCCATTAAGCAGCGTTTAATTGCTTAACGAGTTCTTTATAAACAGATCGAGCAACCAAAATGTCTTAATTCCTTTAAATTATATACAAAATAATATTAAACAACCATTTAGGTAAATATAACGCTTTTCGTCAATTATATTTTTTAGCAAATTAAGATTAAATCGATATTGGAATATTCAGTTCAAGTATTCAATTACGCCTTTTATTTTAATAATATCTATTCATATATGTCCCTTATATGTATTCATAGTGAGTAATAGAAATGTTTAACCAAATACTATATTATATATTTACAAAATTACATCACTGTCCCTTTTGTACACCAAATTAAAATAAGCTATTTATTACAAAAGAATCATTATTTATCTTCAACGTCCGAAACGGTTTTATGACTTACATTATGATGAAAGCCTTCACGAATAATATTTTACGACCCATCTTGACACATCCCACCCGGGACGGGTCAAACAGGTACGCAATTAGTGGGTCCCGGAGAAAATGATAACTGCGTACAACACTATTGGTCGTTAGGTAGAAGAAAAAATAGAACGTGGAGTTTATTAAAAATATTTCTGAGGTGGAATTTTTAATCGTTCTTCGAATCGTGGTTTTGAATTCGTAACGAAGCAGGTATTGAATAACCGTACTGTTCGTTAGAATATTAAATAAAAGAACAAAAAATTTCAAAATTTATTTTCTTTTTTAACGCAACGAGTGCAAATGAAATTTAACCAAAAAGTATCTACTGCTATGGTAGCTTCTATCCGATACCAATTACAAATGGTATTTGAAATAACGGTAAGTTAATTAAAAAGACTATGAACGTTTACTAGGAATGAGTAAATTTCTATGTCTTTTTCTGGTCCCCTGGCGACATGATCGGTAGAGTACTTAAGGCACATTAACATTTATAATATTAATAAGAATTTATTTAGACCCGCTGTAAAGACATAACTAAGTAGGAAGGGAGTTATGTCCCTCCAGTACAAAGGTAGGATCTTCCGACCACGCAAGGTCAACATACTCCATTTTGTGATCGCCTGCTGAAGGCGACCAAGGTCTGCAGGGGTTCCCGGAGGACTCCTTCCTAGGGTATACCCGGGTCCTCCTGCAATAGACCCACTTGTGACGGAACACCGTGTGGTTTTAGTCGGTTCGATTCCGACATACCATCTTACCGTTAGCTCCGCTGAGGTGATGACCCGTGGGGGTTTCCACACGACAAAAAAAACGGCAAGGTCAACATGCCTGGTGGACCGTGGCCTGACTGTTGATGTTGGGAAGTTGTATATATACTTTCATTGCGCGATGCAGGATCAGTAGTTACTCCGTCGTTCTGCGCGCCTTCGCTAGATGATGTTGAATTATGTTTCTGCTGTATGTGGCAATCGACACGTAACCTATTTAGTCAAAAAAGAATCGTTCAAATCTATTCACAATTCATCGCTTACGTTCTAACACCGCGATGCTATTTTTGGGCGAAATAATTTCCGTATTTCAAATGATAGGTAATCGGAAATTTTGAAACAAAATTTTAACAAATCAATCGCGACGAAGAATCTATTTTAATTTGTACTAGCAACCCGCCCCGGCTTCACATGGGTTGCAGAGACATCTTCGAAAATAATCAACATAATATTTCAATCAATTTACACGAAATCTTAATAAATTATATATCTAAACCTTCCTCATGAATCACTCTGTCTATTAGTGAAAACTACATGAAAATGCGTTCAGAAGTTTTTCAGTTAGTTAGATACTGAATAAACCTAACTTTAAACAACTGTTTGATACAAAACGAAACAGTTTCTGGTTTCGGTCTCTTAAGAAGTTACCGATTTTGACATCCGCGGTGTTGAAACTTATTCGACGAATTGGTGAAAATAACACGTGACATGTATACAAAAATAAAACTTCAGTCCATTTGATATATTATTTTTCCAAGTCCTACAAGAATAGACTAATATTGTTACGTTACTGAATATAGTTTAGTAGAAAACTGATAAAAAATACCCTTAATTTTAACAAGTAATAAACTTCAGTATTTTTGCTGATTGTTTTTTCCTTAATGAATAAGACAGTGCAGGTCACTATTAACAATATATTTTTACACAAAACTAAACAATAAATAAAAAGTAAACTAAGTGGTCACCCAGAGGGCGGAACTCAATAAATGAAGCAGGTAAATTGGGGTATAGAAAACGGATAGAGCGAGGGAGCCAGGGTAAGGGATATGGGGATATGTATGGCACCCGGGATCGATGGATTAACGTGCTCTCCGAGGTACGGAGGGGTCTCAATGTGTTAAGAATGGCACCCATCCTAGACTGACCTGGCTAGTATTAAGTACTTAAGTTTGTAATGTGCTAAACTACTCGGTTACCACTTAGCCACGAGTCCCTTCTATTTAAATATATGTTACGGCTAAGAGCCGAATTAGGGTTACACCTAATTCTACTAAAGACGTGTGACGTGACTGTGAGTGTTTGTATGTACAAAACCGTGTTCTTGATCTCTAAGTGTATCTCTCTACACTGTTCTACACTCCCAACTGTATTTTCTCGTCAAGGTTGCTGTCCGAAGAAATAATTACCTTTTACATAATATAATTTTGAGAACACGGTCAACTATACTTTTAACATTATTTGTTATTAAATGTTTTAATGTCCCTTGACATCAGTAGTGAATGTTAGTACTTTATATTTTATAATCCGTCTAACGAACAAAGTGTTTTAGTTACTGAAAAATGTTTTAGTTAATAAATTTAGGAACTTTTTGTTATTGTGTATACATTTTAGGTAGATTTTGAAGAAATGTCTACCTATTGGTTTTGTACCAGTTGTCGAGTTTTTCAAAAATTTCTTCACAGGAGGTCTAGTTGTGATCCCTAGACCCTAAAACAACTGCCAGTTAAAAAGTTTATATATATATATATATATATACATGTATGTATATATGTATGTACCTCAATTTTACCGGCATTATAGAAGTCGCAATTATGCACCGATTGCTTTCAAACTTGGACGACAAATCAACAGGGCAAAAATGAAGGTTAAGTTCTTGAATGAGGGATATTCCCCCAAAAGGGGGAGACTAGGGGGTAGATTTACAAAAAAAAATAAAAAGCATGAAATCTACCTCTGCGGGCTTCAGGACCATTAGGTCTGTAAGGGGCCATCCATAAATTACGTCACACGAATGTCATGACTTTTGGACCCCCTGTCCTTGTAGGGTCCGATTCCATCCGGTTCGTCCATTGTTTGTATGTTTGTAAAGTCTCCCGCGACACAGGAGTAATTCCTAATGCGGGAGTTGTCTTTTTTAAAGAAGAAGAAGAATTTATTATAGAAGAAATAAACTATTGTTGACTTTAGGAGAAGAAATGAAAGCAAAGTGATAGAAAGTTTGTTGGATATGAGCCATAATAATCAATTAAACGGGTCAACCGTTTGATTTTTTTTGTATGAAGTAGATAGAGATATCTAAAATAAATAAAAAAACGCTTGGGGTGTCTTTGGGACACGCGGTTGAAACGAAGTTTCTTTCGCTATATATACATATATTTAATGGATTGAATAAATTGTATCAAAAAATAGTAAATATTGTAAAAACTCGAAATTAAAATTACGCCATCTGTGAAAATTGCCCGAACTAATGAATGGAAACTATTAGTGATGTCACGAATATTCGCATTCGCATAATTTTTGGCTTTCCCATTCGTATTCGCAAAAAAGTTGCGAATGTTTGGCGAATGTGTGTTTGCGAATGAAAACGAAAAATATATATATTTTTTTTATTTTTTTATTTATTTGAGGTAATCATTCATCTGCTAACCTTTATAATTTTTTAGTTATATTAGCATAATAAACAATGAAACGGTCTTGAGTAAGTTTACTAAATTGGAAAACTTTCTCTTTTGTTCTTGTTACTTTAATTAAAATATTAACGAAACTAAAAGATAATTATAATACATAATAATATATTTATATAAAAGGACTTGAAAGGCCTTATCAAATTAATAATATCTAATAAGCCTAATTACATATACAATCAGAGGCACAATCAACCGGCCAATTATTACATGTTGATCCCTTCATTCCGTTATTGTATGCTGTGTTGTGCGTGGAATAAATAATTTTTCTGCTTTCTTTCTTTATTATACACAGAAATACTCAGAATAATGCAAATAGACATACTTATGTATACAAATATTTGCACTAAACGGGAATCGAACTCACGACCCCTGGCGTGGCAGTCGAATCTTCTATCTCTGTGCTGTGAAATTGAAGGTCGTATATTGCCATCCATGTAATCCTAACAATTTTACTAATATTATAAAGTCGAATGTTTGTGAGATGGATGGATGGATGGATAGATCTTTGTTACTGTTTAACGAAAAAACGGCTGAACAGATCTGGATGAAATTTGGCACAGAGATTTTTTTTTGTGGTAAAGGGGGCAAACGAGCAGACGGGTCACCTGATGCTAAATGACTACCGCCACCCATGAGTAGCTGCACCTCAAAAGTCACAAGTGCGTTGCCGGCCTTAAGGAGTAGGGGAATAAGGGGTGGGGAAAGGAGAGAGGAAGAGGGAATGGTTAGGGCCTCCGGTAACCTCACTCACTCGGCGAAAAGCAATGAAAGCATTGCTTCACTGCCCGTTTTCTGTGAGGCTTTGGTATCACTCCAGTCGAGTCGGCCCATACGTGCCGAAGCATGGCTCTCCCACTGTGAAAAACGATAGATTATAGTCTGGAATAGCTACTTTTTATTCCGGGATAACAATTACGAAAGTGTATTTGTTTGATCATTTCTTTGTTACGCTTTCGCCTTAACTACTGAACCGATCTTCATGAAACACACAAAAAACAGACACCCAATACCTTTCTTCCCGAAAAAATTGAGATACTCTTTCCGAGAGTCAGATAAAAAACTTTTACGCGAGCGAATCTGCGATCTAAAGCTAGTTTGTTTTAAATCGAAGTGCCTCTCTATTGTGGAAACAGATAACAAGCACGAAAACCATATTTTATCATCAAAGAGCTATCACGGGCACCACACTGCAGAGTTTATTTATTATTATTAACGTAGAAGCTACGAACGAGTTGAACTATTAACCACTTAATTAAAACAGTTTCCACTACAGAAGGGGGAATTATAGATGCGGGTGTAACATCTTGGGTATGGTATGAAAGATGGTATGTTTTAATAAATATCCATCATGGCTGTCTGTTACTCTTTGATAAAACTTGGCACAGTGATAGATTATATTTTAGCACATGGGCTACTTTTATCCCGAAAAAAGGAGTATTTTAATAAAAGATAGGCACATTTAACGTTAAAAATAACTTTTAACCCGAGGAGGTCGGACTGGGACATTACTGTACCCTGAATTAGCTGTATGCCGCATTTCCTGTGCCCCGTCTGTCGACCTCACACGAGAATAGAACACCGACAAATCGTAAAGGACGCCCATTTAGAACAAAAAATGATACGATATTTAGTATACTGACCTCGTTGTTATATATCGCAGTCAGTTTGCGCTCACTCCTGGCATGTAAATGGTAGCTACCTAATTCGAAATTTGAATTTAAAATGATCGGATGAGAAAAAAAAAAGATGACAAATACAAGGCAGAGTTGAAGTTGAACTCTGTATTTGGTCATTTGTGTGTCAGTACTATAATTATTATGCACTGGGCTAATTACTATTACAGAAATAATGATTTATTAATACCTAAAATCCAAAAACATTCTCGTAAGCCATATTGAGTAGTTGCTGCGTAATCTCAAGCAGGTGTTGCTTTAATATATTACAAGAAATTAGTTTCATTTGTTTATCGCAAAATGGCGACGTTTTTTATTATTCTGATCACTTTATACTTTACCTATATTATATTTGATATGTATAAGCCATTTTTAGGGTTGTGTAGGTGGGTGGCATTTCGTTTTTTAGGTTTTATTTTCAGTTTATAAAAGGCCATTGTGTTTCAGAACGGTCTCGGAGATAATGTCAATTGAATTATATTTAAGCGGCGGTAGCGTAATGACTAAGACGTCTTACTTGCGATCAAGTGGTTGCGGTTTCAAACCCCACCCAGCGCACTACCAAGAACCCATATGAACCCCTCCTAGTAGTAGTGTAGTAGTAATGGGTGACCGACCGTTACTTTTACTAATTTATAAAAAAAAAAAACCAACCAAAAAGTTGTGATGGTCATTGAAACAATATTACTAAAACAGTTTATGCAACAGTATTTTCTATAGCATGTTTCATCAGTGACACTGTAATACTTGACTGCAAAAAGTATTAGTTTCGATTTGTATTCGATGGTACAAACCATCGAATATCAATCGAACCTAAAACACAGGACCTTTTAATTCCTTTTACCATTTCATTCAAACATTCAAAGTGTTTTTCAAACTATTTCTCCTTATTCCAATTCCAGGGCAAGTATCTCTATATTATTTGTTTATTTTGCTAACATTCGATTTTCAAATCTATAAGTTCCAAATTGAATTTGAAGTTTCGCTATAATCTGCCAGCGCATGCAGTCGTAGTCCCCAAACGTTTGGTATACCGCAATTCTATATTTACTTAAATCTTACATGTATAAAAAACTGCATTTGATTTTTAGTTTTATAATATTTTTAGTAAGATTAAAGTAGGTACCTATTTTATATTTTTATATAAGGCAATTATATTTTAAGTACCTACCTACCTAACATTTATATTCTACATCAGATGTGTCACTGGCAGGTGATGCAGCCATTTGTGATTTAAAAATGTAGCCTAAAATATTTTAACGTGATTTGTATGTGCGCATTTTTAAGCCTCGCACTTCGAAATTTGAAATTTGGAACACTTAAAGTTTGTATGTAGAAGTGAAGTGTATATGTCATTGTGTATTATATAAGTGCAAAAAAGTTATATTTTTAATCAATATAATGTACGTTTTAATTTAAAAAAGAATGCGAAAACAGCTACAAGAAGCTACGGACGTCCAGTATGTTGACCTGTCATGGTACGGTAAGACTATACAATGCCAGGTCAAGTTATACTGGTTATGTAAAACAAAACACCTAATAAATTGTTATGGCCAAAATTCGAACATCAGGCGATCTCTAGTATAATTATATAAAACTAGCTGCGTAACGCGGTTTCACCCGTGTCAGTCCCGGTGCCGTAGGAATATTGGAATAAAAAGTAGCCTATGTGATAATCCAGATCTCCAGCTATCTACATACCAAGTTTCGTCGTAATCAGTTCAGTAGTTTTTGCGTGAAAGATTAATAAACATCAATACATCCTCACAAACATTCACGTTTATAATATTAGTATGATTAGTATGATAGTTGGATGTCACAATATGTCATTTGTGGTAGAAATGCACTGGAACTGTATGAATTCTTTATTCAAAACCACACATTTAAACAACAAGTTTGGTGTCGACAACTGCAGTGCTTTAAAGTTTATATTTAATGAAGGAAATGCAACACGCTTACCCACTACGAGAGTCGTTGAACCTGTATCGATGACCGGCGAGGGCATTCACCTGTATGACGTAAGCGAAAACCTCTATTTGCGAACAAACTTTTTATTAGCCCGAACTTTTTATTAGTTCTCTTTGGGTCAAGATAAAGGAGTTGTTTTGCAGGAAACAATTCGCCCGGTTTTCTACGGAGAATTTTTGTGGTGAATGTTTTAACGGTTTTTTGCGGTGAACTTTTTCTCATCGTTCTTTTTTTAAATAAAACTAGAGCAACAGTCTATTTTGTTTACCAGGCTTCATTTACAGACATACACCGCCTGCAGTTGCTAACCAGATAATAACAACTCATTATAAAATTAAGAAAAAACCGACTACAATAACTCAAACAATTGTAATGCTTCTAATAACACCAAAGACTGAGGGTTTTCTGTAATGAGATACACAAGATGGCAGCACTGTAGCATAAGGTCTAATCATCTGTCAAAATACATGAACATTTTGTAGTATACTATTTTCTTTCATTTAATTATTATTTTAAATCATTAACAGATGAATATGCTTTCATAAAATACCACAGTCTTGTGCAGTATGTGTAATAAATATAAACAAGAGGGCATAAGTTCCCCTTCAAGGATAAAACCTAATTAAAACAATGGCTTTTAGCAAGCTTATCGCTATTCGCAAAACCAAATTTACTTCAATAGCCTTATGTGTAAAAGCCACTTCACGGCGTATGATTATGAGTTACCGAGGATTCAATATAAAAAAAACCCCAGGATATTTTTGATTTTATATATATCATGATAAAGTTTATAATCGTTTGTTTCAGTGCTCAACCAACCTTCAATAATCAAGTACAAATCATTTATATCAGCCAAACCTGTTTTGAACAAAAAAGTTGTTGTTTCATCATAGTTAAGAAAAAGTTGTTGTTTCATCATAGTTAAAAAAAGTTGTTGTGTCGTCATAGTTGAGAGTAAAACTTGTTGTTTCATCATAGTCGTTGAGCATAAAATCCCACTAATCCCACTAATATTATAAATGTGAAAGTTTGGATGGATGGATGGATGTTTGTTACTATTTCACGCCAAAACTACCAAACCGATTGCGATGAAACTTGGTATGTAGATAGCTGGAGATCTGGATTAACACATAGATTACTTTTTATCCCGATATTCCCACGAGATCGGGACTTACACGGGTGAAACCGCGGGGCACTGCTAGTATAAAATAAATTAGTAATAACTATAACTCACAAGAACATAAAATTGTGGATTCTAATAATATGGGCAGCATAATTTACCCTTCAATAAGTTTTTTCTTGACACCAGTGACTTTTGGTTGAGCTCAATCTTTAATTCAGCAGACTCTTTATCCGTGTCCTGATGAATCTTCGATAAAAAATTTCACTGGCATAAAATTCAGTACAATTTGTCAACTTTGACAGTTGTTGAGACCAGACACCTACGTAACCCGTACAAATGCATAATATATATTCGCTGATGTCGCCGTCTGGATTCAAAAAAAAATATCGAAAACCCTCATAAGACATACACACCTACTCCTTCGGCAGTCGAGTAAAAAACACTTTTACTTAACTTGAAAAATCATTAGAAAGAAAGAAAATATATTTATTAGCCCTATTTATTATTATTAGTTACTATTTATTATTATTATTAGGACTATTTATTGCTTGCAACAACATCTCTAAAACCCTTTTATCACTTCGTAAGTTCGGACGCTGCTGCGGCGCCGCAGGCTTTTCAAGTCAACTAAATATTATGATTATAGTGCAGTCGGTAGAGTAAATGTGATGGTTGTGAGTCTGCACAATTACAAATATAAATACCTACCATAAGAATCACTGCGCAACCACTACACATTGTTCTATTGTTCTCTATGGATTCCTACCAAAAATGTAATTGTCCAGAGTCACAACCAAAATTGATAGGATTTGAAGCTCCACTGACTCCACTATTTACGTTCCGATAGTGAAACTAGCTTTGAGTTGTGTTCCAAAACATCAGGAAATACATTTTGTGGGATATAACATTTTAGAAATAGGTTATAGATGTTTTATTTCATGAATTTTGCAAGAATAAGACATACAAATGACTGTTTTTCTATACATTTTTATTGTAAAATTTATATTTCATTAATTTTTTAAATATATTCATAGTTTATACATTAATTTTATCTATTTCTATATGTTTTTTTTTATTGTTGTTTTAAATATTATAGTACAAAAAAGATGTAACTTAAAATTTGAATTTTTTTAATATAAATAGTATATGTATATGTTGCTAAAATAGCATTTCTAAATTACATGCGTGACTAAAACTTTATTTCTTTAATATACAGGTTGTTACAGTAAGATGTGGTCGAATTTTAAGATGGTTATTTGTGGCCGACAAATAGGTGCTTTAGCTTGAAAAAAAAAATTGGATTTTGAAATTCTTTACTTCGGTAAATGCAGAAACGTGCACCTACATTTCTAAATAATTTTAACGATTTTGTTTATAATTTTTTTTTTTAAATATTTATGAAAAATCTGGACATTTTATTAACATCTTTGGTATTAAATATCCATAGTTTTATTCATGTCAGCCTTCTTTTTTACGAAATATTAGCTTTATCGGTCCATTTTAGAAGTTTTTTTTTTTATTGTTTAATACAATAAACGTTTGTCTTTCAACTCACCTGATGGACAGTGTAGATTAAAACGAATACAGTACACGCCTATCCAAAAGAAACCTATTCACTCTACTCTTAAACGTTCCAAGATTATAATAATCTGAAAAAATAGACGCAAGCAGTTCATTCCAGACATTGACCACTCGAACCAACAAGGCGCTGTCAAAACGCCTATTTTTTTTTTTATTTATTTATTTATTGCATTCCATAAATTCGCCTCGCTTAGTTCGACTTTTTGGTCTTTCGACAATGAAAAGGTGGAACCTCTGCCTGCGTCTATTTTATTTTACCTATTATTATGAATTTGTCAGTTTAAATTCGATTTCTGTAAAAAAATCGCAAATTTTCCTAAAGTGTTAGCGCTTTACGTTATTTACAGGGTCTACGACCCTAAAATATGACCACACCTTTATGTAACAGTCTGTATATGAATACACTTACGATAGTTTTTATTCTAATAAAATATACCTACTTATTTGTTGGTAAGCGCCTTATTACCTAATAGTCTGGAAGAAATAGTCTCGTTTTCTACTACACATTTCAATATTTCCTGCTACTTATATCCACATGTAGTAGCTTACATAGGCATATTAAAAAGTTAGATAAAACCGTTACTACAGAGAAATAATAAATAGCGCATGTTACAAATGACAGTGACAGAAGACGATTCACAAGATTTTAGGTCAGGACTAACCTTTCTCCGTAGTTCCATCTCTAATCCGCTTCTAAGCTTCGTAACGTGATTGTAAATAATAGCCTAACTTGGATTATATACCTCAATAACATTTATTTACAGTCCACTTCTCTATACCTCAAAGCAGATACATGCATAAATGTTCAGTGTGCCTGTTGTAATAATGATGGTCTTCAAATGGTTTTACACATATCGTCATTTGGGCCCAATTGAAAATTTGGCTTTCGTCTGACACAATGCTGAATTGGGTCCGTTTTTGGTAATTAAGCTGCAACATTATTTATGTCACCTAACTGTATTTTTAGTGTTGCCAAAATAAACATTTTTTTCTTTCTTTCTTCTTCTTTCTTTCTTCAGTTTAGTAGCAAAATAAAGAATCCGATCACTCCGAATCAATCCGAGACACACGCTTGTTTAATAGCTAAAAATCCTTTCCAAACTCTTATCGAAGAGTGCACCTTAATTTTCAGAACAACATATACCATATCCCTCAAAAATTAGAAATTCAAATGCAAAAAGAATTTCTTAAATCCGACTGGTCACACTTGTACACCAAAAAAAAAAAGATCACATTGAATAAAGAAAGTAATACACACGACGGTGCGCAAATAAAAATGTCTCCTAAACCTACATTCTTGAAATGCTATTCCTGTAACTGTTTAACACAACTATGAATATATACACGACCTCCTAACCTATCTAGGAAGAGCTCTATCAGCCATAGACCATTTACCATAGACCTCCATAGGAATAATGGGGTGAACGGTTACATAACTCCCATGAGACGTAACCAATCAATACAGGTTGGAAATATGCCAGAGTTTTCATACAACATTCACTGGTAACAGTGAGCCTGCCAAATGTTTCATTTAAGATATATGGCTTTTATTATATTATTGTTCTGCCTTATACGTTTTATGATATCTAATATTATATGTAGATATGAATATATGTTTCTTTGTTATTTCGACTTATGTTTGTAACTCGTCCTTTTTTTTATCAACTAACACTGGCGCAGAGTCGAAGCGTCGCGTCGTGTCCTGTTACGCGAAACCTCTCAACTTTAAACAGGCGTCGACGCGCGATTCCATATTTGCATAAATTTTATTTATACTATTAAAATGTTTACACATAATAATAAAGATAGTTGCCTCTTTTATCCTATGAGGCAACTATCTGTCATGTCTAAGTATAAGTAAGACAGTATTAACTGCCTATGTATTACCCCCATGATTACACCCGAATCGCGGCAATATCCAAACTAAGGAAAAATATATATTTCTGTATTCATATTCCCAGTCCATCCTTGACCACGACCGGTGCACTTTCATAGACAGGTCGAATAAACAAAAAAGGTATATATACTGCGATAAGGTCCCAATTTACACATATCATTATATTACTACGTGAAGAGAATTTTCGCGAACGTAGTAACGTGAATTCCGGAATATTTACAGTTTACTAGCGGACCCGACAGACGTTGTCCTGCTGGAACGTAAAAAATATTATTCCTGTAACCCTATCGCAGCGCCATCTACCGAGTCCAATTTTATATCTAAACCATTCCCGAATCCACGTGAAGACACACAAAAAAATTCATTAAAATCGGTCCAGCCGTTTAGGAGGAGTTCAGGAACATACACACGCACAGAAGAAATATATATATATATAGAAGAAGTGCAGAAAGCTAAAATTTTTAAACAATATGTCTTTCACCTTTAAGAATTACGTGAAAACGGCTTAATGAAATTACACGCGTCCAGTATATGGGATTACCTGTCATGGTAAGTCTATAGAATGACAGCTCAAGTTATAGTGGCCCTTGAAAAAACCATGGTCGAAATTCGACCGCCAATAAAACAGTGCCGTACTTTTTTTGCAGTGCTTCAAGGTTAAATAAAAAACAGTGTAGAAAAACTAAAAAACAAGCTTTCATAGCGGATCAATAAAAAATTAAAAAAAGATCCAATGTCAAAGTCAAAATGTAAATACTTACATAGTTTCTTTTCGATACCGCAATTAGAAGTAGGTTCAAAGTCACTTCCAAAATTTGTTAACATAGTTGTTAGAAGTGAAGCTAAAAAAAAATTCGCGCCTGATGGTAAGCGGTTACTGTTACCGACCCTTTAATAAACAATACACTCATTTCTTGAAGAACCCCATACTGTAGTCCCTCAGGAAAACGTCGGCAGGGAGCTTATTCCACAGCCGGAGCGAAATTCCTCTGGAATCGTACCGGGCGCGACCATTTAGGTTCCAATGTTGGTTCCAGGATGGAGCAATGGTTTAAGTGGTCACCTCACCACTACGCCGCGTCGAGTGTTGTGGGTTCAAATCCCACACGGGACAAAAATTTGTGTCATCCATGAATACCAAATCCCGAGGCTGGGTGTTCTTTGTGAATGTTTGTGAAGCCCCCCGCGACACAGGAATATTCCTTATGCGGGAGTTCTTTCGTAAAAAAATAAATAACAAAATGTGAGGGGATGAATGCCCTACCGGTGGCGAGCGGAGCGGTGGTAGAATGCGGCCGTGGGCATTATCTCAAACAGTTCCTCAGAGCACAATCCAGTATACAAGCGGTAGAACACACACAAGGCGGCAAAGTCTCTTCGATGGAGCCTTATTGTTATTAATAATTAAAGGAATAGCTGCCAAATTCCGAATTCTGGGCGATCATTAGTTTCTATAAATGGTAAGATAGATTGAATACATATAAATGAAAGTTA
Source organism: Callimorpha dominula (assembly GCA_949752705.1). Taxonomy (NCBI): domain Eukaryota; kingdom Metazoa; phylum Arthropoda; class Insecta; order Lepidoptera; family Erebidae; genus Callimorpha; species Callimorpha dominula. Next base: position 20,431,577 of record OX457003.1, on the reverse strand, counting down.
TTGTTTCCATTCAGCCTCAAGATTTCGACTAAGTAAAGACAAACATTAGTAATATTTGAAATACAATAACCTTTAAATTAACGATGGCGTGTTTGTTATAATTGTGATTTGTACATCCCACGTCGCATTTGACAAATACAAGAAGCTATTAATTTCAAATGTCAGACGTGAAATCTCTAGATTGGCTGAATTGTGATAGTTTTGTCGCAGGAGCCATTATATAGGAGTCGAAGTTGAAATAATAATAATAGTAATAACTTGAGACACCTCACAGACCTAAACCGCCATCTGATCCTAAACTAGGCAAAGCCTTTACATTTTTAATTGTTGTGCACCGCGAGTAACCTACTTCCATACAGTATAGTCCATCCTAAGGTTGTCTGTAAGAGATCCCAGACTGCGATAAGACCGCCCTTTGTTCTGTTTCTTAATATTACATTTCTAGATTGTATAATACTTTTTTGGTGTGCAATAAAGACTACCTATCTATCTATATATGGTAACCAGACTGCTGATAAACACATATATTACTAATACACACATATTATAGATAAATGGCCAGCTTTTCTTCCTGTCTTAGTGGCCTTTCTAGTCACAGGGAATACAGGATATTCTGGTACGCGACCCAGGCCTCTGCGAGGTCCTGCAGTCTCAGTCTCGTTCCCCATCCGAGACTTGCGGTTTTTTTTTATGGTATAGGAAGGCAAACGAGCAGACGGGTCACCTTATGGTAAATGACTACCGCCGCCCATGGGCACCTGCAAGCCCGTTGTCGCCCTTTAAGATGGGAGAGAGGAGAAAGGCGTTAAGAGGGAAGAGTGGGGCGAGGGAAGGGTTGGGGCCTCCGGTAACCTCACTCACGCGGCGAAATCATTGCTTCACTGCCGGTTTTCTGTGAGGCCGTGGTATCACTCCGGTCGAACCGGTCTATACGTGCCGAAGCATGGCTCTCCCACGAACAATCCCTTATCCTAGGTTCCTCCCCACCTATTTATCTTTATACAAATTCACCTTGTTCCTTCTTTTCCGTCTTAAATTGATTACAGTCCCAAGGAGTGTTGGTGGCACCCATAAAAAAAACATCCAAAATCCTTTGCAATGGCGCAATTACACCGGTATAGCTATCTTTTGCAATGAGCATTAATAAGTCACAGGGCAATTAGCGTTGCAGGCTTAGATTTAAGCGTTGAGTGTTTTTCACATGGACAGTCATATGTCGCACTTTGGAGAGTAACATCTAAAGAAAACATGTTTGTATTATCTCATGAAAAGACATCCTGTAGTATAGTTTAATTATAATACTAATATTAATAGTTAGGTTAAGATCTATTGTAATTTTGATGTAGTGTACAATAAAGAAAAAAATGAAGTAAATTAAATTTAAAAAAATATTATTGAAATCAGTTCAAATGGCACAGATATTGCGTAACATACACACAAAGAAGAGAACAAAAAAAGACAGTCAAATTGAGAACCTCCTCCTTCTAGAAATACAATAAGAAACATTATTGCATTGAAAATAAGCAAACAAAAATGAACTATATAGATATTTTTCAAAATAGAACATTTGTATGCCGCAAACCCACAATCTTCTTGTAAACCACCTTCACAGTATAAAGAACACTAAGGCCGAAAGGTGAGTACAGTCTGCAAATGCAACATGATCCTAAATAAGCCGTAAAGACACAAAGTGAGCCCGCAGTTGCACTGCTCACCGGGCCGGGTCACGCACGGTAATCCGCGGTAAAGAGCATTCAACTACAAAATATAGCTATTGGTTCCGAGTCTGGAACATGTTAGGATGAATACAGACATATTTTATAAGTGATGCGTGACCTTTTATTCTGCTTTTTAGGACAACTTACATATATAACTTAGTTTTGAACACGTTTTTATTAGCTACACTTCTGACTAATTAGCTAACTAATTAAGAAAGTCAATTTTTTTATGCTATAGGGGGTAAACGAGTAGACAGGTCACCTGATGGTAAATGACTACCGCCGCCCATGGGCACCTGTAACTCAAGAGTCACAAGTGCGTTGCCGCCCTTTAAGGTGGGAATAGGGGAAGAGCGGGAAGACGAGAGAGGGGAATTAGAGGGGAGAAGAGGGGGAGAGGGAAAGGGGGGAATAGGGGAGAGCACGCGGCGAAAGCAATGCAACCATTGTTTCACTGCCGGTTTTCTGTGAGGCCGTGATATCGAGCGGAATCCTAAAAAACCTACTTCTAATTGTCGTATAGAAATGAAACTTTGTATGTACGTATATGTAGTTTAGATGGCAACACTATAATTTGGTATTTTGGAGCTGATCTGATGATGGAGCCAAGAGGTGGAGGTAAATGTAGGTTTGTACGCACAGTATTGAGAGATTTACCATGTTATGTTAAGACCTTAGTTAGTTTTCTTGTAATTCCTGTAATCCAATGTAAATAACTATATCTTTACCTCGACTGGCCTGTTGGTCTAGTGGTTAGTGACCCTGACTGCTAAGCCAGAGGTCGTGGGTTCGATTCGACCCAGAACAAGTAATTGTGTGATGAGCACGATAATTTGTTCTGTGTCTGGGTGTAATTTATCTATAATATGTATGTATTTTGAAACATATAAGTATGTTTATTAGGCGGCCGTGTGTGAGATGTGTGGAGTTATTAATATTTACTTCTGAATTGTTTTTTTCAATATTTTAAGGTCCGTAATTTCGGACATAACAACTATCTTCAATAACTTTAAAACTACTAAAACAACACTTGAGATTCATTTCATATGTCACACGGATCAGTTTGCAAATTTGTTTTTTTTATTAATTTTCCAAATGTGAACCCCATTCTCAAAATTCATTTATTTACGTTGCAAATCTGAGTTTGGGTCACAGGAATTGATATGTAAACCAAATTTCAACTTATCAGTCCTGTAGATTCGGAGCAAATTGGCTGTGGCATATACACAAACAAACGCAATTTATATAAATAAATAAAAATTGTTTCCACTGTGGACTGTTAGACTCATTGTTTTTTCTTTCTAAAACGTCACGATGAAGCCCGCATTTCTTATGACTAGCCTTCAGAAGAAACTCAAGTATCCAAGTCCACATAATTCGAAATGTACGAATTCAAGTTAGCCTGGGTGACTTTATTTGAAAAAACCGTTTCATGTTTGAGCTAACACGATACCCTAGACTAGATAAACTAGATAAGTTAGTAACCACAGACTCCTGATCTAAAAAAATAAATATGTCAAATGTAAAGTAATATAAATTTCTTACAATATGATAACAAGTTAATAAATTCATCATGTCTCCTTAATATTATCACCAAAATCTGTTTACTTTGATTAAAACTTGATTTAAATTAATAACATTAGTTTAAAAGGATAGATATAAAGTTTAATATATTAAAGATTTGTAGGTATGATATCAAGTTTTCTACGTAAAAATTGTTGAGGTATTTTCACAAGGCATACATTTTGAGGCAAACTGTACGGCGGGTTTTATTTTTGACATTTTCTGGTTTAATATTTGAATTTTCGGACATGCGGTTGAGGTGAGTGAGTCTGGCTGGTTTCCATCTACAGCCAGAACAAGCATGTATTCCGTGAATCACCGAATAGCAAACCGAATTAAAAGGTCTAAAAGAATTTCGCCATCGACCATCGCTACGCATCGTTATCATGCACAATCTTTTAGACTCATAAAAACAAATTATAGAAGCCCAAATTTGAGAAGTTTACTAGCAACCACTTAACAGTTCCACTATTCAGATGGATAGTGTAACTATCCAGGCTCTATCATTAGATCAGCTCCAAGATGCCAAATCATAGTAGGTATTGTCATCCGAGCTTCATAAAAAGCAAAAAAAAACATTTTGATATGACAATCACAAGTAGATTAAAATTTACTACCAAGTAGTTTAATTTGTTACTTAGTTGCAAATAAAGCGAGTTAAAGCGTTTTTAAAATAGGGTATAGCTGATCTTCCTGTTGAACCATGGCACACAACTTTGCAATGAGACAATAAAAAAATAGCAATGTTTAGTTAAACAGAAGAAAACGGCTGAAATATTTGTATTTATAATTATTAATGGTTAAGTTCTCAAACAAATGGAAGTAACTACTTTTGAAACGATGTCAAATAACCACAAAAATCTCTTTTATCTGCTAACAGAAGTGTTCTCTTTATGTAATACTAGCAGCGCCCCGCGGTTTCACCCGCGTAAGTCCCGATCCCGTAAGAATATCGGGATAAAAAGTAGCCTATATGTTAATCCAGGTCTCCAGCTATCTGCATACCAAGTTTCATCGCAATCGGTTCTGTAGTTTTGGCGTGAAAGAGTAACAAACATCCATACATCCATACATCCACACATCCATACATCCATACATCCTCACAAACTTTCACGTTTATGATATTAGTAGGATTAAACGTTTATATCGTAAAACATGCTTATTACGTAAAATCTTATAACAGCTGAATTTCTGCTAACTGCGAACTCCACCCTATTTTTAAGTATTGCTTGATAATGTGTTTTTAATGTTCTGATCTTCTAACTTGGTAAGGAGTACTTTACCAATCTGATAATTTAGAATACATTATGAAGTTTGTAATTGGTGTAATCAAAGTGAGGAGCAAGCTGAAATTAAGGCATTTAGTATTAATAAGCTAGGTGGAATATCACAACACGTATTTCTTGTTTAATCTAGTCTGTTGGTTGTCAGAGTAACTTATCATCCTTCGCTCTCCGGCGCAATGGTGTGGGTACCTACTGTAAGAGGCCGCCAAGTCATGCTAGGGTTCTCGGAGACTGCCTTCCTTGAGAATACTCAAGCCCCATATACGTCACTTGTAACGGAAACCCGTGTGGTTTTATTCGATTCGGTTTTGACATACTACTTCACCGTTATTATATTTTATTTCTATTCTCCTTAGATCCCCCTGGGAGAAGTCAGAAATAAATTAAAATATTTTATTCCGGTCGAAAACCCTAGTTATTTAAAAACATAATTTTGGTACAATCAGCCACAGAGGGTGTTTGTAGGTTTTATTGTGAGTACCCGTTTTATTATGATATTAGCAACCCGCCCCGGCTTCGCACGGGTACAAATTATACACTTCATTCCTCATGAACCACTCTATCTATTAGTGAAAATTGCATGAAAATCTGTTCAGTAGTTTTCCAGTTTATTACGAACAGACAGACAGACAGACGCGGCGGGGGACTTTGTTTTATAATATGTAGTGATATCTTGAGTAATTTAATTAACAATATTTTTTGATGTAAAGGTAATCTCAAGGTAATCTCTGAATCATAATAATACACCTATATTTTCATTACATTAAATACAAAAGAAACTTTAATTCCCGTGTAAATACATAATTATATCATGGAACGCGAAAGTTTAAGAGTTAGTATTAAAAAAACTGTAATTGGCTTAAATAACGAACTGTTTTAATCAATAGAAGAGGAGTTTTACTTACTGGTAAATAATATATAGAATACATCCTTTCGTGTTAAACAAATATGTAATGGATCGGTGATTAGGAATTAAGTACTATTAATAACGTCTCTGTATCGCCCAAAGGTTGACTGGTAGAACAGACAGACAGACGGACGCGGCGGGGGACTTTGTTTTATAATATATAGTGATAATCTTTAAGTGCACCTAATTCTTCTTTTCTCTGCATTACCCAATGGTTAACTGATATAGAACTCCTTAGGCATTAAGTCCGCCAATGAACAAAATGTGCATAAAGTTAAAAAAAAAAAAAAAAATGTACATCTGTTGCTAAATATACCAAAATATTTACGGCAAAACTAGACATCATCCTCCTCCGCCTTTTCACAACTAAGTTGGGGTCGGCTTTCAGTCTAACTACGATACGGCCGAACTTTGATATTTTACGTGAAGCGACTGCCATCAGACCTCCACAACCCGAGTACTAGGCGAAATCGAAGTTCTGTAGTTAGACCAGGTTGTCGGACTTTTTAGGGCTCCAACTACCCGTAACGAATGTTACAGATGTTTGTATGGCACCCGGGACCGACGGTTTAACGTGCTCTCAGAGGCACGGAGGGTCAATGTGTTAAGAATGGTCACCCATCCTAGACTGACCTGGCTAGTATTACTTAACTTTGTAATATGCTAACCTACTCGGTTACCACTTAGCCACGAGCCCCTCGGCAAAACTAGACAATAACGTTAAATAATTCCCGTTATTTATGTGTTGAATAGAATGAACATTTTCCTCATAAACAAACTTTTGCTATCTACCTGTGACAATTTGCCCATGTCAAACGAATCGCAAAATCACAATCCCTTATTCATGAATCGGAATAAAATCGTGATGTCTCCATCGTCCGCTTCGAAAACCAATTCTACAGTAAAAGCGGTTATCAGGCGCTTTATACACAAGTGGTTTTAGGTCTGTTATTTTGTGGATCCATTTATTTACTAACTGTATCTGCGATGCGTGCCTCGCATCCACATTCATACGTACTACAAAAATCGTCGTTAATTGTTTTCTAAATTTTTCGACTTGTATCCGCATGCAATGAGCTGGCCACTTATGCCGATGGAACAATGGCTTTTGGACCAGACGGGTCTTAGAGTGGAGACCGCGAATCGGTTAACGAAAGGAACCCTCCCAGCCATCTGGACCGACGGCGAAGGTAGCTGGGGTAGACTGGATGCGGAAGGCTCAGGTCCGGGTGCCATGGCGCACGTTGTGAGAGGCCTATGTATTTGTGGACTGGAATAGACTAATCGATTGATTGATGACTTAATCTTGGTAATACTTATCCGTACATACTTAACACTTTCTATACCTACCCGAATTTTCAATCTAATTACACCGACCGTGATCATTTTGGATTAATAAGAGTTACATCAGATGGCAATTGCGGCTGTTGGCGTCAAGTCGATCACTAAGATGGGCACTGAAAATCAGAACTGAGATGGCATTTGTCCATCGCAGTGTATACTGAGGGTTCACCTATTTTCTAGGGCACGGCGTACAACCCTTAGTAACATAAAAAAATATTTTTTTGTAATTTAACATTCAAAGAAAGGTCGGGTACGTGGCATTGACGCGTCATGTGACATGTCAGTGTCATGTAACAAATGACACGTCAAAAATGTTACATGTTATTAATAAATTTTGTTTTTTATGTTCTTTATGTGTGTTATCATGTTTATTTGTTGTATGCTGTGCTTTAACAAAATAAATCATTTTTTATTTATTCTTTTTTCTTTCTTTCTAGTTCAGCGACTCGTTCAGGAGTTGCGACTAACTAACTAACTCACTATCCACACTTGTTTTTTTTAATCGGAATGGATTCTTAGACACTCCTTCGCCTGTAGTTATATTGCTTCTTCGGCAATAAGTCTGACATCAGACTTATTGCCAAAGAAGATGAATGAATGATGAAGATGATGAATGATAAGTCTGATGTCAGAGGCACCGTGTGGTTTTAGCTTACTCATAGCCTCGGCAAAGTGGTACCTGTAGGTTTCCATACTAAAATATAAATATAGTTTAATCAAACTAAAAAAAAAACCTTTAATGGAGAACTTAATAAAAACGTAAAAAGAGTTCCACTATCCATCTCCTCGCTTTATCATGAGGCCATGATTATCAAATCCAATCTATTGGAATTGTTAAAACGAATCATATATACTCACACACGCTCACACACACACACACACACACACACACACACACACACACACACACACACACACATACACACACATATACATACACACACACACACACACACACACACACACACACACACACACACACGCTTATTTAATTTTAATTTGATTTATTTTTATATTGTGATTCGCTTGCCAAAGTGACTTTAGTAATACAAACACTGTTCTATGGGGGGCCTGGTATTCTGTGTGACAGGGTATCCTAGTGCAGATACCAGTCTCCCACAAGGGTTTATGGTGACTATGTACTAGTATTAATAACCATAGTCTTAAGTTACCATTGTGGAAGAGAAATAAATCATTATATTATATTATTATATTATATGGGACCAAACTCTATGGGTTTACTAGCAGCCACTGGAGAAATCCACTATCCACCCCCGCGTTTCATCAGCAGATCAACTCCAAGATGCCAAATTATAGTATTATCAACCAACCTACATATACATACATAGTTTAATTTCAATGCGGCAATTAGTAGTATTATTTACGTATTTACAGGAATTAACGCGATCACGAAAATGTATTACATAAATCTATATACATCACCTGGATAATTGGCAATCCGCCACTGTGCGGTTTTCCAGAATTTATTTGTCCCGCACAACCAATCTTTGGAACAAATTGTCGCCTCTGGTATTTCCGGACCGATACGACCTTCAAACCTTCAAGAAAAGTGCGTACTCCTTTCTCAAAGGCCGGCAACGCACTTGTGACTCTTGAGTTGCAGGTGTCCATGGGCAAATATCTGAATTGTCTGACGTTTTAACCAGGTTGCACTGGCCGTGGTCACGGGCTGACTGGCTCAGCGATCGGAATTCTCGTAAATACGTAAATAATATTATATCATGGAACGCGAAAGTTTAAAAGTTAGTAATTAGAAGGGTAGGTTAAAATGTACTAAAAAGATTCGTTTACAGAGTTTGTTACAAGTGAAGCTAAAAAACTATATGTTAAAAAGTATATGTAAAAAATACGATACCTACATACAAATACAAACTCTAATAATAGGCGATCAATAAGATAAGGCTACGGTAATCCGGCACAATACCTTAAATCTTCAAAAATAAGTTTAAATACGTACAATAGAAATGAATCGCTTCAATAGATACAATAAAAGATACAAACAAAATAAGAAAACAATATTTTCAACAAAAAATATTCAGAGGAATAATATAAGAAACAGTAAAACCTATTACGCTGCTCCACTGGTCATGTGACGTCACAGAATAAAGATTTATGTTCCGCAGAGAATAATATTCTTGGTCGTTATCCTGTTTCGTAATGTCCCTGGCGAAGTACCAGTGAAAGAGCAGGCTGAGCGTCCTAAATATTTTATTGCTACTTGTTATGTCCATAATTACATAATTATTCGAAAAAAAAACGGTCCTTTGCTTTCTTTTTGTAATTCAAATAAAGCTGTTAAAAGATTCTTTTTTTAAATTCAATTTTGGATCCTCAATGAGGTAGTCAACTGTTAAGCCACATTATTTTCTTTGTAATAAATGTAATGTTTTCATAAAAACTTATGTAAAAAAATAACGAAGTGGGCTTTAAAACGAGGTTGGACTACGTGTAATTTAATCTAATTCGAAATTTCAATGTAATTTTCTGTCATTTATATTCACTACCGTGTGTAAAATTGATTACACATATAGGACAAGTCCAGTGATCTGAGTTCGATCACTACAGGAGAGGGAATCCATTTTGAGAAAACATTTATACACAGATGAGACCGCGTCAAACACCTAACAACAAAGTTAATTTTATTCTGAAGAAAATATATTATTTTTTACCCACGCCACAGATGCAGTAATTTAATCAAGTTTCTTTTTCAACCACAGCATTAAAAATTAACGTCTGCTACGGATGCGGCAAACAAGAAGCCGAAAGGCGGTTTATGAGGCGACCGCAGTTAAAGCGAGGTAAGTGCGGTCTGTGCTTTATGTCTGTCTAATGCATAAAGATTAAATGAGGTAAATGTGTCAGAGATTTGATTACATTTACTTAAAGATTTAATACAGCAAAATTTAAGAAAGTAAAAGTTTTTTTTTTAAATAGGCAATTACGACTTATGGAGTTGAAGGGTTCCGTACACACCTATTTATACGGATATTGTGTATTCCGGATATTGTGAGTAGTGGGTAACCTTAGAGGATAAAATGCGTGACGTGTCTTTAGGACACCCGGTTCAAATGAAGTTCCTTTCGCTGTATATAAATATATTTAATGAATTGAATATATTATTTCAAAATATAGTAAATATTGTAAAAACTCTAAATTAAAATTGCGCCATCTGTGAAACTTGCCCAAACTAATATAGGGATAATTAGAATTCAACCAACATCAAGTTACAGTAGTATCGCGCAGAATTTACAAATGACGTGAATAAAATAGATCATCTCGCGCACAGCATTCTTCGTTGAGCTGACACTTTTTTCCGTCTTGCTGCCGCCGCCGCCATACGTCTGAAGTATAACGTGCGATAAGGAAATTCGTTCCAAAAATGTTTAGATATTGGTATTTACCACTTATGGAGTTAAGTTGATTCATAATTTTGCGATTAAAAATACAAGGTGTAAGAAACACCGTGCCGAATACTGAAATAGTGTATTCAGATCATCATTCTGAGTGGAAAATCATTGGAATTTTCTCCCGGAAAATTCATCAACGTTATATATAATTTTATTTTATTTTGGTTACAGTGATATCAAAATGAGTAAACAGAATATTTTACCGAAAAAAAATTAATAAATACCGCATAAGGCCAAAAACTGCAATGTAATCAATCAAATAACATTTAAACATTTTATGCAACCAGCTGGTCTTGACGGCACCGAACGTTTAAGGTCATTCACCGTACCGCAACAAAAACAATACCTACGTTTGTAACGCATACATTGCGTAGCGCCAAATGAAACTAATGAAGAACTGACTTTTGTATTGTGATAAGTATCCACAGAATGAAATTTTTTTAAGTTTTTCGCGTAGGTACCTCAAACTTACACGCTAATAGGTAGATCAACAGGACGAAGCGATCGTAAAGATTTCTGTTTTTGTTTTATGGCTATGTAACTCTAAATAACCAAAATGTAGTAATAAGAATATCGGCCATTTATAGACTGTTCGATAGCTGGACATGGGCACGGTAAGGAAGGGCTTTTCTTTTACCCACAAAGAAATAAAGTTCTTTGTAAAGTAAAATAAAATCTAGTTTAAAAAGAACTTCAAACGCCTTCAAAATAAGTCACTTTTTTACACACTTGAAATATCAATCTGTTGCTTTTTTTTAAGACATCTCCCGCATTTGGAATAGTTCCTGTGAATCGGAGAACTTTACAAATATTAAAAAAACAGACACGTAGAATACTCAGGACAACTATTTTTGGATCACACAACTTTTAGTCCGTGTGGGCATCGATTCTACAACAATGGACGCGGCGTAAGGGCGAAATGAACACTTTAACCATTGGGGGGCACCCAGCACCCAGTAATATAATTACTGACTAATTAGTAATTGCAAAACAGCAGCGTACTATGAGTAATAATTCCAATTTAAATCATATCAAAAAAAAAATAAAAGGAATCACCACATGTTGCCACGGCAAGAAAGACTCGTCACATCTACATGACATAGATGACACATTGTAGACATAGCAGTCATAGACTAAAAAAGTTATGTTTATGAAGTAGGTTATTTATTTAAGTAGGTTACACTGTGTTTTTAAATTATAGACTAAGGTAACATAAAAAAAGAAGAAAAATGTACGCTGAGGTTATTGCAATAAACTATATTTTCTTTCTATTTTCTTTCTTTCTACTATATTTATTTTATTGTACAATGGGCCGAGTTTGTTTTAGGACGAGGTGACGAATGACCCCATTTGTTCTGTTAGTACTCCGTTCTATAAATATTAATATTCTTTTTTAAAATAACATCATGAATAAATTGAATTTATTGAAAACTCGTTTCAAAAGAAAAATCGGTAGCTGTCAATGTGTTAACGTTGACAGTTACCGATTTTTCTTTTCTTTCTTCTTAAAAGGAGAATAATCTTTTACCTTTCGGCGGCTGAAAATATTAAGTAAAAAGATTACATATCATTTTATTCTGATTTCTCACAAAAGAGGTAAGTAATAGAACATAGCGTTAAACGAAATAATTACATTACAGTTTGGAAAAACTAAAAAAATACACTTTAATAGCGAAGTTAAGAGTTTTCATCGTGAGAGAGCCATGTTTCGGCACGTATGGGCCGTCTCGACCGGAGTGATACCACGGCCTCACAGAACACCAGTAGTGAAGCAATGCTTACATTGCTTTTCGCCCAGTGAGTGAGGTTACCGGAGGCCCTAAGCCTTCCCTCTTCCTCTCTCCTTGCCTCGCCCCTTATTCCCCTTTTCCCTACTCCCACCTTAAAGGCCGGCCACGCACTTGTGACTTTTGAGTTGCATGTGCCCATGAGCGGCGGTAGTCATTTACCATCAGGTGGCCCGTCTGCTCGTTTGCCCCTACACTATAAAAAAAATCATCGTCAGAACATAGTTACTAAGCCCAAACTACTGATCTCGTCAAAACGAGTCATGTGATTCCTAGTAGCCACTAAAGAGCTTCTCTATCCACCTCCCGACGCCATCATCAGATCAGCTCCGAGATGCCAAAGTATAGTCAAATCAAATCCATTTATTTCAATTAAACCCATTATAGGTATTTTTGAATTATCAGGAGTAGTAGTCAGTCAGTCTAAGTCAGTCGTGAAGGTAGTTGCCTGTTCCAATTCATAGATCCAGTGGACAAGAACAGGCAGGAAACTCCAAGGACACTCTTTTTCTCTGGTTACATGCTTATATGCGCAAATTAAATGTGAGGACAATGTAACGTATTGTTCTAAACTATAAACAGTCGCGCAAACTACTACTATGTGTAAGTAATAGCGGATAGGAGATTGTCATGCAAGCTACATATACATACAAATGGCTAAGGCGTAATGGCTAAGGCGTCGGACTTGCGATCAAGTGGTTGCGGGTTCGAACCCCACCCAGTGCACTACCGACGTGAACCCACTCCTAACACAAGCATTTAGCTTAGCTGGAGGGGTTAACAAGAATACTAGTAATGTGTGATCCACGTTGATAGTATTCTTTAAAAAAAAAATATATGGGACCTCTCTCAGCTCTACCTTAAGAAATAAGAAAGGAATCATTAAAACATGGTATAATTGCCGGAGTTACTTACACACCAACAATACAGTCGACTTGAGAAGTTGCTTTTTTTCTGTTTCTTCATTTCCTTCCCACCGATCGTTATGCATTTTTTTCTTGAAATTAATCACACGTCGGGGGTTCAGAAAGGACTAACTGGTATTCTTTTTTTTTTTTTTTTATTTCAATACGACAATTTGAAGTAGGTTCAAAGACTTGGTTGACTTCCAAGATATATTATACATATTAGTTCCGAGTGAAGTTACTAAATTTGTATTAAATAAACCGGGACAAGTGCGAGTACAAACACACAAACAACGTACACAAAGAACACCCAGACTCGAGTGGGAATCGAACCCACGACCTCTGGCCTCAGCAGTCAGGGTCAATAACCACTAGACCAACAGGTCAGTCAAAGTCAAAGTTTCTACAACAAATTAACGACATTCGGAATTTTTCCTTAACTTATGCTGTGAGACGTTGCTTCTTATCAAATTTTAATGATTTTAGGTCAATGATTATTACTATACAGGTTTTGATTTACCTGCGAAATGATTAAATTTGGTCAAATCTAATATCTTATGATTGTGTTAAGGAGCTTGATTTTTTACAGCTTCATGGGACCGCAGATATAAGTATTAAATTTCAACTTGCTGCGTCCACGGGTACCTGAGAAAAAGGGTCTAGACAGACCGACATACAGGTGGACAACAAAGTGATCTTAAAAAGGTTTCCATTTTCCTTTTGAGGAACCCTAAAAAACAATCTAACGTAAACCAAAGTTTTCTAAACTAATGTTATAAATGCGAATATGAGTTTGTAAATTTGTTTCTTACGCTTAAACGTCTTAACTACTCAACCGATCATCGAAAAGTTTTGCAAACACGTGTTCACGGGTACAGGAAAGGCTCCAGTATATCTTTCTAAAAATATACATTAATTAATTAATTTAAACTTTATGTATGTAAAGTACAGAAGCGGACTTATGCCCGGTTCCTATAATCAAGAAACGATTCATTTTGCTTACGAATGGTAAACTTTCGTTGAATTTTCAACGAAAATTTTACCGTCCGTAAGCAAAACGAATCGTTTCTTGATTATAGGAACCGGGCATTAATGTCTTAAGCATTCTCTGCCAGTCAACCTTCGGGTTATGCAGAGAAAACAGGAAGTAGGTAAATAAAAATACTATAGATAATTAAATATTTAAACTAAATATCAGACAATAGTTAAATAAAGTATAATAGAATAAAGTACACATCTTAAACATACCTAGAAGTATGTACACTAACATAATATATATACATATAAAAACATATAGCGATATAGATGATAAACTATGGACAAGTTGATTCAGCTAATTGTTCGAAATAATACTCCCTTACTTTAACTTAACTGAAAAAAATAATGAGACCGAAGCCGCGTTCAAAGCTAGTTCTTGAATATTATGAACCGGAGAAAATATTTAACAAAGAGAAGGGAAAACTACTCCATCATAATAAAAGTTTAGCATATTGATTGAATTTATTTTTGTTGCCGGCCTTTATTACGGCAAAGAAATATTGACGCCTGACGATTTCTGAGGGTCTTTGTAAGAAATAAAGAAAATACAACGAAACCATAGAGGCAAAATTTTGTAATTCGTTTGCAAATGAGAGACTATTTGATTTCCTAAAGATGCGTACAATTGGTGCAATTTCACCCAAGGCGCTCGATTTGAACTCTTATTACTGATTATTAAAGTTCAAATTATGTCATCATCCACAATCATGTACAATTAGCTAAAGTAGGCTTCGTACGCGATCGAATGACAATTTAATTTGAGTGTTAAAAATGTATTATAAAGTTAAAATTGTATTTACTGACATGGTCTATGCGATCTTTTAGGTTTCAACGTTGAGGAAATTTGCAGTCTACTAACATCAACCTTTAAAATGTTTCAACATAAAGTGGCAATACGCAAGCCTTGTAGTTCAAGATCTTCCAAGAAAGGGGTTTTTGAAGACGACCACGGAACGGAAAGGCGTGGGATGTGTCTTTACTTGGCTGTCCGAAGACAAAGGGGCATTGAGGGGGCTTTGGATGAAACCGGCGCAAGACCTTTCTTTGTTGAAGTCTTTAGAAGAGGCTTTATTTTTGACAATGGGCGTCCTATGGCTGAAATGATTAATACATATATATTTATAAAGTTCCTGAGAGACACAAGCGTGGCGTAGAATATTTGATTATATTGTCAGAAGTCGTGGTTTCGATTTCCGCTCATTACAAATATTGTATGAATGACAATATCTATTTGCATTGGTCTGGAATTTTCCATGTATAAATGCTAAATCGTCTCTATCATTGCTCTAGAACCCATTGTACTCCCAGTCTACTCCTATGCATATTATTATTTTCTGTAAATTATAGAGAATTGTTGTTTCATATACTTACCTTCAGCGGTCAAATTTTAATTACTCTGTGGTTGAAAATAAAATTATTATTTGGGTCTAGATTGAGCTCTGTAATATTATTTTTTTCGGCATAGCGGGCAAACGTCCAGACGGGTCACTTGATGGTTGGTGACTACCGTCGCCCATGGGCATCGGCAACTCAAGAGTTGGAGGGCATTGTCGGCCTTTAAGGTGTGAGTCGAGAAACGGAGGAAGAAGAGAAAAGGGAGGAAAGGGGAGAGGGAAGAGCAAGAGCCTACGGTAACCTCACTCACTAGGCGAAACACAATGCAACATTGCACTCACTCCGGTCGAGCTGGCCCATACATGCCGAAGCATGGCTCTCCCACTTAACCACCCACTTCTCCCAAAAGAGTATTATTATGTTTTTAACGTAGGAACAGTTACCAAACGTTACTGAAATTAAAAATATCCAGATGTTGATTTTGATCTCTTTAATATTACTTCAATTTCCCTCCGTCTACGAACCAAACATCGTGAAATAACAAGAAACCAATATTATCTACATGTCAATAACGTTCTGCAAAGTTGTGAGGCAGGAAATTAGTTCGCAACACGATTTAGTGTAGATTTCGTAGAAGTATATGTGATCGGTAAGATATGGACATATTAAGTACAAGCGAGAAAGTTATATAATTAGGTTTTCGACTTTATTACGCTTAACTTAACTTATGATTTAAAAGAAACGCTTGAACATCCCACTCCTAGGATAAAGTTTGATAGATAAGCCAAATAAACCACCCGAGGTCCATCAGATAGTAATAATTTCAAGATCTTCGTGGGTTGTATATTACCTGAATTGAGTATATTCTCCAAAATAAGGGTTTAAAGAGCAGGGCCACAGTTGATAGTATTTCTCTACCTTCATAAATCTCAGAATAAGAAGATTAATTGTAAACATAAATTGTAGAATACCTCAAGTATACAAAATCTATCTTTAACTAATCAAAAGATTAATGTAGTACCCAATTTATCGTCAAATAAATTCAGTCTAGCTAAGAATCGAGCCTAAAGGGCTACACAACCATAGCAGATCGTGCCGTAAATTCTGGTATAATAATCAGCCAGGTTAATGGTCCACTTAATCAAGCACGGCTTTCAATTCATTATGATATTGATTTGTGATTGGATCGAGAGCCTCTTTTGGTAATGTCGTTAAAGAATTGTGGGACTGGCGTGGTTTTATATTTGGTTTCCTTTACGGATGAAATGCTCTTGATGAGGAGAGGGAAGCAATAGCTGGCATTACTGGATCATTTATTTTAATAAAGCTTTGTGTTTTGTGAGCATATTTCATTAAAATTAGAAATTTAATTTGTAAGTGTGTTTACATAGATAGACGAGGACAGGAGTAGAATATCCCTCACGGCGGTAAGTAAATCTTACATTCATAGACCTATTTGATCTCAATATTAACTCCACATTTGCATTCAAGTGCAGCATATACACAAACTTTGATGAAGTTCTAAGACTGTAACAAGCACAGCGACAAGATGCTAACCAGTTTCAAAGTTCTAAGTTCAAGTTTTAGGTTTAACGAAGTTTACTTCTAATTTGAAGAGTCGGGTTAAACGCCGAAATGGCAGCAAAGGCGTTACGCCTTTGGCAATATGGCAACACGATATAGACGGAGTTTATTTGACAAATAATTAATGGGTTCTGAACAAAACAATAGGCTACCACTAAGGAACAGAAGCTTTTCTTGAAGTCCGTTCCTATCGTCATAGCTCATGGTTCATTTATTCAGAAACAATCATATAATTGTGTTTTAGTGCATAACATTATTAATAATAATACATAGTACTTCTTCTAAAAATTAAATTAAATTAAAAATATAAATAACATAATAATCAAAAAAAAATTAATTAGATTTTACAATATGTCATGCTGAATACAAAAAAAACATGACATGTCATAATTTAAAATATTAAACACTATCTATCTATCTAATCTATCTAATACCTTTAAACGAGCAGTTCTTATAAATATTAACCTGGGGCTTATTGTCTGTTGTAGATGTTTCATCCGCGTACTTTCTCTAACTAACCTTTCTTCGTGGGTTTCAATTTCGTGTATATATTTGGATAAGTAACACAATATTGTCAATATATACAAACAAGGCAGCGTTAACACTCCAAGACTTTTAAAATGTTCTCGACATGATAACATTTGGGGAATGCAGACTATACACAGTTCTTATTGCTATTTTTTGTAATATGGACGCCCTCTCTATATTATATCCGTAACTATTGCACCACAGTTGTATACAATATCTCAACGTTGACTCTACCAGCGCATGTTCAACGGATTTCAGGATATCTTTTCCTACTTCTTCTCGAAACCTCCTAATTGCATAGCACGCTGCTGAAGAGATTGACGCGTCAATAGATTTTATTTCTTCTTTCCAATTCAGCAATACATCAATGTGAACCCCTAAGAATTTGACAGAATTCGCGAGTTTTAATTTCCCTCCATTGATCGTAACATCTACTTTATCAGTATTACTGGCTGTCAATTTAAATACGATCATGTTTGTCTTTTTTGTGTTAACTTTAAGTTTATTAGCTACAAACCAATCTTGAAAAGTTTCCTGTACTTCTTTCATGTTTAAATTTAAAGAATTATGATCACCTGCAGTTATTACAGCGTCTATGGCATCTGCAAATACCACGACTTTAACATCTGGTTTTTACTCTTATATAGTTTAGCAAGTCATTTGTAAAAAGTATGAACAAAATAGGCCCTAGTATGGAACCTTGCTGTACGTTCTTTGTGACATTTAAAAGTTGCGATTTCTACATACATCTTTCTATTTTTAAATTTGATTTGAATAACCTCAACACCTTGCCCTTTATTCCATAATATTCCATTTTCGTGAGAAGTAGTTCATAATCCATTGTGTTAAAAGCGGAACTCAAGTCCAGAAAGATCCAAGCTACCTCAATTTTTTTGTTGAAATTTTCTACGACATCATTAATTAAAATATTGACAGCACGACAGATGCTGTCAATACCTTAATAATTTAATAATTAACGGAAAATTTTGAGATCTACCAATTTTGATATCCAAATTGTCGGTTATTTAAAAATATGTTATTATTCAGACGCCTAGAGAGACGACTTTTTAAAAGTTTTCAAATATTGAAGTAAAAACTTTTTTAACGGCGTTGTGCACTTTTTGGGATGGATAAAAAGTGTTAAACTCGCGTCAGGCCACGTGACCCTGATCGAAAATGTGTCCGATTTTCATATATTTAAAAAAATATTTTTACGCCATCTGTGGATTCTGCCCGATACTACTGTAGTTTGATATATACCAACTATCCATATATTAGTTAAGACAAATTTCACAGATGGCGCAATTTTAATTTCGACTTTTTTTTTTATTAAATTTCATGTCATCAATAAAAAAATTTGGAACCTTGCTTTTGGGTTTCTTTCTCTAATTCCCATGCAGGTTTTTTTTCTTTATATTATTATGGACTTTTTACTATATTTTTAAATTATAATTCTATTTTCATAAATGGCTGTCAATATGTAACATAATATGATGTTAAGCAAAACGCGCTTTTTTCTTTAGGCAGGTTTGTGAACTTCTGCTATCTGGAAAAAGCACTGAACTCGTAACCGTTAAGCTAATAATACATATATAGATCCACTAGAGGGCGCTAATCTAAACATTGAGATCTGTCAGCTCCTTGTTAATTAATATCACCAACCTGCTAATGTGACGTTTTAATTTCGTCGTTTCGTGTAAGTTTTCACTTCTATCGGCAGTCCCATCATTGCTTTTTTTTTTCGAGAGTATAGGTAACACAGAGATCGGTCTGTTATTCTTGGGGTCAGTTTGTAGGCCTTTCTTGTACAATGTAACTATCTTGGCTACTTTCAATTGCTCTGAGAAAATGCTATTCTCAACATATTTGTTTTAAAAATGTGACAAAGATAAAGCTAAGATCGCCATATGCTCTTTTACTACCGATATTTTGTAATTCGTCAAATCCACAATAACTTTAATTTGTTTGGCATATCTTTCACAATTTGTAATTTCATCAGGTGTAACAGCTTGCAGTTAATGTCATCTCGTCGGTTACCTTATCTAAGCCTTGTTGAAGGTAAAACCCTGCCTGCTTTGATTGCGATTATTGACGTAGGTGTATAATTAAATTGCTTGAGTTAATGAGTAAAGAGAATAAGTTTGCCAATTCTTTGGGATTGTCATCTATTTTGTCATTGTTTTTTATTGTTAGCTTTTTCGAATTTTTTATTATTTTTATTTATATGTCGATTAACAACTTGCCATATTTGCTTACCACTTTCATGCTACTATTTACTTACAATAATCTTTTCATCTTACTTGATCTTTTTACATTTTTAGTAGTCTATGTTATACCCATATTATTTTTATTAAGCGTAAAGTGAAACGAACCCAGAACTAAGTTCCGATAAAAAAGTATTCTGGTCTTAAGTGCCAAACAGATATGCTACTTTTAGCAAAGCTGTTACACAATTAATTGCAGCAACAGCTGCAAGTGAACGCTTACTCTGTACCTATACAGGGTATTATAGAGATGTAATCATATTTTACGATAGTACAGTAGACCACGTGAATGACGTCACAGCGCTAACAATTTTAAAAACTGTCAAAATAAACTTGGTAGTTTATCGATAAATGTTATATTTCGAAAGAGAAAATGTTATGAATGAAACTATGGGTAGTAAACTGAGGATGTTAATAGAATATCCTGATTTTTCCGGGATTGTTGATATAAAAAGTAAAATAACAAAATCATTTAAATTGTCATGAAAATCAAATATTCTTTGTTTGGAAATCTGCTCGTACACGAGGAAATACTCATCACATAATTATTTGTCCTGGGTCGGAAGTCAATTTATTGTGAGCGGTTATCGATTGAAATTGGAAACAAGATCTAAACATTTTATGATACACTCTGCTATTAAACATATGTAAATTTCAATTTGATTTTTAAAAAGTCAGATGTTTTAACCTGAATTGGTGATGCTTCAGCCCATGATAGACTGATATGATCACCTTACGATGGTTATGGTTGCCTTGAAGATATTTCTTGATGTGAAAAGGCCGCTTATTGCCGTGATAAAGCGTCGCCGTAGATTTGGCTTTACGAAAGCAACTTAAGAAAACAAACTATTTACTCACAATTATCATTCGTAGTTTCTGTTACAAACAACTTTACTCAATCAGCTCTTAACCTAATTGCTTCGATGTCTCGTTTTGTAAGGCATTAATATTCCTTTTTGTCTCATAAATCTTAAATTTTTGCTTTTTATTTGCTCTTCACTTTGCATCAGAGCGGGCGCTGTCTAACGCAAGGACCCATTCGGTTGACTGTGACTTTCATAAAGCTATTCATAGAAATTAATACATTCTTCAGAATTTTATTAAAATGAATTAGAATGTAGTTTTCAGTATAAAATACAAATAAACTTTTTTTTTTACACCGATTAAACAAAGTGCTACACTACACTTATTGGCAAAAGAACTAATTGCAAGTAACCTTTAGATGAACAAAATACTAAATTAAAAAAAAAAATAACATAAATCTCAAATGATATGGAGGAGAGGGGTCCTACTAAATCCTACCCACTTCCACCAATGTGCAAATTATAATAAAACATGTCATTTAATTAATGTACATTCTACAGATATTAATTAGCAAATAGAAAACAAATTACTAATATTTTAAAGGAGTATTATTGTACATTTTGATATCACGTAACTGGCGACCCGTGGCATGGCGTGCCAAAATATAAGAAAGTCAACACGAAACGATCAAATTACCAAATTACCCAATAGTAACTTCGGAAATGGAACTTCGGGTTCAGAATCACACGCAATCCTGTTATTCAAATCGAAATTACTTCCAAACAATCTTCAATGGAAAGTGATTTTCAAAATGTATGCCAAGGTTATGTCAATCTAGACTAGGAGCTATATTGAAAAAATAAATAAATAAAAAATATTCATATGCAAAATGTAATTTAGCGCCATCCAAGCTACGCAGAAAGTACTAATTCTACATCGCGCAATTAAATTTCTCGCTGTATTCGTACATCCGTAAGGTCGCGGTACTTCATCACCTATATATATAATACATCACCTAGCACTAATTATTATAAAATAATTACTTTAATATTTTAAATCAATAGTAATTTTTTAATAGCTTAACGTGCTTCGGACAGCACGTTAAGCCGTCGGTCCCGTTTGCCATACGACCATCTGAGGCATTCGTTACGGGTAGTTGGAGCCCTAAAAAGTCCGACAACCTGGTCTAACTACAGAACTTCGATATCGCCTAGTACTTGGGTTGTGGAGGTCTGATGGCAGTCTCTTTACGTAAAATATCAAAGTTCGGACGTATCGTAGTTAGACTGAAAGCTGACTCCAACTTAGTTGGGAAACGGCGAGGAGGATGATGAGTAATTTATTAAATTATCATTATTATCACCTTCTTCCCTTTTTACCAAATACCTATGAGGTCGTTGCATCTGTTTTCTCCTCCATTCTACTCTATCATTCGACACTTCACTGCTTACTCCACTTCTAGATAGATAGATAGTTAATTTTTATTGTACACCAATAAATGTAAAAAAAGCCCACGCAGCAGGAGCGGCATACGAACATTTTTTTAATATGAACCCTAAATGATTTCATCCTTAACTTGGAGACCAAACTTTGTTGAAAAAAAATTCATAGCTCCGAAACTGTAAACCTTTTTACAATCGGTAATATTTTTAAATGAAAGCTAATATTTTATTTTACTCTACAATTGTCAACTCTGTAATTATACCTAGGATATATCACCTAGCCTGGTCAGAAAACGGTCTTTGGTGGTCCCGTGTTGGAAGCGTTGCTTTTAGCTACCGATTAAAAACATGCAGGTCGTGTGCTGTTTGGACGTTGACTGTATTAAAAAACTGTGCACAGATTTTATTGAACAAAGTTTTCATTGCCAACTACGTGGAATGCGGTTTATGGCTAACTAATACCGCCCGTCTTTAGACACATGAAAGATGAGTGCTTTTTAGGTTTCCTTCTTTTAATATTAGGTGATATTTTTGTGTACAAAATTTCAAAGAATTAAGTCAGCTACTGGGTTAAAATTCAAGATTAAAAGTTGGTTTTTAATTACCAATTATTTGAAAAGTTTTCGCACACAGCACGCGATGTCATGATCTATTGCTATTAGTTTCAACCGTGAACAGTCATTACGGACTTACTTCCTCAAGTTTTGGGGTAATGGTAATGACTTGGGTCAAAGTTTCGCATTGAGAAACCAGGTCAAAAGAGCCATAGAACTGTTATAGAATGTCATAAAATCAAATGAAAAACCTTCATAATTTGCCATCGATTCAAAGTCAAAGATAGCATAAAGGAAGCCGGTGGTCACCTTGTCAATTTCACTGTATCGAGTATTCAACTCGAGAAGCATAATAACATATCAAAATCGATTTTCAAGATTATTTAGACCTGAAGAAGAAAATGTGGCATAAAAAATCCAAGCGAATGAATTCCTTTTTTATAGTTGGCGTTCTAATCGATTTATTTAGCCACAGTGTTCCTGTTACGCATAATTATTTGATTGTGAATATCTAAACATGTTCAGTGTTGTTAGCAGAGCTTGTAAGTGATAGTTAAACGACCCTTGAAAGGGTTGCTCCCAAACCAATTACAAGAATAGTTTACACATTCGAAAGGTCAGATTGTAAAAGGCATTGTTAGTTTAGAGTAATTATGGTTTCCTGTTCAATATTGAGGTGATTTGTATAAAGGAACGTACGTATATTTTTTTCTCTCTCACTCACATTGGATTTCTCGCTTCGTTTCCAAAGGGGGTAAGGCTCGTGAACGGCACTAATTCTATTCTGCATAATTAGGGTTCTGCAATAGACCCACTTGTGACGGAACACCGTGTGTTTTTAGTCGGTTTGATTGCGAAGCTTCGGTGAGGTGATGCCCCGTAGTGATTTCCACGCGACAAAAGAACAGACGTTGGCACTTCACGACGCTTCACGTTTCCAAAGGCTATTTTCATGAATCAGCATTGCTATTCAATATGGTTATGCTGTCAGTCCTCGGGGTACATTACGCTTTAACGTGTGGAACCCCTCTCAGGTAAGTCGGAATCGAACCGGCCCGACCGGCCGAGGGATCCGGTATAAGAAACTAACTGAACCTCCAACAGACAAGATCACCTGTCGATACAGGTACATAGGAACGATACAGCAGGCACTAAAATTAAAGACTAAAATCATAGTTTTTGCATAAAATAACCTATTTATTATTTCATATTTTTCACCAAACATTTTTGCGAAAATCGTCAATATTCATCCTCTTTTATCGGGTGAACTAGGCGAGGTACAATGGAATCAATTTGCGCTATTGTACCCCGTAGCACAACCATTCTCATTGTGCCCCGTGATGGATCAGTATGACCCTTGTAACAAGAAATGAGAAATTGGACTGTGATTTATTAGGGTGAGTAGATACCTCTATATATATACAATAATAAATTTATTTGCTTTGTAAATAGAAGTACGAAGAAAATATTAACGGACGCAATTAAAGAAAATAATAGAAATATTGAAACACAAAGTTCGTTGCACCACCTGATTTTTTGACAGAGAGACGAAGTCTGTCGTTCGGTTGAGCGATAACTCGAAAAGGTCATGCCTGGACTACAAGCGACTGTATCGTAAACTGTGTGATTTTAGTCTCTTCGTTCGACATTACCGCTTCATGTGCAATCGGTGGTACTCGTGCATGGTTCAACATGTTAAAAAAAGTTGGTCTTCTCCGGAACACACGTGAGTGTTTCGTATCTTTAATATAATAGTTTTTTTTTTTAATGTGGTTAATATTTTTTGCGTGAGGTAAAAAAATATGTGAGTGCTTCTCTTTCTCAATATCGGGCGCACAATTATTAGCTTTTGACGGAAACACACGTACAACAATACCACTCGCAGAAGACATTATTCATATTTTTTCTACAGTACTAAAATAAAATGTATCAAGTTTTAATATTTAGTTTTAATGTTTAGTTTAGTTATGGCAACACCGAGTTAATAGTACTGTGACGCGTAGGTTTTGGCATTTATTCTGATATTTTAGTGGCAATCACTAGAAATATAGGTTGTTCGTGGGAGAGCCATGCTTCGGTATGGGCCGGCTCGACCGGAGTGATACCACGGACTAACAGAATACCGGCAGAGAAGCAATGAATGCATTGCTTTTCGCCGTGTGAGTAAGATTACCGGAGGCCCTAATTCTTCCCTATCCCCCCTCTTCCCCCTCTCCCCTCTTCCCGCTCTTCCCCCCTCTTCCCCTACTCCCATATTAAAGGCTGGCAAAGCACTTGTGACTCTTGAGTTGCGAATGCCTATGGGCGGCGGTAATCATTTACCATCAGGTGACCCATCTGCTCGTTTGTTATACGGATATGCGACCCCGGTCTCTAGGAGATATTGCAGTCCCATTCCCGTTCTCCATCCGAGATTTGCGGTATCCCTTTCCCTAGATTCCTCTCCCTACTAATTTTTCCTTATTCAAATTTTCCTTCTTTCCCGTCTTAAAACGACTACATTCCCAATGAGGGTTGGCGTCAGGCAGAAAAGAAATCAGCTCAAAGCCTTTGCAGTGATACACATTGCGCCAACTCTAATGAACATTGGGAAAAGGGCAGACAAATGATCATAACTTTATATCTGAGTTTCTTTAGCCTAATCTGGCACTATCTTATGTACATGGATCGCTATTGTGTTGCTGATACTTCATTATGCCTCATACCGCCCTGAGTGTGGCCGCAAGCGGACAGAACGGGTTTTCCCTTCCACCTGCTATAGTGGCAATCCGCGAGGAGGTAATTGACAGATTTGTACCTGAAGCTAGTGACCACGCATTGCCGCCAGGCGCTAGCATGTCTTAAAAGCTGTTTCTGGATCCCTCCCATGTTAGAGGTGATCCTGCCTGGTGGACCGCGGCCCAACGGTTGATGTTGGGAAGTTCTATATATACTTATCGGTGCGTGAACTTCTTCTTCTACTTCTAAAACATGCAGGATCAGTAGTAACCGCGTTGTTAACTGACACGACACATATTTTCCACTGTATGTGGATGTCGTAACAAGACCGGATGTTGATATCTTGATGAGTCAGCTGTCTATGCTCTCTTGTAAAGTGTGCCAGTGCCAGTAGTGAGTAGTTCCAGTGAGTTGGAGCTGAGTGCCGCTAGTTTTAGTTAGCTTAAGAAAGTAGCTTTGAAACAATTAACTAACAATTAATTAACTATTAACTACTATTATATAAACTTACATATACTGAATTCAATTTAAAGTTTTAACAGATTCGATTTAAACTCATCATCTGCCTACCCTTGTCCCAATTTTATTTGGGGTCGGTGCAATATGTTTTATTCTTCCATTCTACTCTATCGTTCATCATTTCACTGCTTACTCCATTTCTAGCCATATCTTTTCTCCGAAGTCCAACCATCTTTTCTTTGGTCGTCCTCTTCTCTTGTACCCGTCAACATCCAAACATAAAACTCTTTTCACTACATTTTGCTCATCCCTCCGCATCACATGTCCATACCACGATAACCTATTGCTCCTCAGCTTTTCATCCACTGGTGCTACTTTCAGGCTTCCTCTAATATATTCATTTCTCACCTTGTCCATCCTAGTCACACCACACATCCATCTCAACATTCGCATTTCGGCTACGTGCAGGTGTCTCTCATCCGTTCTCTTTGTAGGCCAACTTTCAGAACCATACAGGACGGCAGGTCTGATAATTGTTTTATACACCGGTCCCTTTAACTAATTCGATTTAAATAATGTGATTGAATATCCTGATGGATAAATTATCTCAGCTACATAAAACATTTATTTTATATAGGTATTTGTGTAATATTTACATACATATTTTATGCTTGATTTTATAACTATTCATTAAATAAGAAATCTAGGGTCTGGCTACCTAAATAATAAATTATTCCTTCGTTTATATTAAAATATGAATAAATTATCAGTTGTACGTATCTTTTGCATATTGAAATTTACTGAAATAAAAATTTAACTAAATATGTTGGTAAACTTGCGCGAAAATCAATAAACTTAATGTCGTATAAATAAAATTACTCAATTGGTAATTATTGGTGGTTCGAGGCAAAATAAATTTCTATAATGTCGACATATGGGAAATAGTCTATACAACTCAACATCGTATACCGAATCACAAGCATAAAGCTGGCAAGCAAACGAGATTAAGTCCTTATTCAAAGTTTAAGTATTGCAAACGATAATTTGATCCTACTCACCAATAGAAGGCAAGCCTATTGCCGTCAACCGAGCACATTGGGTATTCAAGATGGGAAAATTGGGAGGATATTGAAAGGGAAATATAATTAAGAAGAATGGAAAGAAAGGGATATCGCTAAACGCATGAATTGGCAACTGTAAGCAATAGCTCGAGTGTTACCCGAACTGGCTTTTGTCCTCAAGTCCGAACACTTTTGTGTGAAATATTTTAAAGTAAGCGCAAATAACATTGAGAGAATAAATCACACTGACAATAAAATTACACAACCCATCAATGTAAAACCAAGATCATAACACAACATATGTATTTGATTGTTATAAATTTATTTATGTCATTACTTAGTGGTTGAAATAATTGACATTGTTATTAAATAGCATACTGAGTGGTAACTAGTCTTCTGGAAACAAATTATATTATATAATATATAATATTATAGTTATAATTATTATATTATATATTATATAATCATTATAACTCGTGCGACTTGTACTCGTAAGTCTTAGACATCTAAGACCTCGCGTTAACGTGATTAAGTCCTTATTGACACAATCATGTAAATCAAGACTTAACCACCATAATATTTGTAAGGGATTCTTAGCGTGTGTTTGAGTTGTTTCCATTACGAAAAAAAACGAATATAAAGCCAAAGTTGTATGAAATATACTATTCTACTTCATTTTGTATCCTCGCCTTGACTCAATTTTGGCGGACAGTAAATTTGCCGAATACACAAAGCCAAGCTCTGTCATAACAGGCAATCTATTCAAAGGGCTCGCTTCAAACAATGGAATGATGGATCGAGGAACGCTAAAATTGAATTGAAAGGAGAAATATAATAAAATATCTTGCAAATAGCAACAAAAGGTGTTGGAAGTGTGTACTTACTCGTAAATATCTCATTCTGATTTCCTATCTAGAAAATTCTGTTGAAGGTGTGATTCAGTGGAAATTAAAAGTATTACAGGATTATGTAATATTATACAATGCCCTGAATACCCCTGCTTCTGGGGTACGCCAGAGTTATAACCCTGATAAACAAGAAATAAGGCTTGGCATAGTTACATTAATTAGAAAAGGTGTATCAAAATACTGTAGCACTTTTATATGCTGGGGGATATCCCGAAGAAAGTGGTGTCTTTGACAGGAAGAGATAAATTATACAGTGATACCTGCTAATAATTATCCTATTCATTTAATTTCTAGCTACTACATGCCCTTTATATATTTTAGAACTTTACTTTTGTTTTTATTTTTGAAATGCTGACAATCTATAGCTTGGTTGATGTCAGCGCTTTAAGCCTTTGATCGATTTTACCATTCAAATCCTAGCTCTTTATCTAATTAAAAAAACTAAAAGCGACACAGCTATCTTATTTATTTTTTTATTTATTTTAGGGTCTTCAACAAAAAATACACATATCTTTCTTAAAAATAAATTAAACATAACATGGTGGTTCATGTGTTTTCTTAATTATAGAAAACCACAGCATGCAAAACACATGGCAGATCGACATTTATTCCGATATCGAGTCGGAATACCACAACACGTAGTAGCATGTGGATTCTTTAATACAATTTTACGATCAACTTGTAAAATCTGGGAGTTAAACTTGACTAATGTCGTTAACATAACACGGTCAGTGTACAAACACAGATCTAGTCCTGTTTTTCCCGAATTTCCCAATCTGCCAGGATTATTTAAAAAATTTTCTTTTCATGAAAACCTTATGCGAACTGTAAGTTACATTTATAAGAAACACAGATTACATAAAACATCGTAACCAAAAAGGGCTTCACCAAGAATATTAACGAGGGGAAATAAATTGTAAACAAGATAAGTAAATATCTCAACACTGCTTTGTTATCTCAAGCAGGCTATTAATTTACTACCCGTCTTTCACATAAATTGTGGTCTCCAATTGCAAGAAATTTGTCGCTTCTTTGACCTTGGATAAGATTGAAAAGGTCCTTTGAAACAGAAGGTGCTTTGTTTTCTTTATCATACGCTCTCTGCGTATGAAATTAAGTTTGTTATACTAACCAATAACTATGCTACTTTCGTCCTAGAAAAATAGGTTACAATTCCAAGGGTGTTTGCCGTTTACATATAAAATGATTTTTCGATTTTTAACTCGGATTTATGGACTAGGTTTCCTAAAATTCAGAAAAGCCATGCTTCGGCATGTATGGGCCGGCTCACGGCAACTCACTTGTGACTCTTGAGTTATAGGTGGCCATGGGCGGCGGTAGTCATTTACCATCAGGTGACCCGTCTGCTCGTTTGCCCCCTATGCCGTAAAAAATTAAATTTTCTATAATTTTATTACGCAATGGGTTAATATCAAATACTTATTTACCAATATATTTCTTTTTTTAATATCTTCTTTGATATATAACAATACAAAAATATGAAAACATTTTTCTGCAACACGTTGTACAAATCATTAAATCTGACGTTTGTACAGTTTTGTGCATAAAAGTTTTTATAAATAAATAAATACACAGCACATGCATTTTTATTTCACTCTGTTTCAGTCAGTAGAATTTTATTTTATACGTAGGATTTATGCGTTCTACTCGGTTTAATGGGCGGACACTTTATGACCCTTTGTGTAAAACCCATTTAGTGTGCAGTCTTCTTAATGATTGTCTATATTTCAGTACTGGCCGTTACTGAACGAAAGACGCATGGCGACAATTGATCAAACACATGCGGTGTAAATGAAAAATTGTCGTCACAAATTTTCTGTTTGAAACAAACATGTAGGTATATATATAATGTCTGAGAGGTGTGATACCTACGTTTGGCCAGCTTATGTTCAGTTCTGTGTGGGATGGGGTCCCATGTAAATCTAAACTCTGGGATCCCTCAATATTTCTTGGAAGATAAACCCAGAAAACTTAATGTCACGCGACTGGGGACGCAGGACTTTCATGTGATAGTCGTAAACACACTTAGCCACCTTGTAAATAAAATCTCACAACCAATGTATTTTTTCACAGAGATATGTATTTATAGATTAGTTCAGGTCTTATAACAAAGTCGAAAACATTCGATGTCAGTCCTTCTTATAAACTTCAATCTCCATGAGCATTGGACCGGGGTTAAAAAGTAGGGCAATCCGCCAGACGCAGATCTGAGATGACAGTAAATAGAAACCACACCCTGTTTCGGTCTCGCTTTAAGGCCCACCGCTGTTCCAAGAGGCAGGTAATACCCAGCGGTAGTTCCTTGTGGCATCGAACATGTCACGAACAATTCCAAAACGAAAAACCAAAGACTGATCGTTTCGATACCAACTTAGCCATTTCATAATGATCCTGGTTTCTGCACGTAAAAAAAAAAGTATGTTTTTTCATTATGATGATTTTTATTTCAGCGCTTGACTAAGTCATTAAAATTTCTAATGATTTATAACGCTGCTGACTTCTCCTTTTTTAACCAACTTCAAAAAAGTAGGAGGTTCTAAATTCGTTGTATTTCTTTTTTTTTAATGTGTGTTCACCGATTACTTGAAGACGCCTGAACCAATTTGGAAAATTATTTTTTTGTTCTTCCCAGATGGTCTCATTTAAATTTTATCGAAATCAATCGAGAGGTTTTTGGAAAAAACAACAAATATCTAAAAATTGTATACATCGATGATATTTTCGTTCACTCCGAAACATCGCTGTCTCATTGGAGCAGTTCGTTTAGTTGTCCTACCCATATTATATTTAAATAAAATACATCTACTTTCCACTAAAAAGCACATTGAAGTCAGTGATACATTTTTTTAAAAGGTTTTTTTGCATTTAATGACTATGGTGACTTTTTCTGAAATTTCTGGACATTCCATCAACATCCTTTGTATTAGAAAGGGGTAGATTTCGTGTTTTTTTATTTTTTTCAAAATCTGCCCCCCAGTCCTCCCTTTTGGGGGAATATCCGCCATTCACGAACTTAACCTTCATTTTTGCCCTGTTGATTTGTCGTCCAAGTTTAAAAGCAATCGGTGCATAATTGACATACATTATATATAATTATATATATAAACTTTTTAACTGGCGGTTGTTTTGGGGTCTAGGGATCATAACTAGACCTCCTGTGAAGAAATTTTTGGAAAACTCGACAAGTGGTACAAAACCAATAGGTAGACTTTTCTTCGAAATCTACCTAAAATCATATTTCCATAATTTCTCAGCGCTTTACGTTATTTACATTGTCTATTACAAATATACAATACAACCCTAAAATATGGCTAAGTCGTTATAGGCTTGGGCATGCTTAACAAAGGTAGTAATCAATTATTGCAGCCTATTCAAATTTACACCTTATGAACAAAAGTACAGTAAGTTTTTAATCAGCTCGGTTACGATTGTTTAATAAACTAATACAAAATTGTAGTGGAATGTCGGAGAATAATTATTATATGTAAATTCCATTTCAATCCATAAATGTTACGTTTTGGTGTTGACTTACAAAGGTAAGGTATTGCTCTGAATATTCGCTTCATATATTATTAATATTTAAGGTAACCTCGCCTCTTTTATTCCGGAGTGAAACGAATCCTCGTCTCTATGGACAGTTTGTACTTGTAAATCCATTTCACTGAATAATCTTATTTCGTGACATACTCACAAACAGAAAAATAAATCTAAAAGTATGTCAGTCAGGCTAATGGGTAAAAACATCTACATAGTAAACGCTTGTTGCGTAAATAACCTTAAACTAGATCGGAAAATAAAGGATTAAAATGAAATTATGGGAAAGAGTCAAGAAAGGCAGTATTAATGTGTATAATTCTACTCACGTGTGCGTTTCGGTAATGCCTACTTAACAGAGGCTCCTTATCAAGGTGTGAAGCATCCTGCCGCGATGGTTTCAGGCGCCACACTCCAGGCAGTGTGCCACCGTCGGGTCCAAAACTATTCACGGACAACCCCAAAATACACACGTAAGTAAAAACGGTAAAATAGTTAAAATATTAGTATAGACTAATATTTTAAAGCTGAAGAGTTTCTTTGTTTGGTTTTACTTGATAATCTCAGAAACTACTGATTTGAATTAAAAACTAATTAAGTGTTGGATAGCCTATTTATTGAGGAAGCTTATAGGCTATATAACATCACGCTACGGCCAATAGGAGCAGAGCATCAATGAAAAGTGTTGCAAAACGGGGAGAATTTTCAAACGCGTACGAAGTTGCGCGTGTCTGCTTGTCTTCATTAAATGTGAATACCACTCACGAAAGTTTTTATTCTACTAAATAAAGTGTTTAAAGTCCTGATTGTTCTCTAGTAAGAGTAATTCCTATAAAACCTCCTCACGGTGCACTCTAGGTAATAAAAGCGGCAATGTCTCTTTTAATTGCCGTCATTTCGAGACGGGAGTGACACATTCTGGGCCGATAGGATTACTAGATGATACAGGAGAATCTAGTACAGGCCCCTGTTTCCTAAAACCTGACCTGAACAGATGCTATCAGTGGTTCTATGGGCGAACGGGGAAGAAAGCCTCTGTACGGAAGCCCGGCGACCTATTAATCTGGTCTAATGTCAGAGACGCTAAGCGGGTTTAGATGTTCAAACTACCGACTTATCACTTCGTCATGCTCTTTTCAATATGGCAGCCGGAGCTTTTCACACGACAAATTAAGGGTTGTATTGATAAACAACCATAAAACTCGTCCCTCGATGGTAAGTGATTTCCTGTACTTAAAGACACTTGTAAGCCCAGCGGCATTAGTTCATAGTCCATAGTTCAGGAGTGGTGGAGCGCCAATATATTTATAAAATGCATACATAATCGCACCATAATATATTTCGTTATATTATAAATTTCATAGTCTTTATAGTAAACCACATTCTGTTTGTCGAATGCAATTAGTGCTGGTACTGCTGTAATATTGCCAATGTACTCGACAATCTCAAGAGATGGCGTTAGCAGTCTTCAAATAATGTAAACGCGCTGCACCTGATTGGTGCAAGAAAAAAACGGACATACCCTGCTCTCATCGCTTTTCGCTAGAAGACGCCTTTAATATAAAAATTTTGTTCCGCCACGGACATCAGTTATATTTCTCGTGAAAAGAAGCTGATTTTCCGTTAGTCCTATAGCCGTGTAGTGTTTGGACTCGCTTGTAACCTTTACAAGGTGTATGTGGAGTGCTCCAGTCTACGATCGTGACCGGCCGGTCAATACCTTGCAAGAGACCGTAGAATCCTCGCCGCTGCTCGCTGCCTTCTGGAGGATCGGGACTTGGTCGGTGTTGCAGGTTAGTGCTGGCATGATTGTTTTGATCGATAGAAGTGGTTTACTTCCCTACACCTCGTACGCTAACTGTTGAGCAATCACACCCTGGTCGGGCTATTTACACGCCTGACCATATAATTGGTCCTTACGAGTACGGATAGGCCAGTGATTCACGTAAATATTGGTGAATTTACTTTTCTATTCATATCATAAAAAAGATTCACGTAATTCTAGTGAATTCTTGCCGCCATTTTTCCTCGCTCACAGATTTACGTAAAATTGGTAAATTCTGTGTTTAAAACGCACGAGAACTACGTAATTATTGGTAGACTCGTATTTAAATATAATTAATTGTTAGATTTGGTGAATTACGTATTAATTGGTAATAATATCCATTATACTCAATTTAGTTGAACTTATTTATACCTACCCACTTATTAACCGCTCCACCACTGTACTTTACGCTAAGTCATTTTAGGATTTAAATTTAACTTGTGTTTTTACACTAACTAGGTAGATATACCTATCACTTTGTAGTTGTATTGTGATATTATTTTATAAACATGACGGAAAGCGAATCAAGCCGCGAAGTCATGTTGGTTATGTTGAATCAAAAGAAAGAATTATTATTTCAACGTATTAATCGTATGTACACATCGTCGAAAGGTATAATTTCTTTCGATTCATCAACGCGAGCTAACGAGAATTTTCTGGCTGAAACGGAGATAATAGATGAGTTACGCGATAAATTTGAGTCCATTGTTGATAAAATAAATAATATAAATTTGTTATCAAAGATTACGGTCAATCCCGAGTATTCTTGCCTCGATTCATTTGATGATTTATACTCGAGAGTTAAACGCGTTAGAAATAAAATATTAACCACTTCTAAGGTGCGTTCACTCGAGACCAGTAGCTCGATCAAGTCCGTAGTGAAATTAGAACCTTTAGTAATTCCGAGTTTTGACGGACGCCCTGAAAACTGGAATACCTTTTATCAGTCTTTTAAAGCTAATATTCATTTGAATCAACAGCTTTCTGACTCGCAACGTGTACAGTATCTAATTTCTAAACTCACCCACGACGCACTAAAATTCACTTCCGGTATTATTCCGTCAGGTGAAACATATAAAATACTGTGGGATAGTTTGGTTAAGAAATACCACGACAAACGCTCATTAGGTACATATTATCTCAATAATATACTGGACTTAAAAACTTGCTCGCACACTGCGAACGCTCTTGATACCTTTGTTAGTAAATACTCCGCTTCGATTTCAGCTCTAAAAGAATTAGGCATAACAGATCTAACTGATTTTATTTTTCTTCAATGCGCTTTGAGAAGGATGGATCCTCAAACCATCCAAGCCTTTGAACTTTCGATTCGGGATGTGGAAGTGCCTACGACACAACAGCTTATCGCTTTTATACAAGATCAGGCTAAGATTTTGGAGCGCTCAAACCCGCGAAATTCGTCATATACGAAACCCGCTGCTGTTGTTACGTCGCCCTCACGCGACCGGCGCGTTCATCACACCTCCAAATCTTTTGTCGCCAGTGAGTCCGCTAATAATGCAAATACTCTCACATATTCGGCGCCCGCAGCAGTTACCGCGAATTGTTGTTTGTGTAGTGGTAACCATCGACATTTATATGATTGCGCTCAGTTTAAAAATATGCGAGACGCAAGGGCTAGATATGAGTTTATTAAATCGAAGTACGGTTGCGTTAATTGTTTAAGCACTTTACATAAACTTCCGGATTGTAAG
This sequence comes from Callimorpha dominula, assembly GCA_949752705.1. Lineage (NCBI taxonomy): Eukaryota > Metazoa > Arthropoda > Insecta > Lepidoptera > Erebidae > Callimorpha > Callimorpha dominula. Next base: position 20,396,849 of record OX457003.1, on the reverse strand, counting down.
AGTACGTCAGTCTGTTTCTGTAATAAAAGACACCATAGGTTATTGCATTTTGATAGTAATAATTCGCAATCGCATGCGGCTATGGTAAATACCGCCGTCGCGTACTCGCCGCCGCCCGCTCATCGAGCGACCGTTACTTCGCCCGCGCCTTCTCATCGCGCTCACACGACTTCGTCATGCATTCGAGCGCCCCCGCTTGCTACAGAACCAGTTACACATACACAGTCTTACACTTCTTGTCATAAGGGTGATATACTTTTGTCAACCGCTCAGGTATACGCGCGCTCTAAGGGTAGCGCTGGTATCAAATCTGTAGTTAGGTGTTTGATAGATAATGGCTCGCAGAATAATCTAATAACATCTGCTTGTTCTAGTTTATTAAATTTACCGATAATACCGTTGAATAATTCCTATGTTAAAGGTGTTGGTTCCGCTTCAAGTCCGATAATCGGTTATGTTCATTTAGACATTGAATCCCGTATTTATCCGGATCAGAAATACACTATACATGCGCTTGTTGTAGAATGCATTACGGATCAATTGCCTTCGAAATTTATCGATTGTGATCGCGACCTAGATTTTCGTAACCTTCCGCTCGCTGACTTAAGCTGGAATATTCCGGGCAAGATTGATTTATTGTTAGGTGCCCAGCTATTCCCATTTATATACTTAGGAAATATGGTCGAGTGTGGGCCGCGCGCACCGTGTGCTTTATCTACAACATTTGGTTACGTACTTATGGGAGATTACCCGCGTAAACATATTTTACCTACTGCCGCGTCTTTTTCTGCGTTAGCGCTTAATGATATAGTGCAAAAGTTCTGGGAACTTGAAGAAGTACCCATGAAACGCTTGTTGTCACCAGAGGAGACAGATTGCGAAAATATTTTCACGGCTACCGTGACCCGTGACGACGTAGGTCGTTATACAGTTGCATTACCGTTCTGTAGGGACCCTTCGGAATTAGGTAATTCGCACGCTACCGCTTATCGCCGTTTCGTTTCACTCGAGCGTAAGCTCCGTCAGGCACCGATAGTGCGCGAAAATTATAACAAGGTTATTCAGGATTATATTGATAACAATTACCTCAGTCCTGTTAAAGAATCTGAGCTGTCCTCTGATGGTTATTATATACCGCATCACGCAGTAGTCCGACCTGATAAACCGATGCCGCGCATCGTATTGGACGCGAGTGCTAAAACGCATACAGGACTTTCGCTTAACGATATATTACATATTGGACCCAATTTACAGGCCGATCTGTTTTTATTATTGTTAGGTTTTAGATTATTTCCTATTGCAATGAACGCTGATATAAAACAATATTATTTACGGATTGGTGTACCAGTAGACCAACATAAATACCTACGCATTTTATTTAGATTCAACGAATCGGAAAAAATTCGAACTTATGCCTTTAATAGGCAACCTTTCGGTCTCAAGTCAAGCCCTTACATAGCTATGCGCACTGTGCGACAGCTGGCTACTGACATGAGTCCGCTCTATCCTGATGCCGCGAAAGTGGCAGAGACCTGTCTGTATATGGACGATTTGGTTCTTTCTATTGCAAATGAGGATACTGCCACGCAATTAGCTCACAACTTGATTAAGTTTTTCAAATCGGGTGACTTTGACTTAGTGAAGTGGTCTAGCAATTCACCAGTGCTACTTGACTCGCTTCCCGACACGCACCGCAAGTCGCTTGATTTTGATGTTGACAATAATGTCTCTAAGGTCTTAGGTCTCTCATGGGAACCATGTGAAGATAATTTTCATTTCACATGCGCCGCAATTAATGAAAGGTGCACCAAGAGAAACATACTCTCGATGGTTGCACGACTATTTGACGTGCTCGGATTGGTCGCGCCTGTGATTCTCTATGCCAAGTTGTTAATTAAGGAACTGTGGCTCAGCAAGTGTGATTGGGACGATCCTGCACCGGAGCACATACGCACCCGTTTTTTCGCTCTTGCGCAAGAACTTCAAATGCTTGACACTTTAAGGATTCCACGTCATGTAGGCGTCGAAGTTGGTTGTGAATTACGTCTTGTTGCTTTTTGTGATGCTAGCATGAATGGTCTGGGATGTGTCATTTATGCCCATTGTACCTACCCGTCTGGCATTCAAACTCGCATTCTTTGCGCTAAATCAAAGGTTTCGCTAACAAAAATTACTACGCTCGCTCGCTTAGAATTATGCGCTATTTTACTTATGTCAAAATTAATAAAAACTGTGCGAGACACATATGCAACACGTATGACCATTGCCGGGATATACGCATTTTCTGATTCCACTATTGCTTTATCATGGGTTCATTCTTCACCACATTGTTGGTCAGTTTTCGTCGGTAATCGCGTCGCTCAGTGCCAAGAAAACTTGGACTCTAAACATTTTTATCATATTGCCGGAGCTAGTAATCCAAGTGATTGTCTTTCGCGTGGTATGCTTCCATCGCAACTTTTGACCCACGATTTGTGGTGGAAAGGTCCTCCGTGGATTCGCAGCTCATCTGAGAAGTGGCCGATTAAGCCATTCTCGCTTAATAATTGCTCTGTCTTGCCTGAACTCAAGGCAAATGTGTTGGCTGCCATTACTCACACAGAGCCGCCGTTGCTGTGTACGTTAGCACAACGTGTTTCTTCTTGGGAAAAGTTGCTACGTATCACCGCATATGTATTAAAATTCGCAAGACCTAAAGTTAAGGTCGAACCTCGTTCTATAGCAGGGTTGACAAGTGCTGAGAATGCGTTAATTCTCGCCGTTCAATCTGTGCACTTCTGTGAAGATATCAAATTGATCAAGGCTGATAAATTACCTTCAAAAAAGCTGCAAAGCCTCTTCGTCTTCTTAGACAAACAAGGGATTTTACGCATTGGAGGAAGACTTTCTGGATCAATGCTTCCTTTCGAAGCTAAACATCCGGTTCTTCTCCCTAAACGCGATCATGTCGTTGACTTAATAATACAGCATTTTCATGTTGTTAATTGTCACACCGGACCTGGACTTCTTATGTCTATTATACGACAACGCTACTGGATCTTGGATGCCAGGACTGTTATCAGGTCCAAGTTGCGAAAGTGCAACACTTGCTTTAAATGCAACCCAACGCATCCAACGCCTATAATGGCTGATCTTCCTGATTACCGTGTTTCAGAGGCCAAGGCATTTTGTCACACTGGTGTAGATTACGCTGGTCCGATAAGGACAATCCTTTCTCGCCGCAGAGGTCAACATGCGCAAAAGGCGTACATCGTTCTTTTTGTTTGCATGGTCACACGTAGTCTACATATTGAAGTGACCAGTGATTTAACTACTGAAAACTTTCTAGCCGCTGTTTGGAATATTTGAGATTTGGTTTCTTGTAGCTAACTTCAATGAATTGCACAGTTGGAGTTCCAAATGGTTTATTGGTAATTTGGTGTACAATCAATTATTAGAATAATGCGTCTATACGGTGACAATATTGTCCGTTGTATGGCTGATTGGCAAGAATGTAGGACGCGCTTCGTTCGGTCCGTGAGCGATGCGAATGAAGTGATGAATGAGGTGAACGCTTTGTGTGCGTTAACAAGCTCCCCCGGGTGGAACATCCTGTTCCACGGAATCAGTTGGCAGCAGGCATATTCGGTTGTAGGCTCGTTTCAGGATCCCAGCAGTGGTGTTGACATCAACGACACGAATACATCCGTCGGCTCCTGGATACAGACGTGCAATCCGACCGAGCAACCAGCGATTGGGTGGAAGGCGCTCATCCTTTACCACTACCATGTCTCCAACCCGAAGGGTTCGTCCATCCCCCTTCTGCCATTTGACGCGTTTCTGAAGTTCTGAAATGTATTCACGATAAAATCGATTCCAGAAATGATAAGCGAGCACTCGTACTCTATTATATCGCGTCAATGTGTGTATCGGTTTTCTTTCATCCAGGTGAACCTGTGTGTATGGCAACATTGTGATAGTTCGTCCCAGAAGAAAATGAGATGGTGTAAGGCAAATAAAATCACTGGGGTCCGATGACAGAGGGGTTATGGGCCTAGAATTCAGAATTCCCTCAATTTGAATGAGAATAGTGTTCATCTCTTCGTAAGTCAAGTGAGTAAGAGAAAGAATTCTCTTTAAGTGATATTTTACTGATTTTACAGATCCTTCTGCAAGGCCATTAAAATGAGGGCTATAAGCCGGTATGAATTTAAAATTAATAAATTGATCTGACGCATACGCACTTATATCATTGCATTTTGATTTTATAAATTTTGATAATTCATTAAAGGTTCCTACAAAATTTGTGCCATTATCAGAAAAAATGTTGAGAGGTTTTCCTCTGCGGGCTATAAATCGGTTTAGGGCGGCAATAAAAGCCTCTGTACTTAATTCGGTGACAAGTTCGATGTGTACCGCCTTTACAGCCAAGCAAACAAAGATGCAAATATATGATTTAAACAGTTTACATCCCCTACCCTTTCTGTCAGTAAGTATGATTGGACCTGCATAATCTACCGCCACATTGCTGAACGGATAATCAGCATGAAGACGTTCTTTAGGCAGACTGCTCATTATTGGCTGGATAGACTTCCCTGAAAATCTACAACATGTTAGACATTCATGAGTCACCTTTCGAGCGAGATTTCTACCTCCAAGTGTCCAGTATTTATGACGTGCAATTGACAACAGTAGCTGAGGTCCAGCATGCATAAGAGTTCTGTGATATTGTCTAAATAATAATAAAGTAATATGATGTAATGAATGCAATAGAATAGGGTGCTTGGTGTCATAATCATAATTTGAATTACACAACCGGCCACCAACTCTGATAACAGTTTCCTTTGACATAAATGGGTTCAGATTACGTAGTGGAGATTTAGGTGGTAATTGACATTCGCTGAGGAGACTATTATATTCTTTTTTGAATTTATCTATTTGCACGATTTTGCATAAAGTTAAATTAGCAGAAACTAGCTCTTTTACTTTCAAGTAGTGGGTGAATCGATTACTAGGAAATCTGCAGTTATTAATAAAACGAAGCACATATGCTACTGTTCTTTGTAGTTTTCCGTAATCAGAAAATCTTAACACAAAATCATTGGGTTCAGAAGTAAAATTGCACTGTAATTTGAGTTCAGGTAAGTTTGTTGTTATTTTTGTTGGTTGTCTAGGCCAGTGAGTCTCCGGCGAAGACAAAAATGAAGGGCCAGACCACCACAGTTGAGAACATTTTAGTTGTTTAGCGTTACAACCGCGAGACCCAATGTCGGCTGGATTTAGGTTAGTAGGCACGTAGTTCCATGCCTTAGAAGTTGTATTTTCTGTGATTTCATTAATTCTGTTTAGCACAAATAATTTAAGACTTGACTTAGGTGTTCTAATCCACCCCAAAACCACCATAGAATCAGACCAAAAATAACAATTGTTTATATTTAATCTTAAGGCTGTTTTTACTTTCTCGGCAAGTCTCACAGCCAAAAGAGCGCCACAGAGTTCAAGACGCGGTATTGTAATATTTTTTAAAGGGGCTACTCGACTTTTTGCTGCAATCAAACGTACTGTAATGCTACCATTAGATGATGTTGATCGTAAATAAATACAAGCGCTGTAGGCTTGCATTGAAGCATCACTAAATGCATGAATTTCAACGCTAGTATACAGATCACATAGAACATGTCGTGGGACGACAATTTCATTTAAGTATGATAATGAGTTTAAGAACAACAACCACTGTGCTTCAGTCTCATTTGGAATCCTGTCATCCCAAGAGAGCTTGGCAGCCCACAGTTTCTGCAAAACGAGCTTAGCTTGCAGAATGCAAGGATTAATGAGACCCAACGGATCAAACACTTGACCTATGGTTGATAAAATTGATCTTTTCGTAATCGTTCCAAGATCACAATTTACATTGACTGAGAAAAATAATGTATCTGATGCACACGACCACCGAAGACCTAATGTTTTAACATCATCTTTCTGTATTTTTAATAAATCATCCTGGTCATCACCTGGTATGTTTTTCAAAATAAATTGACTATTAGAGCAGAATTTTCTCAATCGGAATTGCCCTTGCTTGAGCTGATGAACGGCACCCTGACAAATGCTTAGGAGTACGTTTTCCTGGTCATGGCCAGTACAGTAGTCATCGACATATGTGTCCATGAGGATTGCACGGCGCACAAGGGGATCCGCACATTCATGCCCCAACTGTGTCAAGCATCGTGTTGCTAAGTACGGTGCCGATGCTGTCCCATACGTTACCGTATTTAATTTAAAAGATTGTACTGGTTGAGATGAATCGAATCTCCAAAGAACTTGCTGTAAACAGCGCTGTTCCTCCGAAATAAATACACAACGATACATTTTTTCGCAGTCAGCAGTTACGACGTATTTGTGTTGCCTAAACCTAATTAGGATGTTAATTAATTCGTCTTGTACAACAGGACCCACATACTGTATGTCATTGAACGAAATACCTGAGGATGTCGCTGCTGATCCATCAAAAACAGTACGCAGTTTTGTAGTGATATTTGATTCCTTCAATATTCCGTGATGTGGTAATATATGTCTATACCTGTCATTGTTGTCTGTGTTTAGAGACATATGACCTAAGTCTATATATTCCTGCATGAATTCATGATATTTTTTCTTGAAAGATGGATCACGCTGAAAACGTCTTTCTAGTGAAAAAAATCTATTTAATGCCTGTTGATAAGAATCACCTAAAATGTCTGGTGATTGCCTTAATGGAATTTTTACAACAAATGTGCCGTCTGGCTGACGTTTAGTAGTTTTTACAAAATGCTGTTCACATTCATTTTCTTCCTTTGTTGTTTTTCGAGAAGAAGAAATAGATTCTAATTCAAAAAACTTACTAAGTTGATTTTGAATCTGAATGTCTTTAGAGAAATGGCAATGGACTGTACTATAGTGTTTAGATTTATTATTTTTCAGTGTTGGGACAGAACCTGACACAAGCCAACCGAATTTAGTATCATTAAGAGTTAGTTTGTTTTTGCCGAAAGAAATTCGCTTATTACCTAACACACTCCAAAACACCTCTGCATTTAACAGTATGTCTATCTCGGCGGGGGCATAGAATTTCGGATCTGCCAATTTAATGTAAGACGGTATGTTTAACGGCGCAATATTAATAAAGTTGGTAGGCAACAATTGAGTGATTTGAGGTACGATAAAGCAATCAATTTGTTTTACAAATGTTTGTGTACGAGAACTTAATGTTACCAACGAGTGCTTATTTAAAAACATAGAATTACAGCCAATTCCCTCAACGGTGACTGAAGCCGATTGAATTGGTAAATTTAGTTTTTTACTCAATCTTTCGGTAATGAAATTGGTAGTGCTACCATTGTCGAGCAGAGCACGTATTGTGTGCTTCGAGCCATCACGGTCGAAAACGTCGATGAGTGCAGTTGAAAGGAGAACGTAACTATGATGTGAAGTAGATGACAATACAACGTTATCAGATACCTTATTACTCTCATTGGAATGAGCAGCCGACTCGTTTGTAGTTAATACTACGTGCTCATCCTTCGGTGAGGACGCCGACGCTTGGGGCTCATCCGAATGCAACATAGTGTTGTGCAACTTAGCACAAATTTTACAAGGGCCGAGCTTGCATTGTTTTAAATTATGACCGTGCCGTAAGCAATTTACACATAGGTTCATTTCTTTGACTTTCTGCATTTTTGCATGGTGAGATAGAGATTTAAATTTTATGCAATGATAGATAGGGTGATCTTGTTTACAGAACGGACATTTGTACAAAGGTGTTCCCTTTGAACTATGACCAATAAACGCCTTTGGGCGAGTTTGATGAGGTTCACTGTGCCTTCGTTTCACATTGCTGTGTTCAACCGATTCTAACAACTCAGCATACCCTGTCAAGAACTTGGTAAATTCACCTAATGTAGGCAAATCTTTTGAAAAGTTAATGTGTTCTTTCCACTTTCGACCTGTAGTAGTATCTAGCTTGCTAACTACCAAATGTATTATTAGAACATCCCAATTATCTGTACTTATGTTTAGAGAGTTTAATGCTCGTAAATTTTTGTTAATTGTATCGAGTAACGCTCTTAAGACAACTGATGACTCTTTTGAGATTGATTCTATATCGACTAAAGCTTGAATATGGTTAGTAATTAATAGTTTGTCGTTGTGGTAACGCTCGCACAATAGTTGCCATGCTACGTCATAATTACTGGTAGAGAAATCCAATAAGCTGATAACTTGTTTGGCACTATCTTTCAATGCAGACCTTAGATAATGAAATTTGTTTATTTTCGGAATGCTGTTATTTGTATGAATTAACGAGACAAAGGTATCGTGGAACTCCAACCAATCTTGGTACCGCCCAGAAAAGGTAGGTAGGTGTATAATAGGTAATTTTAAGCTTGGCCCACCTGCTGTCGGCACAGAACCTGTCACTGAAGATTTCTCACTGTCGAGCTCCGCCGAGGTGTTCCTGTTCAACAAGTCTCTGGCGCTAGCGACGGTTGAAAAATATTTGCTTTCAAACTCGTCGCGCTCTTGATATTCCGGTGAATTCTCCTCATCTGAAATATCCGTATGATTTTCTATGTTAAGCTGTACACAATCATATTCATTATACATGTCCTCAATTCTTGCTAATCTTATGTTAAGTTCAGCTACTTGGGTGCTATTAAGCTTAGTACATGATGCAATACGTTCTAAGAAGTTCGCAAACTGCGTGAGCTTAGCCTTATAGGAAGAACGTTTCTTTTTTAGGTCTTTTATTGTATAGGACATTTTGAATAAGTAAAGTTATAGTTAAAGTAAATAAGCGTATATGAAGAATTACCAAATATTCACATGCGGAGGCCTGTGAACAAAGTATGATGGCACAGTAGTTTATAAATTTATGTTCAAGATGCAACAATAGTTTATAAAGTGAAAAGGAATACTTAAATGCATATGCGTGTCGATCGATAAGCGAAGAAGCAAAGTGGGTAGGTTGCGAATAAGCTGATCGTGCGTTGACCTTTGGACAGCACAGGTATGACACTATGCCTACCCCAGATGTTCGGCCGATTGATAGCTGGAATGCAGGGAGACAATTAATAATATGCAATTGATGATAATCAATGCGTTTATGATAAAGGGACTATAGCAACAAATCAATGAAATTCATAAATAATTGCCTTGAATGTATTATTGACATGAAATTTTAAGTAATTAACTAACTAATATTCTGTAAAGATAATGTTAGTATAATTACTTGTTGTTATTTTATTTGAAATATTCAAACCGTACAATACTTTATTGTTATTTTGTACGATGTTAAATATTTAATAAATACGGGAGGCCTGAATAATTTACGAAAAATATGGAACGAACTCACAAGATGCGTCGATATATTCTAGGTTTCCTGGGTATTTTTATAGTGTGGTTATGCTGACTCTCGAACGTTCCATTCACCCGCTGTATGACCTCTGACGCGATGTTCTGACGTTGTAGTCGGTCCGTTACATTTGGCTCGATATACCAGTTTTGTTTGGAATATTTGAGATTTGGTTTCTTGTAGCTAACTTCAATGAATTGCACAGTTGGAGTTCCAAATGGTTTATTGGTAATTTGGTGTACAATCAATTATTAGAATAATGCGTCTATACGGTGACAATATTGTCCGTTGTATGGCTGATTGGCAAGAATGTAGGACGCGCTTCGTTCGGTCCGTGAGCGATGCGAATGAAGTGATGAATGAGGTGAACGCTTTGTGTGCGTTAACAGCCGCTTTTAAACGCTTTATTTCCCGTCGAGGACCAGTTTCATGTCTCTATTCCGATAATGGATCTACTTTCATCGGTGCGAAGGCACATTTAGATGAGCTGTATAGTTTTTTATTGAACTCTAGCTTCAAAAACGCGCTGTCGAATGAGTTGCTCTCTCGACGCATAGAGTGGAAGATGATTCCCCCAAGATCACCAAATTTTGGTGGGATGTGGGAAGGGAATATAAAGAGCATGAAAACGCATTTATATAGAGTAATAGGAAGTCAGTTACTTACATACGAAGAACTGCAAACTGTTCTTACTCAGATAGAGTGTATTCTTAACTCTCGTCCATTGAGCGTATTATCGTCAGACCCTTATCCTGAGGTGTTAACTCCCGCGCATTTTTTGATGTCTACTCCGTTGCAATATTTACCCGCTGCTGATTTGTCAGATCAACGATTGAGTCTGTTAGAACGTAAAAAGTTGTTAGATAGTATGGTCCAATCCTTTTGGAAGAAATGGCACTTAGAGTATTTGCACACGTTGCAAGTTAGGCAAAAATGGGCTACTCCCGACAAACCGGTAGAAATCGGAACTGTTGTTCTTCTTGAGCAGGAGAATTCTCCACCGTTGCATTGGCCGTTAGGAGTAATTACGGACGTGTTCAGAGGCTCTGATAACGTTGTACGCGTGGCGATAGTTAAAACGCAAACTGGAATTTACAAACGCGCTGTAACTAAATTATATCCTATTCCTACACAATAAATTCAACTTAGTTTCAACCTTATTTTTTAGTTTAGGCCGCTATATTTATCATATTTATTATTTAATCGCATAATGCATGTGTTACTCTCGGTCAGTTAGAAAATTCGCGTGTTTTGAAACATCTTGTGATGTTCCAAGGCGGGGTGCATGGTGGAGCGCCAATATATTTATAAAATGCATACATAATCGCACCATAATATATTTCGTTATATTATAAATTTCATAGTCTTTATAGTAAACCACATTCTGTTTGTCGAATGCAATTAGTGCTGGTACTGCTGTAATATTGCCAATGTACTCGACAATCTCAAGAGATGGCGTTAGCAGTCTTCAAATAATGTAAACGCGCTGCACCTGATTGGTGCAAGAAAAAAACGGACATACCCTGCTCTCATCGCTTTTCGCTAGAAGACGCCTTTAATATAAAAATTTTGTTCCGCCACGGACATCAGTTATATTTCTCGTGAAAAGAAGCTGATTTTCCGTTAGTCCTATAGCCGTGTAGTGTTTGGACTCGCTTGTAACCTTTACAAGGTGTATGTGGAGTGCTCCAGTCTACGATCGTGACCGGCCGGTCAATACCTTGCAAGAGACCGTAGAATCCTCGCCGCTGCTCGCTGCCTTCTGGAGGATCGGGACTTGGTCGGTGTTGCAGGTTAGTGCTGGCATGATTGTTTTGATCGATAGAAGTGGTTTACTTCCCTACACCTCGTACGCTAACTGTTGAGCAATCACACCCTGGTCGGGCTATTTACACGCCTGACCAAGGAGTACCAGTATTAACGACGATAAGGCAATGCGCAATGGCTGCTACATATACCATCTTTGGAATATTGAGCATAACTTTTACCATTCCTGCACAGTTCACACTTTATTGTATGTCAACCTCACCTGATGGTAAATTACTACCGTCGCCCATGGGCACTTGCAACTCAAGAGTGCGTTGCCGGCCTTTAAGGTGGGAGTAGGGGAAGAAGGGGAATAGCAGGAAGAAGGGAGAGGCGGGAGAGGGAAGGGTTAGGGCCTCCAGTAACCTCACTTACGCGGCGAAAAGCAATGCAAGCATTGCTTCACTGCCGGTTTTCTGTGAGGCCGTGGTATCACTCCGGTCGAGCCGGCTCATATGTGCCGAAGCATGGCTCTAACACGCACACACATAACCAAATTTTATGTTATTGAAAATTTAAATGAGTTATATTAAAAAACTTTTGACGTCATTTGAAGAGACGCTGGGGCGTTGAATAAGAAGTTACATTTCATAATGACATTCAGTATTCCAACCAACAGAGGAAATATCACTTGGATTGATAACAGAACACCCTTTGTCTTCTGTTTGAAATAAATTAAATCAAAGTTATGAGCTACAATTCAATTTGCAGATACCCGAGAGGTATAACGAACTGTTGATCATTCTGCTGCAAAAAAATACAATTTGGCAAAATAAGGAGGTAACAATGATGCCCTTCGTGTGAGTCTGGTTTTTTAAGAACTATGCTAACTTTTAAGACAATCCTGCCCTAACCAAATGTTGGTTACATAACTTTCTCAAAACGGTTTCTCGTGTACTTTGTTCAAACATGTTTATCTCCGAATAATCAAACTTCGTGTTTGACTTTGAAAATTTAATCAAAAACCGTTTACACCGAGTTGTCTAACAAGTTAAAACATGTCCTGGTAATAACAAGGTCCTGTCGTGAAATTAATTATTTCTATTATCAACTGAGTTGGTAACAAAGGTGTTTTGTTGTTGTTCAGTTGCCTTAGTTAATAATTAGTTTAGTTTCTAGTCCTAGTTAAAAAAATACGTCACGTTCTTGTATTTTTTACTATTTCAAACTTTAACAATCATGTTTAAATCTTACTACGCTTTTATAAAAAAAAAACCGGCCAAACGCGAGTCGGACTCGCGTACCGAGGGTTCTAGCGTACTGAGGGATGTAACTAAAAATTTACGGTTTTCGCAATTTTTCTTTTATCTGTGCTATAAGACGTTGCTTCGTACCAAATTTCAAGATTCTGAGTTCACGGGAAGTACCCTGTAGGTTTTGATTCCCTTGCGAATGTCGAAAATTTGCGGCATAAACGGCTGTATCTTTTGATTGCGTTGGCTTAGAAGTTTGATTTTTTCACATCTCTAAGGGACAGTAGACCTGAGTATTTAATATAAATTTCAGCTTGATACCTCCACGCGTTCCTGAGAAAAAAAGGTCTTGACAGACGGACAACAAAGTGATCCTATAAGGGTTACGTTTTTTACTTTCGATGTACGGAACCCTAAAAAATTAACATTATGGAATCTTATGAACTCAATATATTCATAGTTTAAATTATTGATAGCCACAACGACTTGTTTAACATAACAATTGAAATGGTAACTTATGGTTTACTAAAAGATATCACGAAGATCTTTCTGATTTCCTTGAGTACACGCTGGAGTCATTAAATCAAGGGATAATTACAATAAGTTCCACTCAAGTTTAATATTAAAAAAGTTACTTATCTTAATTATAACAATAAATACATCAACGGTCTTAAATGTAACAATAGGCATACTTTTATTTAAAAACAACTATAACTTATTGTTTTCGTCTTAGAGAACATATTTATTTGACAGACGCGCGTTTGTCAAATAATTTGATGACGTTCGAAAACATGTCTACACGTAACATCTAAATACCTATTTCATTTTGTATGGTTAATCGTAAAAAAGCATGTCTAAATAATTAAACCTCCATCCTCATACCCACATATCAAGAAATATTTACAAAAATACACAGACGGCTTTGAGATGCTCATCAATTTGCCTTTGACAGGTATGTATTCTTCTTGACCTTTTAACAGTTTGATCACGTAACATGGTTACATGCATAGCTACGTTATCTCAAGTACTCAAATTATTTGACAAAGGCGCGTTTGTCAAATAATTTGATGACGTTCGAAAATTAATCCAAACTGGAACATCTACATAGCAAACCCCACATATTGTGCTGATTGTAACATATTGGAAAGTCAAATATCAGAGTTGAAGTTACTGCTAGGTACATTGTTTTATAATAATCATCTAAGGTGGAAATCAATAAAAGTGTTCACAGAATATAAGAGAGCATTGAATTCTGAAGACATTTGAGAATACGTCTCTAATATAAATATTGATTGGCACTTTACGGAGCCTCTAAGTGCCGAGACTTCAAGAGCACAAAGAAAAATAAAGGCTTAAATAAATAAAAGTCTTTACTTTTTAAGAAGCTTATGAAAATTTAAACACATCCTTGCTTTTTTCAAAAGCGAATCGGATTGAGCGCGCCTCAGAGACCGATAATTTTCTATAAAATTCGAATTTGTTCTAAATTTTGATTTTAGAAAGCTTTTTTATTCTTTGCGACTAAAATTCGAATTAAAACCTTTATAGTTTTCAAAAGCGAACGTAACAACGATTTATGTAGGTTTTGATCATAAAATTATTATACTTACGTAATAGACGAACATAGTGTGCGAGTGAGATACTTAGCCTTATACAGAAACCTAGGTGTGAGAAAAAGACAGAATAAACCTGACAGTGAGACCGGTTTTAAAACATTTAGTTTATAATAGTCTCGTGTCAAAAAAAAACCCGTTTTAATTTTGGTGTTTTCGTCGTAACCTTTCTATATTTTGATAGGTATATATTAAAAATAATAATGGTGCCGTATTATCTGTTAGATTGTGGAGTCACATACAGGAAAAATCCAAAAAAAAAACGTTTTAAAGGTAAATACTAAAAGTTCAATACTACTTTCAAAGTGTTTATTTTCGTAACAATATTATTATTTATATTATATAATGTAATATATTAATATTACAATACACTTAACATATGCAGTGAATAGTCTATTTTTGAGGTATTGTAATAGTTTTAAAAACTATGTATTAGATAAAAAAAAAATATTGTATACGTGAATATGACCGCTTTTACACAGTGATTGACTAAAAGCAAAACACAATCTATCGATATGTCGATATATTTTATGTCGCTTAAAAGAATAAAAACTATCACGCTGCGGTTATTTCACAACGTCATTATTTTAGCTGACTTCAAAAAAAGGGGCAGGTTTTCAGTTAAGTCTTCATCTTATTACTTATTATATTAATTATATTTTATTAATTACTATTATATTAATATTACCTCATTACTCGAAGATGGCTGCTGCAATATGAAACCGGTGTACCGGGTACCGGAACCAATCAATAGTAAGTATTTCACAAGTGGCGATACGATTACTTTAATGTGGTTGCTAAACAATTTATGCTCATGAGAATGCATTTGGTGAAGTTGAGCTGAAAGTGAAGTACCAGGAGATCTTCTCAACAATTAATGTTCCTGCATCGGGGAAAGTTATATTTTGTAAAAGGTGATGAGCAATTGATATTAAGCAGCTATTGCAACAAGTAAATTAAAACCGAACCACTTAAAATAAAAAATGAAGGATTTTGTTCGACCATTGTGAACCGATTTCAATTATTATTTTTTCATTGAATTGGTGAAAACTCAAGGTTGGTCTCATTCAAATTTGAAGAAAATATTCTCCCTCTAGGGGATGACAATTAATATTTATTAAAAACTATACGGTTTTACTCACGTTTGTATTTCGTGTAAACCATTACAAACGTGAGTAAAACCGTATAGTTTTTAATAAACATGAATACCACTCATTAAAGTTTTTATTGTAAGATGACAATTAAATTGAAGAATACCGTTTATTATAGTTTATCAGGATACAGGCACATTGAAGTCGGTAATCCTTTTTTTTTAAGATAATTATGTTATTGTTGTATTTTTTTGCGAACACTTATATAATAGTTTCATAATTATGCATGTATTTATGGATTGAATTACATAAATTTCATGTCTGTACTTGTTAAACAAAAAACGATTTTTATGAAATAAAAATGATTGGGAGCCTCATAAAAATTCTATAGTTAGCAGTACACATTTTTATAGAAAGAGGTTGAACTGAAAGGTTGGTATTACTCTGGTATTACTCCTGGTCGCGGGGGACTTTACAAACACACAAACAACGGACACTAAGAACACCTAATATAATCGGGTATAATGGAATACCATTAATATGATTATTTTATGCGGAAATTTGCCAATCTATTTATTAAATTTTCCGCTCCCATTTAATTTGTGTATAGATCACGGAGTTTTCTATGATCTTATTGAACAAAGTAAAATCATGACACTTTTTCAATTCTTAAACTGTGAAAATTAAATTATTACGAATCTCTAGTTATTAGAGTAAACTAAGAGCTTATTATAAATATAAACTGCATGTTTATGTAGCTGATAAAAATGCTTAGAAAAAATTATTGAAAGAAAAAAAATGTTCGACATGGTCTTTAGATTCTGCTTCTCCTTTTTAATTTTCACTTATGTACTAGTTTTAGTTTTCTTCTGACATAATATATTCTTTGCGTAATTTTTTTTATAAACGTAATTAGGTACTGATATTGATGACATGACATGAATTTTAATGTGTCATTTTGAAAATATGGAATTGTATATGAAAACTGTGTAGTCAATATTATTAAGTTATGTTTTTTAAATATGTGAGATGGGTCAAGTTATTATTATAGACAATAGCCTGACAGTTCTGAATATGTCATGCTGGCCTAGAAGTCCTGCAAATGGTGGCATGTGTCAGGTCGTATAGCTCTCTTCAATATGGTTGACTTGGATGATGGATGAACTTGCGTGCGACATGTTGCAATGGGTGCCGTAAGTTTGGCCTAACCAGGACTACTATTACTTAAACTGACTAGAGTATTCATTAGATGGAGTTTTTATATGTTTCAACATTCTGTTATCTTACATATATTTTTCACATATAAGCAATATTCCCATGAAATTAAAAAAAAAACATGTTGAAATAGAAGGTCGAGAGTCCTTCTAGAAACTAATTCTGATGTGACGTTCCTATAATTGGTTTTATTGAAATAAAATATTTTGATTTGATTTTGATGTGACTGTATGTAAGGTTTGTCATAACATCAAAAATATTTTGATTTTGTTTTTATGTTTTATTTATTTATTACTTACCCCCACTGCATTTCTATGTGACAATATATCCCTTTTGTAGCAAACCTTTTTTATTAATTCAAAATAATTTTAAATGTCACGTTTTAATGAGGTCAGTTAAGAAGTCCCCGAAACCGATTTACTTGCATAAAATGTTTAGTGATAGTAGTCGAAGCGTGGGTGCGTAAGATTACTTTAAGAGATGACTTTAAGTACTTAATCAACATTAAACCTGGCAATTTACGCTAGAAAATATTAAAAAAAAAACATTAGGATGAAAATTATATCAATCATACATACAATAGAATACTATTGTACTTTCTTCACTTCCGTCATTAAAAATTACAAACAAAAGCACAACAACTCATAGCAACAAAACATACAAAATACTACCAATCCATAATGATATAAATATTGCCGATTTTTTAAATCGATATTGCGGTGACGTCAATGTGCCGACACTAAAACTCGCACACAGAAACATTTCAATTTCGGTCTCGCGAAAATGAGAAAACTGTTCGTCTATTATATACTAAGGTTATGGTTTTGATTAACTGACGATGACTTCAAACGAGTTTCTGTCATCGGTCAATGTCGGTTTCATTTATTTAACATCTAACGCTATATTCATTGCCCCTGGAATAAAAAAAAAAAAAAATTTAATTCTCATTTCATCTCAACCTCAATTACATGTTCAACCTGAAGAACAAATTACTTTTAAAATTAGTGACCTATGTATAAATTTAATTTCGAAATGTTCTTTAGTCAGTAAAAGTAAATGAATACAATAGAAATGTTTTATTAAATCCAATGATTGATACCAATTACCAAAAGAATTGCCTGTAACCAAATTATTTGACATAAATCCATATTTGGCAAGGTTCATAGCAAGACCTGATTTAACTTTGGCTCGAGACATGTTAGTAAAAGAATTTGGAAAGTTTTCAAAATGGAAGGCTCTGTTCAAAGACGTGCTGTGCGAATCATCGACGATCATAAACTCACAT
Source organism: Callimorpha dominula (assembly GCA_949752705.1). Lineage (NCBI taxonomy): Eukaryota > Metazoa > Arthropoda > Insecta > Lepidoptera > Erebidae > Callimorpha > Callimorpha dominula. The sequence goes on along the minus strand of OX457003.1, from coordinate 20,379,282 downwards.
ATTGAACCACCAGCAGCGCCCCGCGGTTTCATCCGCGTAAGTCCCGATCCCGTGGGAATATCGGGATAAGATCAGGATATATAGGCTACTTTTAGCCTATATGTTAATCCAGGTCTCCAGCTATTTTCATCATACATACCAAGTTTCATCGCAATCGGTTCAGTAGTTTTGGCGTGAAAGAGTAACAAACATCCATCCATCCATCTATCCAAACTTTCACATTTATAATATTAGTGGGATTATGCCTAAATCGAGACTTTGCCTCCCTGTGCGTGTTCTACCGCTTGTACGACGGGTTGTGTTCTGAGAAACTGTTAGATATGATGTCCACGGCCGCATTGTACTTACTCGCCGCCAGCAGGGTAATTATCCTCACCCCATGGAAACTAAATGGTCGCGATCGGTACGGTTCCAGACGAATTTCCTCCCGCGAACGATCCGGCTGTGGAATGAGCTCCCTGCCACGGTTCTCCCGACTGACTACAGTATGGGGTTTACAATAAAAGAGTGTTCAGTTTTTAATGTACCTGCGTACCATCAGACGAGCCATACGCTTGTTTACTATCGATGTGGCTTGTGAGTACCATAATTTGTCACATATCACATAATCTCGCCTGTTGAGCATAACAGGCTAGCGGGATCTACTGATATGAGTATTTACCCTTTACGTATACCACAAGATGTCCTTCATTTGTCTATTAATGTCTATATAATGGCTAACAGCGCTCCTGGTGAATAGATTGGCCGTTAACTAAGGGAGACAATCTATCGAACTGATTAAGTCACGCGCTGTATTGCCCAATATTACTATATTAGTTTCGTTTGAAAATGCGTGTCCTTAACTACTCAATTCATTTAAGTGAATAAAAATTACGTTCAAAAGCTACTACGAAAAAATTAATTTTGTTTTATCCTTAAATATTTTTTATTTTATTTTGAATTTATAGTTATCGATATTTAATAGGTATTAATTCTACAGCCGCGCCGTACGTAGCGCAGTCTGACTTTAGCTTGCTTGTTAACAATTTCAACATATTTATTTACTTAGACAATATGATATTTATGATATGATATAATAGCAAATGTGTCATGAATTCATGATAAATTGATTTTCACAATTAATTTTTTTCGAGGTCAGATACTTACAAGTAAAGTCCACCATATTACATTTTCGAATCCATCGATAACTCATTCATCAAAATCGGTTTAGTAGTTTAGACGCTACGGTGGAACACACGTAAATAAAAACATACATACATATACACATACTGCTAAAATTATTACCCTACCGTATTCTGGTAAAATGAAAGATAAGTGACGCGGTAGGTACCGCAGCTGGAAGCACCAATCTGATGAATCATCAGTGGAAAACCTTCTATATAGTCGTCGCATATCAAAGTCAGTCTCCCTAGCGTGGATTCAAGAATATTTACTAAACCTATAACTTAGCTAGTTAATGTTCCCGCAGTAAATATTTAATAGGACCCTTGAACCCTAGAATTCACAAATCCGCTTATTCCAACAGTATATTATACTTTACATAGATTACGCTAATGTTAGACAAACGCGACAGAAGTTTAAACATTTTGAGTATGTATTTAGAAGATACAATAGTCTGTACTAGCAGCGCCTCGCGGTTTCACCCCCGTAAGTCCCGATCCCGTGGGAATATCGGGATAAAAAGCCTATGTGTTAATCATGGTCTCCAGCTATCTACAAAATAAGTTTCATCGCAAGCGGTTCAGTGGTTTTGCGTGAAAGAGTAACAAACATACAACCATCCATTCATCCATCCAAACTTTTGCATTTATAATATTAGTGGGTTATACTAGCCCTGAAATAGATATTATTTCCAGACATTTTTACTGGATCCAAACATTGCCTACACTTAGACCAATAAGTTGTAATGAGTCCGTGTAGTCTTAGTCTTCCTCATAGGTTTTTGACCTAGTTTTCCTCTTTCGTCTCCTATGTTGCTAGGGAGGAAAGTGGATTCATAATTTTTATTATAACTCCTTTAATGTGGCCTCATAAATCTTTATCAAACCACGAAATTGAGTTTAATATTTTTATATAAAAGGAACAAACGCAAAAAGAACCTGCAAACAATACGATGATAAAAATTGTTTACAACTAGTACTCACCGTCATACACAACTCCTCGAACCAGCTCATCGGTCTCGAATACCGGGTGGCTAAGCGTCAAGTTCACATCACTGTCTTCATCACTAACAGTGAGAATCTCGTCACTATCGCTTGGGATCCGTGCGAAGGCACAAGCATCACTTACATCCACCGTTTTTTCACTCACTTCCACTACACTCACTGTTGTAAATTCTATCACGTCTTCACTAGACGTTGTCTCATCATATACTTCTGTTAATATTTTATCGTAATTTGCTTCTTTTTCTTCAAGCGTAGGAGGTCCTGGAGACCTACCTGGTGCAGGATCCCCGCTAGGCAAACTTAACGTTGAGCTATAAGGCAACGATGCTAAAATGACTATCATCATTAAGAAATTTATTGTATATCCGTTCATTTTCAATTTGGTTGTTTTCTTTATGTTTTTCTTTATCGTCTGCCATTGGATCTGTTTTTTGTATTTAGACATCACTTGATTGTTTGATGACATTTTATGTTAATTTTTGAATAGGTATCTGTACTGTCTTTAGTTCTGCCTTATCCATGTTGTTTCAGGTATTTCTGTGAAAGAAAATAGAGTCATATAAGAATAAAAACAAAAGTGTATGAGAATTGTAATCCACTTGCAAAATAATTGCTTTGAGTAATTGCTTAAAGCATCTTGTAACTTTTGGTTCGTACTGAGCAATATTAGAAACAATTTTAGTTAATTATCATCATCATTTTAGCCATAGGAAGAAAGAAAGAAATAAACAGTTTTTTTTTTGAGCTTATACATAGTTGTAAATAAGAGATTTAGAACACACTCATAATTAAAGTACCAATCACATTTCCAATTAACTATGAAAAAATACCTCTGCATGAGTCAAAAATGATCGTAAGCTCGGCGTAATGCCTCTTCGAGGAAGTAACACTGGTATTCTGAGAACACCTAAATATATTAAATAATATATTATTATATATAGTGATATACACGCACAGTGAGCTGTTAGATGGACTGGTGTACAAAATAGTAAATTTTAAATTGTTATGAATAATGCGATAAACAGTAAACAATATGCACATAATAAACATATTTAATATAAAATTAAAAAAAATAACATTGTTGACAAATGCGTGTACATTATGCAGAAATTAAACGCATTGATTCCGCCAGTTTTATTTATTCTGTGTTTCTGTATGCATTGTTTTCATTAGTTTTGAATAATGACGCTTAAACGCTTCTACTGCTGTACATATGCCTTCCTCAATGTCTTGCAAGAAGACTGGTTTTAAGCGGCCTACACCCATCACCGAACTGCGATCTTTATAAAGTCATCTGTCCTCCATGTTCGTGGACAGATGATGTGCGTATCTTAGCTCATTATGATCATGAACATTTTTAAGAAGGTATCAAGGACTTTTAAATACGAAGTAATAATATTATAAGATTAGAATAACGTAATTACGTTTTATAAATGGCAACCCAGAACTTACCATGTCAATGTTACTTAACCACATAATTCCAGCTATTGTAGTTATTACTCTGGCATCCCACTCACAATCCGTCATAACATTACAGGTCCCAACAAATTATCATTTCGAACACCACTTGAAACCCAATTTGCTAATAACTTCTGTTTCTCGAGTACCTTGATCTGACATTACTCATTAATAATTCAATTCAGGCTCCACTTTAATCTTCATATTTTGCGATAACAATACCATCAATCTATATTGTTTTCACAAACATGTTTTCATTCTCAGCAAAAAATATTTTCGGGACTCACAAAACGAGTTAATAGATTACTGTACACTTAGAAATAAAGGTGGTACCTATTCATCCTAATAACATTATAAACGCGAAGGTTTGTGAGGATGAATCTATTTATGGATGTATGGATGTTTGTTTCTCCTTCACGCAAAAACTATTGAACCGATTAAACGTACTGTAAATTATGGACAAAAAAGCGAGCGAAACCGCGGGAAAATCTAGTATATATTATGTTTTGGGATGTAGACGTTATTCTTTTATACAAAAAATATATTCAACAGGCGATAGGAGTAAAGGCCTTGATGAATCATTGGTATTGAACCTCTTCGCGTTATGGAAGATATTGCCTCGTATTGTATACTAGCTGTGCCCGCGACTTCGTCCGCATGGAATAGTGTCTTTGGGTAGAATTTTTAATTATTCAGGCCAATTGACAACACTTCCATACAATTTTCATCCCCACCTTTCAACCCCTTACACCCCTTTTTCGCATTAAAAAGTAGCCTATGTCCTTTCTCAGGCTCTAGACTATCTGTGTACCAAATTTCATTTAAATCGGTTCAGTAGTTTTGGCGTGTAAAGGCGACAGACAGACAGACGGACAGACAGACAGAGTTACTTTCGCATTTATAATTTTAGTAAGGATTCTACCGCTTGTATAATGTTTTATCTATCATTATATTTTTAGAAAATTCATTACTACAGCACACACAATTCTAATCTAATTTAAGTGGTTTTTTCTTCACTTACTCGTCTGTTACAAAACATTTCATTTATGATTATTCATATTTTTGTAACTAAAGATCCAAAATACACGTGAGTACGATCGTACTCATGTTTATTTTGTAACTCATATAATACATAATACGCCCGAATAGATACAGGCAAGTCATTATAGTCCCGACACTAGTCGGAAATCCCTGAAACACTCACGAAAGTATAATGTGATATCTATAACTAGCAAACCGCCCCGGCTTCGCACGGGTAACAGAGACATCTTCAACAATCATCAACATATTTCAATCAATTTACACAAAATCTTTACAAATTATACACCTTAACCTTCCTCATGAATCACTCTATCTATTGGTAGAAACCGCATGAAAATCCGTTCAGTAATTTTGCAGGTTATTGCGAATAGACAGACGGACAGACGTGGCGGGGGACTTTGGTTTATTATTATAAAACAAAGTCCTCCGCCGCGTCTGTGGTCTGTAGTGATAATTAGTAACACTAAAAAAATAATAATAATAGGGAACTGAATAAAAAAGTAAAAAAAGTTTGACTTTCCACCTCCTCGTTTGATCGTCAGACCATCATTATCAAGCCCGATCTATTGGACTAGCCAGAATAAGTCATATAAGCCTAAATTCGAGGGGTTTACTAGTAGCCATTTAAGAGTTTCATAGTGGAACTCTTCAACGGCTATATCCAGGCTCCATCATTAGATCAGCTCCAAGAAGCCAAATTATCGTATTGTTCTCCAAACTAAGTTAAAATGAAAAAAGTGTGTCAAAAAATTCAAACAACAGTGTTATAAATAAAAATTACCTTATGACCCTTGGCCTCTTGACCCCATATGTCGTTACGAATATAAAGGTTAAAATTTACTTCCAGGATCTGTTTAACATAGTTACAAGTAAAGCTAACAAACCCGTATTTTTTTTACGGTAGGGGGCAAACGAGCAGACGGGTCACCTGATGGTAAATGACTACCGCCGCCCATGGGCACCTGCAACTCAAGAGTCACAAGTGCGTTGCCGACCTTTAAGGGGAAGAGGGGGAGAAGGGGGAAGAGGGGAGAGGTAAGGAAGGGGAGAGGGAAGAGTAAGGGCCTCGGGTAACCTCACTCACTCGGCGAAAAGTAAAACAATCGTTGCTTCACTGCTGGTTTTCTGTGTATCACTCCGGTCGAGCCGGCCCATACGTGCCGAAGCATGACTCTCCCACGTCTAAAAAAATGACGATACTAATAACAATCTAGAGAATTTCAGATACTTAGAGAATGTGAGTTTCTAGGTAAAATATCTATGATTATAGGTAAGTTAATCATCACTACATATTATAAAACAAAGTCCCCCGCCGCGTCTGTCTGTATGTCTGTTCACGATAAACTCAAAAACTACTGAACGAATTTTCATGCGGCTTTCACCATTAGACAGAGTGATCCATGAGGAAGGTTTAGGTGTATAATTTATTAACGTTTTGTGTAAATTGGTTGAAATATGATGATGATTGCTGAAGATGTCTCTACTACGAAAGTCGCAACCAGGGTGGGTTGCTAGTTATCTAATATTTTAGACACATCTATTAGTATACTATTTAAGCATAAAGCAATGGCATTACAATAGGTTGGCAGAGCGGGCAAAATGCCACGGGCCCCCGGCATCGAGGGGGCCCTGGGCACCAAAGTTCCTGACCACAGGAGGCACTAATTACAAAATGTAATAATGAATTAGCCACGGGCGTCAGATGGTATAGGTACGCTGAATAAAGAATAGCTGTTTCCCTTGTGAAGTTTTATATCAGCGAATTTTCATAGTATGAAGAAAAAAAGAAAGAAAATATATTTATTCAGAACCGCAACATACATAACATAAATAACAAAAAGAGAAAAACAAATTATAAACCTAAAAGGATTTTCGTACATTTGTGCCGGCCTGACTAGGACACCATCTCAGCATAATGCACACATTTGCAGCGCTGGTTTTCGGATGGCGCCTCTAAGGCCTCGGTCACGAAGTCAGCGGGAGCGGGGCGCCAGCGGTAGCGGCGCGGGGAGCGGCGAATTTCAATGCATACATTTATATGGAACTGGTCTTGAAGGCAGCGGTGCGGGGGGCGGGCGGCGAGCGGCGTACGATAGCGTTGTCGCGCCGCTCGCCGCTCCGCCGTCACCCCCGCCCCGCTGCCGCTGACTTCCTGTCCGAGGCCTTAAAGGGAGTCAACGAACGTTTTGACATAATTAAACAAAATACTTAATACAAACACATAAAAAAAAATGTTATATTTAAAATATATACAGCATGTAACTTTGAGGTACGCGAAAAACTTACGAGAACCTCTTCCTGTTGTCCTGTGTCATAAAAATGCGAGATTAAGGAATTACAGTCATTAGTTTCATTTGCCGCTACACAATGTACGCGGTATTCTTACGCGATACAAGGATGACCGTCCCGACCGACCCTCGATGCAGCTGATTGCATAAATGTTAAACAACATTTATGCAATCAGCTGCATCAACGGATTGATTACATTGCAGTTTTTATTAATTTTTTTCGGTATAATGTTCTGTTTACTCATTGTGATATAACCTTTAAACAAAAAAAAATAAAATTATAAAAAAAACAAATTATGAACTTTCCGGCAGAAAATTCCAATGACTTTCAACTCACTACATTACAACTATTATATGCATATTTACACACATACACATATAAAATAATATATATTATCCATGTTATCACAATATCCCACTTACGTATAAAATAATGGCAACAATAAAAAAAAATTGGATACGGTTCTGTGAATTATCATAAATCATTATCTGTGCTCCCGCGCAGATATGACGACTGACGCCAGCCTCGTGACAGATATCTGTCATGCTATAATAATAAAATAACTGGAATCCATGCTATTATGCAACACCTATCTGACATTAGGGTTCCGTACCGTTCCGAAGAGTAACCAACGGGACCCTATTACTAAGCCTCTGCTGTCTGTCAGCGGCCTGTATGTCATGATCGGTAACAGGTAGACAGTTGAAATTTTCACAGAATGTGTAATTCTGTTGCCGCTTTATCAACAAATAATAAAAATAAATTAAAAATGAAAGGGGCTCCCCTATTATAAACGTGTTTTTGAATAGAAAACTTCTTTAGACACGTTTATGGGGAAAAAGCCCTGACCTCGTGACCGACACGCTAATAATACATTTATAGATCCACTAGAGGGCGCTAGCCTAAACATTGAGTTCTATCAGTTCCTTATTAATTAATGTCACCAATCTGCTAATATGACGTTTTAAGTTTTCATTTCGGTCGGCAGTTCCATGACTGCCTATTTTCTTTCTTTTTTTGCTCGATACTAATATTTTATTCGACGATGGTACGCAACCCTTCGTGTGCGAGTTAGACTCGCACTTGGCCGGTTTTTTCATACAGTCTCGTTTGTATATCCAAACGGGTTGACAGAGACGTATTAACTATAATATGGTCCCACGCACGTAATAGAAGGAGAAGCCATAGCAGTCAACTAGGCACTTTAGGAATTAAAGATGGGAAAATTAGGATAACGTAATATCCCTATTTTCCCATCCCAGGGAAAGGTAATGCTTATAGGGATGGGTTGGGGTGTGAGTAATACCTCGAGGAGGGGAGGATCGTATACTGGCTGTTACCAGGGATTTAAAACCCTTTAACATAATATGCATAACATGCAATAAGCATTCGTTTTTGGGAGCGTTTCACTAACACTCTGTATACAGCAGGAAAGAAAGAAAAGGTGAAAATTCTTATAATCAAATAGCACAAAAATTTATCACTAAAATTATTTCGTCTGCGCTAAATACCATAAACTTAGATAACCCTGATAAACACGCTGGTATCATCATAAAATATATATCGCAGACAGATAGCTCGGCAACAAGAAAGTTAAGTCAACATTTGATGAGATTTTCAAGGATTTGTAGAACAAATATGTTTAATAAAAACTAGACAATTACAAAGAAAATTATGTCCTGCGAATTCCGTAGGTATAAAGATGCAGTTCATGTATTCATAGAATTATTTTTCTTTTTAATAATGACAACTCCCGCGCTAGGAACGACAGGAATCGTTCGTCGCGGGGGACTTTTTAATCATTCAAACAACAGACAAATAACACTTGGGACAACTATTTGTTATATAGTTTATTAGCAAGCGTTGCTCTCACCGGTACAACGAATTGAAGAACAAACTTGAAACATTAAGATCGGGTATTTATGAGATGATTAGTGATCAGTCCATCCATGACCACGATCTATGCAATTCGGTCGAAACGTCAGATTGTCAGATTACCTTGTAAATATTACCTCAACTATATAATGATTTACGCATTTATTATTTTTAAAAGTCGCGGAACATCATAAAATAATTGTTTTCTTGCATTTTTCTTTTCTTATGGATTTTTCCTTCGCTTATGGTGCTAGCCCTTGCTTCTTGCTAAACCTGATTCCAGGTAAAGGTTAAAAACATTCAAGATTTATAAGAGTACTTTTACCTTTATGAGAATGGTCACATTTCTAGATTGCTTTCTCTAAAAACAAGGTGATTCTAGAAAACATTATAGAATCATTTTGTTGTCCGTTTTTACATTTGTGAGGAACTTAAAAATTGAACTCGTTCTTAGCTCACTTCTATACATATAATCTTACATACATGTCGCTGAGAAACAATAAAAAAAGATAGTTGGTTAAACTCCTAAGAGAACCCACTAGGTAAAATGCTAAAATAAATTACATGTTTTGGTATTAAAAAGTCCGCCTTATAACGAGCGATTACCTGCATCTATAAGCCTGCCAACACCAGCGTGTCATTCAAGCGATGCCAACATTACCTTGTCTTCCGATAGAGCTCTGGCGTCCATATCCATTAAAAGAAACCCAACATAGGGTAGAGTAAATATGTTTCTCTTGGATAGGCGTGTACCATCCTCGTCTTCATCATCACTTTCCATCAGGTGAGTTGGAAGACAAACACCTGTTACATTACACAATTAACAAAAACATTAATCAAATTGGTAAAGTTATAAAACCGCAGTCGCCTGTAGAAACTAAGGTTTTGGGGAACTTGGCTTGGAAACTTGGAAAAGAGACCTGGCTTGACTCGGCATTTTGCCTACTGGGCAACCAAAGTGGTAAGAAACACTTCAAGAGCAAACTAAATACCAAATTAAACATTGATTTTATCATTTAACACGGTCCCAATAACGAATGACAAGAAACATTTTTTACCACTTAGGTGGTGGTGATTTTTCGTTGGATCTAGGCCGGTGTTTTTAAAGATAATCCGGCGTAAAATCATCTAAATAAAATTAATAACCAAAATAATAAAGTGGCGGCAGCGTAATGGCTAAGGCGTTTGGACTTACGATCAAGTGGTTGCGGGTTTGAACCCCACCCAGTGCAGTACCGTCGTGAACCCACTCCTAACACAAGCATTTAGCTTAGCTGGAGGGGTTAACAAGAATACTAGTAATGTACCCACGTTGCTAGTATTCTTTTTAAAAAAAATCTAATCTACTGGGTTTGATACGTACCAAAGCTTTACGATATGATCACTTCTCAAGACAGTTGCAATCGATTGTGTCATAATCGTGAAACAAATAAAATCGTACAATCATGCGTGATAATTATGTTATTGGTATTCGTGTTTGATAACAAGTGAGGACACTTTTTTTTATTGGGCTTTTTCAAAATTCGTAATTTGATTCATTTACGATTTTCATCTTATTCCTGCTACATAAATATGCGCACATACCTACGTAAAGATATATATAGTCTGACGTGTTTTACTCAGATAATTTATTCATTATTGCATTGTTTCGGAACCAAACATGCCAGTGGGACCTGATTTCAAGTTGAAAACTTTTGACAACAAAAATTCAGATTACTCTGAAATCGAACAATGTGTAAAGAACATTATAAAGAACGAAGGTTTTGTAATCTACAATGTTGAGGAAAATATTCACCCTCCAGATGGGGGCAGTTATCTCGGCACACATGTGGACATAAACATCAAGGGTGAAACTAATATAAAGAAGAAAGAAATTCATTTGTTCCTTAAAATTATCGTTAAAGATGAAACGATGACTTTTCTTTCTCTGACCGACGTTTACAAAAGGGAATTATTTGTTTATCGTGAATTGTGGCAAATATTCAAAGAGCTGCAAGATGAAGTATATCTTCAAAAAGATAAAAGATTTAAAATGATCAAAGGCTACGATGAAAGTATCCCTACTGTTATCATTCTGGAAAATATGGCAATTAAAGGATATAGATCCAATTTCTCTACGAATAGCATGTCACTTGAGTACGTGAAGCTAGCTGTTAAAGAAATAGCAAAATTCCATGCGTTATCATTCGTTTTGGAAGTTAAAAGACCAAAGTATTTTGAAAGCAAAATAAAAACAATGAAACAACCATTTACCTTTAATGACGATTATAAAACTTATATTAAGAACATGTGTGAACTAACGCTAAGTTTTTTGGATGGAGATAGTCAAAGGAAATTTGAAAATTTTATTCCTACATATATGGTGAAGCTTTCAAAATATTTGACAACCAAGTGCGGAAGAGATGTCCTTTGCCACGGTGATTACAGGCCAAACAACATTTTACAGAAAGAGATAGTAAGAGACTTTTTAATAATTATTTTGTACAGTTTAGATTTTTTGTTGAAATTCAATTACCGAAATAGCAGAAGTACTTCCTGTACTGTATATTTAAGTAGTATATTGCCTTTGCCACATTTTCGTTGTTCTTGAAGTAAAAACTAAATTTATATCCCACTAATATTATAAATGTGAAAGTTTGGATGGATGGATGGATGTTTGTTACTCTTTCACGCCAAAACTACTGAACCTTGGTATGTAGATAGCTGAAAACTTGGATTAACATATAGGCTACTTTTTATCCCGATATTCCCACGGGATCGGGACTTACGCGGGTGAAACCGCGGGGCGCTGCTAGTAGAAAATAAACTGTAGTATGTTTTACTAAAAACACTACCTACTTGTAAAAAAATTGAGTCGAAGATTACACATCCCTGGTATTTTTGTTAAACCCTCGCACTTAACTATGTTTTTGTATTAAGAGTTAGTAGAAGTATTTAGTGTACAAAAATTGCAGGTATGAACGTCACATTCAAACTAGCAATCTTTTGACTGCAAGACGTCTTAGTTTGTGTTTTTTTATGCGATATTGAGCAAACGAACACCTGATGGTAAGTGATTACCACCGCTCACGAAGACCTGCACTGCCTTAAAGGTGGAAGTAAGGAAGGTGAGGAGGGGGTTAGGGCTTCCCGTAACCTCAATCACTCGGAAACACAACACAAGCATTGTTTCACGTCAGTTTTCTGTGAGGCCGTGGAATCATTCCGGTCGAGCCGGCCCATAGCGCAAAAGCATGGTTCTCCTACGATTAATTTTAATAACTAATTCTTGTTACTGCAAGACTTTAATTTTTTTTTTGTATACATTTTTTTGCAGGATGGAGAAATAAAAGACCTAATACCAATCGACTATCAACTTATATACTACGGATGTCCAATAATGGACCTTTTATATTTGATATTCATTGCCACAGACCGAAGCTTTAGGAAGTCCAATCTCCCATATTTGTACACTGTTTACTATGAAGCCTTAAGAACATTTTTGACACATTTTGGTCTGGATGTAGCTGAAGTTTATCCAAAAGAAGAATTTGAAAGACACTTGATAGAAAGGTTGGACTACGGCTTGATAATAGCTATTAGTATGCTGCCGATCCTCATGTCCAACAATGATGAGATCCCTGATATTACGCAAGGGGCATTAGCAGAACTCAATTTTAAATCTAAGAACGATAAATTTCGGGTCAGGATGATTGAAATCGTAGAAGATTTTATAGAATGGAGATATTTGTAAGATGACCAGACTGGGTAACTAGGGTAATACCATTCACTAGGAAGTTCCAAATATAATATGCATGTACTAAATAGCAGAGATGTTACGGAGTTCCGTAATCTGAACCGAAATGATATTGTTTCAAGTCATAAGGAGCGGCGTCTAAATAAGACATGTTTTTCTCATTTCTATGCGCCTAGCTAATCTATATCTATATCTTCTAATGAATAAGTAAAAAAAAATCCTATTTTCTTTACTTATTCAATAGTTTACGACTATTTACAATAAGTATCCCTATACTTATTGTAAATAGTCGTAAGTTATTTGCCTCTGCATGTTCCTTAAAAAGATTGAAAAAATTTCTACCAACTGTCACCAAAACTGCTCTTGCAAATTCACTTCTTCTTCCAATTCTTGACTATGCGGACGCCAGCTATCCAGATCTCACCGAGAACGAATTAGATAAACTAGAGCGACTTCAAAACTTTTGTATTCGATCCATCTAATTCCATTCGATTCAGTAATCTAGAAATATAGCCAAATCATTACATATTTGTATTTTCCTTTTAGAATACCTTTAAAATCTAATATACTTAACGAAACTATATGAAGCTAAACTAAGGATAATCCGAAATAATTTAATAAGTATTCATATATACGTATAAATCCATCCATCCATCCCATCTGTGCAATAATAATAAAAATATATATGGTTTCAACAAGGAGGAAGAAGACTTTAGGGTAATGGGAAATTAAGAAAAAAGCCGGCAGGTGAGAAAAAGGATCTTTACAGACAGGCAGACAGACTGACAGACTGACAGACGGACAACAAAGTGATCGGATCGTCCTTAAAACAAAGTTACATTATCCCAATCAATAGATAGTGCGAAAGTTTTAAATATTTTCTAGTCACCCCGTACTAATGAAGCTAAAGTACATCAAAAAAAATATTATATTGAAATACAAGATCATGATCATCATCATCAAGATACATCATCACACAAATAATCTACTTAAAAATAAAAGAAACAACTAAAATGAAATAGTTTATTATCACAATACACACATAACTGTACATACTACGTTTTTTTCTACATATTAGAACCTTTGAAGGAGTTTTTTGCCTTGATCCTAATGTTGATAATTGATATTTTTTTAAGGGACACTAATGAAGTGTTCAGATATAGCCCCATTGTATAAAGTCATCCACAACACCGCGGAATCGTTCTGTAAATCTGGCATCAACCTTAAATTGTAAAGTTGATAACTCTTGCGTAGTTACATCAGGGAAATCGTCCTCAACAGCAAACAAAAATGGAGCGTAGAATATGTTAACCATAAGACCAAAATCCAACTTTTCTTTATAAACCTTATCAAATTCCATTTTTGGAAAGTACTTTTCAATATTTATTTCAAAATTCTCGAGAAATGCTTTCATAGTCTTAAAATACAGGTTCTTGAGATAAGACAAATGTTTTCTTCTAAACTCCTGGTCTGTTCCGTGGAAAATAAAATAAATGAAATCCAACACTGGACATCCGTAGTGAAGAATTTGGTAATCTATCGGCACAACTTCAGTAACTTCTCCGTTCTACAAAAAAATATCGTACTGTATTTGTAGATGAAAGAATTTAAGATTGTATATATAAAGGTATTGAGCAAAAGGGTCGAAGGGACTTTAGAATTACTTACGGTAGGAACATTGAAAAACAATTTTATTTTAACTTGAATGTAGTTTATTAGTTTTTTTAGGTTTCGGCGAGTGAGGAGATCTCAATATCGAAATAATATTAGAATAATATAGCTTTGACGTTACAGTATTTATTTACATAGGCTAGTTAAAGTAAGTAAAGGAATTATTCAATATTTATGAAACTAGAACTTTATTCTTTTAAAACTTTGTAAATTTGTACAAAGGCGGACTTAATACTCAGGCTCTACCAGTCAACCTTGGGGTGACGTAGAAATGTTTTACAGTGGGTGCAAAGATGGCAATTTTTGTGAAATTTATCCCACGGGAACTGTACATTTTCCGAGATAAAAAGTAGACTATGTGTTTTTCCACACTATAACATATCTCTGTACTAAATTCCATCCTGATCCGTTCAACTTTTTAACAACATATTATATGTGTATTTCGGGAATTAGTCGGAAACGTCGGGTAACCAAGAGGTATTGTACCTTTTAAATATTATAGCGATTACGTCCCGAATAACAGATAATATGCCCCTATTATTGCTAACTTTAGACGGATGGGGCTCTAAAGGACACGGACACACCTTTTTTGTTGTTGCGTGTGTGGAAACCCCCATGGGCCGTCACTACCACCAGGGTTCTCCGTGAGTCGGAGTCGAGAGTACTAAAACCTCATGGGTGGGGTCCACCACTGCGTGGGGTCCTGTCGCAATGCGGCATACTGGACGGTTGGATAAGATGGGCTCGAAACTTACTGTTAGTACATAGAAGGAGAGCGCTGCCTTTGACCGCTCCTAGCATCCATCCGTCTCTTTGGGTAACTCCCTATCTAGTTTATGCCCAGGTACACACTTCCCTCAATAGTGGTGGGCTGGCCACTACTGACGGTGGTAAGAAAAGCCCGTAAAAAGACAGATTTTTTACGGATTACCTTGATTGATGAATTAATTTCAAAATAGTCCAAAGGAAAATACTTACAACTTCTTTAGCCAGAATATTGTTTAGCTTGTAGTCCCCATGACACAAGGTACGAACAGTTGAAGTATCTGTCATATATTTAGGGTAATTGGCGGTTTTGTTTAATAAAGCTTCTTTTACCGTCTCCTTGACTTCAGGCACCAAACAATTTATTGAGTAATTGGCCATGTTTTCAACATATGCGTACCACTCTTTACCAAAATTATACGGTTGTTTCTTAGTTAAAACATCATTTTCAAAATCTTCTGGCCTCTTTTCTTGTAATACAAATGACAAAGCATGGAATTTGGCAAGCTCTTCCGTACATTTCTCAGCATATTGTAAGGAAACCGGTTCCATTCTGTTATACAATTTAAATCCTTTTTTACCCAAATGTTCAAGGATAATAGATTTCGGATTACACTCACGAAAGCTATAGGCCATTTTGAATCTATCTTTGTGAGGAATGTTTGCCTCATCTTGTAGTTTTGTAAAGATTGTACTAAGTTCGTTATAAACCCAAGCTTCCGTTTCAAAGACGCCTGATACGGAATATATAGGCATCTGTAAATTCTCGACAATGTTTTTAACAAATATATTTATTTCTCTATATTCATCTCCAACTTTTCCTTTCAAATCAATTTCATACAGTATGCCCATGTAACTACCGCCATCTGTTGATAATTTTTTGACGTACCTTACGTAGCTTGTAAAACTTTGATCTTTAGTTATACTTTCTACGGATTCTTCTAAATTTTTAGGCAATTCACAATCAGATAGTGTTTGTTGTTTTTCCTCCATTACGTTTCAGTTTGATCAAATGATAAAGGTTTAACAATATACAAACCAAAATAACCTTCAATGTAAACGCCGCCTATTTTACTTAGTAATGGTAGTTATATAATAAAACTAAACAGATAATAAGGAATACAAAAATTAAACTGTTACTAACACATTTACTAACAACACAATTTAAAAAATATGCAATAACACGACGCGACGCATGGCGTTAGTCATGGTCGAACGAATGTTGTTTTTTCATACTCCATTCTATAATCTCGTCGTTCCAGCCGACCAGTTCCGGAGAATACCGAACATGACACGAGTACTTCCCGTACGCGTACTACGCGTTCGGCAATCTCCGTAACTACTCGGCTGGAATGACGAGTTTTATGGGCATAATCAATGCGTCTTAGATAAATCGGAATTGCTGATAAATTTTATAGATAAACACAATATGATAAGTTATTAATAAATTTAAAATTATCTATGTATTTGAAGTCGTTGATCTCACGGTCGACTTTTTCATTGAAATTCAAATTTTTTTTTTTTTTTATTTAATGGACTATGTTATTAAAAGAAAAAATCTCGCGACAATTCCATTACATGACAACCTATAAGAACGAAGCAGTAAACATAAAAACACTAATAACGACGGTGAATAAATGTGGTTGAAAATAAAACTACCTCAACATGGTAGTAAAAAAACTTGAAAAGATTCGATGTCTAAGTAAGAAAAATAAAACTTTAAACCTATCGTATTGTGGCATCTCAATTCAATGGGGAACGCAACTGGTTGCGTTAGCCTAATGCAATAAAACTCTATAGCCTGTATACGCAAATAAAAATCTCCAAAGTGTAATACAAACTCTGCTATATGCAGCCATCTTATTGATAAAGGTCTATGGTTGCATATCACAATATTCACTGACCCAGGACAGCAAAATGACAGATTTATTACTTGGGAGAGCCATGCTTCGGCACGTATGGGCCGGCTAGACTCCGCCCGATACCACGGCCTTACATAAAACCGGCAGTGAAACAATGTTTCCATTGCTTTTCGCCGCGTGAGTGAGGTTACCGGAGGCCCTAATCCTTCCCTCTCCCCTATTCCCGTCCTTTCCTCCCCTGCAATCTCCTCCATTACTCTTCAATTACTCAATTACAACCATTAGACATAGGTTCGTATCCTACCGGCTGCGCCATGTCAGGTTCAGGGGTACGTCAGTGAAACGAGAGGTGTGGTTTGAGACTGTTTATTACCTTACCAATATCCGCAATATATATAACTTTAATCATTTTCGATTACCCACATATATCATGACAATGTCCATTTGCATCGATCTGGGTGCAAAAGGTATACAGAGGTGATGAAACACACACATTTTGGCATCTATAATTTGGTCCCACTCACGTACAGGAACAAGCCTATTGCTGTCAACCGGGCACTTTGGGAATTAAAGATGGGAAAGGAACTAATTGTCGCCCGCGGCTTATCTCGCGTGAATGAGGATTCATGCCCGGTTCCTATAATCAAGAAACGATTCGTTTTGCTTAGGGACGGTAAAATTTCATTGAATTTGATTATAGGAACCGGCCATTAGTAAATCAATTCACTATCCCTCCATCATCAGCATCCATTACTTTTTTCGGAATTTCAAAATGACCGGTTAAGTAGTTAAGTGGTCGGTGTGAAAAAAAAGCACTTTCGTATTTATAATATTAAATAAAGATATACATCATTCTGACACTATCTGACCTCACTCACAGTAAGGTTTATGATAACGTGTTTAATAATTTTAAGTTAAACAAAATTTGAACTAGAATTGTTGAAAAAAGACAAGACTTTATGAGAACCAGCTTAATCAGAGAAAAATCATTCGAATAAAATTAATTTCTTAAGCGAATGAACTAGAATAAATACAAAGGCCCTGTTATTTCTGAATTGATACCAATTCAAAAGAAAATGGAGCGAATTAGTTTAGTATTTATAGTGCCCTAAGGGTTACTAGTATATGTATACAAAATTAGTTTTGTGTGATGTGTTTGAGACTCATTAGCGGAGTCTCCGTTCAGAGCGAAATCACTCACCTGGGAACCTCACCATTCATTACTTTATGTTGTCTAGTGTTCGTGTAATACCAGTAACAAATGCTTTGTATACAATTAATACATTTGATATAGCTGAGATGTAAATCTAAAACTATCCATACTTACTAGGCACCCCCAGGATGTTAATTTCTTTAAATAGATCTCAGAGGAATTCGCGACTATGTAGATTACAAATGGCTCTGATAGCTGGACGCTGATAAGCAATACAGCGTCAAGCTACACATACTTTATTTAGAGAAAATGGCGTTTTAAGATGTCATACCAATTCCTAATCAATTTGTTTGAAAAAATATCTATTCAGGTAGATTTTTAGATAGATTTTTAGGTAGATTTTTAGATATTTTTCAAACAAATTGATTAGGAATTGGTATGACATCTTAAAACACCATTTTCTCCAAATAAAGTATGTGTGGCTTGACATTGTATTGCTTATCAGCGTCCAGCTCTTTTTTGCAGAATTAATATAGATTTTAACTGCAGCACGCTCCCATAAAAAAAAAACCATAAGACATGACACTGTGGAAATAACTAAAATAATCAGTCGTGCAGTATCTATGTCTGTTGATTGGCGGACTTTCCTTATCGCATATGCTGCAGAGCAACCTCGCTCGCAACGCTCGACAGTGGCAACGTCTGATTAAAGGCCGGGCTCCGTTTGGGGCAGTGGTGCCGCATGCTAAGACTCAGCGGATAACCTACATAGCAGTACAAATTGTGGTACCGCGTGTCTTAAGCCTAACAGCAGTGCAATCTATTACTATGTATATGTACTCAGCAGTATATCATCCTGGGTAAGTGCAGGCTCCTTCGAAAATAACATAAAAGAATCTTCTGAATTTGCAAGCGTCCATAAACTACGGTAACCGCTGACGGTTGAAAACGACGTGGTGTAAAATAACGCAATCTTATCTTCTATAAGACAATAATATAGTTGAACAATATAAGTTTGTACATCAAAACTTTTGCTATTTATATGTCAGAGGTACTGCCCTTAACTTAGTTTTATGTGATAGTGTTATCTTCTGTATGCACAGCCTTTGATTCAAATGCGCCAAAACAATTCGCCTCGTGATTAATGGCTTCCGTTTGCTTTCAAAACAGTCCGGATCTAGAGAAATTATAGATTAGTCGTTAATGAAACCGTAAACTACAAATTAAGTTTAACAATCTGGATGAAAGCGATAGACCCTGGACACACTTACTCTAGTCCAATTTAACCCAACAAAGACACAGGTTTGCGCGTTCACCGCTAAAAGGATAAAGTTTGTCGTATAACCTCGCTTTGAGAGCACTTCCCTAACTGCCGCAGCCAGCATCGGAATCCTTGGCATTCATATCGAGCGAAGTCCAGTTTCGCGGTTACTTAGAGTATAAGACCAAATTAGCCCCGAAGAAGCTTAGGTTAGCTTAGCAGATTGAGACTGCTCATTTGCCCCCTATACAAAAAAAAAAGTTTTTGAGAACTCCAACCTAATATTGTGTATATTAAACATTACAAAATATTGTGATACAATACTTAATCCTACTAATCCCACTAATCTAACTAATATTATAAATGTGAAAGTTTGGATGGATGGATGGATGTTTCTTACTCTTTCACGCCAAAACTACTGAACCGATTGCGATGAAACTTGGTATGTAGATAGCTGGAGACCTGGATTAACATATAGGCTACGGATTATCCCGATATTCCCACGGGATCGGGACTTACGCAGGTGAAACCGCGGGGCGCTGCTAGTAATATTATAAACGTGAAAGTTTGTGAGGATGTATGGATGTTTGTTACTCTATCTCGCAAAAACCACTGAACCGATTGCGATGAAACTTGGTATGTAGATAGCTGTAGACTTGAATTATCGCATAGGCTAATTTTTATACCGATATTCCCACGGGACCGGGACTTACCCTGGTAAACCACTGCTAGTATTTCATAATGAGATCATCAATACAGATATATATTCTAAGTGTAGCTGAATATTTATTGTATTTATTTACTTGTTAACCTTTTGAGTTTATCGATCGGCGATCGTTCAGGAATCAAAAACATAAAGAATCTTGCGAAATAAAACTAACTCCATGTAAACGTTGCCTTATTGATTCATGTCATATGTTTTTCCTTTCTATGATGTAGGTACTGTCTCTTAGAACCTTTGATTACATATATATAATCAAAGCCTAAAACGTTATAAGTGGGTTTAATAAATAAATAAAAATAAGTACCAAAAACACGAAAAGAAACTCAATTTTGCTTCAGCAAACGATTTTCCAATCAAATTAGACCTGCCCTTGAAGAACGTAATTGAAAAAAATAGATGTATCAGCCTTGAAATAAATAAATGACGTACATATGTCTGCCGATAATTGTATGCGATATTTTATACAAAGTGCAAGTACCAAGCAAAACAAGATTTTGGAAAATTCAATTCAAAACGGAATTAATAAATATTCAAAAACTTTTCTAATGTCTCCCTTTTTAAACAAACAAAGAGATGCATTATAATCACAGGCCTGTTGGTTTAATGGTTAGTGATCCTGACTGCTGAACAAATAATTGTTTGATGACCACGATCATTTTGTTCTGTGTCTGTGCGTTATTTATCTGTAATATGTATGTATTTACTAATATATAAGTATGTTTATCAGCTGTCTGGTTACTATAGTACAGGCTCTACCGAATTTGGGATCAGACCGCCGTGTGTGCCAAACTTAAAACGTCACATTAGCAGGTCGGTGACATTAATTAATAAGGAGCTGGCTGACAGAACTGAATGTTTAGATTAGCACCCTCTAGTGGATCTATATATGTATAACTACCGTGACGGTCACGAGTTCAGTGCTTTTTCGTGCCTAAAGAAGTTTTCACTTCCAAAAAAAATTTTATAAAAAGTCTTTTGAACACCACGAACCCACGAAATTGTATCACAATCGGATCAGCACATTTAAAACGAAATACCCACGATATATTACGAATACCTATAAAACTTCCATTAAATCGTGATATCACTCTCTGATAGCTGATTGAGTAACATCTGGTGCATCGACGTCAGTTACGTACATAAAAGGAAAAAGAAAAATTCGCTCCACGTGACCTGACACATAGAATTGGTAATGCTATTCAATGTGGGATTTTTGCAAGTTCCAGGAATGTAGTACATTTGGTACTGTTATTATGGTATTATATACTAGCAGCGTCCCGCGGTTTCACCCGCGTAAGTCCCGATCCCGTCTGAATATCGGGATAAAAAGTAGCCTATATGTTAATCCAGATCTTCAGCTACCCACATACCAAATTTCATGGAAATCGGTTCAGTAATTTTGGCGTGAAAGATTAACAAACATCCATCCTTCCATACATCCATCCAAACTTTCACATTTATAATATTAGTGGGATTTGTAAGGTTCCTTTCCTCAAACGGAAAAACGCAACACTTACAGGACCATTCGTTTTCCGTTTGTCTACTTATCGATCTGTCAAGACACCTTTTCTGAAGAACGCGTAAAGATATCAAGTTCAAATTAACACCAAAATATTTGTGTTTACCAATCCTTAAAGTTTTAAAAAGAAACAAAATTGTACACAAGTGAAGGGAAAAATCCGAAAGTCATTAATTTGTTGAATCACATAAAAAATGCTTTTTGAGATTACAAACTTATGTTTTGCGTTTGGAAAATTGACTGTGATATACATCGATGTTTCGTGGAGTATTTTTAAAACAGCAAAGTTAAGTTTTATTAATATATATATTTAAATATCTTTTAAAATAGTAAATAGTTACCTATTATTTATTTAGTACTTGTGTACCACAATCTGTGAATTACCGATATACTCGTATGTAGTATATCGTGATAGCGTTAATTTCCGTATAGATACATAATTATATCATGGAACGCGAAAGTTTAAAAGTAATAGTTATTATACAGTAGCTATTGGCGAGATCAAGGGACAACACTGCAAAAAAAATCTGCCTTCGATGGATAATAAAATAATGATTAAGGCCGAATTTTGAAAAGCGCGCGAACACTTGTTTCGAAAAAAATACAAAGGTACATTATAAATTATATGTTAAAAAAAGAACCTTATTGATGTTCTACCATAAAATGTTCGAAAAGCGATCGAATGTCGACCTCCGAGCGACGGACCCACTCATCATCACAATATGGTAATGTATTCAGCAAACCGGCAGCTCCACATAGCAATGTTTATTGTAAATGCAGGTACAGACCAGTCGCAATCGCAAACTTATGTGTTGGCACGTGACCAGAAATCACGTGCAAACATGTGAGCGAGCTTTTAGTACGACGTTCGGGAATATTGATAATTTATAGAGGCCTTAAGAGCTATACTGTAATTCTTTGTTCCCCATTTCAAGCTAACTTCGAATTTGAAATATTAAAAGTTTACAAGAAGAAGAAGAAATGAGAAGGCTAACATTTTCAAACAGTTTGTGTTATGAATTAAAAAAACGCGTTAGATGTACCCTGATGATGATGATAAATATAGTAAATATAGTATAAACTCAAAATTAAAATTGCGCCATCTATGAAAGTTGCCCGAACTAATACATGGATAATTAGTATACAAACAACATCAAATTATACTAGTATCACGCAGAATTAACAGATGGCGTAAATAGAATAAATCAACTCGCGGTCAGCAGTGGTCGTTTTTTTCGTCTAGCGCCCCATCCGCCGAAAAGGAAACTAAATTACAAAATTCATGCGAAAACTGCTACAAAAGCTCTACAGGTGAAGCATAATGTTGACCTCTCATGGTACAGAAAGTGATAATAAAACTTATACTTGGAAGAAATAGCTTGATTTTTTGTTTTAAATACCTAATAAAATAATTATTTGTTGTTGTTGAATTTCAGTCACCGGGAAATATCTAGCATCTACTAATACAATTTTTTTTTATATATCTACTAATACCTATACATACGGGAATTAACGTGATCACGTAATAGTTATTACATACCTTTGAATTGCCTGTGATGGCCAGTCAGCCTGGGACCACGGCCTGGTCGGAACGTCAGGCAATTCTAGGTATGTAACACCTTTACGTGATCGCGTTAATTCCCGTACGTATAACTATAAGTCCCCGCGAAAGTCCCCGGTGCCATGAGAATATCGGGATCGGAGCTGAAAGAAAAGAAAGAGGAAATAAAGAAAACCCGTTTATTTTGGTGCTGAGACACAAGTTATACCAATTAATATTTCTATATCTATATCTATAAGTATATCTATAAAAAAAATATATATACCAGCTGGATACCTGGATTAACACATAGGCTACTTTTTGCCTATGTGTTAATCCTGGTCTCCAGCTATCTACATACCAAGTTCCATCGTAATCGGTTCAGTAAACGGATAGTATTTTTTTTTTTGTAACTAAGCTAGACTCACGACCTTCCAGTGATTTAAGTTAGTGTTCCCTTGTCAGATACACCTTGTATACCATGGAACGTTTTAAAGTGAGTATTACAAAAACATTTGACACGACGATTAAGTATAAAAAGACTAATCCGTCCTTGAATTTTTAACGAAAATTTTACCGTCCGTAAGCAAAACGAATCATTTCTTAATTATATTAACGCAGTATTAATGAATTGTGATAGTATGCGTCTACTTTGGCGAGAAAAAAAATGTTTTCAAGTACTTTTAGTGCAAACCAAATTTGTAGTTCCTACTCTCGCAAAAAATTATAATATGACGGTTTTAGAACGAATTATAGCTAAAGATGCAACAATTGTAGGCGTGTATGAGAATGTCCCTTGTCACGAAAACATGTCCTATAAATATTTCAATATCCATCCGCCAACCGCCACGTAATTTAGGTGTGTGCTGTGACCTTGAATACGCGGTCGATCCCAAGACGCACCTACAAAGTCACTGTATCTGGATATATACGAGTATGTACACAATACAGTCAACTAGTAACGCGGTGTAGTTTATTGTTTTATTCTTGTGTTATTGTACAGTAAAATTTAAAAATATATTTTAAATCGACTATTTCCGAATTCGTTTTTGTTTTAGAATGTAGAAATATTGTTCATGCCTACCATAGGTACTTTTAACTACTTACTTTTTTTTGTCTTTGTTTTTAATTTTTAGGGTTTCACAGTCTAATATTTATGACCATTATTTCGCTGCAAAAGTCCATTGGCTTTGGTGATTGCTTTTGATTAGGCCCCGTATGCTAAAGAGTATACAAACACTCGTATACTTGTTTCCTAAATTGGTATGTCCCTAGCCTCGTATAAAAAAGCTGTGGTTATTTAGTTTTTAAAACAAAACATGTTCGCGATGACAAAACTAAAACAAACTTATTAATTCAAAAAGGCCCACAGTTCTAAAAAAGTTAATTTATATTTACATATTATGTGCATGTTCTATTTTTGAATTCACGAAGGCATACGGCAATGTTGAATATTTCACAACTAGAAGAGGACAGTGTACAAGGAGGATTAATAAAAAAAACAAGCTACCTAAATAAATTGTCTGTATCCATAGACAATATTATACACCAAAAATGTTTCACTAAATTTGTAACACGTATGTTGCTCGTAAAATTAAATTGTTTAATTATGTGCACACATTTTGCTGCGTAGTTTCGAAGAGAGGGTCCTTTGGGACCTACTAACACAAAAAAGGGTAGGTAGGTATGTATTAGAAAGGTAAGTTAGCTATAGGTTCTTGTTCATATAATGTTATACATATTCCTGTCGTCAAGTTATCATAATCAGCAACATAATTAATAATAATATATTTTATTTCAAAGTCAAGATAAATCTTATTGACGTAGAACAAAATGTAACAATTTTGAACGTCAAAGGCTACGTCTATATTTTGGATCGCAATGCAACTAAGATAAGTAAAAAATAATATACTAACTCTGACAATGCTGCAAGGATAGCTAGAGATGGGTAATCACCCGGGTTAAAACTCAGGACTGGGTAAAAACCCGGGTGATTACCCATCTATAAGGATGCCGCATTAATTTAAGTGGTCACCTCGCTATTACGCCGCGACGACTGTTGTCTGTTCAAATCCCACATGAGATAAAATGTTGCGTGATTCACAAATAGTTGACTCGAGTCTAGGTGTTCTTTGTGTCCCTGCGACACAGGAGTATTTGTAATGCGGGAGTTGTCTTTTGTTTTTGGAACAAAAAATGGATAAACATATTTATTAATACTTAGTATTTTAATGTGAAGTACTTTAAGCAAAATATTTGTTACGTAGGTAGTTATGACCATTTGAAATTATAGGTACCTACCTCTGTTTCTCATAGAAGCAGGTGGAATGTGTAAAGTTAAAATTATCTTTTAAAAAAAGTATCACCGACTTCAATATGCTTTTTAGTGAAAATATGTATTTTGTTTAAATATAATATGGATAGGACAACTAAACGCACTGCTCCAATGAGATAGCGATGTTTCCCAGCAAACGAATCTGGGATGGCTCTGCACAGTACCTTCTCGAGGCTCTCGACAGTTTGCAGCGGCGTGCTATCAGCATCATAGGGAGTCCTGAGGTCACCAACACCCTTGAACCCTTGCAGTTGCGTAGAAACATAGCCTCATTGGCAGTATTCTACCGCCTCTACCATGGGGAGCGTTCCGAAGAGCTCTTTGAACTGATCTCACCCTCTCCTTTCCTATCCAGAACAACACTTGGCGGGCTGAGGTGTCACCCCCTTACAGTGCAAACAATCCCAACTAGAACCAAACGACGTACCTCCTTTCTTTGCCGCACCATTAAAATGTGGAATGCATTACCAGCACACGTGTTCTCTTCGACATATAATCCCGGGTACTTTAAGCGGGTCGTGAAGAAGCATCTCTCGAGGCCGTCAAGCTGAGGGCCACCATTATAGTATCATCCGTATCTATAATGGTGGTCCTTAGTCTTTGGACCTCACTTTAGCTTTCCATCAGGCGGGTTGAGGTCACTCTGACGTGTCACAATAAAAAAAATAAAAAAAAATCATCGAAGTATTTAATATATAATTTTTTTAGATATTTGTTGATTTTTCAAAACCCGCTCGACCGATTTCGGTAAAGTTTAAATGGTACCACTTGTAAAATTGGTTCAGGCGTCTTCGAGCAATCGGTGAACTTACATAAAAAAAAGATTCCTGATACATAAAGAAAAGAGAATTGAGAACCTCCTCCTTTTTTGAAGTCGGTTAAAAAATTTAAACATTGTTACAGAACGGTGTGGTCAAATCTCAGCAGCGTTATGTGTAACCGACAAGTAGTTGATTTAGCTTGAAAAAAAAAATTAATTTTGAAACACATGTACAGATTTTTAAACATGTCGTTTTCAATTCCATCAAATTCACATTATTCAATACAATTCAATTATCAACAATTTCATGCTATTTTCAATGATTTTATTTTTTTATGGAGACATTTTATAAAAAATCTGGACACCATCAAAATCATTATCTCAGCCCTTTCCTTTACAAAATATTAGCGTTATCAATAATATTTATAAATTATTCTACAACTGTTAGCGCTTTTCGTTATTAACGGGTCTACTATATGACCTTAAAACATGATCTGTAACACCCTGTATTTCCAATTAACCGACAGTAACAGTAACGACCATCAAATAGACAAATTAATTGTAAGTTGTACAAAGCTTATGGGAGTTCTAAATTTTACCCAAATTCGCTCCCTGCGGTACACCGGCAGTAAATTCCAATCTTCCTTTATTTATACACATTACACACATGTAGCGTGTGTCGACGAATGACGTCACTATTGATATTCCCGCAAGTAGCTACTTCGTATACATAAGCAGAGCTATATAAACCCTAGTTTTGGCAATAGGAGGCAGGGCACTGCAGATAAAAGCCGAGATTGGTCTCCACGTTACAGAAGACTGCACTTTTATATCGGGTGGTACAATTGTAAGAGTGGTCGTCTCGTCGCACCCAATTTGTGTGGTGCACAAATAGTTGTGAGTCTGGGTGTTCTTTGTTTCAATGATTAGAACGTCTCACGCGACACAGGAATCATTCCTAATGCGGGAGTAGTAAGGTCGCCAGATCTACGTGGAGTAAAAACATACTTTAGAGACATCTTGCGAAAACAAGTCGAATGAAGTGCATACGTAGTGACAATTGATCCTGGATCGCGCAATGTGTGTTAGTGCTGATTAGTATCCATGTACGAAACTTATTAACATCAACTCATTTTATCTCTCTCATCATCGAAAGATCAGCCCTTTGTGTTGGAGCGTGCGAGTGGCACAGTAGTATAGGCGTACTCGCCAAATGGGTCATATTATATGCATATATTACTTAAACTTTTCCTTCACACCGCAATGGCAGCAGTCGGCGGCTCAGCAGTCAGCAGTTTCACTGTCATATCATTTCAAGCTTTATCTTTATATGACAATGCATAGTTTCGCTTGAAAGAATCGGGTAGGACCCGCAGCCGTACCACCTTACCAAATTTCGTTCAAGATGTTGGAATTCCCGTTCTACATCTATGTTAAACACAATTTTGTGTGATTAGTGATTACAGACAAAATTTATTATAAAAACCTTTTAAATATTTTTTTTACAAATATATACATCAATTACTTCAAAAAAAGGATTAACTACTCATAATTTATTCGTGCTTTTAGCTTTTGTAGCTTAAATTATTCAATAAAAGTCTAGAATGCCGTCACCTTTATTGGGTCATCTGCGCGTCAATCTGTCCTGTTTAGGACGCTTTATTAAGGTTCGGGCACCTATTTAGGCCTGGGAAGTATTTTAAATAGAACTATATTAAGTTAATTTACCTTTAATAGAGGGTCTTGAATTATTTCTATTGGTTTTATAAGAATGAATGTATGGACTATGAATGTAATGAATGTATTGAGGGCAAAATTCTTAAAATCAGAAAAAGTAATCATGAAATTTTGATAGGTACAAAGATCAATCAGGTGTATGGAGGAGCGCAGTAAATTTCTCTTCGAATTAGAGCTGCATGAATGACAGAGTACCCCGCAGAAGATTACGGTTACCATCACTAATACTCTAGTAGACGGAAGAGATTTGGTTCTGCCATATTACACCGGTACAGATTGGAAGAGGCCGAGGAGAATAAAAATTCGACTAAATAATACCTTGGTACTACGTAAGCACACAAAGGCCATGGGATGGCAGGGGCCCTCCCCAGGGGAGCCATCTAGCGCAGATAAGCAGAACTACATAGTAACTATACGGCATTGATTATTAATTCAGGCATGATCAAGCAGCCTGATCGGCAAATATTTTCGTTGTGTTGGAGAGCATAACACCCGTTCTTCTCTGCTGTATTCTTCGTCCCTTGATTTGCCACGCTTAGAGGCGGAATATTTTCTTTAAATTTCACAATTAGTTCACAAATCGCAAAGAAATCGCGTAACATACACACACGATTTATTGTGGGAGAGCTTTGCTTCGGCAGGCATGGGCCGGCTCGACCGGAGTGATACCACGGCCTCACAGAAAACCGGCATTGAAACAATCCTTGCATTGCTTTTCGCCGAGTGAGTGAGGTTACCGGAGGCCCTTCCTCTTCCCTTCTCCCCTCTTCCACCTTTCCCCTACTCCCACCTTAAAGGCCGGCAACGCACTTGTGACTCTTGAGTTGTAGGTGCCCATGGGTGACGGTACTTATTTACCATCAAGTGACCCGTCTGCTCGTTTGCCCCCCATACCATAAAAAAAAACACAAAAAAACCAACATTCAGTCGAATTGAAATCCTCCTTTCTGAAGTCGGTTAAAAATATCAAACGGTAACTACATCAGTGCTGAACCGCTCCTACGACCAGCAAACATACAAGTTAACCGCACTACCTCTATTTATACAAATAATAAACGTTCAAATTGAACCATGTCTGTGACTCTTCGTGTCAGGTAATCGATTTAGCGATGGTACGGACTGTGACGTATCTTACCATAGCCCTTCAAAGTTTATAGACGCACCAAATTAGCGTCCCCGACGATAATTGGAATAGCTATTTTAATAATTGTTTTATACTTTACGCACAACATGTACAGAGGGGTACTCAATGGCCCCAATTCTGTTACTTCACTCGCTAAATTAAAATTCACTATATTTTCTTCATATAAGAAGTAAACCTTGTATACTTAGAAACAAGGTCTTATTTCAAATTGAAACAAGTAGGTAACATATGTCGCTATCGCAATAAGCAATTTATTTGTCGACTAAAGTCTGATACGCTTAAATAAACTTTAATACCACGTAGCGAGAGCCGCTATCCGTTGAATG
Organism: Callimorpha dominula; assembly: GCA_949752705.1. Classification (NCBI taxonomy): domain Eukaryota; kingdom Metazoa; phylum Arthropoda; class Insecta; order Lepidoptera; family Erebidae; genus Callimorpha; species Callimorpha dominula. Next base: position 20,349,921 of record OX457003.1, on the reverse strand, counting down.
CCATCTCTTTCGCTCTCTGTTTTTAGTAAGCGTCTTCGTAAGTGTAGATTAAAAACACGTCATCCTTGTTCGTTTTGAACAAGTTTTTATACGGCAATTATACAGCGTTTGAATAAATGAAGACTCTCACTGCGTGGAAATAAAGTTGAGTATACGTTGACAGGTTTTGTTGAAATTTAAAGGCGCTGAGAAATAGATGCTAGTAACAAATAGACCTTATTACGAAGAACACTAGGTTGATTTCATATGAAGAAATTAAGTCAGGTTTTAGTTTAGTCGAGTGTACAATAGAATCGGCACCAATGCCAGAAAAATTATAGGTTAATTTATAGTTTAGTATCAGTTTATAGGGTAGTTACAGGGGGCAAACGAGCAGATGGTTCACATGATGGTAAGTGACTAAAGCCGCGCACGAATCGCAAATGCGTTAACAGTTTATCTTTATTAATTATTTCCTGAGTTCCATTACATAACATTTTCATTATAGCGGCCTTTTCCAAACTACTGAGATGGAATTACTGGAAAAGGGGGTTCTGTATTCGATCCGTATGTACAAGTATGTTTTTATGTAATATACCAGTTTTTATGATTGTTTGTTTGTTTCACCAATTTTCCTGATTGTTTCTGATTGTTCTGTTTGTTTATCTGAATGTAACTAGACACAGAGATCAGTCTGTTTTTTTGTACAACAAGTTGCCCATAGAGTTCAAGACCATCCGTAATGTATTTAAAAAACGAATTTACAAACTACAAATGACAGAATGTATTTAATATTTTATTATTAGTTAGTGACATCGTAACGTATGTACTTATTAATAGATTTATTGAATTATTTAATTAGGAAATGTAATGTATTGTTTCAACGGAATGTATTTTATGATAAAAATGACTTATGACGTATGACTTTCAGTAGAGTATTCTTTATATTTCTATGAAAGTTTTAGTAAATTATAATTTTTTTTTTCACAATCGATTTCATCGAAGTCGATTTATAATTTGTTAGGAAAATGTATTACAATCAAAATGTATTGTATAATGAAGTATAAGGATTAAAAAGTACCATTCATACAATTATAAACTGCACACTTTAAAACTGCGAGACAGGTATGCGACTCAATAGGAGTTATCTTCCGCTATCGTATCAATTGAGAGAAATCTCCTTGCCTTAGTTTTCTTAATTGCCTACCAGAATGGGTTCTGTATGCTTGTTTCTCACCTCGTAGTATAAAAAATGTAACAAGTATGTCACCGTCAGAACACACTAAGCCATCTTTAGAATTAGAATGCTCATTCAATTCATTTTTAACCGTAATACCAGATATTACCTAATAAAAGAAACAAAGTATTTTGAATTTTTCGAACCCTGCCGAAACTCTTTATTTAAAATTGTATTAAAACACGTTAAAAATGTACTTCTAAAACCTCCTTCTGATAACAAAATGGATTTTTGTCTTTAATTTACGCGAAGAAATGTCGGTATCGATACTACGGCTAGCTTCAAATAAATTGTCTAAAAATTGAAGGGAACGTCACAAACACTTGTCTTGTAAAGATGAAATGGGTATTATTTCTTCTATCATTATATCAATGGTCTACGTTCTTGGTTTAAATCTATTGCTTTTTTTTAACTGTGCCGACAAGTGTGTTACGGACATGCTCAGATCAACGCGCGTTGACACACGTCAACAAGAATGCACATTTTGTTAAGTCGTTCACATGCTAACGATCGTTTTGATCAAACGTGTGCTTGACGCGGCGCCTTCGCCAAATATTCGTTCACATGAGCGTGCGTTTTGAACGCAACAACACGTATTTTTTAATAAAAGGATTCGGTTATTTAAATAAAACATGTATTATTTACGCACGATGCCTCCAGTGGCTATTATCTTATTCAAATGGCCCGTCACTTCCTATAGGAAGGTCTATGAATGGCCTTGGGCTGTGCATGGTCTTTTATTAGACCCCTTTTCGTGCGATATCATCATCAAGAAAGTACGAATACGAGAATAACGCTCAGTTTGCTTTAAAGCGGCGAGTCTCCCAGTCGGAAATTCAACCATAGGACCTGGAACTGTAAACTACAGGAACAGAACAGCAGTTTTCCGTCGCGCAGACATCGTCACCACCGCCGCCCAGCACTTAACGAACGTTGACCTCAGCGCAAATAAAGGCAGGCTGTAGTCCAACGTACGGGTGGAGGTGCGAGAAGGCAGTATCTGCCTGTGCCTGGACCTTGAATAATTAATAGGTTTTACCAGAAGGTTCTGCCCGCGATTTTGCGGTCAGGTGCTAGGAGGGATCCGGATGTCTTATTAGAAGCTGTTCCCGGATCCCTCCTATTTTAGGTGCAGTACGGCACACCGTGTGGTTTTAGTCGGTTCGATTTCGACACACCGCCCTACCGAAAACCCTGGTGAGGTGACGCCCGAGGGATTTCAATGGTCACAAAAAAAAGGGTTGTAGTCCAACGTAGGCCGAGGTAGAACAGGTAACAGAATAGTAATGTTCCGTGTGCCTTGGGGTGTTTATGAGTTAATTCATCACGGGCAAAGACCTATGGAAGTTTCAGGAGTACTCCATTGGCACACCTCGACCCTCAGTTACGGGCCACGCGACGGAACACCGTGCAGGTTTATTCGATTTTCTGTAAGTGTTACAGAAATGATAACATTACATATTATATTACTATAATAATAATGTGTGATAATTCGACAGTTTCTTTCTACGCATTTAGCGCGTGAAAAAATAAAAATACTTCAAAAGTCAATTTAGTAACAAAACTAGTAATTAGTAACATTAGTTTTTTATTACCATTACGGTATCCCACAAATTTTCTTTATTTAAAGTTGTTTCATTTCACGAGCAGATTGCATGCCACTGCTTTCACATGCAAAACAGCGATTTGAGAGTCCGCTGCTTTATGAAGTCATATAAAATATTGTTTTATTATTTATTGAAGTTTTTGTTGAAGCAAAATATTTATTTTGTTTACGAAAGTACTTTGAGGTCATTGACTTGCGATACAAAATAAAATGTTAGATTTCAGATTCAAATGTCACTCTGATATTTATGTGGCAGCATAAAATATTGAAGGGTGTCTAAAGGTTTTGCAACTTAAATAACTTCATAATCAAGGTTCAATATAAAATTATTTAGTCGCCAAAGTCTTCACAATATTTGACTGATTTGAGAAAAAATACAGTACAAATTGTGTAGTCGTACATTTTCATCTAAAAAAAGTTCTGTTCCCGAGGGACAGGAAATTTATTGGCAAATTCGACATCAGTGTGAGCAAAGCTGGTATATTTTATAAGTGACATTAAATCAAAATTTACTTGAACGTTGATCCAGTGAACCACGTAATCACAATCTACTCTTTCAAGAACCAGCTGTGAGGAAAATGTGACCAATTTAAAAAAGTATTAAAACTGTCTTCAACGTACATAATTTATTCTCTTTCAGTAATGTGTCATAAATACAAAAATAGTAACTTGAGACACCTCACATGTCGCCTGCTGATCCCAAACTAGGCAGAGTCTGTACTAAGGTAACCAGACTGCTGATAAACACACTTATATATTTCTAAATATATATATAATATAAATAAATTACACCCAGGCCCAGAACAAATGATTGCTCATCACAGAAACACGCATAAAAACTCAAATTAACTAAACTTTTCTAATCAAGTCAATTTAGACATCACTGAAGATCGACGATCACGAGAGTCAAGTATCGCTGCCTTATTAAACCACAGGTGTTCCAACTTATTGCCTTCCCTTTTTTTTTTTCGTGTGGAAACCCCCACGGGTCATCACCGGTGAAGTGGTATTAGTATTGCCTTCCCTGAGGAGTTTTGACTATACACCTGTTTTTTGTAGGCGTTAAATTCTTCCCTGGATCCGGGGACTCCAATTCGAATAGAATTAACTGTTTAACTTTCAGCGACGGTAGTGTAGTAGCTAAGGTATCGGACTTACGACCAAGTAGTTTTGGGTTAAAGACCACCCCACCTTAATACACTACCGATGTAAACCCACCCAGCTTAGTTAAAAAGGGTCACAAGACTACTAGTAATTGTGTGATCCATGTTACTAGTTGTGATCTATAAATATGTGAAGAGAAGTTTCGCGAACGTAGGAACGTGAATATTGGAACATTTCAAGTTTATATGTAGAAGAAGTATAGAACGCTGTAAAAACTCTATCAAAATGTGTTATAAATCCCATCCCACTAATATTAAAAAAGTGAAAGTTTGGATGGATGGATGGATGTTTGTTACTCTTTCACGCCAAAACCACTGAACCGACTGCGCTGAAACTTGGTATGTAGATAGCTGGAGACCTGAATTAACATACAGGCTACTTTTTATCCCGATATTCCCACGGGACCGGGACTTACGCGGGTGAAACCGCGGGGCGCTGCTAGTAGATTGTAATCAGAGTAATACATTTATTAAATAAAATGAGTGCCTTAGGGATAATTCATTTTCTCCGGGCCGGGCACTCTGTAATATGAATCTTCAGTAATGCCTCTCGTTTAGAAAATAGGTAGTTTCATAGACGTTGGTACTTATTTTTCATTTCAATATTGAATAAAATTGTACTACCTACCTTGAAGATTAACCGATAAAGCTAATATATCGTATGAGAGGGCTGACATTAATGAAACTATACGTATTTAATACCAAGGGTGTTGATGGAATGTCCAACGACCATTGATGGAAAACATTAACATGAAAATTGATAATAAATTGCTGTTAACAAATGTGCATCTACACCAACAAAACATTTTCCGAATAAAAAACAATCAAGGCAGTGCCCCCGGAAAGTTTTTTTTAAACTAGTTTTCGGCTGTACATAAAATATTATTATATAAATATTATTATATATGAAATAAAATTTTACCATAACTTTCTCAAACACTTTTTACTCATTAACATGTATGTACCATGAGCAAGTTACAACATGACTTCTATACAATTAAACTTTAAGAGTTATTATATATTATATTTATATAACATTAAAAATAATTAAAACCGTAACTATTAGATTAAACCGTAGTTGATTAAATTAAATTCTCTCGTAGAGCGTCTACGATGTGCTACGTGCTACGAACCGTAGCTGAACACGCTTAATAGAAACGTGTTAATATTGGAACTATAATTATATCGATTTGACAATAATATAATTAAAATTCCTCTCAACTAAATGCCTTTTCTCTTTACTTTTTTCTTACACCAAAACTCCTACCCGTTATTTCTTTATTTATTATTGACTAGCAGCGCCCCACGGTTTCACCCGCGTAAGTTGCGATTACGTTTGAATATAGGGATAAAAAGTAGCCTATATGTTAATCCACGTCTCCAGCTATCTACATACCAAGTTTCATCGTAATCGGTTCAATAGTTTTGGCGTGAAACAGTAACAAACATCCATACATCCTCGCAATCTTTCACGTTTATAATATTAGTAGGATTTTGTCCATCCAAAGGTAGCCAGCTGTAAGAGATCGCTCTAAGCGATAAGGCCACTATTGTACATATCCACTTTGTGTATTTTTAAGCAATATGTCGTTGGTGTTCTGAAGATTATTCTATTCTATAATCATTATTGAACATTTCAGAAAAACACAATTATGAATTTGCATGTGACTAACTTGTTTTGTCTACTCTTATACATTCGTAAATTGTTAACCTGAAATCATACATTAAAAAAAAAAAAAGAAGTCGCAGGTAAAAAAAAAAAAAAATTTTTATAATATTTACTACAGGCTGCTAAATTCAATCAATGTCTACAAAACAAGAATAATAAAGAAATACTTTATTTGTGTATACATATATGTACTAGAAATCACCTGGTCGAACATCGACCATAATTCATTAAGTTTTGAATGTTTTATTTCCAGGCCAGTATAACTTGAACTGTCATTGTATAGACTTTCCGTACCATGACAGGTCAGGTTTTGTAGCTATTTTCACTTTTTATTTTTTTTTTTCGTGTGGAAACCCCCATGGGTCATCACCTCACCTGAGCTAATGGCGAAGTGGTATGTCGGAATCGAAGCCATTTCACCTAATAAAAAAAGAAAAAACCTATCTGGTCCAAAAAATATATATAGATATCACTGAGGCTATCAACAGCTACTAAACAAAAACAAACAAACTTACTTAACTTAATTATTATTAATTATTTTTTGTCTTTTTTTTTTAATTGTTTTGTTGTTACGCTTTCAAGCCTAAACTACTCAACTGATAGGTTGCATACACGTTGTCCAGTTGACAGAAAAGGTCATAGGGTCATAGGCTCGTCTAAATCGATTAACACAATCAACTTCAAAAAAAATGATTTTGATTTTTTTGGTTCTATTCACATTTTTAAACAACGCATTCCGAATTTTCATGTAAATTATTTTTTTATGGGTTAGGGGGCCAAACGAGCAGATGGGTCACCTGATGGTAAGCAACTACCACCGCCCATGGGCACCTGCAACTCAAGACTCACAAGTGCGTTGCCCGCCTTTAAGGTGGGACAGGGAAAGAGGAGGAAGGGGGGAAGAGGGAGAGTGCGGGTAGGGGGATAAGAGGGGAAGAAGAGGAGAGGGAAGGGTTAGGGCCCCCGGTAACCTCACTCACTCGGCGAAAAGCAATGCAAGCTTTACTGCCGGTTTTCTGTGAGGTGTTAATACTCTGGTCGAGCCGGCCTATGCGTGCCGAAGTATGGCTCTCCCACAGTTAAGTTTCAACGATTTCAACGATTTTATTTTTTAATTTTTTATGCAAACATTTTTAGAAAAATCTGAACATTTCTTCAACATCCTTGGTATTAAATATCTGTAGTTTCATTCACGTCAGCCTTTTCTCATACGAAATATAAGCTTTATCGGTCAATTTTAAAGTTTAATTTTTAGGTATCAAAATAAGATTTCTCTAAAAAAAATCACGAATTTTCATATCATTGTTGGCGTTTTACGTTATTCATGGGGTCTACTGTACGACCCTAAAATATGTCCCAACCTCTCTGTTCCACACTGTATATACTTACATATTTATATAACACTAGCTGCCCCGATAGACACGTTCTGTCAAAAGTTATTGATTGACGACAAATGTTTGACAGCTGGGGACATGTGTTTTAATTATTATTTACTCTGTGTTTGGTATAGGAAAATAAAATGCTTGTTTTTGCTATTTTCGTCGCTATTTTTACGCTTTTTCTCTCCATAAGAACCTTCCTTGCGTCTTAACGAAAATATGAAAAAAAATAGCCGAATCGTGAGGAATGGTCGAGCCGTTCTCCAGTTTTGCGATTAGCAACACACTTGGCGATTCATTTTTATTTATATAGATGTAAGACGTAACAGAGCTCACGTGTTAAAAATGCGTCTCAAGGTAATAAGTAAATGTGGATTTGTTTCCAAAATAAATCTTTACATAAGGTTAAAATGACATTATTCTAGAATACCATCTATACTTATATAATAAAGCTGAAGATTATTTTGTTCGTTTAAACAGATTTTAAAAAATACTACTAGTACAAACATTATCAAGGCCTCATTAAATTTCTATTTATTTTCACATATTAATTATAGCTGAACTTTTTTTACCCTAGTATAATTGTCCCCAAAATTATAAGCTATATCTATATATAATTATATCTGGCAACCCTTGTAACGACCCACCAAGTATACTACTGAACTCCTAACTGAAGCATTGCACTTATTCAGAGATATTACTGAGAAAACTTGTAAAATGTCACTCATAGTTTTTCCTAAAAAAATACACCGTATATCGTGATATAATATAGCCAAATCCCTCTTATATTAAAAGACAATTTACAAATATGGCTGAAATCGAAAGATAACAAAATCAACCGAAACGTGGATACACTTCTTACTTAATTTAAATCAACGCAAAGTAATAATGAGCCCAAATTCAAAATGTATGCTTAACACAGTACCCTTTGGCATTCTAATAAAGGATAGAAATTTAAAAGGGTAACAGGTTCTTATCTAACGGTAATTATACCTACGTAAAGAAAACGTCTAACGAGTTCAGGTGGTGAGAATTGAATAAATCAATAGTCGCAAACTGCAATTACCAATGGCAAAATACGAGTACATATGTGTACACTAGCTTATGTTCGCGGCTTTGTTAATTTTTTCTATCCCTCGGGGACAGTAGTACGCGGCGTCCTTTCTGAACCCCCGACGTGTGTTGAAAATTTCATAACGATCGATTGGAAAGAAGAAAGAGATAAAAAGCAACTTCTCAAGTCGACTTCAACGATATCACTGAGTGATTTTTATTGTTTAGTACGTTAGCTTTTTGAGCATTTCAATAAAATGAAATTCAGGTGGCATCAGCTTGCATACTGTTTACCTTTCGTGTAACACTAACACTATATTGTACCTGAAGATCTGACTTTTAAAAAGAGTGGCCATGATTTTCTTTGCCAGTATTCTTCTAATAAGGCTCTACGCATTTTGGAAACTGGAAGTTATAGATCGACACAATCAGACAGTAGATTTTGGTGTTTTCACCTAATTTACCTTGACAATCCAGTACATGCTGTTGCGTCTATTTGCGTCGATCTATGATTTTTAACTGGAGCTTCAATTTAACGTTCATAAATGTCACTTAGTGTCTTAATTGAATAAATGTTGTTGAATTGAATTGAATCGACTGTATTATTGGTGTGTAAATAACTCCGGCAATTGTACCATGTTTTAATGATTCCTTTCTTATTTCTTAAGGTAGAGCTGAGAGAGGTCCCATAAAAATTCAATAAAATATTTTATTTTCCGCTACTCTATTAAGTACAATTTTATGTTGTTCTACCCTACAAATGGTCTCGGCTGAACTGTAATCACCAATATAAACATAACAATACATAGTGTTGTTTTATTGTGGCAGGTGATTATCACCTGAGCTTTTTTCTTCCTAAAACTATTCGTATCTTTAATGTCGTCATAGCCCTATAATACTCCAAGATAAATAACCTGACGTAAGTAAAGACACGAGTAGATACTAGCGAATAAATAAAAAAAAAACATTAAAAACCATTTCGATTTAAAAGTAAAAGGCACAGATAACCAAGAGCCTAGTATTCACACATCGACATCAAGGTTAGAATGGCAGACAGTAACGGAAATCCATTAGTGGTAACTGCGGAGTGGGACGTTCCGTTATCGTCGCGTTATCGCTCCGGATGCGTATCGTGACAGGCTCGGAGCGAGACGATTTTTCTTGATTATATAGGTACGCACAAAAAAAGTGGAAGTTTTAAGTGGAATGATTGATTTGTAATTTTGAAATCTAAGATTTTGGGAAAATACCTGTTTTTTAATACACAAACCTTACTTTGAAATTGAAAACATGAACTTAAATTTTTAGTAATAAAAGTTTCGTACAAAAGAGGACGGGCATAAATTAAAGAATAGGTAACACACAAAATTGATTTTAATATAATATCCGGATTTTTTATCGTAAACAGCGACTTTGGCACAAAAATTTGTAAGACGTTATGCAGAAACGTGCACCAGAATAAAAGAAAAATAACCTAAAAAAATATTAAAAAAACAAGATATTTGTTTTTCAGGCTGCAAATTATAATTAACTAGCAACCCGGGTAGCAGAGACAACTTCAATAATCATCATCATATTTCAACCAATTTACACAAAACCTTAACAAATTATACACCTAAACCTTCTTCATGAATTGCTCTATCTATTGGTGAAACCCGCATGAAAATCCATTCAGTAGTCTTTGAGTTTATCGCTAACAGGCAGACGCGGCGGGGGACTTTGTTTTATAATATGTAGTGAAGAATTAGTATAAAATTAGACCAAATTAAATGGACATCAAAAGAAAGCAAACAATCCAATTGAGTTATAATGTCATGTCAATACTTTCGTTATCAACACGACCGATGTAGTCAACAAAAGTTTTCGGGAAATAATAATGCCCCAGAAGTTAATCAACATTATGAAAAACATTTGTTTTGTAACACAAGTTACAAAAGCACAGATAAGATCATAGAACCTCCGTAAACAAAAGTAACAAAATTATGTCTTTATAAGTAACAGAATTGATATAACTTGTAATTCATCAACAAAAAGAATAATATACACATGTATATGAATTACTGCCTGGATAATTTACCTCACCGACACACTCGTCGCTCTCCCTTCAACTATCTGTTAGTTTATTAAACTAATCTACCAGAATAAGTATTATAATTGGAGATCACCTGGTGGTAAAATTTCATTAAAAGGCTTCATTGAGTTTTGAATATTTTGTCTTACCGGAGTGATAACACGGTCACACAGAAAACCGGCAGTAAAGTAATGATGGCATTGCTTTTCACCGACTGAGTGAGGTAGGTACTAAGTGGGGCCTCCGGTAGGCGGTAACAATTTATGATTGCGGCTGTTGGCGTCAAGTCGACAGCTAAGGTGGGCACGGAAAATCAGTACTGGGGTGGCATTTGTCCGTCGCAGTGTATACTGAGGGTCCACCTACTTTCTAGGGCACGGCGTACAACCTTCAGTAACATAAAAAGTTTTTTTTTTTGTAATTTACACTCAAAGAAACGTGGTCGGGTGCGTGGCATTGACGCGTCATGTGACATGTCAGTGTCATGTAACAAATGACAACGCAAAAATGTTACAGGGTATTAAAATTTTAACTGTTCCTTTTTTTTTATATTCTTTTTACCTATGCAGCTATGTTATTATTTTTATATTTTATTTTTGTGGTATGCTGTGCTTTAGCAAAATAAATATTTTTTCTTTCTTCTTCTTCTTCTTTTCTCTTCACGTCTTCTCCTCCTCCCCGCACTCTCCTTCTCCCCCCCCCCCTTCCCCTACTCATAAAGGCCACAAAGCACTTGTGACTCTTAAGTTGCAGGTGCCTATGGGCGGCGGCAGTCACTTACCATCAGGTGACCCGTCTGCTCGTGAGCCCCCTATCTCATAAAAATAAACTTATAACCTGTAGCCGCTTCATATTTAAATTTATAAGAAGAAAGAAAAAAACATTTATTTTGACGGCAAAACGCAGAAAACGTACAATAAATAGTAATCAACAAAGGTAAATAATGTTAGGAAAGAGATTGATAGTAGAAATCCATATTACAATGATAATAAAATAGGCAGTCATGGGACTGCCGACAGAAGTGAAAACTTAAACGAAACGACCAACTTAAAGCGTCACATTAGCAGGTTGGTGAAAGATTGCCAGTCGTAGCGTGTCAGAAGTGAAAACACACACACACACACCCACACCCACACCCACACACCCACACACCCACACACACACACACACACACACACGCGCGCGCGCACACACACACACACACACACACACACACACACACACACACACACACACACCTGTATATATGTATCTGAGCGCGAGGGTCGCAAAAAAACGACGTGTATTGTTTTCATAAGTGCCAAAACAAAGCGAATGACGGATCGGATGACAGGACATTTGTTTCCTGTGTTGCTATACACATATAAAACACAGCAGTCTTAATCGATTAAATATTGTTTGTTAGTAAAAAAGTAATTTATTCTTATTTTTAGGGTTCCGTACCTCGAAAAAAAAACGGAACCCTTATAGGATCACTTTGTTATCCGAACGTCTGCCTGTCTGTCAAACGAACGCGTTTAGGTATCAAGCTAAAATTTATATCAAATACTCAAATCTACTGTCCCTTAGAGCTGTTAAAAAATCAAACTTCTAAGCCAACGCAATCAAAAGATACAGCCGTTTATGCCGCAAATTTCCGCAAATTTTCGACACTCGCCAGGGAATCAAAACCTACAGGGTACTTCCCGTAAACTCAGAATCTTGAAATTTGGTACAAAGCAACGTCTTATAGCACAGATAAAGGACAAAATGCGAAAACCGTAAACTTTTAGTTACATCATATAATAAAAATATTTTATCGAACCCTCGGTGTGCGAGTCCGTCTCGCACTTGACCGGTTTTTTATTGCAAAGGCTCACTAATGAACTATTTAAAAATATATATAATTACTTATGATACAAACAAAAAAAATTATTTCCATTTAGAAATCCTGTTTTCTCTATTAATCAACATTGTTTTATTGATATTAATTATTAATAATCGATTCCACAAATCGTTTTCGTATATAAATCACTACTAGCAACATTAAATATAAATCAAGAACTTAAAAATGCCCCTTTGTCCGACAAAATATTTTTAATCCTTTTTCCCCTTACCAAATATCAGCGTTGCAAAGCAATCTGTAACAATAGCTGACGCAGGTACCCTATTTGATCTTCGATACCACCCTAGGTGTTAAGACGTATGTTAATTATTATGTAGAAGATACAAATAAAATATCTTTCTTTCTTTCTAAAATGCCCAACGAGTCTAAAATAGTTTCCACATCAAAGAATGCAAAATATCTTCATATACTCGTAGAGAAGATAATACTTCTCTTGGGCCATGTTATACCTAGTAGATATCTCCATAGTAATGTACTAACAAAATTGTTTCTCAACAATTCGTTTTATGCTTGTCTATCTTCCTGTAATAAACATCTGCAACCATTTATGAATTGCAGAAATATTTGTTTAGGTGTTAACCAAAAACAAAACATTGACTGTTGTGTTGTTCAACATGGGACACGACAAACACATTTTGAAAGTCAATTTTTACCTACTTCTATTATTGTGGTATCGAAATGAAAGTGAATGTATAAGTAGTATTAATGACAATAGTATAATTTGGCATCGTGAAGGTGATCTGATAAGAGCCAGGAGGTAGATAGTGGAACTCTTTTGTGGTTACTAATGAACCTCTTGGTTTTGGGCTCATATGATTCGTTTGAAGAGTCCAACAGATAACGGCGGTCTGATTATAAAGCCAAAAGGTCTACAATGGAGCTCTTTTTCACTTTTAAATTCGGTCCATAATTAATAAGGGTTTTTTTGTATTACTAAACTATCATCATACATCATACTCATACACATACGAGTATACAGATAAATAAAATTGAAGTCCGTTTGTAATGTCAAAATAATAGTTTTTTTTAAGCTCATACAGGTATTTCAACAATCCCTAAGCCTAAAAATCAGTTTTTAAGTTTTTTTGTCTGTCTGTCTATCTGTTTGTTCAGGCTAATCTCCGGAACGGGTGGACCGATTTCCAAGGCACTCTCAATGGCAGATAGCTGGTGTTATTATATATATAAAAGAATTAGGGTTCCGCATATAATATATAAATATGCCGCGCGGGAACTGCTAGTTATTTCTTAAAAGCTAAGTTAGGCAACTAGTAAGTGGTAATTGACGACTGTTATAACAAACAATTCCAACACCAGTTGTACTTTTTTTGAGTCTGTCTGTACTTTGTGTCCATTATTAGTGTTATCTTTTTTTTTGGTTTTGGGGGCAAACGAGCAGACGGGTCACCTGATGATAAGTGACTACCGCCGCCCATGGTCACCTGCAACTCAAGAGTCACAAGTGCATTGCCGGCCTTTAAGATGGGAGTAGGAGAAGAGGGGGAGAGGGAAGGGTTAGGGCCTCCGGTAACCTCACTCGCTCGGCGAAAAACAACGAAACATTGCTTCACTGCAATCCTAAACATAGCTTGTTAAGTTACTATGTACTTTGGTTTATATTCACTAGATTTCTATGTATGTATGTGTAAGCTGCCATAAATTGAATTACTTGAACAATATAAAAGATGACGTCACTCATGAATTGTCATTTCATAGAAAATTGTAAAGAACATTTTGTTGTAATATTTAATAGAAGCTTGCTAATTTGAGTAGACACGCAACTATACTATTATGGAGGATCACGTTAGGCCCCTATACGGTATAAACGTGATGTCATATTTAATGTTGTATTATTTTGCCATCATTAAAAGATAAATTCACCACACATTTCTTACCCATGCCTGTGTCTCAACCTTTGGGAATATCAAAGCGATTTGTAACGTCATAAGTTACTGTTTGTCATTTCTTTTACGAATCGAACTCTTTGAGTTTTTTAAAGGTCGAAGTGCCCGGTAATAGCCAGTTCCAGTTACCCAGTATCTGACCCAGACTTTCTCGAGTTTTGCTTTTTTTAACCGACTTCAAAAAAGGAAAAGGTTCTCTCTCTTTTTTCTTTTTTGTTATCTCAGAACTTTCGACTGGGTGAACCGATTTTAATGTTTCTTTTTTTATTTGGAAGCTGGTGCTTCCCATGTGGTCCGCTTTCAATTTGGTTCAGTTCTGACAAAGGCATCTAAGAGAAAACCATATAAGTCTTTTATGGAATAGTTTTTTTTTGAAGTCGTTTTTTTTTTTAAGTTTTTTTAGATTAAGATTGCCTATACGCCCCAATCCCTCTGTATAAACAATATCCTTTTCCTTCCATTCCCTTCTTGCCAATCTCTCCCTTTCAATATAGTCCCATTTTTCACAGCTTTAATTCTCAAAGTGCCAGGTTGGTACCAATGAGCTTGCCCCGTATTACGTGTGTGGGACTAAATTATAATTGGCAAAATGTAGGTGTTTAATGGGTGTGTAATATATACCATAATAACAGATAGTATAATTTCACTTGAAATAACGTTCATCCCACTAATATTATAAATGGGAAAGTTTGGATGGATGGATGTTTGTTACTCTTTCACGCCAAAACTACTGAACCGATTGCAATGAAACTTGGTATGTAGATAGCTGGACACCTGGATTAATATATAGGCTACTTTTTATTCCGATATCCCACGGGATCGGGACTTACGCGGGTGAAACCGCGGGGCGCTGTTAGTACGCTATAAAAATAAATAATAATCTAATTTCATGTGATCTAATGTTTTATTTCATATAACCTTCACTTGCTCTAATAACATTTAGTATAACGTTCATTTCATATAATTTTCAATATATTATGTATAATGCTCTTTTTATATAACGTTCATTTGACCTTATTTCTATATTTACTAATTTTCAGCCAAAATTCTGTACTGAATAAGTAAATATCAAGAAACATCATAATGTTATAACTAGAGATCGGATATTCGGATGCATATTTACCTAAAGTTGAGATGTTGGCTATTATGGAAAGCACTTTTTTATCGAAAGAATCCCGCGATTCCAGGAAATTCAAATTTAAGTGTACCTATACTCCGTGAGATGTAATAAACCCCAGTTTGACACAAATGACACTTGCTCTGTTACAACGTATAATGGTTGTTTTCCCTACTTTTATTGTCAGTGATTTTTGACAAAGCAAAAACAACCTTATTACGTTGTAACAAGTGTCAAATCGGGCCTATTAAACCCCAGGAAATGTAAGCATTTTGTAAGAGTGCGAGTGAGACGGCAAATTATACTTGCTTGTGCGCAAGTAGCGACGCGACAATACAACTGCATTCGTAAATAAAAATATACTTAGAAGCCGCTTCCATAATTTGTTATCCAAAAAATAACTTTAGGTAAATATACATCCGATTATCCGATCTCTAGTTATAACCTCATCTAACCCAAATGATTAACTAACAACAGATGGTATCTGACGCTTCTAAATTATATTAAACATACATAATATATTATACTAATTGAATATTAATTCAAATGAGCATTATAGAAAATGTTCATTAAACCATATAAAATTAGGTATAATGAAATTAAAAATGAAAAAATCAATAATCTAATTCATTGTATCATAATTAAATAAATAAAAAAAAGTATGTTAAATGAAATTAGGTCATATGATCATTAGGACTTTGGTTACACACCCGTGTTTAATAGGCCTCTGTCTAGCCCTTTGGGGATATAGGGGTGAGTGTATATGTATGTACGAAATATTAAAGTGTTGCATTAATTTTGAGTTGTGTGTTTTTGAAGTGAAAACTTCTCTAAGCGCGTTGAGCACTTTTTGGGTGAATAAAAATCATGGAACTCGCGTTATCGTCACCGAACGCTTTCCATGAGCTATATGTATACTGTGTATATATGTACATAGATATACAACAGTGTGTATAGTTTTCACTTCTGACGGGCAGTTCTACGACTGACATTTTTTTTTCATGCATCTATGTTGTCAAACACGCACACCACCTGCTGATGGTAGGCATTTGGCAATGTTACAACGTCGGTCTCTAGGCAGGCATAATCCCAAGTTATATTCCGCGTCTCAAAAAATACGAGACGCAATCATAACAAGCAGTTTTCAACAAAGACAGTGGGTAAGAGCGACTTGGCTGGAAGTGTTCCGAGGTTTAACTATGATATAGTCGTCTCGGTATACCACAGTGTCTTTTAAAAACAACCTTGTAAAACTCAATGCAACAGAAAAGCAAGCGCTTTCATCCACACGCTGCCAACTTCAAAGAAACCGTTGGCAAGCAACCAGTCCGTATCACTCCTTGGAGTTACTAGGAAGTAATGTTTGGATAAATAGTTTTTGGAGAACCGTAAATCCGGGATGGGAATAAGCCGATGAAACAATGCTACTGAAAAATTAAATTTAGTAGAAAAGTATCTTGAAACCTAGAAACAGATTCAGGCAATTGTTTTTTATTTCAGACGAGTCGTTTTATTAAAGAGTTGAAGTGATATTATATAGATTTATATTTTAGCGAAAATTAACAGTCACGTGAGCAGAACTGTGAGTCACATAGTTTTTCATAAAACTAAGGGTCTCAAAGTATGTAAAAAAAATACAAATATTATTTTATTTTTTTTATTGTAAATGGGGCAAACGAGCAGACGGGTCACCTGAATGACTACCGCCGCCCATGAGCACCTGCAACTCGAGAGTCACAAGTGCGTTACCGGCCTTTAAGGTAGGAGTAGGGGAAAGGCGAAAGACGGGGAGAGGGGTAGAGGGAAGGGTTAGGGCCTCCGGTAACCTCACTCACTCGGCGAAAAGCAATGCAACCATTGCTTCACTACCGATGTTCTGTGAGGTCGTGCCGAAGCATGGCTTTCCCACAATTAAGTTGTCTGGTTAATGCGATCAAAACAAACCAAATGAAGAAAAATACTATACTTTAAAAACAGCTATGGTATTCCGGCTCTTAAAAGTAAGTATTCAAAAGAGATTAACCATTATAAAGAAAGGTGTTAACATTAATACTTATACAAAGAGCGGAAAACATTCGCGGCATAATGGGACCCGCAAAAAGTTAATGGACGCATTCAACAACACCCTGTATTTGGGTTCGGGGCTATTCGGCATGAGTCGGCATGATTCGGCGGTAACGCTTGCGCATTTAACATTTTATGGTGTTTTTTGAATAAACTACGCAGTGGACCATATTTCATGTACTATATACAGAGTGTTGTGTGACGTGGAAGGTCGTGTTCTCTTTAATGGCGTTACGTACTGTTCATTAATATTGAACGGTGCTTTATAAAGATTTTAGTATTAACCTGACCTTGTTTATTGTTAACTGACTTCAAAAACGAAGGAGCTTCAATGTTCGTCTGTATATTTTTTTTATGTACGTCCACCGATATTTCTCTCATCTATTGCACCGATTTCAAAAAATATTTTTTTGTTTAAAAGAGGTATGCTCCCTAGGTAGTCCAATTGACACTTAGAACGAATCTGGTGATGGTATCTGAGGAAAAACCCTCAGAAAATGAGGGCACACATAGTGCGTTTGTTGATTTTTCGTGAAATTAAGCCACATTGAAGTTGAAAGTGATGAATTTTATTGTTATTCTTACTACTCTACTCTACTCTGTTCTACGTTCGGTAGTACGTATATTTTTTTTAAGTGAAAACTTCTTTAGGCACGTTTGTGCACTTTTGCTATGAGGAAAAAGCACTGAACTCGTTACCGTCACGCTAATAATACATGTATAGATCCACTAGAGGGCGCTAATCTAAACTTTGAGTTCTGTCTGCTCCTTATTAATTAATGTCACCAACCTGCTAATGTGACGTTTTACGTTCGTCGTTTCGTTTAAGTTTCACTTCTGTCGGCAGTCTCATGACTGCCTATTTTTTAATTTGCAGAGTTGTTGCAGAGAGCAATTTGTTAGACAAACTAAAAATCTTACCACATTTTCTCAATAAAGTTTCGGGCTTATTAAACTAAAGTTCTCACGTATCTAAAGAACTGAAGTTCGGACATTACAGTAAGGAATGTTCTAAATACCGTATCTCCTCAGTACGTACTACAGTACACTAAAATAAACACTCAAAAAAAAAGAAACTAAACCGACTTTAAAAAGCTCTAACAAATTGCACTATAGTACTAGTAAGTTTATGGGTTGGTCTTTAATAAATTAATAACATTTTCAGACATTTCATTGCAATTATATTCTGTTCTTAATTGAGCTGTTTATCTAACTAATAATTATTACTCATTGCTTATCGGACTTGGCACCGACTTCAATGAAACCTAGTGCCTTAATAATGTAACCCATACATACACTTTTAATATAATATAAAAGTGTTACATGTATTGTAGTATTTTTAATTAAGTTTGTAATCAGTTATGTTTCGCTTTTTAGTGCCCTTTGTTAGTGCTTTTTGAAGTCGGTTTAACTTTTTACTAAAGTATTTATAATTGAACGTGTCGATTCTACACACGAACACTGCGAGTGAGATACGTAGCCCTACACAAAAACCTAGGTATGAGAACGAGATCTGTCGCGAGGATACTGCACTCCACACTCTAGTGGAGTGCTCAGCGTGGACGCCACAGCGGTACGACCTCGTCACGGCTATTGGTGTGGGAAGCTTCTCGCTAGAGACCATGGTTCTGTCCATGGTCCTAAGTGAGAGTGCGTGGGATTCCGCCGCCTCGTTTTGCGAGGAGGTGATGTTGGCCAAAGAGGCGGCGGAACGGGAACGGTAGAGGACAAGCACTCTCCCATCCCGCAGAAGACGCACCAGGCGCCGGAGAGCGCTGAATGATCTCCGTCCTCCATGAGCGCTGGCCTGGGTGTAACGGGTTGGGCTGACCGTTACCCCAGCAGAAGCAGGCCCGAGACGGTGGCGCGGTGAGTTCCGCACGCGCCTCTCTCATCTGGAGGGGGGTAGGGTCGCACGGTGTGGTTGCCTGCTGATCAGGAGGCCAAAGTCTGCAGGGGTTCTCGGAAGCTTCCTTCCTAGGGTATCCCGGGTCCCCTGCAATAGACTCACTTGTGACGGAACACCGTGTGGTTTTAGTCGGTTCGAGTCCGACATACCACTTCAAAAAAAAAGGTATGAGAACGAGATAAAATAAATTGGACAGTGAAACCGATTTGAAAAAAAATGGCTCCATTAGTCTCCTGTCAAATTAGTATCATGACAAAATTTTGGTGTTCTCTCAACTTCCAGTGTCGCCTTAAATAGGCATGACGTAAGAGAACACGTTTATCAACCTCAATCCGTAACTAACAAAAAGTAAATTACATATGTGGCAGTTCTGACGAAGAAAGTATAACGATTATTATTTGCAATCAACAAATCATCCAAAGAAACATTTCTCTTACGTTCTCCAAATTTAATGAACTATTAAAATTAATAGCTCTCAGTACCGAGAACTTGTGGCGAGGCAATTATTAGCGAGGGTTATATAAAGGGTTCCTTCCATAGCTGCTTATGTAAAGACAAATTATTATTAATGAATATACAGAACCAAGCATATGGACATCGATTTTGGAAAATCTTTTCATAGACGTACTCCTTTACTTCTCTGTTCACCATCATAACAAGCGATAACAATTAAAACAGAGCGAATCATTATGTCCCCTATCGATAACCAAAGTTATTCCTGGCCCAACAAAACCTAGCCTTAACCTTTTCCATGTAATTAAATAAATACTTATAAACACATAAATAAAATAAAAAATAAAAATAATCTTCATTTACTCTGTCCATATGTTCAGCATATAACTTTAAATTATAATTAATTTTAATTATTTAAATCGTCAGGTTGTCTTCCGACAAGTGCCTCTTCAAGATCCTTCCATATGTTTATTTCAAGAGCAAAGCTCCTCCACCTCTTAGGCAGATCATCCTCCCATCAATGAACTCCAATCCGGCTGGTCACCGCGGCTCCAACGCTCAATCTTCAGCGATACCAAGAGTTCTTCGCCGTAGGTGCATGCATTAGCGAAGCCCACCTATTTTTAAGTGCCATCTTGTGGATAAATATACTGTGTAATTTAAATACAAACTTTTGCGTTCCACGATATGTAATTATGTACATGGGAATTAACGCGTTCAATACGTATCTTTGAATTGTCTGACGTTTCGAACAGGGTGTACTGATCATTTTCTACTAGCAAACAAGGTTCAATGAGGCATTCGAGTCTTGGGGATAGGATTGAATGCGAGTAAATGGCTCACTGTGACTGTGATACTGATGTTGCGAATGTTTATGGGCATCGGGAACCCCTTACCATCAGAAGGGATGGTCAAAAAAAGTTCAAGTCAAAATGTTGTTTTTTTTGTTTACGTATTAAAGTAACTAACCATGTGCTCATTAGGAGCAATAAAATCCTGCGCCTCATGTTTTGATGCTTAGATTAAATTAAAGATTCTTCGTTTGGATAAGATTAAAAGTGTTTCATTTTATATTTGAACTAGCTGACCCGACAGAGTACGTCCGTCATATAGGAAACAAATATGTTGTCCTGTCACAACTATGAATATTGAACAATCTCGCCAACTATCAAACGACTGACAGTTATGTCAAAAGCGCTAAGGTTGGGTACATTAGAAAAGTTAATATAATCGTTAGTTTTCTTAATTTTTTTGATTTTTCGCGCAACTTTCTTAATCGTTTCTTTCATAAGAACCTTGCCCTGACAATAACAAACACAAAAAAAAATTAGCAAAATCGGTACAGCCGTTCACGCGTGATGCCGCGACCAAGGGATATAGGATTCATTTTTATATATATAGATAGATTATTTTTTATTGACAAGATTTGACGTTTATGAATTGTCCCAAAAGGAACCTTATAGCATAAGTGTACTAATTTACAGAAAAATTGCAGAAAAGCTACAAAAAACCTAGATCGCTAGCACACAATACAAATCGTTAAGGGTTTCAATAATTACATAAGAAACTAGCTTTTGTTCGCAGCTTCGACCACGTAAAACTAATTTTTCCATCCCTCGTGGACAGTACAGTTTTTTCTGAATGAAAGGTAACCCTATCTTCTTCTCTGTATTTGTGGCAACGTGTATCCAGAATTTCATGGTGATCGGCTGTACAGTAGACAGCGCATAAAATACAAACAAACATACATGGATTTTTGTATATTAGAAGATAGCTACCCGGGCAGGCGCTGCATTGGCTAAGTAATTTGCAATAGAAAAAAAATGTTGGCTATAAATTCAGATGAAAACTATCCTATCTCTCAAGTTGGACCAAACTGCACACAGAGTGCAAAACTTTATTAAATTCGCTTCATTAGGTTAGGAGTTCATCGCGAACAAACAACGTGACGCGAAATTTATATATATATATAATATAATATATAGATGTGCGTATACATTAAAAAAATATTCATGAAAACATATATATAATGTTGAAAATAACAGTGCATACCTAATAATTTTACGCAGAATCTCATACATCCATGATTTTGGTATTGATTTTCTTAATATTGATTAGTGTTTACAAAAAGAAAAATTATCTACACGAATAGTATCTAAAAGTCCACGTCTTTTCTGAAGGGTAGCAACAAATTTGTTATATATTTTAATAGCGACCTACTTTGACTAGAACGAACGACGAGTTCGTGCAATTCAACCGACCCTTATTCTCCTATTCATTTTGTAATCAGAACTTTCTTTGTAAAATGTAAAATTCCACGAACGCCGAAATTATATTTTTTTTTTCTACAGCACCTATCTACCTGTGTAACAGACTTACGTTAAGTAAATCTGACAGTTGTTCAAAAAGGTTGACCATTATTATAATATTGACGGATAAATTATTTTCTAAATTTTAAATGATAAAAAGTTGAAAAAAAAACTTGTTGGCTCACAAAAGAAACATCAGTGTGTGTTATAAGGTAGCCAAAATTATCATCGATTCATAATTTATTATTTAAAGTAACTATTTCGTGTAAAACTTATTGTTGTCCGTCTAAAAGCTTTTAAAGAATGCACATGTTATTCAAATAGAGATGAAAATTTACCTCAACTCACCTCAAATTACAGTCGAAAGCCGCACACAGAACACTATAAAATAAATTATTACTTCCAACTATATTTACACAAGCCACAAGACAAAAACTAAAACTTTTCGATACTTTCGTCAATGAAAAAACATTCAATAATTGTAGTGTCCTGTATTTACGTGCGTATACTCGCGGCGCAAAATTTTAATACTTTATTCTATTCAACATAAATTTTTGTTCGTGTTTATTTTTTAAGCGGCAACACGGCACGTCGGGTCATAGAATCGCGCCTCGGTACACTGACTAGGGGGGTAGGAAACCTCTACGATCCGATACTACGAGTCAAAGATTATTATTAGTTCTCGTTTGTAGATAGGTCATTTTCCGGAGTAGGTATATAAATAATATAGCCATTTTAAATTAAAGTCTCATCTGTACTGGTTCAATGGGTAATTCCTTACTATTAATGCATAGAATCTATGAAGTTGCTTACAACGTGATTATTTAGCCTCACGTATGTTAAAGATGCCCTATTTTTATTTGTTAAAATCACCGACAGCTTGACTAGGCAACCACGATGTGCAGTATCGGCATTTACTAAGTGAAAACCGTATGGTTTAGTGTGTTCTGTGGTACATAAAGGTGGTAATCAGGAGCTGCCACAGAAGTCGAAGGCTTCGTTCTTCTCAACCGATTATAATTCGGTCATATATCATGAAATAAAATGTTTATGTTATAATACATGAATAGTTTTATGTTAGAGGACTCGGACTTTATAACAGCCAGTTCGAGTTACAGTAATTTTAAACAGACGTACGATTTCTTTTAAACTGTTGAAGTGCTGTAGGCACAAAACCAAGCTACCCCTAAATAATCTTTGCCTTTTTCTGGGGCGCGTTAGAGTGAGAGAGCGTGCACTATGTCCCAGTTGGGGCGAAAGAAACAGCACATATCGACGGGCTTAGATCATGTTTGACCAAGTTTTCTTTCTATTCAAATAATACATGAGGTCTCGTTTGCATACAAACGCGTGGCATTACAGAGTTTTACTGTACATCGAAGGGTTTTGTATCAATAATAATTTTAATCCACGGTCACTGTAATGACCCGGAGAGCGATGGTTCATGTGTATTGCAAATAACTAGATATTTTATAATTTAGATTATTAGATATATATTAGATTATTTATTATTATTGATACTACCGACTTATATATAAGTACTAGTACCTAGATGACCGAACTTTGCTCGGTTTCTTTTTTTTACGTTTCCTATAAATGAAACCTAGTTAGATCGATTTATCGCCCCCGAAACCCCTGCATACTAAATTTCATGAAAATCGTTGGAGCCGTTTCCGAAGTTCAGATTATATATATATACAAGAATTGCCCGTTTAAAGGTATTAGATACACCAAAAGAGTCAAGGGATCAAATACATTTTTAACTATAAAAACATATTCAATCATTGTTTACAGCGACAGTCACAGTACGTTGCCTGGAATCAGCTTGCAACATTCCGACGGCTCTCATCATCTCTTCTCGTGTCAAATAAAATCGTCGCTCCATATCGATGCAATTTGTTTCAGTTCAGATGCAGAAATTGTAATGGTTTTGTAAAAATGCTATTACACATTTTTATAGGAATTCTGATTGACAATTATTGATTTTCTATTTTTAATCAAAATTTAAAGAAAATTCTTTATTCAAATAGTGAAATTCACTAAAAAGAATCAATAACTATCCAAAAAAGTAAAAATATTAATTCTCAATTGCGGCGATACTCTAAAACCTACTTGATCCCTAGACACTTTTGATGTTTTTTTTTTTTTATGGTATAGGGGGCAAACGAGCCGACGGGTCACCTGATGGTAAATGACTACCGCCGCCCATGGGCACCAGTAACTCAAGAGTCACAAGTGCGTTGACGACCTTTAAGGTGGGAATAGGGGAAGAGGGGGAGAGGGGGGAAGAGTGGGAAGACGGGAGAGGGCGATTAAAGGAGGAGAGGGGAGAGGGGAAGGACGGGAATAGGGGAGAGGGAAGGGTTAGGGCCTCCGGTAACCTCACTCACGCGCCGAAAAGTAATACAAGCATTGTTTCACTGCCAGTTTTCTGTGAGGCCGTGGTATCAGCGAAGTCGAGCCGGCCCATACGTGCCGGTATATACCGATGAATGTATAAGGTACTGGCTTTTCCCCTCGGCTTCGCTCATTTTAATGATGATTTTGTCAATCAATATCCCTCTGGAACCCTAATTTTCATAATAAAAGGTACCCTATGTCTTTTTTATACCCCTGACTATTTGTATGCAAAATTTCATGATTGAATATCGATTGAGTACTTCAGGCGTGAAAGCGTAACAAATAAACTCACATCTTGACATATATAAAAATGTGTCAGGTTGTTTGTCCGCGATGAGCTCATAAACTAACCAACTTGAGAGACAATAATAATAATTTGACAAACGTCATACACGGCCGTCTGATCCATAACTAGGCAAAGCCTAATGATGGTAACCAGACAGCTGATAAACATTATTTATATATTTCTAAATACATATATATTATAGATAAATTACACCCAGACACAGAACAAATGATCATGCTCATCACACAATCATTTGTCTTGGGAATCAAACCCTCGGCCTCTGGCTCAGCAGTCAGGATCACTTACCACTAGACCAACAATTTATAGTCACAATATTTTTTATTGCAAATTACTTAGCCATAGCAATGCGTGGCCGGGTAGTATTACTATATTCATAACTAGCTGCGCCCGGCGGTTTCACCCGCGTAAGTCCCAATGCCGTAGGAATATCGGGATAAAAGTAGCCTATGTGTTAATCCAGGTCTCCAGCTATCTACATACCAAGTTTCATCGCAATCGGTTCAGTACTTTTTGCGTGAAAGAGTAACATACATCTATACATCCTCACAAACTTTCACGTTTATAATGGACTAGCAGCGCCACGCGGTTTCACCCGCGTAATTCCCGATCCCGTGGGAATATCGGTATAAAAAATAGCCTATGCGTTAATCCAAGTCTCGGGCTATCTACATACCAAGTTTACAAATCGAGTACTGGAAACAAACTAAATGACAGATACTGCTCAAACTTCGCGCCAATATAGAAAACAGTTGTGCCAACTTAACCAAGAAAAGAATTATTTGAATTGAATTAGAATTAAATTATCAATTCCCGATACCTTTTTGACAGTATGTATATAGATACTATTATAAATACAAATTGGATTTACTAAATCACGCAGAAACGGCTGAACGGATCTGAATACAATTTGGCACAGATAAATTAAAGTCTGGAATAGCACATAGTTTACTTTTTATCTCGGAAAATGTACTGTTTCTGTTTGATATTTCGACGTGAACGAAGTTGCGGACAACGTTCAGTTTATAATATTAGTTACCTATGATTTTGAAGGGCTGAGAGTTTGTTTGCCCGATTTTTTTGGATTAGATTTCGTTATCTTACGTTTTTTGGGTTAAGAACCCTCGCGGGCGTCCCCAGAACACCCTACCAAAGTTTCATCACAATCTGATCAATGGTTTCGGAATGCATAGAGGACAAACATTGATTTTTATTTATTTAAATTTGTTTTACTTTTCACAAAGCAACCTATTGTTGCGGTGACAGTGTTGATTTATAATTTTTTTTATTTTATTAAAAAAAAGATGTTATCAAACAATTTTTAAAGAATTTAATGAAATAAAGATATTTGACTTAAATATAAATAATTTTAGAAATTACAATTTTCCTTTATTATTTATTGGAATACGAACTTGGCTAATTAGCCATATGGCCATTACCGGTGCTAGATTAATGCACAGCACAAATGATGCTGCAGTCTGTGGACAAATGATGCTGAAATATGTCATTTTGATTAGTTTTGTTTTACATATTGAATAAGAAATAATGATGGGTTTGGTGGTTTGTTTTTTTTTCGCCTTCGTGCTATAACTACTTACACCCATCATCATTAATTTTTTTAAAGTTATCTGGGCACAGAAAGACAGGCTAATTTACATCCATAAAAAATACTGGTATCGACGGATTACAAAAAATGTACAAAAGCAGTGGCGTGGCAGAGTGGGCAAAATTTCACAGGCCCATGCCCTAGGGGGCCCCCGGCCACGACACCAAGGCCCTAAGCACGCGAGCATTAAGAGTGAACTTGTGCCCCATCCGATGAATTAGCCACGGGCCTCAGATAGTATATAGTTACGCCACTGTACACAAGCTTCCCTTGTAAACTTAGTTCAAAACAATCTTACATGAGCACTATCTGTCACTATAAACTCATATTTAAAACTAGCTGCGGCCTGCGGTTTCACCTGCGTAAGTCCCAATGCTGTGGGAATATTGGGATAAAAAGTAATCTATGTGTTAATCCAGGTCTCCAGCTATCTACATACCAAGTTTCATCGCAATCGGTTTGGTAGTTTTTGCGTGAAAGAGTAACAAACATCCATACATCCTCACAAACGTTCACGTTTACGTCTACCTCCGTAGACGTAAACGTGAACATTGAACATTTTTGGACCGTTTAACATTAATAGCATGCTCATAGTAAATACGAACATTTTTTAATATGAACCCTAAGTGATTCCATCTTTAACTTGGGGGGGGGGGGGACCACATATGGTTGGAAAAAAATTCGTAGCTCCAAAACTATAAACTGAAAGCAATTTTTTTTTTATTTTACTCTACAACGTAGACTAAAAAAGTTTTTAATGCGACTTATATTTTTAGAGATAAAAATTAAAAAAACACGAAATCTACCTCTGCGGGCCTGCTGCGGGACCGGATTTTTTTAATCGACTTTATTAAATTTATTATAGATGTCCTAATAATATTCTAAACGTGAAAGTTTGTGAGTATGGATGTATGGATGTTTGTTACTCTTTCACGCCAAAACTACTGAACCGATTGGAATGAAAATCGGTATGTAGATAGCTGGAGACCTGAATTAACATATAGGCTACTTTTTATCCCGATATTCCCACGGGATCGGGACTTACGCGGATGAAACCGCGGGGCGCTGCTAGTTTAATTAGAAATATGTGTTTTAGGTTTAAACATCACAAATAATCATTTAGTTACAACGTTACGTCGATCTGCAAGGCGTGGCGGTAGTGCGTTCGACTGTCAGAACGTCAGAGGAAGGTATGTTCTAAATTTGTTCAAAGAATTATTGACTAGCCGTCGAGGTCCTAGGTCCACTGTGGTTCCAGCGGCATTACCGTTGTGTTTATAACAAATCCCAACAAAATCTTTCACTGCGCAAGATAAACATGTACTTTGACATATTTTTATAGACTACAATTAATGCGATAAAGTACCAATAAACTAACAAAAGCGATAAGTATTTATGTATATTTAATTACCAGTATATCCTACAGAACATTTTCTTTTATGCTTATATCGATCGATCCTCAAAGGTGTATAATGTTCTCAAATCATGGATTCGCAGCCCCCGCTGGTTTTCCAATAATAACTTTAGCTATATTTGTCGTTTTTGTAACCAGCAATGACACCGTAATAGAAGATCAAATACCTGAAGAGCAGTTAGACCCTGATCATGAAAACTTCAATTTTAAGGAATATTTAAATAAATATAGTCCATCTAAAGTTTGGGAGGAAATCGACAAGAAAAGAAAGTATGAAGGAGCACAAATATCAGACCAAGAGCAATTAGATATAATGTTTAACGCCATGGATCAAACTGATGATATTTACAATCTCCGTATTGGAACGAACATTCCTAAAACTGATGTTCCAAAAGATGGCCGACGTTTCGGGACCTGGGAACCACCAAAACAATTTAATTGGCACTTGCCCTACTTTGATTTACATTTTGATAGAAATCGAATATATGACCTAATGAGACAGGCGATTTATCAGGCCAGAAACAGGATGATTGTTGTGCAAATCAACAGAGAAAAGTATCGGAAGTCAGCCGTGTACAAAATGGGGTTTTTAACTAACAAAGCCGATATTGCTGTGAAAACTTTCGCGAAGGTCAGTTTCAGAGCTCTCAGAACTTGTGTAGCCAGTAGAACGGCTTCTAATATGCGATCGCCGGTGTCAGAGCTGATAGAGTTTAACAGAAGACAACTCACTTTGTGGTTTGATGCACAAATACTGGGACAATTAATACAAAGAAACCACGATATAGCATTGGCCATTGCATTAAATGAGTCGCTACCTAAAAAGCAAACCTTCAATGAAATGTTTATTCTTTAGAAAAATAGATAAACTCTCTGTTTCAATATTTTATACCGGGAAAGGTTTATTGTAACAAAAAATAAATAAATTGAAGTGTCTGTTGTACTGTACAAATTATAGTTTTTTTTAAGCTCATACAGTTATATGCACAAAAATCAGTTTTTTAAATTTTGGTCTTCTGTCCGTCTGTTTGTTACGGCTAATCTCCGGAAAGGGTGGACCGATTTCGACGGGATTTTCACTGGCAGTTAGCGGGTGTTATAAGGAGTAACGTAGGCTTTATTTCTGAATAGCCGGGAACTGCTAGTTTTAACATAAATTGGGTTTTGACGTTAAGTTACATCAAACAGGACGAAGTGAAATTCAATTTAAAAAACTATAATTATTAATCAGTTCAAGAAAAAAATGCAAAATTGTGATTGAATAGAAAAATATGATGCGGTTAAAAATATGTTACACTAGCAGCGCCTCGCGGATTCACCCGCGTAAGTCCCGATCCCGTGGGAATATCGGGATAAAATGTAACCTATATGTTAATCCAGGTCTCCAGCTATCAAGTTTCATAGCAATCGGTTCAGTGGTTTTTGCGTGAAGGGTAACAAACATCCATCCATCCATCCACTTTCACATTTATAATATAAGTGGGATTAAAATATGTAAACGTCACGACATATACATTTATTATATATATATATAATGTTTTGATATTTTTAGTTAAAAATAAGTGACAAAAAAAATTTTTTCAATATCATGACATGTGTCAACTGAACTTAATTCGTTACTATTAACAATCGTTGAATTTGTCGTGTTGTAAAATTAAAATTATGGCCATTTAAAAATCATAAGTTTTTATGCTGTTTGTTTTATTTTACAAAATATCCATAAACTAGTATCTAGTCTTATGGCACAAAGAGCTAGACGTTTTTGTAAAATATAATTTAATAATGGCTGCTTTTTGATATATTATTCTCTATTGAATGTAGATAAAAAGAATGACGTCTAGCACCTCAGAGAAGTTGCATTTACCAGTGCGCATCCACTTACGGTAACCGGTTCCTTGAAGTTTCGAACAAGAAACCATTAAAACAAACGAAAACCCGAAATACTAATTAATGAACATAATAATGTAGTTGTACATATTTTTGTAATCATCTTTTAAACCCCTTTTTTATACACAATCCAAAGAGTCGAGAGAAAAAAAATTGAAAAGGAAGAACCATTTATTGCCTCACAATACAGCCGCGCAATGAAAATGTTACTTAAATCTAGGAACACAGTTACATACAAAAACGTTGCATTGCCATCGCACGTGTGGCAACGAGGTTAATACTTAGCTTAATGCTGGCTGTGACGCAGGCCACAAAACAGCGCTGGTCTTCCGTATTAACCCCAAGTGACGCACAGAACGAGAAGCTAAGGGCAAAAACCGTAACACAAAACTTAAAATATAAAAACAAATAAAAAAAATGGCACATATGGTGTGGTGTGCATTTGAATAACTTGAACAAGTTCAAGTTATCAAAACACAGATAACAACAAACACACATAATTAATCTAAAACAACAATGGTGCCGATTCTATTGTACACTCGACTAAACTAAAACCTGACTTAATTTCTTCATATGAAATCAACCTAGTGTTCTTCGTAATAAGGTCTATTTGTTACTAGCATCTATTTCTCAGCTCCGCTAAATTACAATAAAACCTGTCAACGTATACTCAACTTTATTTCCACGCAGCGAGAGTCTTCATTTATTCAAACGCTGTATAATTGCCGTATAAAAACTTGTTCAAAACGAGCAAGGATGACGTGTTTTTAATCTACACGTACGAAGACGCTTACTAAAAACACAGAGCAAAAGAGATGGCCTTCAACGGATAGCGGCTCTCGCCACGTGGTATTAAAGTTTATTTAAGCGTATCAGACTTTAGTCGACAAATAAATTGCTTATTTCGATAGCGACATATGTTACCTACTTGTTTCAATTTGAAATAAGACCTTGTTTCTAAGGGTGCAAGGTTTACTTCTTATATGAAGAAAATTTAGTGGTTTTTAATTTAGCGAGTGAAGTAACAGAATTGGGGCCAATATGTCTATCTCCAAAAACATGCTTACATTCGCGTTAGTCATAAAATCATACCTATATTAAAATAAAAAACCACTTCAATTTATATTATTCAGACCCTTTCCCGCATACACCGTTCAACTGATGCGTCATTTTTACAATCTTGAAGGTAACAGTTCGCATTGTCACGTGATCACAACATTGCGCAATACCTCAAGACAGGACAAATCTTATGTTTATAATGTGCAGTGTGCACAGAGTACCAATTACTCGTGTAAGGTAATCAACCAAAACACCCTGCCTATATATAAACACAAAACAATACAATGAAGCTATTCCTAGGTTAAAGGTCATGCCTATTATACTACATCTGTATGTAGCCGCAATTCACCTAAAACTGGTTGGAACTGATGCCTCAACATGCTTTATAAGTCATGACTATTTTGTGAGTACTTTTGTATTCATTTGTAATTAAAGGATTAATCTTTTTTCAGTGTATCAAGTAATAACTTTTTTAGATGATGTTTAAAGGTTGCCTTTGTTTTTAGCGATCGTAAAGGCGGTGGGATATCGTTCCAGCAGTGAGTGGCGGCATACTTGAAACAGCCCCTGAACGCTGCTGTTCTATATTTTGGAATCGTGAGAGGATTCAACGTCGTTCTGCTGGAGTGATTATAGTAGTCCACGAGCCAACTTAGTGCGTTATATAGGTATTCGGGTTTTTTGTATCTATTATATCAAACAACATGTTTGCAAAATGTAACTGTCTCCGCTGCCATCTTCAAAATATCATTTTGATTTAAATATGGCGTGACGTGACTTCTTCGGGGTATGCTAAAGCAGAACCGGACACACGCATTTTGTACACGTTGAATTAGACGTTCTGTGCGGGACAGCAAGCATGGCCCATATACTGGGTCACAATAGTTCAGCTTGGACAGCACAAGGCTATCTACTAAGTTTTTCCTAATAGTGACGTTGATGAAATTCCTTATCCAGTACAGAACTTTCAACCTATAGAAGCAGTTTTTCACCAGATTGTTGACATGACTCTCAAAATGTAGTGCTGGGTCGATAAGTAGACCAAGATTACTTGCCCTATCCACCCTATCGATTTTGATTCCAGAAATTTTAATCTCTGGTTATGCAGCTAGGATATTTTTTATTTGATTTCTACTACCCATAATCAGAAATTTCGATTTTTTCGGGTTCAGTACCAGTGAGTTTCTGCCCGCCCAAGAAACCACCCGCTCAAGTTCCGTATTTATTGTTTGTGATGCGGAGGCCGTATTCTTTGCGTCAAATGAATGATATAGAAAGAAAGAAAGAAAGAGAAACATTTATTCTGACATTCACAGGACCGCACACAATTATTACAATAACAAATGGAAAGAGATAAAACTGTAAATAACTATTGCCCTGTGCAACGCCAGAAAAGGCACCTATCTCAGCATATTGCTGCAGCCATAAAGATTGCAGCGCTGATATTCTGATGGGGCCTACGCCCGGCGACATCTCGTGTGAGCAGTGTAGTGAGGTGTCAATATAGGCGTGTAAAAATGAATAGAGAAAAAACCTAAAAAAAAAAAAAAAAAAATAATTAAAAATTTAATAAAAACTAATATATACATGTATATACATATATATATAAATACACATGCATAAACAAATATCTAAATAAATTTCAGGTCGACCGATTTGCGGGCCAGCGACAGATCAAATACTGTCATATTTAATCTGTGCGGCACGCATGAACAGTACTTCACTATAGCGTCTCCACCTCCCTTGTCTATGACAATGGAGGGGAAACCGCGCCGCGAGAACGTTAAGTGTTTATTTTGGTTTATTTATACCTGTTTATACCTTCAATTCATTCATTCATCTGTCGAACAAAAATGCCTATTTTTATAGCTGAGTATCATCTGCATAAATATGATATTTGCAGTAACGGAAACATGTCGTTATGTCAGCACTGTAGAGAATGTATAAAAGCGGACCTAGCAAGGATCCCTGAGGAATTCCTCTTGACCCTCTCCCCGATCACTAGCCTCGAGAATATTGGCTAGGACATCTGCTAAGGCCGTGGCAGTTCCTCGCCCCCGTCTGAAACCGGATTGTAAATCTGGAAGAATTCTTTTGTTTCTAGGAATTCAGTTACTTGCACATACACTACCCTCTCTAATATTTTAGACAAACAGGACAGTATGCTTATGGGACGCAGGTCTTTGTAAGTTTGTGGGTTATTGTTTTTAGGTAATGGTCGTACAATTGCATGATGCCACATTTTCAGAGTGTTTTTAGACAAACATTTTCACTACACCTTATCTGTCGGTCTGATTTTGGTAGCCAGCTCTCAGTCTATTATTACACTGCCGCAACTTACAAAACTCCAGAAACATATCGAACTGCGTTCTTGTAGATCTACTGCACGAGTGCAGGTTGAAATCTCCTATATTAAGAACTGATATTCTGAATATTTACGAACGGTATTCTCAATACAAGTTAACACATCAAGATATTGCTTATCATTATAACTAGGCGGTAGGTATATGACACTTCCAAGCAGCTTAACATTTCTCCATGTTATGATAGAAAACAATAATTTCTTGTCGGGGGTCAGGCCATCTATGTCGGTGATTATTTTGACTGTACTCTTTAACTGCCAATAATATACCCCCGTATCCGATGTCCACAGCTCGGTCTCGCCGAAATATAATATAGTTCGATGGGAATAATTCTCCATCATTTATCTAAAAGTCTCCGTAGGAACGATAAAATCATGGGTATTGGTATAGGTAGTCCATAAGACGTTATTGTAAAAAACAGTAGTTGAAGACCTCTAACGATTTGATAGAATATTGTGCACTTTTTAGTGTCAATATTATTTCTAGATTTTTTGAGTATTTCACTGGATTTTATAACTGTTTTATTGGTTTTTTGTCTAAGATTGTACTTAAGAAAAAAACTGAGAACATGCGTTTTTATTCTTTCGCGTAGCGCATAGTTGAAACTAATATGAAAATTGATTACCTAATTTTGTTTGGAAAAGTCAACCTACACCCGAAAAAAGTTTATCTGAAATTCATTTTTGTTAGCCAAATCAACTACATACACTTACCAGGCCTAACATATTTTACCATAGTTTATATAGCTATTATAACTACGAAAGTATAAAACTTATATTGTTAATCAAATCAACCCATTTATGAATCATTGTTTAGTTATATAAATGAACATTAATATTTTATGGAATAATTTAAATTGGAATTTCGATGTTAATTTAATGTTACATAAAGTACTTAGAATACTTTTGGGGCATGTGTATATTAATGCTGTTTATACTAAGTAAGTTTATATTTTTTTTGTTATTTAATATTCTTTTCGTCGGTCGTACGGTACCGTAAATTTGTATTAAGTTATAAAATTAACCATTATAATGTTCAAAAATATAAAAATTTCAAAAACTACAATAAACTACGAACTTTTTTTTGGATTAATCTCAATACTAGTGTTCTATTAGAGTTCGAAATTTACTTTAATTGCCTACCTACTGAGGGGAACAGCTACCTACTTAACTTAGTAGAATAATTGGGACCGTTAAATATTGAAAACTTGGCCAGTTGATGTTCTAGTGTCTTCTCCAATTACAGGACGAACATACACCCCTCTTCCAACCTCCCCTCCCTCCTTCCACCCTTCCCCTACTCCAACCTTAAAGGCCGGTAACGCACTTGTGACTCTTGAGTTGCAGGTGCCTAAAAAAGACTTGCGGTATCCCTTACCCGTTACTCTCTCGTTCCCTCGCCCTACCTGGTTTTCCTTACCCCAATTTACCTTCATCCTTTGACTCATCTGAAAACGATTACATTCCCAAGCAGGGTTGACGTCAGGCAGGGGGATGGCCATAGAAGAAACCAGCTATAACCTCTGGCAATTGATTAGGAGAAGGGCAGAAAAATTATGAATTTTGACCTTTATAAAAAACCTTTTATTGATTTATAAAAAAGGTTTTTATATATCAATGATTAAATAATAACTACCGATCGCCTAGGGCAGCCTGGGGGTTGAATTTCGAACATAATTCATTGTTTTCTTTTAGTTTTATTTTCTTGGCCAACATAACTTGAAATGTTATTTAATAGACTTACATATCATGACAGGCCAACATATATACTGGACACGTGTAGCTTGATATAGCATCACACCAAAGAGCCACGTACTGTTTAAAAATTTCAGCTTTTTCACTTCTGCTATACATGAACTTTAAGTACATATTAAAATTTTCACATTCCTAGTACGTGCGTACAAACAATCCTCGTATTAATATAGAGATTAAAATTTTTAAATTAATAAATGGAGTTAACTTCGATTGAGGCACCGGGCGGTGGACCATAACGGGACCCATGAAATGAAAATCCTCCGTCTTATTCAGGGCTACCCACAAGCCAACATCTCGAATCGCTCGACCACCAGAGACTACCCTGCTGGCCGCCTATGACAAGAGCGTCCTCGGCGTAAAAGATAACGCCCACGAAGGGCCCAGTCGTAACCCATGTTTCACTGGAGTGGTTCCAGGACGGTACCCTGTAGAACACCGCACGATGGGGACCAACTTCTCGGGTTTCCATCTCGGTCCTCGTACACTCGTCCAGGTTGAATGGCACTAGCCGCCTCAAGTACTCCATGATAGTGAAGCGATTTCCTGATGCAGCTGAATGTGTCAGGGAAGCGCATACGTTGGCGAAGTGACATCGCCAACAACACGCCGTCATGGCTCATTACCTCACGGTTTTTTTTTATTGAAAGTTCCTATTCTATACCTCTGACAATGTATATATTAGGTACATGAAAAATTTCATGATGGGGTAAGGACCCCATAAGGTGCGACGGCATAACAAACATGCAAACTATATTTTTTTTTTCTATCAATGAATATCTCATGTACCTACATAATTTCAATTCGCGCAAATCCCACCGAAAAATAAGTGCTAAATTGTGGAATTACCTACCCCCAGCCTGAGGACAAAACGTTTTAGTTGTCAAAAGTAGTTTTTTAGATCTTAATACAACAGCAATGTCAGAAGTAAACTGATTGGCAGTTACAATAATATAATATTCTCGTAGCACTATCCAGACCCAAAATATACAAAGCTTGACATGGCTTCTAGACAATAACATACATAGATCCATAATTTTTTGTCGTTAAAATAATATAGATATATACTATACAATCTATACATACAAACACAAAGACCAATGCAAATATATACACGCTGCTCAGTAGCCTATCCAGGAGCACAGTTGTATTTGTAGCAATGTTGAGTAACATTGCTACAAATTGTATATACATTGTACCTATTGGTTTTGTTTTTTATACTCATCAAATAATTAAATTGCAGACTTTTATTACAAGTATGCAGAATCAGTACCAAAATATTCTGATGAAGTGAATCAAACATTATTCGGTAAATTAGCATCAGTGCAAGATCTACTAATGACTGCTAAATATACACTTGAATGGAACGGTACAAAAGATGCAAGTGATTTCGACTTTTTGGATACAAATATAAACTTTACGAATAAAGTAAATTTTATGGAGCCAGATGAGTTTGAAGTAGACGAAAGTAGTCAAGACCACGCCGATCAGATGTACAATAAACTGTCAAAAGAAGTAAAGGTAATGAGGCGGTGGCTCGCGTTCAACCGCGAGGACACTGATGACAACGATATAGGGATTTGGGGCGTTGAAAGACAGAAACGTATCATGATAAGACGATGCTTCCTTCAATATATCATACATACAAGACACGAAGTTGGCAAAGCTTTACGCGAAAGAGAACCGATAAGATATGACAGGAGGTACCAGTTAGGTTATCTCTTCAACAGGTTAAGAAGGATTAAAACTGAACAGTTGAAACTGCTTTATTATTTACATGATCGAATGCGCCATAGAAGCATTCCGTGGGGCCACTGGTTTCGATACTACCACTTATTTTTCGTAGAGGACCCCTTTTTGAATCATTTGATGATATATGAAAAATTAACCGCATTTGACGTCGATATAAAAGATACTATCAATTATATAAAGGAAATATTCGCTAAGAAAGCTCCTTATGATTATGTTGAGGACGAAGGGGAAAAAATAACAACTAAGACTATGCCTCCTACACGAGTAACTGCGCCACCTGCTGTTGCTGTTATAGACCAAGCCGCTAAACTTACCTCACCCAAGGTGCCCTATGGTGGTTTGGTTGGTCCTGGAATGCTCGGACCTTGACGAAAAATCATTTATTATATTCGTAATAAGAGATTCTCATTGTTCTAGAATAAATAAACGATTTATCTTTATTTATTATTTTCTTTAGTTTAGTACAATTTTTATTTTTCTTCCATTATTATTTATTTTGTGTGGCCATTAAATGTATTTTCTTTCTTTCTTTCTTATCTAATTATATTAATGTAGAATCATTATTTCTCGGGGACGATACTTTTTTCTTGGTGAAATGTACTCCAACTCTTTTTCTGTACGGCTGACATGTTTGCAAAATTTCATGATGAGCGGATGAGTAGTTAAGGCGTTAAAGTGTCACAAACAAACTCAGTACATTAATAATATTAGTTACGAAGGATTAATCAGGCTAAGGGGACTTGCGATCGAATGATCGCAGCTTCAAACAAAAGCATTTTGTTTTTTTTTTTTGAACTTTTAGAATATAATGTCTATACTACTAACTGGCGTGAAGACACTTTTAGATTAGTTAGAAGGGTTAATAAACTCTTGTTTTAGGGGGGGAAACCCCCTCAGGTAATCAAGGGAGAGGTGGCTACGTCGGACTCGAATCGACTAAAACTACACGGGGTTCCATCACAGGGTAAGCTGTATACCCATGGCGTCAGGAGGAATACTAGTCAGGTGTGTGGCTACGCCCAAACTAAACGTGGCGTGTATTATGGGTTCTACTCTAGAACACGGATAAACGTACTTATAAACAGTTTTTATACGTTTAACTTCAGACGATCGGCGGATGAGGACTAACGAAAAAAGTGTTAGTGCAACGAAAAATGCTGACCGCAAGTTGTTTTTTTTTACGCCATCTGTGGATTCTGTGCGAAACTACTGTAACTTTGATGTTGGTTGTATACTAGGTAATTTTCAATATAGTAGTTCAGATACCTTTCACAGACAGCGCAATTTTTACAATATTTACTATATTTTTATATAATTTACTATCCACCCGCCCCGGCTTCGCACGGGTAGCAGAAACATCTTCAACAATCATCATCATATCTGAATAAATTTACCCAAAACCTTAATAAATTATATACCTAAACGTTCCTTATGAATTGCTCTATTTATTGGTGAAAACCGCATGAAAATCCATTCAGTAGTTTTTTAGTTAGAGACCACGGACTGGAGAGCGCAACATACAAAGCCCATTATCGCGGTGGACAGACAACCTGGTAAAGATCGCAGGCCGTCGGTGGATGCAGGTCGCTTGATACCGGTCTTCTTTGAAGTCATTTAGAAGGCCTATGTCCAGCAGTGGACCTCCTATGCCTGAAATGATGATGATAAAATCTAACACCATTCGTTCATAGAAACGGGCAGACATACAAATATTTGCTATTTGCACTGAAGGGGCATCAACCCTTTGGATTCGAATGCAACAAAAAATATAAAGGATACCCCAAAAATAGAAAACATACTTGATAACATATTCTTTTATTACCAGAATTAAAAAAAAAACTAGTACCACAATTGTTAATTTAAACAGTATTTTCGGAACTTATTACATTAAACTAATATTCATGGAATAATCTACTCTAAAGGAAGAAGAACGAAGCCAGAACACTGCTAAATTGCATTACACCCAGACAATGAATA
This sequence comes from Callimorpha dominula, assembly GCA_949752705.1. NCBI lineage: Eukaryota > Metazoa > Arthropoda > Insecta > Lepidoptera > Erebidae > Callimorpha > Callimorpha dominula. The sequence goes on along the minus strand of OX457003.1, from coordinate 20,311,610 downwards.
AATGATCATGCTCGTCACACAATTATTTGTCCTGGTTGGGAATCGAACCCACGACCTCTGGCTTATCAGTCAGGGTCACTAACCACTAGACCAAGAGGCCAGTCGTCAATACATCAACATCCTTGTTTTTAAATACCCAAACTTTCTTTCATGTCAGTCAGTCAGTACATTATCAAGCTCAATTTGCCAGTTTCAAAATAAGATTTCTAAATTAAAAATCACGACTTTTTCTAATATTGTTAGCGTTTAATGTTTTTCATACCTTTCTGTAACACTTTGTATATACTGACAACACTGACTGACTGAGTGACCAGTGGCTGACAAAAAAAAAACTGATAGGAAAAGCCGCCGACATTAATAATAATAATAACTCCACACATGTCACACACGGCCGTCTGATCCCAAACTAGGCAAAGCCTGTACTATGGTAACCAGACTGCTGATAAACATACTATATATTTCTAAATACATACATATTATAGATAAATTACACCCAGACACAGAACAAATGATCATGCTCATCACACAATTATTTGTCCTGGGTGGAAATCGAACCCACGACCTCTGGCTTAGCAGTAAGGGTCACTAACCACTAGACCAACAGGCCAGTCAATACCAACATTGTTTGTATAGAATATGTAAAAACTTATACCACGGAATCATATACATTAAATTTATTAAACAGGAATTTTAAACATAAATGTAATTTAATTTTGGTATTTTTCTGCAAAGTGTAAAAACTTTGGCCGAAAAAAAATACATTTGTATTCAAGACTCGCCATGCCTGGTATCAGTTAACACTAGTCAATACAACAGTAGGTATGACTCGGTCGAAGTGTGCAACACTATATGGAAAGTCAACTATTTTGTTGGTCACGGTTAAATTTGTCATAGCTACATCTATACGACTTGTGGCCAAATCAGTAAAAAAACATTATACATCTCTATCTATTGATTGATAAAAACTTGAGAGAATAATTACAATATATATGGCAAACAGGCCTCATTCGCGACAGTAGATATCTCAAACTTAAGCAACTAAGATACATACTAGCCGTTCTTTCACCAGCGTTAATATTCATCGCTCTGCTACTAAGGGTCCGGTACATAGCTTTTATCTTTCCTCAATAAATTAATACTCTATCCAATACATGAAGATTTTTTTCTAATGCGACTGGTAGTTTCAGAGATAAGCACGTTTAAACAAACAATCAGACAAAAAACTTTAACCTTATTATATATTACTAGATGTGACAATCGGGATCGTGAAGATAGAATATTAATGTGACCCCCGTCATCACGATAGTGGTCAAAGGTGGGCCATAATCGGTGCAATAGGTGCAGGGTTTTTTTGAAAAGTGTTTTAATTTGATCCTAAGGCAAACAACAAGAAAGCTTACTGTAATTTTATTTAATCGATAACTGATATTAATAGGATTTTCAATTTTACATTTTTAATATCCAACGTAAATTAATGAAAATGACGGATGCCATTTTGCCGTTTGTCATGGCGTGCTGAGGGCAGTGAAAGCGCACACAAAATTATATACTATCCTTATGACTGGTGAGAGAGATAGAACAAAACATCCTACATCGATGTTTAAACATTTCGTAATTTGGTTGAACACAAACCGGGATTTATGGTAAAAAATTGCCTCAAAAAATACATGGAAGACAATTCAGAGGTATGTAATACCTTTTCGTGATCGCGTTAATTCCCGTTGATGCGTAGATAGTATTATACATGGAAGAAAGTAAATATTCTAAATTTTACACAAAAAAAACAATTTACTTAGTTTATCACTGACGTGATGACGTAACGTCATGGCGGCTTTCATTTCGCGTATTTGTAGTAGAACAGATAAAAAAAAGTTTATTTTTAAATTAATTATAAAATTTATTTTTTATTATAATTATCTTTATTAGGAACAAGAAAATCCATAGAATTTAAGCATATTGTTGTCATGCTGTATTTCTAAATTTATGAACTGAAACGTAACATTTTCGGATTGCCTAAGCACGCCAAGTTGCAATGGGCCTGCCACATCTGCCGAAGGACCGATGGCCGTTGGAGCAGACGGGTCTTTGAGACGCCCCACACCAGATGGACCAACGACCTGAGGAAGGTGGCTGGGATAGACTGGATGAGGTGCTATGGCGCACATTGGAGAGGCCTATGTTGTGGACTTGAATAGCCTAATTGATTGATTGATATCGACTTGTTTTTTGATCATTACATTCATAGAGTAAAACATCCTATTCAATCGAAACTAGCAAAAGGTAGATGAATTCAGGGTGTTACAGGCTCCCGAAGACGAGGACAGACGATAGTACTAATGACACCTTTGATATTGGGTCAGAAAAATTAAAAATCGATTCCGATGAAAACAAAAAATATATTTTTTATCGAAATCGATTGTTTTTTCTGTCTGTCTTCGTCTTCGGGAGCGTTTATCTAAGGCTCTGTTTAATCGCGATTAAGTCACAGGAGTTACACATATAGTAAAAAATGAGATCTGCTTTCCATATTTGTAATTATCCACCATATTGATATTATTGTACAATAGCTAGAGGAAAATCTCTGAACATTTGAACTAATAATTTCTTTGCACAAAAATTGTATGGAATATAATCTCAATTGTAATCGTATTCAAAATTAGCATCAATGTAGCTTATTTTTTATTACTACGCCCTTAAAAGTTATCACATTTAATAATGGCCTAAAATTAATATGCTATGTTGAAAAGACCAGTTATTGGCTTTAATGGTTAAATCGCTCACAAACAATCTACAAAACAAAAGTCATAATACTAGAATAATATAACAAAATCATTTCATTAAAAATGACATATATGATATAACACATACTCTCTTATTCATAAACTAGCAGGTTTTTATTTATTTATGGAAGTTTTGGGTCCAAAGATGGAGATTTAGCCACTCTTAACACAAACATTTACCTTAGTAGAAGAGTAAATAGAATTACTATCTATTACAGAGCAATTTAACATAGCGTTCGTAAGCTACGGTAACCGCTACTATGAGGCGGGCCGTATGCTTGTTTGCTACCGACGTGGTATAAAACAATACATAGTCGTGTTTGAATAATAGACGTTATTACCAAAATCAAAACATACATTTTTATAATATGGGATACATCTATTTATTTTTAAAAATGTGCGAGCGTGTATCGCTATATGTTTTTATTGTAATTACTTATACGCGTCTTTACACCAAGCTCATATATAATAATAATAAGTTATATTAAGCACTTATTTCATTCATCATAACCACATTAATAACTGTACAACATTGCAACAAATAAATAAATAAAAAACAAAATAAAATCTAAATTATAAAAACATCTGTATCACTATATAATATAAATTAGAACAACATAAAATAATAACAAAACTCAACTCAAATTCTAAGTATGTATACATAGTATCTAACAAAAACTTGATATGCAAAAATTAACAGTAAAAAAAAAAAAAAAAAATTACAGTTTCACAGGCCTGCGCTCACAACACTAAATACTCGTATTAGGGTCACATTTAAAATGTGAATAATTATAATATAAATACCACCCGGTGGACTAGGTTATACTACTTGCATACTATTTTCAGCTCTATTGTGAAATGAATAAGGTTTCTATTTTATTCACATTTTAAAGAAAGTACTATCAGCCTGTGAGGTTACCAGAGAAATTGAACCCGCTTGAATTGAAGCGCTTACCTCCTAGAGTATTATATACATTTTGCCTTTCTCATAAGCACAAAAAACAATTTCAAACTAATAAGTTTTTTTTAGTTAAAATAAATATTAGATTCGTTAATATTATGAAGTTCGTTATTTATTATTTTTAATTGTACAAAAAATTATAGCAAATGATGTGATTATAGTCAACGTATGACGTCACAAGTTGTTATTTCATACAGGCAATCTACATAATGTACCGTTTTGACGTGTAATATACTTAGGTGTTATTTATTATGCTCCGTTCATTCGTTTCTTTTCTTTTTGACAGTTGCTTGAGAACGTAACAGTGCCAAAGTTCGTAAAATTTTACTTTAAAATGCGCTGTTAGAGAAATACATAGATTACTTATTTTCTTTTATTTGTACATTTTATGTAGATATTTTTTTATTTAATTTATTTATTAATCGAACTGTTAAAAATTTAATAAAATTATGGATATAATTTGGTTGCACATAGCTTTATACGATGACACATTTTTAAAAATAATGAATTACTTGACTATTTTTGGGATATATCGGCAAAACAGCATAAAAATGTTGTATTAAATAGGTACATGATATAGTTATGTCTATTACTGTAAAGTAAACACTACTGACTAATTATATTCAAAATACTTTATTTTATACTGATTTGTTTATACATGTAATAAATTATACTTAACTACAGACAGACGGCGCGGCGCTGCAAACTCAATGCAAGCATTTATCAAAACCAATTGCATTCGCTTGTGTTTTTGTGCAGTGATATTCTGCACCGAAACTGCTAATTCTCAGTGTTGCCATCTTAGGGGTTTTCAAAAAAAGTTTAAGGGAAATTAGTAGGTGTAATAAATATTAGTAAAAAAACTTTTAATTCTTCATTATTTCTGTTGCAATATTTAAAATTCCAACTGAACTGAAATATAATTATTTAACTTATGCAAGTGGTCTGACGATGGTGTTGGAAGATAAACTCCTCAATTAGTTCAAGGCTTGGTCTTGACAAGTACCTACCATAGAGTCCTAGAAGATTAATATTGGAAGCAAGCTATAGGAACTTATATTTTGTTTGTGGTTAAACTTAATTACTGAACTTCATTGTACGTAAAAAATTTATAACCTTTTGTTACAAGATAAAATATTAACTTCGAATGTCACCTTAAACAAATGATTAAGTTTACATTGGAATAAAAAATATTAAAATCTCTAAAACTGTAGTTCAAAGAGCTTGGAACTTGACTTACACTATAACATACCTGTATACATACTTCACTAAACTTATTATCGAGTTTCAGATACACTTATGTCAATATGCTTCAGAGCAACAATGCCAATAATTGACTCATTCACGCTCTATAATCTATGGAATAAGGCGTAACGCTACAACTATTCACAAATAAATAAATTATACTAGGTTTTCAGTGAATAGCAACCGAAAAAAGTGAATTATTAATTGATTTTTTAGGTTAAGGTGAATAAAATATGAAAAGCGAATCGAAAGTCGTCTTTCGTAATCATTTACAATACGTTATAAATGTTATAATAGTACACTGTGCCAAACCTCTTAAAAAAAAAACTGATTTAAAAAAAACTCACTTGTTTGAAAATAGAACTATAAAATTTGAATCGGGATATCGTTTCTTCATTGGCGGACTGACCACGAACGCGACAAGTGCAATTTGATAGAACGTATTTCATCATGTACTATGTAATCAAATCAACAAATTGCGTTCGTTGGGTTTAAGATTATTTTTATTGTATAACAGTATACAGCGTATCGATCTATATGCTTGCTTTTTTTAATTATTTGAAAGGGATAAATGTATCAGTAAATGATTATTTTCGTGATATTACTTTTGGTTAACATACCTAATCGCACCAATCTTGAATCTAACAACTCAAAACTTTTAGTTACAAGATTCGTTATTTGAAGACAATTTTCTGAGGACTTAGTTTGAATACATTAAACGTATTCACCTTGACAGTCACTATTCACCACATATCTATAATATCAAATATGATAATTATCTACAATCTAAATTCACATTCCCGAATCTGCAGTCTCAAAATTCTTTTGTTGTAAGCAACATTATACCTACCTATGCCAAATAAAAAATCTATAGTTATACCAAAAAGTCAAAATGTCTAAAGTGAAAATACACCTGTAAGCACACTAGGTATAAAAACAAACTAATTTCTACTATTTAAACAAATATTTTTCTCAGAATGGAATCGATTGATTCCAATAAGTCGACTTAATGGACTTAATGGGATTTGTTATACAGTCCTTCCGTGTGTGTGATATTTCTTCTATGAGCCGAAATCTTCTGTTTTATATCAAGCATATGATGTATACGGTACTACGACTGTGTTACAGTTGCCTTGTTGCTTAAGGTGGCCGCATACGTTTGGTTACCCGAATTGATTTCTGTACCGAAACCACACGTTCGATTAAGTATATTGATTTTATTAATTGTTTATGATTTTATTATAAGATCAATATTTGAATCTTTACTATGCTTTCTGAAACTCACGGAAAACGAAGTCAAACGTATGCGGCCTTCTTTTATAATAAAATAGTTATCTTGATAAGGTGCAAGCACCAGGTATCTAACTCGAAATATATTTAATTAAAAACTTATTGAAATTGGTCTAGCCAACTATTTTTAAATTGTTAAAAACCTCGACTCATACAACAAGTGTGTGTTTGGAAGTAGTTATCTGTAAAATGATGTTCAATTTGGTAATACGAGAGTATATAATAACTATGAGCCAGACAGCACACAATTAAATAAAAATAACTTAATAAATGAAGTCTATTGGTTCGTTCAGCTGTATAGAGAAATGGTTAAGACTGCAAACGGTTGGGCTATCAATGGCATAGATGTCGAAACAAAATAACATAGTTCATATTACATCGACATTTTCTCTGACCATCATTATCTTCTTCTACGCCCATTCTTCTGAGACAATGTCTCTTAGGGTACTTGACTGCAGACCGTCGGGATGTGAATTGGTGACCCTCACTGTGCCTTCGGCTTCTGATGCGTCGCGTCTGACGCAAATATGAATGAGTATTCAGCTTTCTTCTGTGCAAACGATATGAATTCATCTGAAATATAAATTGCTTTTTTAATTTTGTGATGGATTATTTTGAAAATAATACAAAAAGGGGTGTGTATGGGTCCGAAACCGATGAGTAAGTTTGATAGTTTTTCTTAAAAAGATGTTTTAATTATGAATGTTTTTAGCTAAGTTTGGTTACAATATGTTTAGTTATTTTGGAGATATTAGTAATATTTATATGTCGTTTTTATTGTGTGTAGATATTAGCTTTTAAATTATTTCGTATCACATATAATAGCAGAAGTGATGGCCGCTGAATAAATTTAATGACATTTTAGAATTTGTAATTATTGTCTGTATTTACTCACTAGATTATAATGTCAAAAAAAACATTCGTTTGTAAGGTCATAAGGTTCATTGATTGATATCGTTCACCTTTTCATATCATTTATTGGATTTTAAAATATATATCTTGATAGAGTTAAGTTAAAAACATGTGTTTAAGATTGATTTTTTGTACATTTATTCATCGACGATTCACATATTTCGTCAGTCTGTTGTGACATGCAAAATTTTTTCAATGGAAGTAGGTACATGCATGATATAATAACATTGATTTAATAGTCCTTAGTTCATGTCAATAAACTAATAATTATAAATATTGCAATGTAAAATTTTTCCTTCTTTATAATATTATTAATATAAAATAGATCATACAATAAAATATTTTCATGTATCATAGTAACTATCGCTCATTTAAGTATTCAGTTACGGAGTATATAATTTTTTTAAATAGCCATGTTTTCAATTTCCTTTTAAATTTCAGTAAGGGCAACATCTTTATGGTTGGTGGCAATTTATTAAATATTTTGATACACATATTATAATTTGTTTTTTTAAATATTGTTGCTCTGGAAACAAAGTCCAGGACTAATCTTTCACTGTGACGTGTGTTGCGTGGGAATATATATATTTTGCCGTCTTAAATAAACAAACATTACTTTTAACAAATACACTAACTTTAAAGATGTACATACAGGGCAACAGTAATATTTAAAATTTTCTAAAATAGGGTTTACAAGATTCATAAGGAGGAATACCCACTATAGCTCGAACACACCTCTTCTGTGATAAAAACGCCCGAGTAGCATCCACTGAGTTTCCTCTCAATAAAAGACCGTATCTCAATACAGAACCAACGTGACCATGATACGCGAGAAGTACTGTCTGATGAGTAGCGGTTCTTCTTAATCGGTTAAGCACGTAAACAAAACTATTAACCCTTTTGCAGACTGAATCGATGTGTGTCTTCCAGTTGCAATATTAATCTAATGATAATCCTAGAAACCTAACGCATTCCGTCTCTCCTATGACAGTATCGCCATATACTATTTCTCTAAGATTGAGTTTTGAGTTTTGTGTTGGGAATTGTATAAAATTAGTTTTGGAAAGATTAGCATTTAAGTTATCATTATTTAACCATTCCATTACGGATTTTATTGTATTATTAATATCAATGTCATAATTAGTACCAATTTCGGATTTCATTATAATAGATAGTGTAATAGATAGTGATGTCTGGTAAATCATTAATATACACTAAGAATAGTAATGGCCCCAATATACTTCCTTGAGGAACTCCATATTCGTTAATTAGAAGTGTGGACCTTTCCCTAGTGATCACTGAATTATCGTTTTTAATTATATCCACACATCGTTATCGATTTTTCAGGTAGCTTTTTATCCATTCAAGTTAGTTAGTTAGTTAGTTAGTTTTTTCAAAAAGCAGCTGATGCGAAACATGGTCAAAGGCTTTTGTCACGTCAAAAAAATATTACTATTGTTGGTTTTTTAATGTCGACATTTTTCAGAACATTGTATATTAATTGAAAAGCTGCTAGTGTAGTTGATTCGTAGCGATAGTGTAGTCGTTGTAGATATAGTAGAACAAATAGGTTAACAAGAATTTATAAAGACAAGGAGCCCTGCCGTCCTGAACATAGATATTTGTGTCGGTGTGTGTTATCAGTATAAAATAAAATGTTTCCCGACCGTAGGTGAGGTATCCCTTGTCGTGCAGGTCGGCGGCGCGGAAGGCGGCGAGCGCGTCGGCGGGCGCCAGGCCCAGGCAGCGCGCCGCCAGCTCCGCGAACTGCGCCGCGCCCGCGCGCCCGCCGCGCGCCCACAGCTGACACAACGCACAGGGGGGGCATTATATTACATAAAAAACAACTATTATAAATTACAAATTTCCAAACACAAGTATAATCTATAATGGCTATAAAAGCCTATAAAGACTCAAAGTAACCCAAGGACCTGCAAAGTATGTGAGGAACGAATACCTCTGATGAGAATGCCGACAGACAAGAAATGAGAGAAAAGACAATCACCAATTTTTTGACGTGAAAACTTCTTTAGGCACGTTTGTGCACTTTTGCTGTGGGGAAAAGGCACTAAACTCATGACCGTCACGCTAATAATAAATCCACTAGAGATTGAATTCTGTCAACTCCTTATTAATTAATGTCACCAACCTGCTAATGTGACGTTTTAAATTTCGGTTAAGTTTTCACTTCTGTCAACAGTCCCATGACTTTCAATTTTTGTTTTGATAATAGGATTATTGTTATAACTAACAAAAACTATAAAAACCGGAAAACAAATGACATTTAGGGTGTCCGGTGGTATTCGAGAGAATTAATGCGAAGCACAGTTTTCGAGGTTCATGTCAACATAGTTTTATAAAATTACCTTGAACGCGTATGATAATAATTGTGAAAGAGGCGCGTTCTGCAGAGAGAGGAACGCGGCACACAAGAGGTAATCTGGGAAGAACACCAAGCCACTCGACCTCTACAATAAAAAAAAAACATACTAATTAAAAAAAAATAATGAATGAAAAATGTTGTTATTGTTTTATTAAGGACTTAGATACCAAAGCATAATAAAATCTTAAATTGTAACCTATTTAAAAAAAGAATCAAAATTTTAAACATTTCTAAAAAATACTACAAAATCTAATCGGTCTAAAAAGAAACAAATACAAGAGACTTTTATTTAATCTTACAGACAACACATTTCTCAATATTTTCTTTTTCTACGGGATGTATTTGAAAAAGGAACACTTACTCAGTTATTGAGAAAATCCATAAAATTCGAAGTTAATTTTTATTAATTTACACATTCCACCTACTTTTATAAAAAACGGAGGCAAATATACCTGGAAATTCAAACGGTCATAACGTTAAAGTAAGTATTCCTTTTTCAAATACACCCTGTACATCATGTCAGTGTGTCAAAACGACATCTACTATAAAGAAAATTAAAACAATTATCTTAAAATTAGGCACAGCTAAACGCACGCTAGAGCTGTTACGGATGCAATATTATGACACACGCATAGTCAAAGTAAAAAATATATTAACACAAACAAACCTTCACGAATATGTCAAACAGTCTCTGCGAACGCGTGTCTAAAGGCACGCCGAGGCGTCGCGTGAACTCTTCAACGTTGACCCACTGCGCCGGCGCCCCCGCGCCCCCCGCGCTCCCCGCGCCGAGCGTCCCCGCTGCAAGGTGCAGTTCGATCTGAGAGTAGGACAGGCTGTGGACAGGACATACTCACTATTATACTTTGAATTTGACAGGGTTAAAGCCCATTTCTCAACATCCCATCCCCCAGTCCCCATGCATGGACGCATATTACAATAAAATATTACACTGCTACCAGAAATACGCCTATGTCGTCATCTTTGAATAGTTGTTATTTTCCATGGGAATTTTATCATTCTTGAATCCCTGGGGAGGTGAAACCTAGCCATTGCGGAGAAAGTCTTCTCCGTAATGGCTAGAGCTACCCTGGTCGGAGGATCCCCCCTCTGTGTTGCCTTAAAATAATACTTTCCTTACTGTTGTGTATAGCAATACCGGGTGTTAGTTAAACGTTCCCGAAAACGAAGACAGACGCTAATAACATCTTTGATGAAGGGTCAGAATAAATCCCGATACCCAATGAAAAAAAAATTTTTTTTTTTCATTTTTCACGCTTCATCATGTTAGTACAGCTAAATGAAATGATAATTTCATAAAAAATAAATCAAAAACATCTGACGCTCGGGTCAACGGAGGCGCGGGCGCCGAACTCGCGCGGCCTTCTGCGCCCTTTGACGGATTTTGATTTATTTTAATAATCAGAGAAAGATGACGATATTAAGTGACATACCCCAGTTGAGTTCTGATGTCGTTGACTTCCCTTGACAATGTAGCTCCTGGTATGCCCAGTTGTTTAGCACGAGCGATGAGGCGACAATCATCGTATGTGTAATCTAACACTGGAACGCCAAGAGCTCTGAAACAGAATTCAGTCACTCCTGTATACATCGGAAAATTAATCTCTGAAACGAGTAGTCAGATTTCAAAAATGTTTCTTGTATTTGATAGCCCTATTTTATAGGAAGGTATAGGCTATTTGACAATAAGCTACGACCTTTAGGAGCCGACCAGTAATGATAAACCCAGATGAAACTCACTTGGCCATGACATCCCGAACGTTCCTTGCATAGAGCTTCGGGTCTCGCTTCTCCTCCTCGCTGGGGTAATACACGGGCAGGAATTCTATCTCGCAGGAGCTGTGCACTTGGGTCAAGGTCAGCCATAACAGCTTTAAACTGAAAAACACAAAGGGAATATTACTGCAGTATGTTCAGGAACGCTAGGTGTTGTATGATAGTCACATCGATGTGACTCAATGGTGTGACCACCAGTCTGTAGTCATTCTTTCTAAACGTGACGAAAAGTTAGAAGTTTTTCTAGGAATTGTCTATAATCCCAGTACAGGGGTACATTTTTTTTACACTCGTGTATACAAAATGGAAACGTTTAAAATGTTTGTATACGGTATAATTATGTTGACGCCAATGTACGCCGCAATATAGTTGTTATTTCCATATTTAAATTTACCCGCTATAACAGATTCAAAATCTTCAAAACATTCCTCCATCTCGTTAACTCCTATTACCTAACTCCCTTATACAGATGAGCATTATTTTTCCGTCCGTTCGGCGTCCGCATGAAAAAACGGAACCTTTATAATAATTCACTCAATATTGTGCTTACAGAACATCATACGGAACCCTGTTTTTTAATCCCCGACGCAAAAAGAGGGGTGCGTGCGTGCGTGTATGTGTGTGTGTGTGTGTGTGTGTGTGTGTGTGTGTGTGTGTGTGTGTGTGTGTGTGTGTGTGTGTGTGTGTGTGTGTGTGTGTGGCATCGTAGCTCTCAAACGGATGGACCGATTTCGATGCGGTTATTTTCATTTGAAAGCCAGTTTCCTTGCGGTGGTTCATGTTTGGTTAATATCGGTCTAGCAGAGTATCCGCTCTTTCCAAAATGAAGTACGGAATTTATATTATTTTGTGTAGGGGGTTTTTTAAATTTTTAATTTATAGTTATATACTAGCATAGTTATCAACACCACGAGAGGTTTATGGTACGTGGTTCTTTGAAAAGAGCACATAGAGGTTTTGGTAACACTCGAATGATATCGATCCTGATGTTGTCACTAGACCCTAAAAGGACTGTAAATTAAGTGGAAAAATTATATATACTCACGCGCCAGGTCCCTCCCATGTCCAAGTGACGGTATCCCTTGCATTTGGATACCTGATGGTGACCGGCTGTACTGGTACCCCTGGGTAGAAACCGCCTGGCTTGAACGTTATCAAGCACGAACGGTTCGTGCAAGTACCTTCGGGAAATATCAGCACCTGGAACAGGAATGACAGATACAGAAAAAGAAGAAAAGACAATATAATCTACGAGCAATTCTTATATTATGTATTTATATTTCGGGTATCTCGGAAACGGCTCTAACGATTTTAATAAAATTTTGTATACAGATACACTTTTGCATTTTAAGTTCAACTGCATAGTTGTATTTCCTGTAAAAACGTAAATTTACAAAAAAATATTAAAATTTTACAAAAAGCACACCATCCACATTTAGAAAGAAAGAAAGAAAAATATTTATTTAGTTTCCACACAAGGTATTACATTCCTATAATCATAAATACTTATTACTTAGAAACAAACAAAGAAATAAAAAATTAAAAATAATCTATTTGCTACAAAAACATTACGTGGTTATGTAGCTATGTAGGTACCGCCCGGTTCGCCTGCGGCGAATTAGGTCCGAGTGGAGATCGTCCTCCCGGACCCGTTCCGCCGCCTCCTTCTGCGAGATGACGTCCTCACAGAAGGTAACGACCGCGGTAAAATCCCTGTCGCTACCGGCCATGGAGCGTATGACGGCCGGTAGCGAGAGATCCTCTCCGATGACTGCAGTGAGTTCCCGACGCTGCGTCGCCCAGGCGGAGAAAACCGCCAGCGTATGCTGAGCCGAGTCCTCACTGCAGTCGTAGTGGTGACAGGCGGGACTCAATTCCTTCCTAGCGACCGAGTGCAGGTACTTCCCGAAGCTGCCGTGCCCGGAAAGAACCTGCGTCAGTCGGAGGAAAAGGGTCTCGTGCTGCCGCCCTGCCCACTCGACGATGACCTGCTGGAGCGCCTCCACAGCGGCAAAGCCAGCACGTGGAGCCTCCAGCCGGGACGACCAACGAGCCATGGTGGCTCGGCGAACGGCCTCACGCCACTCGCGCACCTCTTCGGGCGGGGGCCAAATGCCGCTTCCCGCCCGGAACTCAGTTAAACTTCGGCGAGCACTTCCGCCTCCAAATCCCACGGGATCTAACCGCCATAACCCTCTGAGGGCGCCAGAGGCGCGCCCTATTCTGGGCGGTCAGAGCCTCCACCCACACCGGTGCACCGTACAGTGCCATTGACCGGACAACCCCCGTGTACAGCCGTCGCGTAGCGACGCTAGGTCTACCCAAGTTGGGCAAAAGTCGCCCCAGGGCGGACGCAGCACCGAACAGCTTTGGACCAAGCTGCCGGAAGTGCTCGTCGAAGCGCCACCTTTCGTCAAGTATCAGATCCAGATACTTCAAGTGGGCCTGAACCGGTATGAGGACCGAGTTGACCTCGATGAAGGCGCCAGGGGGTGGACCACGACGGGGCCCATCGCCCACCGCTAACAGCACGTCGCCACGGCTTACCGCTTCTTCGGTTACGGCCCTCAGGCGTAATACAGCACCGATAGTCGAACGCCCCGCCCGAAACCCAAATTGGGCGTCCGACAAATCGGGGCCGACCTCGCAAAGGTGCCGGACGATGCGGGCAGAGAGGACCCTCTCAAACAGTTTACCCGCCTCGTCCAGCAAAACGATGGGCCGGTAGGCCGCGACCGAATCGGTAGGCCGTCCTGGCTTCGCCAAAAGGACCAGCTTCCCGCTCTTCCAACAGTCAGGGAAGTGTCCGGACACCAGACCAGCGTTGAACACTCCCCTGAGGTGGTCCGACATGTGGTCAAGGGCCAGGGCCAAAACTCGGGCAAGGATCCCGTCTGGCCCAGGGGCGGTGTTCTTGGAACGAATCCGTAGAACAGCCGCCCCTATTCCTGCCTCCGTCACGGGTGGAACACCATCCTCCTCATCCCCCCTGTTGTCTCTGGCAAAGACCATCGAGGGGGGTGTGTGGTCCATCCGTTGCGGGAGAAGACCCTCGACCACTTCCAACAGGAAGCTGGGCTTTAAACAACAAAAATGGACCCTAGCTCAGCATAGTGCCGCTTCGTGTTTACACCTGAAGCGGCACTGATATTCTGCTAAGGCCAAAAGTGACGTGAACATCGGATTTGACATCAGACTTAAGCTTGCTATGACCTAAATAAATTTGGGACGCTCGCTCTGTCAAGTAAGTTGCCTGAAACTCGTCTATTTTACTGAGAAACTTACGTATTTGTTAATATTACGCTAACTATGTTATAGATATATCCGGCATCCCTCTTGTGCCATTTTTGTTTTATGAAAAGAAAAGGGATAAAAATTATTATTACTTAATATACCTAATATTACCTACATGCCAAGTTTCATCGGAATCGGTTCAGTAGTTTTTGTATAAAAGAGTAACGAAACATCCACACATCCATACATCCACACATCCATACATCCACACATCCATACATCCTCTAGTACTTTGTTACTGACTAGTACCTTGTTATCACGGCGTCTTCCATTTAGTAGCTTCAGTCAAGTCTTACAGATTAATATATTTAAATTTAGTTATATTTTGTAGTTTAGTCATGCATGTTAGCCTTTATAACTTTATATTATATTGCGTATGTTGGAATCCCAGCCCTACTCAGCCAAATAACACACTCACCCCACTACATACACTTACAAAACACTTGACAGTTACACACCAACCATTACACAAGCGAACCTGTGATTCTCATTTTGAGCATTTTAGGTACCTCATACAGTGGTGTAAATTAGTTATATTCAGTCGCTCCTTTGTCATAATAGCTATATTACATGGACGAGATCTGAGTTTGAAATTTATTTACATGCATATTTTAAAGTCACGTATGACTCGTGACACTTATATTTCATATTACCATTTCAAGCAATCGTAACAATGCATAATATCGAATCTTTGAACTCAGACCTTGATTCATTTCAAATAGCAAAATCAATTTCTTGCGACATAGATGAGGAACATAAACATATACCTGAAAATGGCTTCACTCTTAATCTCTTAGTCCAAAATATCCGTAGCATTAATTGTAACATGCCAAACCTTCTTACGTTTCTCCACAGATCAGAAGTATCCTGGGATATATTAGTCTTGTCTGAATGCTGGCTACCCTCTGCTAAGTATATACCTATACTGGACAACTATTACTACGCAACAACGACTTCCCACAAAACACAAAATGAAGGAGTTGTAATCTACTACAAAAAACATCTAAAAATAACTCATGAAGAACCTCAGATTATGGACGCCAATTGTCTTCTCCTGAAATTAAGTCCAGACACTTGTTTAATTGGAATCTACCGCCCACCAGGCCAAACAAACACCAATAACTTTATAAACTCCATCGATACACTCCTTTCTAAACTAACTGCCTATAAAAACATCTTCCTTTGCGGCGACGTAAATATCGATATAACTCCGAATAGTACCGATAGACGATCATACGACTACCTAAATGTCCTTACAGGTCATTCCATGCTTCCCGGTTATACTGTCCCAACACACGGACGCACATGCCTGGACCATATTATCATAAAATCTAAAGTGAGCCCAACCTGCTTTATATTCGAGTCTTCAGTTACCGACCATCAATGTGTAGCTGTTAGTTTTAGTCCTAAAGTCCGTCCAGTCTACTGCAATAATCAAACATACTCGGTGGATTTCACGCGCCTCGACGATTCAATTCACAAAATTAACTTTGAAAATATTCTTGAGTGTAGTGATGCCAACGAAGCCACAGACCTTTTAGTGACATACCTAACTACTGCGATAAAAGAAAATACTCGCTTGGTTAGCACTCCTGGAAGGCAACGGATAAAGAAGCCTTGGGTTACTAAAGGGTTATTGCGATGCATGAAAAACCGAGATAATCTTTATAAAAAGTTGAAAAGCGATCCAGATAATGAGACTTTGAAGATTACTTACAAACGCTATCGGAATTTTTGCTGCCACCTTATAAAAAAAACAAAACAAAACTATGAGAGAAGTGAGATTGAAAGTGTAAGAGGTAACAAAAAACAACTATGGGAAGTTATCAAAACTATAAGCGGCTCAAATAAATCGAGAGATCACTCTTCTTGTCTCATTACATCCAATAATTGGCAGGAGAGCTTAAATAAAGTTAATAGTTTCTTTGCTGAGGTTGGAAAAAACCTTGCTGAACGCATTGTCTCGGCTAATCAACGCGGACAAATGACCCCCGATGATTCCTTAACAGGGCCCCTCAATTCATTTGTCATCTTACCCACTGACGAAGAGGAAGTCTTCCTTCTTGTTAAAAACCTTAGGGACAAGTGTGCCGTGGGAATTGACCAGATATCTGGAAAAATTATCAAAAAATACATACACTATCTTGCATCTCCACTTGTCCACATTTGTAATTTGGCTGTGTCAACTGGTGTCTTTCCTAGGGCATTTAAGACTGCTGTGATTAAACCCATCCATAAGGGGGGGGAAAGGGACTGTGTCGGGAATTACCGTCCCATTTCCATTTTACCGACGCTGTCTAAGATCTTGGAACGTCTAATAAACCGACAGTTAATAAGATACTTGGAGACAAACAATCTCATTTCAGCTGCACAATTTGGCTTTCGTCGTGGTATGTCCACTAATGATGCGGTACACGAGCTTTTACATACTGTCATAACAGGTATTGACGATAGGAAAAAATGCTTAGCGGTGTTTCTTGATCTAGCAAAAGCCTTCGACACAGTCTCTATCCCGCACCTAATACATAAGTTGGAAGGAATTGGTGTAAGAGGAGTTCCCTTAAAACTGTTGAAGGACTACATGACGGACAGAAGACAAAGAGTGAAAATTGCCAATAGGTTAAGTGATGAGCTTCCGGTCAAATTCGGTATACCGCAGGGGAGTATTCTTGGGCCAACATTATTCTTGGTCTATATGAACAATCTTTGCAAGATCCAACTCCATCAAGGAAAAATAATCGCTTTTGCAGACGATACTGCTCTTTGTTTTAGTGGTGATTCTTGGGAGGAAGTTTTTGACACTGCACAGAAGGGTTTTGATACAGTGTGTCAATGGTTGCAATCAAATGTCTTGACTCTAAATGTGTCAAAGACTCAATATGTTGCATTTGCACATAGGTCAAACCTATTGGCTCCACCATCTTTCACTATTTCTGCTACTACATGCATCCCTGGCCTCTCCTTGAACCAATGTCCCACTCTTCAAAGGACTGAAAATGTTAAATATCTCGGTATTACCATAGACCAATTTTTGACATTTAAGCCTCACATAAACATCCTTGTGACTAGATTACGAAAACTTATATACATATTTAAAGCTCTACGACATGCAGCAGATCAACGAGTTATCAAGATGGTTTATTATGCCCTTTGTCAATCGCTCATCGATTATTGTATTACATCATGGGGAGGTGCAGCTAAGTCTCATCTTATTGAAGTTGAGTGAGCACAACGAGCAATACTCAAAGTAGGCGCTGGTTTTTCTTTCCGTTTTCCCACAGTCGATCTTTACAATAAGTGGGATGTTCTGACGGTTCGACAAACTTTTATTCTGTATACGGTGCTGAAAAAGCACTCTTTATTACAATATGATCAGGACTTACTCAAAGATAAGCGTCGAAAGGGAACAGTCTGCCAACTCAAACCTTTCAACTCATCCCACTCACAACGATTTTTCTGTTTTATGGGTCCCTACCTATACAATAAATTAAATAAAATCCTAAACATCTATCCTCAACTAAAATCAACATGTAAAACGTCGATTACCAAATACCTTAAAACCTTGGACTATGAGGCTACTGAGAACCTTTTGATCACCTACAGTTAGCCTAGGATGTTCGCACCACCAAATCACATGAGTTCTCATGAGCTCTCACACTCCAAACACTAAATATACACACTCTAACACACACTACAGCACAACAAATGGGCTCCGGTTTACAATTACATTTTCAATTACA
The DNA here is from genome assembly GCA_949752705.1 of Callimorpha dominula. Lineage (NCBI taxonomy): Eukaryota > Metazoa > Arthropoda > Insecta > Lepidoptera > Erebidae > Callimorpha > Callimorpha dominula. The sequence continues at coordinate 20,293,208 of OX457003.1, read as the reverse complement.
TTTTTAATATTTATTTTTTTCTTTTTTAATCTTTTATTGTCTCAATTTCTTTTATTGCTGCGGGAGGGCCCTGGTGACCTGTGATAACAGGTTTTTTAAACCTACTTCAGGCACCAGACTCTTACAAAGTTAACTGACTATTGTTGCATCTCTGTTAAAATAAGGAAAAAAAAAAAAAAAAAAAAAACAAAATCTTTTGTGAGAGTGAATAAACAGATTTATTATTATTATTATTATCCTCACAAACTTTCACGTTTATAATATTAGTAGAATGAGATATTTTCAGTTTTGTCAACCATATACATAACATTTATTTTATAGTGTGTCTGAACTTAAAGAATACTAGTAACGTGGGTCACACATTACTAGTATTCTTGTTAACCCCTCCAGCTAAGCTAAATGCTTGTGTTAGGAGTGGGTTCACGACGGTAGTGCACTGGGTGGGGTTCGAACCCGCAACCACTTGATCGCAAGTCCGACGCCTTAGCCATTACGCTACTTGAATTGAAATTATAATTATGTTTAACAATACTTTTCCAAATTATTTCTTTAGGCTATGTTAATAGTATGACTATGCAATATTTATAATCATATTGAAAAATAAATAATCGGGATTAGAGGGTGCGTTAAACAAAACAGATTTCTAACACACTTGAGAATTCCCTGGTACAAGTATTTTTACTTTATTAAACAACTAGCAGCGCCCCGCGGTTTCACCCGCGTAAGTCCCGATTCCGTGGGAATATCGGAATAAAGAGTAGCCTATATGTTAATCCAGGTCTCCAGCTATCTACATACCAAGTTTTATCGCAATCGGTTCAGTAGTTTTGGCGTGAAAGAGTAACAAACATCCATCCATCCAAATTTTCACATTTATGATATTAGTGGGATTGACAACAATGTTTTGTAGCCAGACCGCGATAAACTCACTCCAAACAAAATCAAGAAATACATTAATACATATTTATACATTTGCTTTTTGTCCCCTGACGCAAGACGCTTGCTAAAACCGCTAGGAGCGTCGCGCTTGGGGAGTTGTTGGTTATTTTCCGCCATGATATCAATCTTGATATTTGGTATTGTGTTATATAACTGAGATAAAAACCAAAGATCAATAACAGCAATCTTCATCAATGAAAGTAATAAGAGCAGAACTATCATTATAAAAGGGAAAGTATTGCGTCATTCCATTACAACCGCCATTAGGTACGCATGTGGGGTCAAAATACGGTGATGTAACGACCTTAACAAAACAGCGCAATATTAAATTCTTAACAAAGTATCGACCAAAATTATTCGTTAATCCAAAATCTTTATGTTCCACGAAATGTTCCGAATTTGCTTTATAAAAAAGACGTTAATTTCCACAGTTATTTTATGCTCAACACTCGTGACGACCACCCAATAGTTAGATATTTATGCACCTAATGTAATTTCTGTAGTAAAAAAATCTGATAATACTCCTAATGATATATCGTAAGTAGATATTTGTGTTATATTTATTACTTAAGAGTAGGTATACAACGAATATTAAATATTGTTAATTAGATTTGAGCAAAAAAGTTTATATGAGTCTTGGAAGTGTTCGTCTCTAGAAGTTTAACGACCTACGGAATTTTAAATTTGTCCTGTACACGTAACAGCCTATATTCCGTGTCTTTTTAATTTTATACTCAGTAGGACAAGGCTGGAAGATGGTTTGCAGACGGTAGCTTCTCGAGACACAAAAAGGATTTGCTCTCATCCTATGGATGTGACGTACATCCGATAATTTACGTTGCCTTTAAAATGCTTGACACAGCAATTGTTCCGATAGACTCTGATATCGGAATCATTAAAACTAACAAACTAACCGTTTCATTATGCCCTCGGTGATGTAGTTCCCTAATTCTGCTTCGTGAAAAAAAATTAAGAAAATGGTCATGTCTGTTATCTCACCCAATGCATCCTGAAGATACCGGAAAAAAATACCCTTTACAGAAAACTTTATCACAAAGTAAAGAGTAATGCAGAAGTTCAATTCCATAGACAATAAAACATTTGTAAAAAAGTGTTTTGTTTACAGATTATGTTATAAATTTACTGAAATTATCTTGACATTTAAAAAAAATCGTTATCTGTCGCAGCACAAATTACATATAATCACTACACATTATAAAACAAAGACCGATAAACTCAAAAACTAGTGAATGGATTTTAATGCGGTTTTCACTTATAGACAGTGTGATTCATGAGGAAGGTTTAGGTGTAGGTTAGGTGTGTAATTTGTTATTTTTTTGTGTAAAATGGCTGAAGTATGACGATGTTTGTTGAAGATGTCCGAAAAAAACAGTATTATGCTACCCATGCGAAGCCGGAGTTGGTTGCTAATTTTATATAAAGAGTGTAAGTACTACATATCTATATTTTTTATTCAAGTATTTTTTTTCTAGTTTTTTAGAAACGCTTGGCTACGCTCTAGATGGTCGTTGCCTGATTACCACCTCAGTATTGTAAAATAAAACATTAAGGTCCAAGAACGTAACGGTATGTTAAATTAGATATAAAAAAAATATATTTATAATGAACACAAGCACTCACTGAAGCTATTTTAAGATCATTATTTTGACTAAACTTTTCAGTTGCATGATACAATGTCTTGGCTATTAGTGCATGAAATGCTAGACGTTCCCGACACTCCGTTAAATGTCGTAGCGTGGTGGTAAATAGCCTATATACTTTCCAGAATATATCTTTAAAAATTATCCAGAGATTATTATTCAACCAATAACTTTACAGCATTATATAAGTGTAGCTATATTTTAAACATAAGTTTACCGAAACATCTGACTAGATATAATAGCAATTATTGTCCGAGAAATCGAGTGAAATTAGGATGACGCTGCTCAAATGTTTGCTATCTTACTTATATTATAAATCCGAAAGTTTGCCAAAATTTCCACGTGACCGAAATCTCGGGGAACAGCCAGTTAAACAATAGTTGTAGACAGTTGTAGCAGAGGTTATTGTAATTGTAATTCAGATAACTTGGATAAGAAAATCTTTCCAAAAACCGCTTGTGTTTAAAGCCACCTCTATAGGTTTATTCTTTAACATAGTGTAGGACACCCTGCAGCCAGGAGTGGAGTGACGATCGACGAAGTTATTCGACAGAGAACTAGAGTAACCGACATCGCACAGAAAATCAATATGCTGAAGTGGAAGTGGGCCGGTCATGTCGGTAATGTCTCCAGGAGGACTTGTGGTTGCTAACCACTCTAGCACATGTCGGCTCCAGCAACCATCAATTACCGTGACTAGGCAAACGTAGTGTAGGGTGCCCTGCGGCGCGATGGACTGACGTTTTGAAGATGGTGGCTGGCAGCTTGGACTACCAAAGACCGGGATAGTTGGCGCTCTTTGGGGGAGGTCTTTGTCTAGCAATGGACAGCAAATAGGCTGATGATTATATAGGCTTGTAATTCAACGTAGTGTAGGAGACCCTGTGGCCAGGTGGAGTAACGATCTGTGCAAAACAGCAGGGAAAAACTGGATGCGGAGAGCTGAACTTTAGGAGAGGCTTACATCCAGCACAATCAAAGGCTGATAATGATGATGGCTTGTGTGTCTTGATTGGAGGCGTCATTGGATTAATAGTTGATACTCTTAGAATTATTTTGTGTAAGTCTTTTAATAATCATAAGCGATTGTATGGAAGCTGAATTGTCGAAGTAAATGTATACCCTCAAATAATTACACTACATAATAATACTTTATTGCATACGCCGCCGCTGTATCTATTACGTATATATCAGATATTGTACCGCAAACAATGGTTCAGTAAAAACATATGCAGTCATAAAAATACAGGCAAGATCAATACCAGTATTGGTACGAACCGGTACAGGGCTTAATGCGAGGTTACGTAAATACAACGGCTTTGTAACAAGACATAGTTGCGACTATGTTTAGAACTTGGTTGAACGTAGAACTTGGTACAATAGTCACCAATCTATTTAAGACTCTCAATTATACAACGTTAATTAGAGATATACTTACATATATATTGCTACTTTAGAATCATAAAAGCCTAATTCGAAGAATTGGGAAATTAATTTCATGATATAAATTGATTTAACCGACCATATTCATCGACTAATAATTAAACAGGGTACAAAGACCTACAATGATTCACTATTTACTTCTGTCGAAAAATCAATATTGCATGAAAGAATAATAAACATACGAATCTTTAATGGAGTTTCCTCAAAAAACGTTTTAAAAATTAAGTCTGTATAATTCTAAAGATGCGAATATCGAGGGCGGCTGACAAGGTTCTGACCCAATCTGTCCACCATGCGCCACACGTCAGTGTGTGACAAAGTGCTCCCGTCGCTCGAAATACCCACGTGAGTAAACCCTATCTTTAATTGATACTTGCAACCCGCCCTGGCTTCGCACGGGTATAAATTATACACCTAAACCTTCCTCATAAATCACTTTCTTTATTAGTGAAAACCGCATGAAAATCCGTTCAATAGTTTTTCAGTTTATCGCGAATAGACAGACAAACGCGGCGGTTGACTTTGTTTTATAATATGTAGTGATGAATACCACACACGAATTACAAAAAGGTGTGTGAATTGAAAAATTCTTTTAGTATTCGATAGCCCCTATCGTGAAAGGCTATATGCTATATAACATCACGCTACGACCAATAGGGGCGGAGCATCATCGAAAAATATTGCAAAAACAGTGTAAATTTATAAACGCAGACGAAGTTGCGCGGGACAGTTAGTATAAAAGGGAGGACTGACATTAGTGACGAATTACGTAATTAGTACAACCGTTGGAATGTCCGTTTATGCCATAGCATACCCGTATATGACGTTTGCGTCTGACCAACACAAAGTTATATTCCTTCATGGACTGTAGTAGCGAACTCTTTTCCATAAAGGTCGTATGTGTCTATTTACACCAAAATAATAGTATAACACCACAGAGAACCGAGCACCGTCCTTATTAACTTCGGTAAATATACCAAAAAGGTAGACGTACCTGAGGCCAATCTTCCTTCGAAGTAGCTCTCTCAATGATTTCTTTGATGGTGTTCTGTCTGGAGTTGGGATCATCGCGCCACACGTAGACTGGCTGAGTGTAGTTTATTAACTCTGGAAAGACATAGATTTTTATTTATTGTTATTATTACTATTATAGTTATTGGCAATGAGCAGGTCCTATATTCCGGGTAACCGAAGACCACTAGGTTGGACAGTTTCTAGTTGGTGTCCAAAGACTGGAAAGCAGAGCGTAGAACGTTCCCCATTAGATAGAAGACCTGATCAAGGTTACAAAATAACTGAATGTGCAGGGAGGAAGAGCTCTATAGGGGGCTCCCTGTGGGAGTCTTTGAGAGAGGCCTACGGTTAACAGTGGATGTCTTCTAGCCGAGACTTTATTTAAGATTTTATTGCTAAATTGCTATTAATACATCCAGAATAGGTAGTTAACAGGACATCGTGATGTTCCGTGTCCTGGATTACTACCGTCCTTATTACTTACTTTAAGCGAAAATGTATTTATATCTATACTAATATAATAAAACTGAAGAGTTTCTTGTTTGTTTAAGCGCGCTAATCTCTGGAACTATCACATTTTAATTTTTTTGTATTGGATAGAGCATTCATTGAAGAATCTTTTAGGCTATGTAACATCACGCTATGACCCTTAGAAGCTGAGCAGTGACCATAAACAGCAGTGATCTACAGAATCTACCTTTAACTATTAATGGTAACGAAAACCGAGTCCTAAGATTGCGTTCATGTTTAAACGTCACGTTTGTCACGTTTAAACAAACAAACAATGAAACAAAAACCTCTATTATATAAGTATAGATTAACTGTGCAACTAAGCAACATGCAGTAATTTAGATAAATGTCAAGGTGTGGATTCAAGCCACGAAGGTGAAAAATATGTTATTACTTATATTATGTTAATACATTTTTACATAGTTTTAGTCAAATCCGTATAATCTAAATCCATGTAGACACGCTCGCGAATATAAAGCAATAAAGTTCCCGCAGTGCGACACTTAGGTCGTTCAACCGATTTAAAGAAAATCTAAGGTTAACTTCCAGTAGAAATAAATAAAAAATACATAACTTACCTGCATAATAATTAACTTAAGTAGTTTCATAAAACGGTTGAGGGTTATTTAAATCTATAGTAACATTATAACGCTGAAGAGAATTTTGTTTGATTGATAGCTGTTTAAACACGCTTATCTCTGTAGCTAAGAGTCGGATTCAAAAAATTCTTTTTATATTGGATAGAGTACTCATTGAGGAAGATTATAGGCTATGTAATATCACGCTACGAACCTTAGGAGTGGAGCAGTGACCATAGTAAAACTGCGAAACGGCTAATTAGCAATAATGACTACAGGATGTGGTGGCATACTTTTACCTGTAATTTCTGCAATCCGAGATAAAGAGTAATACAGTTCAATGACTAGTGTGTTTTAAGAAATAATTTTAGAAATGTTAAGAAAGTTTTACTAGTGTTCTAATAGAACGGTTATACGGTTTTACTCACGTGAGTATTTCGGAAGTGCCCGATTAGTTTTGGACCCACTTTACCAAGCGGTGAAGCGTCCTTCCTACTAATCTAGAACTAGTCGGGGATGCCCGAAATATATAGCTGAGTAACACCGTATATCCTTAATTAACACTTGAGTTCTACTCCAATGGGACCCTAAGTGTACCCTAATACGGTAATTGACTGTAAAGTCTGTAAAGAGTGACCAGTTGCTCTTTATTTAACGTGAAAACTAGGTTCTGCGAAAGATTTTATGTAATAACAACGTTGGATGTCTTAGTTTGATATCGTTAAATCATTTTCATTTGTTGTTTGAATAAAAGACAGAAAGGAAACACATTTCTTTTGTAGTCACAGAAAGGTAAACAACAAAATTCAACAAATATTGTCAAGTTTATAGGTCTAGTCTAATCTTAACTTGGCCTCACCTGTAATAACATTTTTTCAAATTTCAATTTTAAAACAAACGTGTTACAAGTTGATTAGGAGAAATAATATTTTATTGGTCATTTCTTAAGTATATTTTTTTAGACACAATATTTATGACGGTTAATTGACAGCGTCCTTATTAAATTTAATTCGTAATAAATATACCACTAGCTCCCAGCTTATCCGGTTAATATTGCTGCAATATAAGAACTACAGTAATGACGGAGAAAGCGAGACAAATAGCCTTTTGCAGTCATAGTTAATTCACTGGTGCGTACCCTGCCTCACTAATAAAACTGTAAAGCCTACGCATTTGTAATGAAGAGAAATTTACGCATAGCAAACAGTACTGGACTTTCATTAAAAACCTGTGTGTCATCGTGTTGTATGTATATAATGAATATTATTTCTAAAAACAAATGTATCTAAGTTTATTATATACGGGCGGTTATAGATTGATACTGGCAGACAGCTTCTCTTACTATAATATCTATCTACTATAATAGCTATCTTACTATAATATAGTATTTGCTTTTATTGTTTTCGACAAAGCAACCTGTTGTTGCGGTGATATTGTTGATCTATAATTTTTAGTTTTAAAAAAAGACGATGTCAAACAATTTTTAAGAAACTTTATGAAATAAAGATTAAAGATATTTGACTTTGACTATTTATTCCTGATCTAGAAACTAGATAATAATATTAGATAAACTTAGTTTGGGTCTAGAAGGCGATGTTTAATTTGTCCTGGGATCATTTTACTATTATTAGGTTCGTAACTTATTAAACCAATTTCTCTTTTAAATCTAAACTAGAAATCGCGTGGTGGTCGAATTTCGACCATAGTTTTTTCATTGGCCAGTACAACTTGAGCTGTCATTGTAGAGACTTACCATGGCAGGTAATCACATATACTGGACGCGTGTAATTTCATTAAGCCGTTTTAACGTAATTTTTAAAGTTATTTATGATACATATTGCTTAATTTTTTTGCTTTCTGCACTTCTTCTATATACGAGTATAAACTGTTATATTCTAAAATTCACGTTACTACGTCCGCGAAATTTTATTAAAAAGCGGTACAAAGAATTCTTTTCGCGTATTAATATAATGGTATTGAGGAGGAACGTGAAATTTGGAATATTAAAAGTATTCTAAATTCGTTTTTATCAACTACATCGGGCTCAAAGGCCCAGTCAAAATTGGTCTAGTCCACTCTTTCACAACTACATACTTTTGCCGCTTCACAAACACGATCACTTATGGCACTCGCCCGACCTTGATCCATATGCTTTATTTTGGTTTAATTTAGATAACTTTTACGGTTGCAAAACGGGTGCATTTCAACTCCGTCACGGTGAACATCAAAGGTGGTCTAGCAGAAATAGAACAGTGCACTATCATCATCTTCTTGCCCTTTTCCCAAATTTATTTCGGGTCGACGCAATTTTTTTTCTCCTTTCATTCTCCTCTATCATTCGTCAGTTCACTGGTTACTCCTTTCTAGCCAAATCCTTTATTTCTTCTTCGGTCGTCGAGAGTTTTATGTTAAAAATTGACGGATATGAAGGCTAGAGGTCTTGTACTAAATCATTTTGCTCATAACTCCGCATCACATGTCCATACTATGATAACCTGTTGGTAACCGATACTTTCAAGCTCCCTCTAATATATTCATTCCAAACCTTGTCCACCCTAGTCACACCACACATCCATCTTAACATTCGCATTTCAGCTACATTAATGTAAATTTTACAGGTTCTCTTATTTTAAATAGTCTTCAAGTACATAATAACAAAAATACCAAATCAAACAAATATATATAACCAACGCTTTCATATATGTTAAACATTCTTGTACCTATAAATTACCTATTTATTTACTAGCTGCACTTGGCATGTGTTGCAATGCCTTTTTTTATATATATTTTTTGAGCCAGGAACACTCGCGGGCGTCCCCAGAGCACCCTACCAAAGTATCATCACAATCTGATCAATGGTTTCGGAACACATAGAGGACAAACATCGATTTATATAGAATGTGAACTTTAAAAAAAACGAACACATTATACAAAGAAATATGACATTTCAGTTTCCCGCCATATTGAATAACCTTTTACCGCTATAATTTATTTTTTTAAAGTGACGGCGACATTACCAAAAATCCTTATAGTAATTACAGCAAAAGGTACTTCTGCCTCTATTAGCAGTCATAAGGTAATCATACGAAATTACATATCAAATAAAAGGGACTAATTAATACGTTTGGTTTTGGATGTAAGTGACCATCACAATTTTAATGGGCAAAATTTAGTGTCATCTCTCACATCAAGACTTCTCTTAATTAGCAGTTGTAAGTACAATGTATGCTGTAACTTATTTTTGATGGGATGCGAAATATTTTGATGGTGAAATTAATTGTGAAGAAAACAGGACAGAGTAATTATAAACACTGATGTAAGGACGGAACATCTATATGTATTCCGAGAAATACCAAAAATATAAAAAAAAGGCTACCTAGACCGTCGTGTTACAGAAGCAATTATGCAGTTTCAGGTATATCACGTCACGTTATGTATATCACGTCTTCCTCGATACGAAAGTTTGGGTTTTATGTTTTCAATAACTTATATTATGAACCCAGTTTGATCCAACCCCAACGAAAAAGTACTTGAAAATGTTTTACAGAATCCCAACTGTCACAATATCTATGAAAACCAACCGCACCGCTCTTCAACTAGGAACTCACGATGACGTCACATGTTCGAGCACGTCACTAGCACTACCTTCTGACGCAGTGACGCACTAGCTAGTACGTACTTACGTAGATGAACGAAAATAACATTTGATTTTTCTCATCCATTCAAATCGGCAGAGATTTCAAAACTCATCAGGAGCCATCTTTAAATTACGTCACACGTTAAGGGGGGGGGGGAGGAGATCAACGATGTGTGACATTGTGTGACAAGGGGTGAGGGGGTCATAAACTTCGTGAAAAAAGTCTAAAGTATTAGACACAAAACATTACTTCGAGAGTCGTAAGACTCTAGTGTTTCGTTTACAGAACGAAGGACTAGACACGTTACGACACTTTTCTTTAAAACAATTTAGAACTGCTCTTTTCAGTTCTGGGTGTACAATTGAAAAATATGTGACGTTACACCAGGGAGGGGGAGTGTTGAAATTGCTCAAAATACCATTATTCTAACAATGTATTCTATGCCCTATGGATGTAAACTTGTTTTACTCTATGCAATAAATCTTTTGTCTCTTGTTCACTGTGCCGCAGCCGAACACGTTGTATTATTTCTTAAGTAAGAAAACTTTCCTAAATTTTATCAGGGAGATCCCACAAATGTGATCACCTGTGACAAGGACGGGGGGTCCAAAAATCATGAAATTCATGTGACGTAATTTATGGATGACCCCCACGGTGTAATTAGGCATTCTTAAATTTAAGGCTGTCCAGTCTTACCACTATTTATGATAAAGGTCGAGCGTTGTCTGAGTATGATAGCAGCTTCTAAGAGTCATTACAGTGTTGCTACATACAGTATAAACAACTTGAGAGGTGTCAAGGGACACCCGGATGGAACGAAGTTCTTTGTTGTTGTAAACACAACAGAGTGTGTGTAAATAAAACGTACATCCTATAGAATTATTTTATATAGTACTTTATATCTTAATAGGTTTTAGAAAAATTATATTCGTAAGAACAAAAGTACGACAAGTGACAAGTGTCAAGTTTTTAAAAGATAAATACCAAGGAGTTTATTGCTATACATAATTATATACAACTTACCTAATTTCAACACTCCTCCTCAATAAATACCTTGGATAAAACTATTATACAAGTCCTAGGATTTCGCGGCATTTCACAAATTTTGCTCTTGGCAGCGCTTTTGTAAAAACGTCTGCTGGCATGTCTTCTGTCTTCATGTATGCTACTTCTATTAATCCTTTCTCAGTCACTTCTCGAATATAATGCTGCTTAATATCTATGTGTTTTGATTTCGAGCTGATAATAGGATTAGTTGCCAATTTCTGCGCTGCTTGATTATCGTTGTAGATGATAACTCTGTCTTGTTTATCTCCAATAGTATTAAGTAGTTTTTGTAAATGGATAGCTTCTTTAGCACAGTCTGTAAGGGCCATATACTCAGCTTCAGCTGTGGATAAAGCAACTGCTTTCTGTTTGCGTGATTCCCAGCTTATTGCGTCTCCATTTTTTATGTGACATAAGATTTCCTGTCTAGGGTACAGGTTGCCCAGTCTGCATCAGCATATCCTTTTAGAGTATGATCCTTCATTGATTGATACATTAATTTAAGATCTTTCGTTCCTTTCAGGTAGCATAAAACTCTCTTAGCAGCGAGCTCTCTTGGCTTAGATCACTTACAGCATTAGTTATATCAGGTCTTGTTCCAACTGAAAGGTACATGAGTGCTCCTATTAGATTTCGATAAGGTATGTTTTCATCTATCTCCTCCTGTCTCTGTAGTTTTAAAGAAGTTTCCATTGGAGTAGATACTGGATTTGCTTCTTCCATATTGAACTTTTTGAGTACGTCATTTATATATTTGGTTTGAGACATTGTTATTTTTCCAGATTTAATTGAAAATTCTATTCCAAGACAATATTTCAATTCTCCAATATCTTTCATTTCAAATTGGTTCATCAACTTTTCCTTCATTTTATTTATGACATTTTCTTCTTTGTCTTTTATTAGGATGTCATCGACATATACACAAATGATGGTAGGTGTAGATGAAGAAGACTCATCTCGATTGCATGTATAAATACATGGATCTGCTGTAGATGGTACAAACTTAATTTCTCTTAACTTTGATCTAGTTTGTTGTACCATTGTCGTCCAGATTGTTTGAGTCCGTAGATTGCTGTATTTAGTTTACATACAGTTTCTCCTTTTCCATGTCTTAGATCTTCTAGCATTTTTTTAGCTTTCATGAGGACTAATGAGTCATTTTCTGTACTTTCTTCCAACATAATTTCACATAAATGTTGTTCCAGATTTTTAGGTTTGTCTATGTAGATTTCTTTCTCTATTTCTCCGTTTAAAAATGCTGTGACTACATCTAGTTGCCTTATTTTCAGTTTTTATTGTGCAGCTTTGACTAACACACTTCGAATGGAACTGAGTTTAGCTACCGGTGCAAATGTTTCTGAGAAACCAACTCCCGGTACTTGAGTGAATCCTCGAGCCACCAATCTAGCTTTCTTTCTTGTTATTTTTCCATTCGATCCAGATTTTTCTTTTAAAACCAGCTTGCATGTAACAGTATTATAACAATTTCGTTTATCTACAGCCTTCCAGGTATCATTTGTGAGGTACGCTTTTATTTCATCTCTCTCTCTCCCAGGTTTCATTGGGTTTTACATCATTTTCGGAGAAGTTGCTTAGTTCATAGTCTTTCGTCCATGCTGGTAGCTTCTTTTCTCTTACAGGTCGTCTTGGTTCTGGAACGTTTTGGATTATTTCAGGCTCATTTTCTACAGTTTCAAAGGTGTTTTCTTCTATGGAGTCATAGAAGTCGTCATTATCTTCAGGGTTCTCCCCTGGCTGAAAATAAAATTCCTGAAAAGGAAGATTCTTTTCTACCTGATTTTCAATTTCATTGTTATCTTCATCATGCATCTTATTTATAAATCTCACATCGCGACTTACAATCAGTTTATGTTGTATCCAAATTCTGTAACCTTTTGTACATTCGGAATAGCCAACGAATATGCCTTTTTCGGCTCTTGTTGAAAATTTTTGTTTTCTTGTTTTATTCAGAACAAATGCCTGAATTCCGAACTGCTGAAAATGTCTCACTGATGGTGTGTAACCAATCCATTTTTCAAAAGGCGTTTTTCCTGTTGCTCTAGTAGGTATTCTGTTGGTTACATAATTGGCAGTATGTATGGCTTCGGCCCAAAACTTTTCAGGTAGGTGAGATTCAATTAGCATGCAACGGGATTTTCTAAAAGGGTTCTGTTCTTCCTTTCAGCCAATCCATTGTCTTTAGGTAAGTATCAAATTCTTTATTACAGTATTCTTTTCCGTTGTCTGTTTGTAATATTTTCAATCGTTGTCCTGTGAATCTTTCCATTTCTGTTTGATATTCTATAAAATATTTTAATGATTCATTTTTGTGTTTCAGGAAATATACTCTACAGTAACGGCTGTACTCGTCCGTGAAAATATTTATCGCCCTGCTTTACTTTCTACTGGCATTGGGCCACAAAAATCTGAATGCAGAATTTGAAGCCTTTCTAGAGATCACTAGGAAAAGGTAAATTTGACATTTTCCTTTTACACAAGTTTCACATTCTTGCAATTTTTGATTTTCGTTGAAACTTAATCTTTTAACCATTTCGTTTTTCAATGCTAGCTTTAAGTCATTTTCATTAATATGAGCCAGTTTCTTGTGCCATTGGTTAATTTCGCTTGTATGTGCTATACGAGCTTCTTCATTTTTATTTTGTATGTAGTATAATCCATTCTGTTTAGTGGCTTTTAATATCTTTTTGTCTTTTTTGTTCTCTCCTTATCAGTAACTTTGGCTACCGATAGTAAGTTGACGGTCAGCTCTGGGATATACAAAGTGTCATTAAGGTTGACATTTTCTTCTCCAAGTTTCAATTTTACTTGTTCTTTTCCTCTAATAGTTTCAGTTTTATCCGTTACCATGTAGAGAGTATCTTCTTTTGGGATTAAATTTTCAAATATGTATTTATCTTTGCACATATGTGACGTGCAACCGCTGTCTAAACACCATTTATAAGGAGAGTTTTCCCCTGTTTTCATACAAGCTTCATGTGCATATAAGTTCTGATCATATCCTTCTTTCTTTTCATTTGGATAAAACTTTTTATTTCCCTGGTAATTACGGCTTTTCTCTTTTTGATTAAATGGGACAGGTTTTAGTCTGGTATAGTGTCTGTTATGTCTTTTAGCATAGTAGGCTTCATCTGCGGTGTCAATGTCTCTATCTCGAGCTTCACTTTTTTCAATTATTTTAATTTTTAACTCATCGAGCGATGGGAGTTTTTCTCTAGTCTCTATAGCTACTCTAAAGTTTTCAAAGTTTTCAGGGAGACTGTAAAGCATCATTATGGTGAGAAAGTCGACATTTATTTCCATTTCCATGTCTCTTAGTTTGTCCACAAGATCAACAAATTGGTTAATGTGATCCCTTACATTTTCGCCATGTTTTAGCTTAAGGAAGCAATTCTTGAGAAGAGTTGCTTTTCGGGCCGGTCCTCGGCTCTCATAAGCGTTTTTCAAAGTTTCCTACACATCTTTAGACGTTTTGCACGATTTTACGAGTTTTAGCTCACTCGGTGAAATTATCAAAATTAACTCCGCTTTTGCAAGAGAATCTTTCTTAGTATCATCTGTTCCACTTACACATTCGAAGAGTCCTACTTTGGTGAGCACTGCTTCGGCCTGAACCTTCCATGTATCGAAGTTAGTCTTCTTTAAACGTTCGATATTAACGTGGAACTTTGATGTAGCCATTTTTAAGATTAGTATGGCCTTCGTGCCTGGGCCCATAACCTATAGGGCTATATATGTCCCATGGATCGTAAATAAAACGTACATACTATAGAATTATTTTATATGGTACTTTATATCCTAATTTTTTTTTTTTTTTTTTTTTTTTTTTTTATTTGGACTCTATCTCGCGTGTAGAGTCAACGCAGAGATTCCGCCAATGTCAAGTGTTTCGAGAGACACGTTTAGAAATTGATTGTACGGTAATCTTAATAGGTTTTAGAAAAATTATATTCGTAAGAACAAAAGCACGACAAGTGACAAGTGTCAAGTTTTTAAAAGATAAATACCAAGGAGTTTATTGCTATTTGCTTTTAAATTTATTAAAGTTATGACGCGTACACTTGTTAAACACACAATAATAGAGAGATTATAACGCGTATGACTTGGTTAGCACAATAGTAAAGAGAGGTTATAATGCGTACTTGCTAAAAATACATAAGCATTTATTATTGTCTGTATAAAATCTCTACTTACCTAACCCCATCAGCAATATCCGGAACTTGTGCAGAAACACTGTCAGGATTCATTATTGTTATTATTTTTTATTATGTACAAAAAACCTGTATACACTCAACAAAAATAATCGTCGCGACACCACACTGTTCAATGCGAAATAGAAAGACGAAGCGAAAAAAAAACATAGAAGAAAATATCGACAGTCTCTCTCATTTATGTAAAATTGTAAATTAAATAAAAATTAAACAAATGCTCATAATTCAGAAACAGCTGGTCCTAGCCTGAAAATAACGTTTTTTTGGACCCCAACTCCCAAGCCCACCCCTATATCCCAGCGTCACGAAAGCCACCCCTACCCTACCCACCCTAAAAAATTTCAACCCCCTACCCCAATATATTGTCGGGCGCCTGGACTAGTGAGGCCCCCGATTTGGTAGTTGTGTAAGTGATTTTGAAATTTGATAAAACTTCTGTAAAATATAGATAGTCTCTCTCGTCTAGGTATGGACAGACAAAAATGTTTCTAAATTTATAAATACAACTATAGCAAAAAGTGCCGTTACAACTTTTGGTCTTAGTTTTTTCCGTCTAGCCCCCTTTCGCAACGCGCGATAAGGAACTTCGTTCCAATAAATATATCATCATTCGAAAATAAATGTTTGTTCTTAAGCACTGTAATACCGTGTAAAATTTTTGAATACAAACAGGCCAAACGACCGGTGTCGAAGACTTGAGCACGTACAAAGCATGAACACTATTACAAAACAAACTCACAAAACCCATTAAGGCTGGATAACTGGATTTGACACGGCTGGTACGCCTTTGAAGTGATCAAAAGCGTGAAGCATAAAAGATTCGTATTTTTAAACTTTTGAACTTGTGTGTATGACAGGTAATAAAAGTTTCTTAAAACATTTATGGAGTGAAAGGATGCATTTGATTTGTCAGCAATGCCAGCCAGCAGTCACCATCAATCTTACTAAGTTATAAAGGCGAAAGTTGTGACGATGGATCGGACGACGATGGCTAAACGGATCTGGATGAAATTTTTCACAGAGATTTTTTATCTCGGAAAATGTAGGGTTCCCGTTAGATACTGTATGAAACAGTCTCACAACCATTGATATAAACTATGAAAATCACTTACTAACAGTAACTGGCACGTTTTTCGTACCTCTATTCGCCCTCAGGCCAATAGTTCTAAACTTATTCCTACCCTTTTATAATCCCACTATTTGTTAATATTTATCAATCGACCAATAGTATTGCGTTACCGGTATATCCAGTCAAAATAATATCTATTAACTTATTCTTATTAAATAGTGAACTGTGTTATCATCTATTATCTTTGTTCCTATTTTTAATAACAAAAATAAGAGTTTTTGATGTGGCGACAACAATACATTTCACCAAAATTTCCGCGCGAACGAAGTCGCGGGCAACAGTTAGTAATAAATAATGTATAAAAAAATCAAATGTGTTAATATTTATCTGTCCGTCTTTTATTTCTACCAACACTTTCATCGAATTAAGAGGAAAATTATATAATTTGTATAAGCATACCGAGAAAGGCTATTTAAAATTGTACAAGTGAGAGTTGGAACACGCATATTATGAATTCCAAAATGTTATTCAATCATTACTTCTTGACTATACATCATATTTGTGATAAAACTTTGATAGTAAATTAGGGGCCATCCATAAATTAAGTCACACGAATTTCATGATTCTTGTCGTATCCCTCGTCCTTGTCATAGGTGGGAACATTTGTGAGACCCCTCCCTAGTGTGACATCACATATTTTTAATTTTTAATAAAAGTGTAGTAACGTGTCTAGTCTTCCGTTTACAGGTAATACTTACTTAAGATTTCGACATGTGACGTCAAGAAGCTTATGACACACACACACCTTATCACACAATGTCACACTTCTTCGACTTCCTCCCTCCTTAACGTTTCACGTAATTTATGGATGGTCCCTAAAGATGGATTTCATAAAAAAAAAAAGTAAGGGTGTGCTATGGCACACCCCTGCACTTTTTTTTAGGGATTACCTATTGGTAATCCCTGTACCAAACAACCACAATGGTTTTTTTTTTAACACCAACCACATAATTACTTATACTAAACCACCACCAAATCACATATCGCAAATACCACATCACCCAACTTACACATCGATCATACCTTTACCTTTCTATCAAAAACCCACCACCAAAACCCAAAAGCACATACTTCCAACATAATTGTCCATGCTCTCCTTTCTTACGATGACAGAAGACATCTCGGTGGCGTACACGATACAGCTGTCTAAGAATGAGGAGTGTGGCGCAACCACCAGTATAGGAGCCTCCTTTCGACTGGCCTGTTTCCCTCTAATGGTGATCGCCATCCCACCGGCCAAATATGACAATTTGCCGATGCAACATATTAGCGGCTTGAGAGACCTTTAAAATAAAAAACTTTTCTGAAATATTGTCTATAGTTGGGTTTATAAATTCCCTTACAAAACAAGGCTGGACACAGTGCTTCTAACCAACCGAGACACGTAGTCTATAAAATCTTTGTACCAAAAAAAACTGTTATGCCGTGTGCGGCAACGTTATTCATTGCACCCTAAATTCTTTAAAAGAGCTTCCTGTTGGTAAATTGAAACTAAAATATTGGTTACTGGAGAATGCTTCTACTCAGCATCAGAACTGCTTCATTAATTAAAAATAGGCAGTCATGGGACTGCCGACAGAAGTGAAAACTTAAACGAAACGACGAACTTATAACGTCACATTAGTGGTGACATTAATTAATAAGGAGCTGACAGAACTCAATGTTTAGATGAGCGCCGTCTAGTGGATCTATATATATGTATTATTAGCGTGACGGTCACGAGTGCTTTATCTCCATAGCAAAAGTGCACAAACGTGCCTAAAGAAGTTTTCACTTCAATAAAATATTATATTTTAATATATTTCTAGGTTATTTCAAATGTATAAATTGTGTATTACAACAATATCTTTATAAACTTTCTTATTAATAATTCAAATCTCATATCCTTATAATACCTACCTCTTTAAATTGAAGATATATGTAGTCATTACATGAAAATGTTGTTAAAAACTAGTATTATGTCATTTGTAACTGTCTGTCTAATATCTGTGCTCTAACTCCAACAAAAGTTCCACCAATGTGATTGTTGAAATTGAATGGCTTTGTGTTATATTGTGTTGTTACACACGCAATAGATGTATTTACGTTAGACTGTTGCGCTACTGTGAATTAAGGAAGAGGAAAAAACTACAATGAGATCAAGGAGGCAATCTTAACTATTGGGGGATTGACAAAATTAAGACGCCGACTAAGAACATCTTAAGTACATACCAGAGAATTCTACAATACTAAAAGGTCATCATTTCGGAATTAAGTACTGCTCTAGCAAAATTATGACTCCACTACAGGCAAACTAAGCCTTGAACGTTTAGATCAGAGGGATGTAAATGGCATGGCGTCTTCAAAGAAGGCTTTGGTATGGCCGGATTTCTTGATTGTACGGAAGGGAACTTTGATTTAGGTCAAGATGGAATATAGTCGTGGATCTTAATACATAGAAGGTCGATGTCTTAAAACGGAAGATTATGTTATTTTAAAACGAATATAATGAATACTTATATTTTTATTGTTTACACGAATAGGGAAAAATATGTTTTATATTACATTTGCGTCTGATAATGAAGTCTTAAAATTCGTTTCTGCATTTCACATGGCATGCCTATGAGCCGATTGTTATTGGAATTTCTGTTCACGATGATAGACGGCTTCCCGGCAATAACCGGTTCGAGTTACAGGTATGCGACCATGGGCGTACCCAGCTTTTAGTCCAGGGGGCGTCAAAATTTCATTTTGTCGGTCCGGGGGGGGGGGATCAAATTTACTGAAAATAACCTTAGTACTACGTAAGCTTGCTAAAGCCAGGGGGCTGCCCCCCCCCTTGCCCACCCCCCTCGGTACGCTTATGTATGCGACCGTGACCTGCTCGAGCTATTGCTTACACTCCTCGCCTATAAGCAATATCCCCTTTCTTAAATTGATATATTTTGATCTACCTTTCCCTTTCAATATACTCGCAAGTTTCCCATCTGTAATTCGCATGCCCCCTTGACGGCAATAGGCTTGCCCCCTATAGGACATCACACACTATACCGTCACGGTAACGTCACGGCTCCAACCCAGCAATAAAGTTGTCATTCAAATCTAAGCATTAAATTATCTATTTTTTGTGAACAAATAAACATAGGCTAGATACTAATAATTGAATGAGTGAGCATTGAACTAACGTGCGACCCGGTCGGCGCGCGGCAGCCCACTGAATTTCGACACGATTAGTCGACCCCGCTGAGTACTTGTAACTTTATACCTAAACTGCGGAGTAAACCTGGCCTGTTTATACTGGACCTAAGTAGATTAAACAAACATATATGAATTATGGTCGAATTTCGACCACCAGGTGACCTCTTGTATTTTATAAATAGCCGAAGACAAAACAGTTCAGTGCCTTATTCTCTTTGTCTGCAAAAAAAAAATCTTATTTGTTGTTTAATAGCTATTAACCAGCTATGATACCAATTAAAAAAAACGGTTTTTCTACAACTTATGACAGAGCTTTATTGTTATATGACATCGTGGCTTAGAAATCACTATTCCGAAGCCCATCAATAATAAAATTTATTGGTGAAAGGTCCTATAAATTCCACGCAGCCTTACAGGTAATGCTGGGCAACTATATAATTTTTCTAATAAATATTCATATCTAAAATAAAGAACACCAATCATATATTTTCTTTATTTGCATAAACAAATAACCATAAATAACATAAAATAGGGGTTCCTAAGTGGGTACCGCAGAACCTAATGGTTCTGTGGCAAAATCACCGCGGTTAGTTAGATACATAAATTATTTTAAAAAAGCACAAAATATTATGTGTTGAGAAGAACCATTACTTTTATGTAGTTAGCGAGAAAATGGGAATTATAAGGTCCGCACTTCTATTTCTACCCCAGACATGTTAATACAACTGTCGGACATAAGAGGGCAGCTGCCCCGCCCAGATATTGTATGCTTAAGTACCTATTAAGATTATTAAATTAACTATTAAGTTTGTTTTTTTCATGGTATAGGGGGCAAACGAGCAGACGGGTCACCTGAGGGTAAATGACTAAAGCTGCCCATGGGCACCTGCAACTCAAGAGTAACAAGTGCGTTGCCTTTAAGGTGGGAGTAGGGGAAGGGTTCAAGAGGGGGAGGGAAGAGTTAGGGCCTCGGGTAACCTCACTCACTCGGCAAAAAGCAATGTAAGCATTGCTTCACTGCCGGGGCGCGAGTATATTGTAAATGTACCAGGTATATTGTAGACTCCGTAGGTACTGCAACTTAGATTTGAACGAAAAACACAATATCAATTTGCCTCACTCAAGAAACAAATCCAGCTCAAGAGCGCACGCAAATGCACCATCTCACTGTTAAACACCTGGTGCTTCAAATATTCAAAGACTCTAGTAACCACTTCAACTCACTCACTTCAAGAATAAGTAGGTACTTCTGGGTTTCCACTTTGAATCACGCACTTGGTCCACTTAGGTATGTTAAGTAGGGTAACATGATGAGTTTCGTTAACTGTACTTTCGCAAGAATACGATCATAGAATAGGTCATCAAAATTTTATTAAGCTACAATTTCGTCATGGGTCACGTTAGAAATTGTACCAGACCGCTATGTGGTACCAACAAAGGTTAATCCCACTGTCCTTAAGTATTGTCCCATAGCTAGAATTCCAAATGAAGTACATATTGTTAACAGCGCAAGAATTATGGACGTTCCAAAATTGAGTTTCATAGGCTATTAATATTTACATGTTTAAAAAGCCCTCCTTTATTTTTCTTAAATAGTCCTCTAATTTCTAAGTACATTTGTAAAAAGATACTTAAAAAAGCACGAAGATTTTTAATATTATATAGTGTAGTAGAAACAATGCGAAAACAGACCAATAACTGAATTACATTCTTATCATATCTTTTATCCAATATGTATACGAAAGCTTATCAGATTATTAGCTTTAATGGTAGCAATTTAAGTTTTAAATTCCTTTATATCTATTTCACATCATAATCTATCACAATCAACTACAATCGACGGTAGAATCTTCAATCAAGCTATTAATACTGACTTGGAAAACGATTTTAGACGTAAGTGGGACACACTTTTATGTGTTTTTCGTTAACGCACAATATTAACTATTCGAAAGTTATAAATTGAAATGAAATTAATTTATTCAAGTCTACTAGACGCACAAACCCTCTATACTTACCCAGTGTGTAGCGCGTTCAACCAAAAAGAAAATAAGCTTTTTAATATTATGTAGATACTAATTAACACGTTCCATTTAATCGTAAGATTTAAATAAGTAATAGTCATAGCAAACAAGTTCCGGTTTAATAAACAGAAAGACTACAGTCATCACTAATGATACTTTTTGTTACAGTCCTATCGAATTTCTCATCTGACACAGTGACGCAAGATGAGCTCCAAAGTTGGAGTTCAAACAAAAACGTACAAGTGTTAGCTATTCACTGGATAACGGTCCATACTTATTACTGACAGACACAAGAATAAGATACATTACGCTGAATAAAGCAAAAAAAGCGTAACATTTTTAAAAGTATGTTGCTTTAGTCTACATACTTTATTTGTATTAATATAGATAGTGATGTAAACGAGTAGCTTTTTGTCCGGGTACCAGATAACCGGTTTTCCGGATGAATCAAAATATTTTATCGAGATCACTAATTTACTTTTGTGCTACTGGAGGCAGAAGGTAATTTGTAAGTTCCTGACATTTTTTTTTATTTCCTGTGGAGACCCCCTCGGGTCATCACCTCACCTCCCCTCGGGTCATCACCTCATCCCCCTTCGGGTAGCCCCTGCCAGTGAAGTTGTATGTCGGAATCGAACCGACTAAAACGACACGGTGTTCCGTCATAAATGAGTCTATTGGAAGGGACTCGGGTATACCGTTCCTGACTTACAATATTTTATTTCGACTAACTATTCATGCAACTTAATAAATTTAATAGTTCATCCGAATTAAAACCTTGTGAGACTTTGGTATCGCTATTACATTTTTGAAACAGTTATGTTCGTTAGAAAAAATCCACATTTGTTTTCTAAAGTAAGTGAAAATTGTAAATTTATGAAAAGAGACCTTACCAAATTAATGGAAGTCTGTAGAATCACTCTTCACAATAGAAAGAGTTACTTGATGTCGATAAGAGTATATAATCAGATTCCGAAGCCAATAAGAGATCTAACATTACGAAATTTTAAATTAAAATTAAAATCATTTTTGTTTGAAAATTGCTTTTACACACTTGAGGAATATTTTAATTATAAAAAAAACAGCAAAGATAAATAGCCGCTGTTTCTTAGATATATCTGTAAAATAAAATTAATCAATATTTGCATACCATTGCTATGGTTAAACATGCTGAAGTTACATACTTTATAAGACCTTCATTTGTAACAGTGTTTAAACGCAAATAAATCTATTCTATTCTTTCAATGTACAGTCAGAAACACATAATAGCTGCGTTGTAGGATTTAATAACCTTCCCTTGCAATAGACCAAATTGTGACGGAACACCACGTGGTTTTAGTCGGTTCTATTCCGACATACCACTTCAGCCGTTAACACCGGTGAGGTGATGACACGTGGGGTTTCAACACGGAAAAATAATTAATAACTTAAATGAATGTACTGTTTCTTACAACTTAAAAAAACCGGCCAA
Organism: Callimorpha dominula; assembly: GCA_949752705.1. Classification (NCBI taxonomy): domain Eukaryota; kingdom Metazoa; phylum Arthropoda; class Insecta; order Lepidoptera; family Erebidae; genus Callimorpha; species Callimorpha dominula. The sequence goes on along the minus strand of OX457003.1, from coordinate 20,270,351 downwards.
GCGCGAGTTGGACTTGCGCACCGAGGGTTCCGTAAAATATTTTTATTAGATGAACTAAAAATGTACGGTTTTCGCAATTTTTCCTTTATCTGTGCTTTAAGACGTTGCTTCGTACTAAATTTCAAGATTCTGAGTTCACGGGAAGTACCCTGCAGGTTTTGGTTCTCTTGCGAGTGTCGAAAATTTGCGGCATAAACGGCTGTATCTTTTGATCGCGTTGGCTTAGAAGTTGATTTTTTCACAGCTCTAAGGGACAGTAGACCTGAGTATTTGATATAAATTTCAGCTTGATATCTCCACGCGTTCCTGCTAAAAAGGGTTTTGACAGACAGATAGACCTTCGGACGGACGGACAACAAAGTGATCCTATAAGGGTTCCGTTTTTTCCTTTCGCGGTACGGAACCCTAAAAATTATTTAAAATAACCATTCCGTAATTAATGTTACTTGAAATTTCAATAAACTCAAAACGTACAATGTACTCATTTATACTTCGATATTTTTTAAGTGACTAATGCAGTAGTAGAAATGAATAGGTACCAAAAATGTAAATTAAGTAAAAAACTAATTTTGGCGCATAAAAATTAAGACAACTTTCTGTAATTTATGTAAACGTTTTTGTTATTAACACGCTTTTATTAGTTTTAATTATAACTATGTAAACAAATCTTTGAAGTGAATTTTAATTCTTGTGATGATCGATTCTTTTTGTTATTCTTAACTATAATTAATACGTGCCCGAGCGTAACTCATTATTAACTACCAATAAATGTTGCAGAGTATACTTGGACGCTGATAAGCAATACAGTGTCAAGCCACACATACATTGACGCTGTATTGCTTATCAGCGTCCACTTATAATATCAAGACAAGGATATTGGGCAATTACAAATAAAAAAATTAAAACCACAAAAAAAAATAGGGGATTGCAGTAGCCATGTTGTTTTTTTATACAACCAATGTCACTCGGGATGAAGTAAGAGTTCTAACGATACTCCATACATGCAAATCTATTTAGGCATTTAAAAGCTTTGGTAGAATAGAGAAACACCCACCCCTGAAAACCTTTTAACTCTTTTTTGGGCAGTCGTGCAATATCCCAAAGATTCTTACAAATATATATTTTTTTTATGGGATAGGTGGCAAACGAGCAGACGGGTCACCTGATGTTAAGTGACTACCGCCGCCTATGTGGCACCTGCAACTCAAGTTCAAAAGTCACAAGTTCGTTGCCGACCTTAAGGTAGGAGTAGGGGAACGGAGGGAAGAGAGGGAGAAGGGGACAGAGAGAGAAGGATTAGGGCCTCCGGTACTACTACTACTCACTCGATGAAACAACGCAATCGTTGCTATGAGGCCGGTTTTCTGTGAGGCCGTGGTATCACTCGGGTCGAGCCGGCTCATACGTGCCGAAGCATGGCTCTCCCATTAAAAACTAAAATATGTGTTTGTTACCGGCATGTTAATGTGTTGATGTTATGATAGGTGGGTTGGCTAACTTAACCATGACCTTGTGTTTCAATGTCACCCCAATTTTACACAACTCTTAAGACAGAAGCAGCCGATTGGAAACCTAAGGCCATCTACTATGTCGCAAACACAACTGATTTGCATTACAACAAGGCTACCTAATGCTTTTGTTACAATGCATATTTAAAAAAAGTATGCAGTCGTGGGACTGCCGACAGAAGTGTAAACATAAAACGGCGTTATAAACTTTACAGACTTCACAGGGGGACTTCACAAACATTCAAACAACGGACACAAAGAACACCCAGACTCGGAACAAATATTTGTGAATCAAACAAATTTTTCTCCCGTGTGGGATTTGATCGCACAACACTCGGCGCGGCGTAGTGGCGAGGTGACTCCTTAAACCATTGCGCCATCCGTGCAGTCATATTGCAATTTCAATCAATTTACACAATATCTTAACAAATTATATACCTAAACCTTTCTCATGAACTCTGTCTATTAGTGAAAACCGCATGAAAATCCGTTCAGTTGTTTTTCAGTTTATCGCGAACAGACCGACAGACGTGGCGGGGACTTTGTTTTATAACATGTAGTGATTATAAATGCGAAAGTTTCGATTGATGGATGTTTGTTAGTTTGTTACTCGATCACGCCAGAACGGCTAAACGGATCTGGATGAAATTTGCCACCGAGATAGATTATAGTCTGGAATAGCACATAGGCTATTTTTATCCCGGAAAAATTTACGGTTCCCGTGCGATAAATTTGAATTTCTACGCTAACGAAGTCACGGGCAAAAGCTAGTAAGTCATAAATTAATTATTCAAATCCGAATGCTATCATTCGGATTTGAATAGAGAGAGATCCAGAGATTAGAGCATTTAAACAAACAAACGAAATAAAAAAAAACACTTCAGCTTTATTATATTAGTATAAATAATACATATTGTTTAAAAAAGTTATCTTTTTACACTTCTTCTACATATAAAAATTAAGCATTCCAAATTTCACATTCCTCCGTGCGCGAAATTTGCTTACGTATTAATATATTATAGAAGATTTCAAAATCTTCTAAGAAAGAAGGACAATAACTACTGGCTGGCGAATGGGCTCGCCAAAGTCGTATTGGAAAGGGGATAAAATAGTAAGACTTGGACTGAAACCTACCACTAGGTGTTCATAGGTAACTGTATCCTAGCAAGTAAATTAGTTAGAAGGCTGGTATCGTAATGGCTTTCTCGGGGACTTATTTGCTATGATACACTCACTTGTGACAAAACACCGTGTGGTTTTAGTCGGTTCGATTCTGACATACTACTTCACCGTTAGCTACAATGAGTGAGTTTCTTTCGTGGGGATTTCTACACGAAAAATAAAAAGGTGTATAGCTGAGACGGCTTCGTCGTAGAATGTGTATGTAAAATCAAAACATGTTAAAAATCAAAAAGCGCAATATTATTTTATGACTAAATCGCTTTTTGATAAATACTGTGCGTTAAAGGATTAGACATTGTAACACAAACTACATACGTTATTTAAACAAAATCACTTTTAGGAAATGCTAATTATAATTCTTAAATTTATCTAAAAACCTTATTTTTAATGTTTGACTGTGGTACACGAACGTACATCACGTTATTACAACAAGATATGCATGTTATGAACGCTAACATTTGAACTGGGCCGTACAGTTGTGTGGCCGTAATGGCTCTTCACATTAACATGACAATTTGTCAAACGGTATTCGTTTGACAAATTGTTTTTTAACGTCTCAATCGACCAGTAACAGCACCTAACACATTAGAAGTTTAAGTTATTGACGATGAAATGTTTGACTGTCGTTTACTGCCTGTAATTACCTATGTGGTCAATTATATGTTCAATTGCTGTCAGCATCATATTTGTAGGTGTAGTATGTACGTGTATCTAGGTTCGGTGGAAGAAGCAAGATGAATTGTTAATATAAATATACATCATCTTGTATATAATTATTCTGTATTTGTGTCACTGAACTCCTAAATAGATTTTGATTATTTTTTTGGTGGGTTTGAGTACTAGATCTATCTAGATCTCACAGAACTGAGAATAAGTAAGAAGTGCGATGTGGGCCGGGCATGTGCGCCGAAGCTATGAGCAAACGCTCATAGCTTGGCAATCACTGGCAAATATTTTCGTACTAGCGTATATACCTTTGCCAGGAACATACCTGCTTGAAACTAAAATAATTACGCCGAGTTGCGCGACTACAGTGTGTCCAAGGTAAGGACATCATTTCATCGGCAAGTCTACAAACTTTTGTTTTTAAATAATATTGACAAAAATTCACAAAGTATTATGTAATTTAAGAGTGAAAATTTTATGAACTAATCTACTAAAATCGTATCATATTGAGTACTAACTATAACTTCGAGATCACGCAATGAACTAAATTGTTTAACAGAAATATTGGTATACATTTTGCACGAAAATGTTTGGTAAATGTCAAGATACACTTCGTAGTTCTCTATTGACTTGGCTTGCAAATATGTATGCGAAATGCTACCTTATAATTAACTTTGTACCTAGTATAAATAAATAGACGTAGTTTATAAGAATTGACTCAACACACATTGACCATAAAGTCGGTTGAGTCTGCTAGAATATATCTTTCTGCTAGAATAATGTAGGGGGAGGTCATTCTGCTAAACTATGTCCAAATCTGACTGGTGTTTAGGATTAATATTGAATAAATCTTCTGCGACGAAATGGCGTAGATTAATCTATGTGTGTACACTATGATTATCGTCTAAGTGTGCGCAACTGGCGACACTTATTTGAACAGACTGCAGTTGATAGCATTTCTAATTACATGTTCTCAGTTCCGCTGTGGTTTACATTGACAATTGGAGTCGGTGGATGACGCTGCGATAGGGTTCAAGGAATGTTTCTTTACTTTCAAGCAGGACAACGTCTGTCGGGTTCACTATTATATATTTCACGTATATAATATAAAATGTATATACTATATAGATATTAGGTTTATTGAATCATAAATTCACGTCAGAAAGACTCCAATTATTTACTGCGAAGTCTGTCGGGGGTTGATTGATAGCCCTTCTGGGTGCTTAACAGGATTCCCCGCCAGACCAATGTAATGTGACACCGATATTTTTTTTGGCGGTTTGTCTCCGACGTAACAGCTTCATTAAAATAAACGCTGACTACTCATACGCGTGGAAATTCACCTCGACCGTGTATTCTGCCGGGATAAAAAGTAGCCTATATGCTATTCCAGGCTATAATCTGTGCCAAATGTCATCCAGATTCGTTTAGTCGTATTGACGTGATTGATAAGCAAACATTCATCAATCCAAACGTTCGCATTTATAATACGAGATAAGAGCGTTACAATGTTAAACATTCATTTAACAGTTTTCTTCGAAAGTTGAAAGTTGTAGCGATAACAGGCCGTAAAGCATTTAAGCGGCTTTAATTGATAAATCTAAATAGCTATGTTACGTTTCACTTAATTTATTTTTAACATCGTTATTTTAAAAACTTTTAATTGGTTGTATAATCTATCGATTGAGTTACGAAATCTCACTTCAGTGTCTTCAAGTTGAGTACGTAATTTAAAATTATATAACAAGGTCCTGGGTGTTAGAAAATATACACTTCTGAAGGTTAAAATCTCCATTTGAATACGTTGACAATGGTGAGATGTTAACCTTATTGCGTGCTATTCAATTTGAATAGCACAGAATAACTAATAGATGATATAGCCATGGTAGATTCTGAGGTCCTATTTTTAAATGACTGAACTCGACATCTAGGCAAGGAGGACACAAGTTACATTAATTAAAAACAAAAATCTTCTCTTGCCTACAAAATATGCTAAAGCTAATTTGTTGAGAATGAAAAAGCCAGACAAGTGCGAGGGTTCCCTACAAACTGGTATGTAGATAGTTCGTCCACCTCGGGAATCGATTCTCGAAGAATTCAGCCCATTTTTTCCGAGTGACAACCTTAACTTTACCATTCTAAAAATACTCTCCCTACTATATATAACAAGAAACAATCCTACTAATCCTACTAATGTTATAAACGTGAAAGTTTGTGAGGATGTATGGATGTTTGTTACTCTTTCACGCCAAAACTACTGAACCGATTGCGATGAAGATTGGTATGTAGATAGCTGGAGACCTGGATTAACATTTAGGCTACTTTTTATCCCGATATTCCCACAGACTCGGGACTTACGCGGGTGAAACCGCGGGGCGCTGCTAGTATGCAATACAGAAACACAATAAAGAAACAATATGCAATACTTCAATTTAAAATCTGAATCTAAGAGAAATATTCGAGAATATAACCTACCTTCTGTTAAAATTATGATTTATTATAAAAGTACAATATATTACTGCTATTCGTGTATACAATCAGTTACCACCAACTATTAAACAATTAAATGGTAAAATATTTAAACTACCATTAAAAAAATGGTTAACTGAAATGTATTTTATAATCTGCATGAATATTTTATATATACATATATACATATAATTAGTTATAAGAAATTATCAATTTTTGCATATCCGATATGGGTAGACTGTTGGGCCTAAAAACTGTAATGTTTTTCATACAATAACAACTATGTACACAGTTATATAAATATAATCTTAATATATAAAGTAATGACTTTCTGGAGTTTTTGAAACTACTGTTATTTATACTAATGTTATAAAGCTAAAAAGTTTTCTTGTTTGATTGTCGTTTCTTTATACGCGCCAATCTCCGGAACTGTTAGTCGGATTCGAAATTTTGTAATGGTTAGAATACTCATTGAAGAAGGTAATAGGTTAACATCACGCTACGAGCCTTAGGAACGGAGCAGTGACGAACGCGAGTGAAACTGCAGAGTACGGCTAGTATACTATATTTGATATGAATATACCTACTTGCAATGTTCTTAATTCTTGGTTGCTTAATGCTCAACCTACCGTAAGTATGGGATTGATTGTAGGTATGGGGGGGTTCGGAAAAAATCACGAAATATCACAAGGGTCAAAGGTGACTTATTACACGTATTTATTTTTTCGTTAAAGGCGCTATTATATCTGTATTTAACGATAATAGATATTCTGATTTTTCAAATATATATATGGAAATAAAAAAAGTACGATTTTGTCTTTCTACACCCTCACCTCGTATCACCAGGGGGGAGGGGGGGTTAAAAAGTTGTTAAAAAACATCACGTGATTAATGGACGGGCCCCTATGCGCCCGAATGCTATAGTTTTAGCTTAGGAACATCTGTATATACTTTTTATTCTGGTCGACAGTTCTTGTTTGTTGTTTTCGGCTACTAGATTAATTAATTACCAAAACTATTTTGAATTAAAAAAAAAACCGTAATCCCAACTCTTCATCAATCAAAATGTTTCACAAATAAAGCAAAACCGTTTTTCAAACAAAGACAAACCAATCAATAATATTTGGTTATGTGTCAAATTTATTTTTATGGACCTCGCTCATTATTATCTACTCAGACCTGGATGAAGAACGTGTCAATAGGTCAAGCAAATATGAACTTCGACCTGATTACTATAACAGTGGGTATAATAATTACAATAATCTATGTCGCGAATTATGTGATGATAATATTGGATCTACATACGGATTGGCCCTACTTGGTATTCATATATACTCGTCTAAAGGTCTACTCAGGATCTGAATTAGTTTGCGGGCGACGAACTTTTGGGGAAGTCGTCGTCCGAACAGATACAGGCCCGAGAGGTAGGGCGTAGTGTTCCACGCGCGCTTCTCAGAGGAGTGCGACCCACGGGTGACGGTCGCACCGGGTGACGGGACCCGTCTAGGGTAAGACGGGTCCAATGCCTATCGGGGGTTGCGGAAGAATGAAATGGCGATTCTCGCTCCCCCGATCATAGACAATTAGCGGAACACCGGGGTGGTTTTTAGTCGGTAAGAGTCCGACAGACCCCTTCGCTTCCCCAAAGGCGGAAGACATCCATGAGGATCTTCCACCCCGTCACCAAAAAAAAAAATAAGGATCTGAATTAGTTACATTCAAAATAATAAAGTGGAAACGTAATATACAAAATGTTCCGAGCAAAAAGAAACAGTTATCATGCTATGGCTATGGCTACTAACTTTAGTTAACTACTCATCTGCGCTTTAGTTACCAAATTAACATCTTATTTAAATAAAAAACTTTTATTTTGTATTTTCGCTGTTTTTTGTATAAAAGAAGATAAACTGTAGTCGGTAATATAATGATTTACTGTTTTGCAGTATTTTAAGATTTTATTGTTTTGTGACCGGATACGCCTAGACTGTGTTCAGATGACGGCAGCGAGATCGCGCGTTTACCGCTCGAGAAACAAACGTAAAACCCCTTTTGGCAGTTCAGTTGGAGTTCTGTATTCCTTGAAAATGGCCGTAAAAGTGAACAGAAAATGAAAACAGTTTTTTTTTTAATTCGGGTTCATTTCTAGTAGGTATTTTGTATATTGATGTTTGGAAGTTGTATATACTTATTACAAGTCAGTGCGAAAACTTTCATTGTACGATGCAGGATCAGTAGTACCTAAGTAGTTCAGCTTCTCTTCGCTAGATGACGCTGAAGTAATTTTTGGTGTATGTGGATACGCATGTGGCGTTCACATTTATTATTAAATAACTCCAAATTTTCTATAAATGTATCTATTTTTAGGAACCACAAGTAAACATCGTTATATTATACACTAGCCTTCCCCGCAGTTTAACTGCGTTTGTGGTCACTGCTCCACTCCTATTGGTCGTAGCGTGATGGCCTTCCTTGATAAATGGGCAATACAACACTAAAATAATTTTTAATTTCAAAACAGTAGTTCCGGAGATTAGCGCGTTCAACCAACCAAACAAACTCTTCAGCTTTATAAAATTAGCATAGATTCAAGCTTTTGGCAATTCATTAGTTTCACATTCATCGCGGTAAACCATTGGTATATGTTAATACCGAATAGAGACTAATAAACTAACATTGACAAGTGAAAATATGACCAGGCAAGTGTTAAGATTATCTTCTATTCATTCAAATGTAGGTAATATCATTTATCAACACTCGATAGTAATCAAACTTGAGTTTATAGCAATTAAAAAATAATTTCTTCAGCAAACAAGCAAAAACAGGAAACGTGTCCGTTAAATCTCATTCTTGAGGTAAAATTCTGGTCAAACTACGCTTTAATATCTATTAAACTTTCGCGTTCCATGATTTACGATAACATTAACGGGAATTAACGCGATAGTTCAAGTTTGTACACACATTACATACTTACAGACAGTCCTGTGACAATGGCCAGTGTCCGGCTGTAAACTTACGTTACACGTCTTTCACGCTGCGGTTAGAGCTGGCTTAAAGTGCCTGGCCTGCCCGTGACTTCTGACGATGCCGTCGAATGTACTACCGCCGCGATACATAGGTAGTTTGTTTACACGTTATCAAATACAGATTTGAATGTCATCTCAAAACTAGATTGGCTTTCTTAAATTTTGCTAGCCATTATAAGGTCATCTGGCCGCTATATTCTATAAATAAGGTTAAATGCTTATTAAAGTTTCAAGGCCAACTACGACCTTGAAATGCGATCACTGTTAAAAAGCAATCGAATGAGGCATTTGTCGTGAATGATGCGGAGCAGATTTTGCTGCTGATTTGACTACAAAATACATGAAAGAGCACATCCATTGATATATCCCTAACTGCATAAAAAATGCTATCTATAATATTTCACGTAAATTTTAAAAAGGTATTACATACCTTTGATTTTTCTGACGTTTCGACCAGGTTGCACTGACCGTGGTTACAGGCAGACTGGCTCAGTGGTTCACGCCCTCCTTCGTCGAATCCGTGAGGTAGAAGGTTCTTCATCCAGCCTCACAGTTTTGATATTTTTGATAAATTTGTTGTTTCGCTATGTACCGTCACATACTATACTCACAGTATCCTTATTCTCTAAGCAAACCGATGTGTCCCTATACTCTATTTTGTCCAACTGAACCAGTCATCCTGTGACTACGGCCAGTGCAACCTGGTGGAAACGTCCGGCAAATCAAAGGTATGTTTTAATACGTGATCGCTTTAAATAAAAAATGCACCGTTATGGCTGTGGCTTTCGTGTATCATAAATTCACGATTACATTAACGCACGCATGGCGCAATGGTTGCACCGAGGGTCTGGGGGTGCGATTCCCACACGGGACAAATCATTGTGTGATCTACAAATAGTTGTCCCGACTCCGGGTGTTCTTTGCATCCTAGTTAAGCGCAATGTTTGTAAAGATATTATTTCTGTTCGATTTGGAGCCCGCAGTGAAACTTCCTTCACTACAGAAGAGCGCGACTAGACAACACTACCATCATAGTATTAATTTTTTCCACTATCGAGTAAGCCGGACCACAGCCTAAATGAAAGAAAAACGAGAACTTAAATAACATGAGACACCTCATACACGGTCTGATTCCAAACTAGGCAGAACCAGTACTATAGTGACCAGACTGCTGATAAAGATACTTATATATTACTAAATACATACATATTTTAGATAAATTACATCCAGTCAGAACAAATGATCGTGTTCATCACAATTATTCGTCCTGGGTGGGAATCGAACCCACGACCTCTGAGTCAGCAGTCAAGATAACTAACCACTAGACCAACAGGCCCGTAAAACATAATAAACAAGACTGATCTAAGATTAGGTTATAAAATGAATACAACTGTCCGAGTGCATAGTTACCTAGCAGTACCGTTAGGTAACTCGACACAATTTGATTTGTGTCACGTTCACGCGCCACCTTCTTAAGGCTTCAGTGTTACAGTTGAGACGTACAAGGTAATATCTATTAGTTACGATCAATGGTTTAATGGCGAGTTTTGTCTATTATAACAACGTCCCCAAATTCTATGTAGTACAACTTAAAATGTTCAGAGACAGGGCCAATTTTATTTTATTTATTTCATTTGAAAGTATGTATATGTACATTTCTACAAAAAGCATCTGGTTCAACTAGTTTTAATTAATTAGACATCCGAATCCGGCACGAATAGCGTGCAATTAACTTGGGAGCAATAACATTAGCGGTGTTAAAACAAAGCTTTACGTGGCTTTACCTACAAAGATTTAGACCAAGTGTTCTGATGACGGGCGTTCGCCGCGCGTCGAACGCGCGTTAGGTTTTTGTATAAATGGCCGAATCCTTTTATTTTAAACGTGTTGTCGCAATGTACGGCAAAACAATGATCTAATAGCTGGCGTCAACGCCGTAGATGTTGGCGCTGTGTCGAACGCGCTTCAGCAAAACGGACGTTCAACGCCCGTCATCTGAACATGGCCATATATAAAATAAATAATATATTTAAACCCATGACGAGGTATTTTAACATAATAATTTAATTAATTTCTTTAATTTTCTCAGTGACCCTAAATGTAGGTAGGTACAATGAACTAAAACGCAACTGTAACAAAAAAGAAAAACCAAAAGACTTCATTTATAATTCTCACTTTTTCTTATAATTGGAACGCAACGAATTCAAATTGTACAAAATAAAGTAATTTCTGTAATGCCTGTTTTCAGTTTTATGATGTTAGACTAAGTTTGATAGAGCTCACTCTTCAAGCGACAAAAAAGTAAACCTTGTGCTTAATCGCATTAACACAGCGCTTGTAAGTGTTGGAAAAAGTAATTACACATGTTTTTTATTGGACATAAACTTACAATTTACTTCACAGCACCTTGAAGAATAAAAAATAAGTCATGCTCTAAATCCGTTCGACTAAGAACACTCAAATTACTGAAATAAATGAGAAGAACCGTGTTAAAATTTAACTACGAAAAAAAAACAAAAAGTACACACAACGAAAACACACAAGCAACGCAAATTAGCAAAGAGCAATGAAACAAGACGAACAAAAAATGTGACACTACGAACATAGATTAAGCGATTTTCAAACTTATTGAATGAACTTCACGACCATGCTAAGAAATAGGGTTGCCACCCGCGCATTATAATAAAGTATAAAATATATACTCTGTTTCATACTTTGTCGTATGTCGTACACGTACCTTATCCGAGCACGAGTAGATTTAATAAGTAACGCTTTAAATCTGGTGTATTTCTTTCATTAGAAACACAATTTTATTAAGAATAAACTTAAAGTGAAACAAACTTACCTAATCTTACAATTTAGACCACGAATACCTTATTTAGATGCCTAATTGACATATTGTACCGTATTTCTACGATATATCGTAATCAAGTCAAATTATGTTAGAAATGTATTTAATACAACATATCATATAACGTTGAAAATTATATATTGGAATCCAATCTCATCCTATTTCAAATTAATTATTATCACGGTAAAATTTACAAAAAAAGTACACCATGAATCACTTTTCTTTTTTCAAAATAATATTTTCTGTTTTTTTTTAATACTTTACTAACTTAAACATGGTGGCAACCCTATGCGAGGACCTACGTCCAATAAATGGCAGTCGCGCAGTGTCCGCTTTAGCGACCACGCTGGGTGCGCCGAGGCAGACGATGGCCATCGCGTCGAAGAAGGAAGAGTGAGGAGCCATGACCACCACCGGAGCGTCACGCGACTTCGGCGGCAAGTGATGCCGACCCAAGACCTTCACGCGATGGAAACCAGCAGCCACCACCACCAACCGCATTAGCGATAAGATTGAGAACCGCAGTTTGCTGTAAAACATTATCTTACTGTTACAAACAATAAGTAAAAATGTTTTGTGGAATTATTAATTTTAAGAATTGGAAATATTCTTGGGAAGAATCTAAATGATCATGTATTGGATTGAAAAGAGGTTTATAAACTGACAACCAAACTAAATTTGAAAAATATATTTATTTTATTCGAATTCGTCCTTTTCATTTTGTATTCCAAACAGATCCCACTTTTTAAAATTGGTATTATTATATTGGTATTACTTTAAAAAAAAGTGGTACATCCTTTCAGTACAGTACTTTAATTTCGGCTTATTTTGAAAAAACATAACACTATAAAGACGGGCTGAAATATTTTTAATGACGACACCCAGTTCTTATAAACTTGTTTTGGTGTTAGTTTTAAAAGGTAGTATCCGTTTGGAACACAAAATAAATATGACTACACAGAATTACGAATGGTATTCGTATGAAATAGATCGTAAAATATAGTGACATACATAAGTGTGGAAACAAAAGGACTATCCTTTTACACAAAAATAAAAAATCTAAATCTAAAATATCTATACTAATCCTCAGTCATATCATACAAGAAGTTTGCTTATTATAAAAATGAATGATATGTAAACTAGCTAAGATCCCTTTTCTGACTATGTAATCTTTTTTTTACAGTGATTATGCAACTTTACTCTACTTTACTAGTAAATTAGTAAATTCAAATCTAAAAGAAAGTTGTTACCTCATCATCAGCTGTCATCGCATGTAAGTACGTGCAACAAACAATCTCTACCGGTGAGATAACTGATGATTTTAACATCGCCAAACTGTGTTAAGTAATATGTTTGTTGGCGATAATGGCGCTGTTTTTTTACATATGGTAGGCAAATATAGATTTTTCTTAAAACACATTAAATAATATTATCTATTAACAGGTAATTTTTCAGCCTTATCTTTAAAGTGCAGTACATAATATATTTTATTTTTGTTCGTATATCTCATAAAACATTATGAATATTGTTGGAGTTAAGTATTGCTTTGTTCTTTTCCCATTGGTAATAGTTTTTTTTCACACATTTACCTTGTCTATGCTATATGTATGTGTTACTAGCTGTATTATGTACTAGCAGCGCCCCGCGGTTTCACCCGCGTAAATCCCGATCCCGTGGAAATATTGGGATAAAAAGTAGCCTATGTGGTAATCCAGGTCTCCAGCTATCTACATACCAAGTTTCATCGCAATCGGTTCAGTAGTTTTGGCGTGAAAGAGTAACAAACATCCATACATCCTCTTACACGTTTATAATATTAGTAGGATTACTAACATCACGCTACAACTAATAGGAGCGGAGCATCAATGAAAAATTTTGCAAAAACGGGGAAAATTTACAAACGCGGACGAAGTTTGTATAGCCTTCCTCGATAAATGGGCTATCCAACCCTAAAATATTTTTTTTAATTCGAACCAGTAGTTCCTGAGATTAGTGCGTTCAACCAAAGAAACAAACAAACTTTTCAGCTTTATAATATTATAAGTATAGATTGGTTCTTTATATTTATCTATTTAACATTGCTCTAACGCAATTAGATATTCTACTTTTGCATGTACTGGTAGTATTTTACATTTATTAAATAACACATCACAGTTTGGTCTACAATTCAGTTTACTTTTTTGTTGACAAGATAAATTAGCCTAATTTGTAATTGATTTACTTTATCTAATTGTGTTTGACATGTTAAACCATAACTGCCTAATTCATAACTAATTAATGAGTCGGTGAGAAATATTTGCGTGAAAGAGGAACAAACATCCTTCCAACCCACAAACTTTCGCCTTTATAATATTAGTAAGATCAAGATAAAAGGTTCGTCGGAATCTTTTTTTTTATATATGTTCACCGATTACTCAAAGACACCTGAACCAATTTGGAAAATTCTTTTTTCGTTTCAAAGGGTATACTTCCCAGCTGGTCCCATTTAAATTTTATCGAAATCAGTCGAGCGGTTTCTTAAAAAACAACAAATATCAAAAAATTTTATACATTGATGATGTTTTCGTTTGCTCCGAAACATCGCTGTCTCATTGGAGCAGTGCGTTTAGTTGGCCTACCCATATTATATTTAAACTAAATACATCTATGTTCCACTAAAAGCACTTTTTTAAAAGATAATTAATTAAGTGATTATTAATTTCCTAATACGCTCAGTAACTTGAAAATGTCAAAGGTGTGCGACCGGGAAGCGATTAACGACCGGTTAAGACGACAAAAGATAAAAGGCATTATTACAACGAATGTCAGACATTAAAGTGTTGTAAAAACATCCAGCTTACGATCGGCACAAGGTTGCATTTACATGTCTTGATGTAAATGCAATTATGGCGTTTTTATTTTTCGGAGCATCGAACTATAACGCGTGTTCTGGGCATCTCTCATGTACTTACCTGTCTATAATGATTACTTACTACTTTTTCACAATACCTGTCTTACCGGGTTGCCTATAATGACTGGTTTAGTCATTATAGGCAACCCGGTAAGACAGGTATTGTGAACTGGCAACACTATTATTGGACCGCTTTCGCACAACAAAAAGTAACGTTTTGAATTTCGAAATAGAAAACGAAAGTTTTGTCAAAACATGACAGTCGCTGGAAGTGCTTAGTTACAGGAAGTAGCTTTTTTCGAATACATATCGAAAGTCTGTGAGTACATTCTAAATTTGAATTACCTATTACTTTTTATATTACTCTTCTCTTCAATATATTTGTTTTCCTTCCAGCAACATAGTTCGATTACCTTGTTCGATCAATCGCACGAAGAGAGATTTTTAAATACACTATTCGATTACCTACTCGAACCACGTAAACCTATAACTTATAGGTGCTTATTGTTCGATTCATTAGTCTAACCATAAGAACTTACAATTTTTCAGTGCTTATTGTTCGGTTTATTTAGCAAAAAAATAATTAAAACATCTTAGCTTATTAGTCGAATGCTGTACACACCAGTATAAACTAAACAACAATGAATCAAGCGATAACCCCTTCGGAGCAAAATGTACAAAACGCAAAATGAGGACGACACGCAAAATGTACAAGAAGACATTAAAGTCTCTCTCACATTGGTGACACGGCGGCGCCTGGACGCCTGGAGTTTTAGTGTTGTATATTATGCGAATGCGAAGAATATGTATGAGACGGAGGCGTCTTGTGTGTCGAAAAGTGTGTATTTAAAAATCCTCGTCGTGCGACTAATCGAACAACGTAATCGAACTATGTTGCCAGCAGGATTTTTTCACTTGTTTGTAAAAGAAAGTGAAAAAGACTGGATCGTACTGACTTAAACGCCTGGCGAGTGGCGGCTGATAACGGGTTATGTTGTCGATCAAACCCGTATTTTTTTAAGTTAAACTCTCCTCAATCAAGATAGAGGTATTTTTGTCGTTGTTATTTTCACATTGTAGGTGTCTATGTCCATACAAGTTCAATTTTTAATAGTCTGTGGAGTGTAAGTGCAAGTCAAAAAGCTCTAACGTAGTGTTTATTTATTCTTTGGCAAAAAGCTTTCATTATAATGTTGCACATTTATTTACTTTTTGAAAAAAGAAAAAATACCATTTGAAAAAAGTATCTGTGAATTAAGATCGAATTTCGAACACCCTACTACCCTTACTTATTTCTTGTATTACTACAATAATTTTATTATACTACTAGCAGCGCCCCGCGGTTTCACCCGCGTAAGTCCCGATCCCGTGTGAATATCGGGATAAAAAGTAGCCTATATGCTAATCCAGGTCTGCAGCTATCTACATACCAAGTTTCATCGCAATCGGTTCAGTAGTTTTGGCGTGAAAGAGTAACATCCATACATCCATACATCCATACATCCATACATCCATACATCCACACATCCATACATCCTCACAAACTTTCACGTTTATAATATTAGTAGGATTAGCAGCGCCTCGCGGTTTCACCCGCGTAAGTCCCGAGTCCTGATCCCGTGGGAATGTCGGGATAAAAAGTAGCCTATGCGTTAATCCAGGTCTCCAGCTATCTACATACCAAGCATCATCGCAATCGGTCCAGTAGTTTTTGTTTGAAAATATTACAAACATACACACAAATGTTTTCTCTTTATAATATTAGTTTAGAGTAATTAAATAAAAATAATAAGTGTAATCAAAGATATATTTTCTTAAGGTTACGCTGAATGGAATTCAAATAAGGAACTTGTGAGAAGACACATATATAATTATACATATAGATAACGCAACGATCTGTATGAAAACAAAACAAAAAAACTACCGTTATTTATCGATATGTGTTCGAGTAAAACTTATATTATGTAAAAATCGATTAGGTACCTTCATCGGTTTTGTAATAATCTGCCATGTCGCCATTATTTCGCTTTAAGATGCGTACGATTACATTAACGGATGATTTTACTGTAATCATGGAACGCGAAAGCTTAAAATTTTTGATATACACTCGAGAGCAATTAATCCGGGTCACATAAAAATACCCGAAAATCTCGAAAACTAAGAATGCTATCTCATGCCCGGTTCCTATAGGCAAGAAACGATTCGTTTTAACGGTCAAATTTCGTTAAATTTTCAACGAAAATTTTACAAAACAAATCATTTCTTGATTATAGGAACCGGGCATTACTGAATTGAATTTTGATGGATGCTAGCTTAGTGAATTAAGTGAAACATTTTAGTTTACAGACGTGAAATAAGTTTTAGTCAACAGAAAAGTTACAGTCAAAACAGTAATGATTAATTACTACTGCTTATCATAACTATAATAAAACGTCCGTCTGTTTATTTGCATTAGCTCTGTCGTTAATCGAATGTCAATAACGATGTCGATGTTATGATGTGAAAGTTTTGTCCACCATTAAATGATCATTAGTCATAATGATTAAGATATTATACACGCCTTATTTTAGCTTGACCTGTATCTATCTATCTATGTAACGAAATCTGTCAACGTAGATTTCAACAACTTAAAGACGTCTGATAAATAAATAATAGTTTAAAAAAAAAACACGGTTTAATAGCAAACAGAACTAAAAAGTAATAATATTTTTGAACATGAAGAGTTGTTCTATGGCGATATAAAGTCTACTGGATTAAAAAAATTCTAAAAAGTTTAAAACAAGACTTTAAATATTAAAAATTAAAAAATATAATAAAAAAGCGTGGGGTGCTTGACGTCAAATGGTACAAATAGTTATTTGATAGCCATTTATAAAAGTAGAGTCATCATAACTATATAGTAAAAACCACACACAGATCACGTTAAGCTTATAACACCCCTCCTTTTTTCGGGAAGTAAAAAGTGTTATATTGACTAAGGATTAATGCGTATACTTTGTAATGCGACAAATGAAATATGTAGGTACTTATACGACATAATATGAACAAGATAATCAAATCGGTGAACGAAACAACACAACAAATATCAATCAATCAATCAATCGATTAGCCACTGCTGGGCACAGGCCCCGCCCATGGCCAACCCATTGCCACTTAAGCGTGCTTTATTCTGCGAGCTATGTCGGTAACTTAAATATGCATGAGATTTATTAAGAAAATACCCTCATCAATTAACCCCCAAAAAAAACAAAAGTGTCAGTCGTAGGACTGCACGTCAGAAGTGAAAACACATACACACATCTATATGTCATCATGGCAATATATATCATCTGATCGTGACGGTCACGCGAGCTCAGTGCTTTTTCCCCATACCAAACTTGCCCAACGTGCCTAAAGTTTTCACTTTAAAAAGTGATGCCATCTACTAGTGACATCATCATAAGCACAGATAAAATAATAGTTTGTCATAAATACATACAGATCCCGGTATCCCTGGATATTTCGTGTCGTTAATTTTGTCACTACATATTTAGTTCACAAGTTTATTAAAGTAAAGATATCACTTCCATAGACAAATTAGTATATTGTTTTCACTTTTATTAAACTAATTACATTTGTAAAGATTAATTAATAAGGAGCTGACAAAACTCAATGGTTAGATTAGCGCCCTCTAGCTGATCTATATATGTATTATTAGCGTGACGGTAACGAGTTCAGGGCTTTTTCCCCATAACAAAAGTGCACAAACGTGGCTAAAGAAGTTTTCACTTCAATAATTGCATAAGTTCGTTTGTGCCTTCGCTTTTGGCTTTTCGAAGCCAATGCATGTACCTATTGCACATAAACGCCTAATGATGCGACAGCAGTACATGAAAATACGCGACCACATTCGCAATCAAACTGAGACAAAACAAGTGAACAATGTTTTTTTAAAGTGAAAACTTCTTTAGGCATGTTGTGCACTTTTGGTATGGGGAAAAAGCACTGAACTCGGGTGACCGTCAGGCGCAGATCTGGGGGCATGGTAGTGGTAGACGAGCCAGGCGCAACGCAAAACGTAGTAACGTAGTGCCTTGGCTTATGAATAAGAACTGGCTACAAGAACAACAGAAATTAATTAACTAATTAATAATAAAATAAATTAATTACTACAACAGAAAAGTAATGAACAGTGAATAAATTTTTCACCTTACGCCCATGTGACGGTAGTGAAACGGCCAGACCACATGTTTTGACTAAGGTGTAGAGTTTGTGAAATTAGGGCGTGTAGAACTAGAAGCTTGGCTTTACATGCTATCTGATAACTTTTTGACAGTGCGAGCCATATGGTGTCATCTTGGCAACATTTTACATGAAAATGTTTTTGGTGGGATACAGATATAATATATGTGTTTTCTTTTACTTCTGACGTGGAATTCACGTCTGACGACTGACAGTATTTTTTATAAAAAATACTAGCAACGGAGTCACACATTACTAGTATTCTTGTTAACCCCTCCAGCTAAGCTTGTGTAAGGAGTGGTTTCACGTCGGTAGTGTACTGGGTGGGGTTCGTTCAAACCCACTTGATCGCAAATCCGACGCCTTAGGCGCCCATTACACGGTAGGTGTTTCTATCTATCAGTTTTGCCACAATCAAAACGGTGATTGACGAATAACCTATCGTCTAATGCATTGATTGACGGTTGCATTATGAGATTTTAATGTCAATATTATTTCATCAATCACCAACGAACATGCGTCAATCATCACTTTTGGTAATGATTGACGTTTGCATGAGCGTCTAATGGACGCCTTATCCTTTATACCGCCGCTTAGACATGCATTGACGAAGATTTGACTAATATCATAGACATGTCGGATTATAAGAAGTGCCGAATAAGACAGAGGCCGGATTATCGCGGGTCAATTGTATTGTGATTGGTCATTGCTCCTGATGCTGTGAAATAGCAAGTAGCCAACCACGATAAAGTAAATGATGCAGATCTCAGCATAATTATGACACGTCTTCTTGTTAACCCCCGACGCAAAAAGAGGAGTGTTACAAGTTTGTCTGTGTGTCTGTCTGTGGAATCGTAGCTGCCAAACGGATGAACCGATTTGAGTGCGGTTTTTTTTGTTTGAAAGATGACTTGATCTTGATGATTGAGTGTTCTTAGATATACTTAATTCAAGAAAATCTGTTCAGCCGTTCGAAGATAATCAGTTCTTTTGTAATCGTTAAAGGGATTTTCGAGTAGGAGTTTGATATTTAAAATGTTTAATTTATGATTATTTTGCCGTGTGGTAGACGCTTACCTTCTTACATGTCATCTCCATGCTGAATCATCATGCTGCATTAAGGACCTATTGAGAGTCTTTAATGAAGCATGATAATTGGCTTACATCAATCAATACAAAAAACGGTCATGCATGCATGACAGCACATAACGCAAGTCATGCCGCATGATCATCTAGGGACCGCTTATGACTCAGTGACGGTTATGTAGGTTTGTGAATTGTCCGCACGTAACTACATAGGTGATTACAGTAATACGTTTCCAGGTGTAATGATCTTAACGGTCTGCTGACGGGCCAAAATATCCACAGTATACAGTATTATAAGCTTTGTGACGACCTATAACATTGTTAGAGACGAATCGCTCGATTCTATTCGATTATCACTATTTATCACTCAGCTCAGTGTTTATATTTATATGCATGAATATGTTTATTTGAAATGGTCTCGGTATTTTTATTTATTGTTAGATGACGGTAAACGATAAAACTAGTTATGTGAATGTGATGATCGTCCGATATCGGGCGAAAAATTGCTATAAATAGCTTGTTTTTATCGTCTCTAGGTTTGTGAAAGTGTTGCTTTTTTTTAAAGTGATACGACTGACCTATTGGCTTTGTACCAGTTATCGAGTTTTCCAAAAATTTCTTCACAGGAGGTCTATTTATAATCCCTAGACCCCAAAACAACCGCCAGTTAAAAAGTTCATATATATATGTGGCGACAATATACATACATATTATATATGTATGTATATTGTCGCCACATTATAAACTCTTATTTATTTTATTAAAAATAGGGACAAACTATAAAAGATGATAACACAGTTCACTATTTAATAAAAACAAGTTAATAGACATTATTTTGACTGGTTATGCCGGTAACGCAATACTATTGGTCGATTGATAAATATTAACGAATAGTGGGTTTATAAAAGGAAAAATAAGATGAGAACTTCACTTGAGTGCAAACAGAGGTACGAAAAACTTGTCAGTTGCTGTTAGTTAGTGATTTTCATAGTGTATATCAGTGGTTTTGAGACTGTTTCTAACATGTATGTATGTACTAAAGGGGGGTACTGGGAGGCAAATTTCCAAAAAAAATAAAAAACCACGAATCCTACCTCTGCGGGCCTGCTGCGGGCCCAGTTTTTTTTAACTTATAGCACATGTTGTTGCTTTTTGCACGTCTTCTCCATATAAACTTTAAGAACCTATTCAGAAATTTCACATTCCTGTCTGTGTGCGTTTGTTTAAAAATGCGTACAAAGAATTCTCCTCGCGTATTAACATACCTAACTAACTAACATAACTTGAGACACCTCAAACACTACCGTCTCATCCCAAACTAATTAGAGCCTGTACCATGGGAAGCAGACTGCTGATAAACATACATACATACATATTAAATGTGGACACGCAGACACAGAACAAATTATTGTTCTGGGTGGGAATCGAAACCACCAGCTCTGGCTCAGCAGTCAGGATTCACTATCCTGACTGGTGAGCCAGAGCTGGTGTGGCAGAGTGATTCACTAATCACTCCTAGCAGGATCACTCACAGACTCACAGACTGACATGACTCACAGATCACTCACAGTGATCCTGCTAGGAGTGATTAATGAATCACTTGACCAACAGCTGCGTCTGTTAACTTTTAGACTGTCTGACCGCTGCATTTAGTAGAGTGAAGGGATGATAGGAATTCCCCTAGATAAGCGGCTTTAATTCGAGAAGAAATATTCAATCTGCCTCCTTATTTTGGTTCAACTGTAGACGAAATAGTCACAAGAGAAAAAAACAAGAATTCATTGTGATCATTAGATTTGAAAAAAACTTTTCTAGTTTAAATTATAATAATTAGCACTAAATTCATTATCATCATAAATACAAATAAATAAAATTGAAGTGTCTGTTTGTAATGTCAAAATAATAGTTTTTTTAAGCTCATACAGTTAGGGGGCGTCCATAAATTACGTGAGGTGTTTAAGGGGGGGAGGGGGTCGAGTCAAATCTCATCTAATCTTACGTTGGAGAGAGGGGGGGTCTCGGCAAATATCACGCAATTTTTTTTCTGATTGAAACAAAAAAAAAATTATACTATTTTGGTCCATTTAATCCAGATTGTACATGCATAAGATTTAATCTTAATCGTAATCGTAATACGATAAAGATCATTCACTAATTCGTTCAATAGAAAATAATTTCATTCATACTTCGACGTTATACATTTACTTACTGTCAAACCACCATATTTGTTTTATACCAAATAGCTCAATTCAATCTGAATTCACGGTACAGTGTAGCCCGTCCTTTGTTTTCGCGCCACTGTCAGCCGAACGCGCGACTCGATGAACGAGAGCGTACGAGCTGAGTGGCAGCGACACACGGACAGGTTCCAACCTGCTTTGTTTATTCTTGTAAATGTTTTACTCGACTCAGTGCATGCTCTTACTAATTTAAAATGAGTTATCAAGATTTTTATAACGCATACGTCAAACGATACGTCTATAAGACGAAGAAATCCTGCCAGGACGATGTAATAAAATTATGGAATACAGCGAAGCAAAAATTCCCGAAGAAAGAAGAGTTAATACATCACATTCAACATGAGATTGAAAAGCTTCTCAGGGAAGCCACTGAGAGAAAAGTTCGGTCTACTTTAGCATTTCTTCAAAAGGTAGGTTAAATATATTTTTTTAAGAAAATAATACTTTTTTTTATATAAAATTTAATGTTACAATTAAGGAATTCCTTTCGCTCCAGTTAAGTTACAACAACTGTAGTAGTCAATATTCAATAAATTAAAATAAAGAACCCATAAAAATTAAAAAATAAATAGTATATGAGGCATTAATCTTTGAAATTTTGAAAATTAAAAAAAAAATAGTTAAATACGAAAATTAATTTGGCTCTTTCATCAGCTGCTTTTATCAGCTGCTAGTAACCTGTCCGTGATTTGGCAACGCTATATTTCGGTTGTTTACATTTTCATTTGCACAATATAACCTCAACCATGTTAAAGTTTTTGCAGTCAATGCAAATAAATAAATTAATTAAAAATATTAAATCACAAAACTATAACATTCTTATGTCTCATGGCAGGAATGCTAGTATTTTTTAATTATTGTTTTATTTTTCAATTATGAAATATGAAAATTTGTTAAAAATAAATAATTTATAAGTATGTATGAAAAGCATAAGTGCATTGAAGTTTAGTTTAAATTTATTGAATGATCTGAAGCTCGCGCGCTACGCAACGTTGCCAAATGTTCTGACGCTATTTAAATGCAGATTACTCAAAAATTTTCTGTGATTTTATAATTTTAATTTCTCTATAAATTCCACGGCAACCTATAGATTTTATTGCAAAAAATCAAACCTGAATATTTCGAAAACCTTATTTTGGGTTTTTTTTTTTTTACCTCATCTAATCAATGGTTAATGCCATAATTTGAGAAAGTTGTTAAGGTCTGACTTTCTCGTAAGACTCGAAAAAAATACTAACATTTTTAGATTTTTTTTTTTTTAAATTTGCACGCTGAAGAATAAATTAAACTTCACTAGTAGATAAATAAGGACTTCAACTATTAGATAAAAATTAATTTTATGCATAATCTAATATTTTTTATTTAACATTGATGGCAAAAGGACCTCCTTAATAGCATTAAAAAAAACTGAAACAGTGAAATTCTTGATAAAATATGCAAAATCATAACTACAAAATATTAGTGCGGGCACTACTGTTTTCACGTAATTCAATATTTCTTAATTTTGTGTTAATCTATCTCTTTAATTTATTGGATTCATTTCTTTATTATGATATTTTGATTTCAGACTAACACTAAGATCTCTAACAGTTCTTCGATTCAGGCTGGTACAAGCACTGAGAGTGTTCCAAACGTGGAATGTGAAGGTCAGGTTCAGATCAACGATCATAATATTCAACACGCGGAATCTGCGGTTCAGGATGAGATTAATGACGAGCAGTCAGAAGATCAAGATTTGGACGGTGGCCCTCAACCGGCAGGTTAGTATTCGTCTTTCTTTCTAAAGGTGACGTTTTCTTCATTTTGTCCTATTCTAAATAAAAGTTTTCTGTATTTCACAGGCGCTTCGAAACGAAAAAATCAGCCTCTTGTGATCAGCGATGATGAGGATGAAGCTATGTCGAACACTACACCATCCAACGTACGTCCCACTCCAGCACAAGATAATATAAAGAAAAAGATTACTAAGCTGCATGCGGAGCTTGACTTAACGGAAAGACGCAAAAGATCTCTTGTAGCTGACGGTACTGAATTTGATAAAGCATGTAATTTGCGGCGAGAAATTGACATTTGTGAGAAGAAGCTCAAGCTTAAAGAAAATCAAAGAGTGTACTCTATGACGCACAGAA
Source organism: Callimorpha dominula (assembly GCA_949752705.1). NCBI lineage: Eukaryota > Metazoa > Arthropoda > Insecta > Lepidoptera > Erebidae > Callimorpha > Callimorpha dominula. The sequence continues at coordinate 20,246,086 of OX457003.1, read as the reverse complement.
AAAATCAAAAACAAAAATTAATTGAACTATGTTCAAAGAATCCCGATGCAGCTAAGTCGTTGACGCCTCGTGATGGCCCTGGACGCCCACGTTTAGAAAAAGAACAGTCTGAATTGCTAAAAACAATAAGTGATTTAGCCCTGTTTGGTGCGTCTGCTGAAGAGCGACGTCGTTGTGAGATAGTTCGCACGGTCCATACGCTTTCAGAACTTACAAATAAACTAAGCGAGCTGGGATTTAATATTTCACGAAGTGCTACTTATATTCGACTGTTACCTAGACGGGCAAATACACGAGAAGCTAAACGCCATGTGGTGACTGTGCCGGTGAAGCTGAGTCGTCCTGAAGCTGACCATCATAAGGCACACCAAGACCAATACTTTTCTGTGGCCTCCATAAGGTCGCTGGAAACGATAGCCTCAGTACTTGGTCCTGACTCCGTAACTTTTTTATCTCAGGATGACAAAGCCCGCGTCCCCATCGGCCTGACAGCGGCAAACAAGCAGGCGCCATTATTAATGCACGTTGAATATAAAGTGTCGTTACCAGATCACGACTTTGTGATTGCTTCGAGGCACAAATTAATTCCAAGCGTGTATGCTTTGTGTGAAGTGAAACCTAATGAGATGGGATGACCAGAAGCTGTTTCATATAGTGGACCAACTTACATAGCAAAACGAAGTGGCAAGCACTCTTCGTCAACTGCAACTAGTCACGCTCAAGACTTGGACACTCTTTTAACAACTGAGTCTTTTTCCAAATTTACAAAGAATTTAGACAGCAAAGTTAAACCTGTTCTTATAATTTCAAGTGACGGTGGGCCTGACGAGAATCCGCGATATCGCAAAGTGATCGCACACGCCATAGAGCATTTTAAACAATATGATTTGGACGCAGTATTTATTGTGACTAATGCCCCTGGCAGGAGCGCATTCAACAGAGTAGAGAGACGCATGGCTCCACTTAGTCGAGAACTAACAGGCGTTGTTCTTCCCCATGATTCTTTTGGGACACATCTTGACTCCAGCGGCAGAACATTAGACGAAAGTCTGGAAAAGGATAATTTCAAAAAGGCAGGGGATATTTTGGCTGAAATATGATCTGCAGTTTGCATTGACGGGCACGAAGCTGTTGCTGAATATATAGACCCGAATAATGACACTTCCAGCGTTCCAGACCTGCCAGGCGAAGAATGGTACACTGAGCACGTTAGAGAGAGCCAATATTTACTCCAGGTACATTGGCAGTTGGTGTATATCAAATTTTTATGCGTGCCTATTTCATTTTTTTTTATTTTTTAACAAGCACGAATATTAACAAATTTTTATTAAGAGTTACAAAGGGAAATTGTTATTAATTTTTTCTAGGTTGTAAAATGCGATGACCAGAAGTGCTGCAGCCCACGCCGGAGTGATCTGCATATGATTCTTCACGACCGTTTTCTGCCACCTCCGTACCCTATCACTCAAGTTGATGGACATTTGACAATTCCGGACTTTAAAGAGCATGACGGAAAGTCATTTGCTCCATTTCTAATACGCCACTGCCTACCGATTCAACCGCTAAATGCCGCGAGATCATAAGGCGTGCTGATCGCCTTATGATCTCTATTGCCCAAGTGTACGTGATGATTTAGAGAAAAGATGCTGCAGTACATGCGGTATTTACTTTGCATCTAGCACAAGAGCTGCAGAGCACAGACGATCAGCCCACATTGCACCAGCTAAGCAAGCGCGTATGTTCCGAAAAGTGCGACCCACACGGATTGTCACAAGACAAGCTAATGAATTACTTTGTGCAAGTGCCAATGGCTTAGAGTGGCTAGATCAGAACGAAGTTGAAGGATCAGATGATTTTACTGAAAATCATATGGACATGTTGGTTCCAATAGTCTCTCTTGAGACCGTGCATGATTCTCCATGGACTGAATTAGAGTAGATACTCTTTTTTAATCTAAGTAGTTACGATTTAAGTATTCTATTGTTAAATTTTTATTACACTTATAATTAAACTCTCAGCAACATTGATTACTAGTCATAACTAGTCGTAAATAAAAGCACGAAGCAAATTTGTTTTTTTTTTTTACAATAACAATCCAACACGTTTACGTAAGAAACTCACATTTTGAAAAATCTCACGTGAGATTGGGAGATGGGGGAGGGGGTTGAATAAAATCTCACGACATCTCACCAGGGGGGGAGGGAGGGGCAGAAAATTAAAAAAAACACCTCACGTAATTTATGGACGCCCCCTTATTTGCACGCATACCTATCCCGAAAAATCAGTTTTTAATTTTTTTGTCAGTCTGTTTGTTGCTGCTAATCTCCAGGTTACGGAGTCACGGATCACGGTTGGACTGCTTTCCATGGGACTTTCACTGGCAGATAGCTGACTTTAACTGGCAGAAAGCTGGTGTTATAACGAGTAATTTAGGCTACTTTTATTTTGGAAAAAGAATAAGAGTTCCGCGCAAAGTATATAAATATGTACACGCGAGCGAAGCCGCGCGGGAACTGCTAGTCATTAATAAAGAAATTACACTAATTAACGAATGCTATGCTCAATGGATACAGTGTATAATATTTAGGAACTAGATAAGAATTGTAAATAACGTTTTTCCTACTATAATTTAAAAAAATATAAACTTTTTATTGCACTTACATAAAAAGTAACAATAATTACAGTACTGCAGCTAAGTGGTGAGTGTTTTCGACAGTATGAATAGATTTTTTTAAAGACAATCGTCACGAAGGCAAGCCCACTATCCCACTAATATTATAAATGTGAAAGTATGAATGGATGGATGGATGTTTGTTACTCTTTCACGCAAAAACCACTGAACCGATTGGTATGTAGATCGCTGGAGACCTGGATTAACGCATAGGCTACTTTTTCATTCCGCGTCTGTCTGTCTGTTCGCGATAAAGTCAATAACTACCGAACGGGTTTTCAAGGCAAGTTTAGGTGTATAATATCATTAAAGTTTTGTGTAAAGCGGCTGAAATATGACGATGATTGTTGAAGATGTCGGATAAAATCAATATATGCTTTGCTACCCGTGCGAAGCCGGGACGGGTCGCTAGTTATTAATAAATTATTAGTTAGTAGGTACTTCTCCGGGGAAGTGAAGATAACAATTGGGCTAAGTTGACGTGGCGCGGGCAGCTCGATTGAAGCAGCTGCACTCTCGCCTCGGCGCGTATTTAGTTTCTGGCAATTTGTGTATCGTGAGGAACTTTGTAAATATACGAGTAATTGTCACAAAATATACCCAGATTGGAAGGTAGGGCGGGGGGGGGGGCAGGTTTGGGTGTAACAACGTTACAATTCTATGACGGCTATCGATGCGGTGCGGTCGTCCTCTTGCTGGAGAAAATTATCTTTTCATGGAAAATACGTAGTAAGAAGTGGTGGAAACCACTTCTTTTGCGAGTAGAAGTAAGCGATAGAGGCTGTGGAAAGGAAACGAGCGAGAAGGAGTACTTTTCCAGACACAAAAGATACGATCTCCGGATGAGTAAGGCGATGTGTTTTACATGCCTATCTTTAAGTGTAAACTCAAAACGGCATAGGCCACATACTCTAGGCCAGTGCTTCCTAATTAGTTTCCTTCCGGACCGCAATGTTGAATTTGCAAAATGTTGAATTCCCAAAATGTACGCACCACTTCAGGAAATACCTCAAACTCGCGTACCACTTATCGCAGATAAAAAATCTGTTTGTTTTTAATATTTCTTCTTAAAATTTTAGACCTATTTCTTGTCGGTGAAGCAATCGCCACACTTCTCTATCCTCTGCGATCTTTTTGATCTCAGAGGTTCAGTTGAGTTGTCGGTTCTTATCAAGTGGTTAACCAATTTCCCCCTTCTGTTATCTGTAGTTTCCAACAACTGTCGCTCTTTATTTACTATTACTAGAATATCCTCGATGGTCCAATCTGTCTGTCTCTTTGGATTAGTTCACGTTTCGCAGCCATAAACTGCAATGCTGTAATGTACGTTTTAATTAGCCATTTCCTTGTTTTGAGGTTGATTTTGGCTATAAATAGATGTTTTTGCGGTTAAAGGCTTGTTCGGCTATTGAGAATCCTTCTATGATATCAGAAGAACAACTTGAGTCATGTGTTATTCAGGTAACAAAATATTTAGAACTGTGTATATGATGTATTTTCGATTGTAATTTTACTAGATATGGATTGCAATTTAAAGGTGATAAGAACTTTCGTTTTGTTCATGTTTAATCCAAATTCCCTATAAGTGTCGTTCATTATTATTAACAATTGTTGAAAATTGTTTATATTGCCGTCTATTGCTGCTGTATTCGCTGCAAATCTGGTAAATTGTATAGTCTCCCTTACCTGTTTTTAGAATTTCCTTATTGCACACTCAATAAAAATGCTAAAAATCAAAGGTGACAGACGGCAACCCTGTCTAGCCGCCGCCTGCTTTGTTGTTGTCAAGTGAATGTTGCGCGTACCCCTTAATGCGACTTCGCGTACCCCTGGGGGTACGCGTACCACTAATTGGGAAACACTGCTCTAGGCTATACCTGGGTCCCTGGCCTACACCTCCACGTGACAGAACATTGAAAAAGAAGACTCTAGTGCTTATATTTTCAACATAGCTCAAAATGTTTAACAAAGAGAAAGCATTTTAAAATAACACTTTTAAGTTAACTTAACTGAAATATACAAAACCTTTAAAAAATATAATGAAAAAATATATTTCAATAACTATTCTCAGATGTCAATAAGTATACAAATGGTTTTTAAAGTATTCGTTTAACTCATCTAACAGTAAAAGCAACAGGTCCATTGTAACTTGGAATATTACCATGACAAATTGAAAAAATAATGTTTATTTTTTTATAGCGCTCCATAGGCTTTAATCACGTAATAGTTATTTAAAACTTTTATACCAATAATGATTCTATATGTACTTATTTGCTTAATCTAAAGCACTATGTTTTATGGTGTACTAGCAGGCCCCGCGGTTTCACCCGCGTAAGTCCCGATCCCGTGGAAATATCGAGATAAAAAGTAGCCTATATGTTAATTCAGGTCTCCAGCTATGTACATACCAAGTTTCATCGCAATCGGTTCAGTAGTTTTGGCGTGAAAGAGTAACAAACATCCATCCATACATCCTCACAAACTTTCACGTTTATAATATTAGTAGGAAGTAGGATTATAAACTAGCTGACCCGCGCAACTACGTCTGCGTTTGTAAATTTATCACTTTAAATTTATTGAATAACCCTAATTTATACGACAAAAACCGAAGGATAACGATTTTGCAACTTATCAAACAAATAATTTTTATCTAATTGCTCACAATTTTGAATCGGAAACAATCCTAACCCAAATTTTGTAATTAAATGCGCCCGAGAATCGGTGGGCCGCAATCTCGCACGATGGCGACGACGTAAACACACAGTAAGTGCGAAGCGTTCGTATAAGTTACTTGTAACTAGGGTTTTCGCGTACCCGACATTTTTCACATACCTGGGTAAGCAAACAGCATGATAAACGTGTCTCTAAGAGCTTCTCCGACGTTCAAGAACCCGCAGTGCGCCGTCAGACCGCGCAACCTAGCAGCCCATTGCGCATATGTCTCCCGCTCTTGTTGCGTAGCCGCGTAAAATTTTTAATGTTCGGCGAATCCACATTTATTTATTTCAAACTTCATACACATTTGTACAAAGGCAGACTTAATGCCCAGGGCATTCTCTAGTAGTCAACCTTGGGGATGTAGAAATGTTTTAAGCACGTCATCATGCGGAACGTCCTGTGGCTGCTTTGGCAACGCAAGATCCGCCGCCATCTTGTGTGTGGCATCCGCGAGTGCCTCAGCAAAATAGCTCGTCGCTTTGTTATCGTAGTATCACTCGTCCCGGTGCAGCGGTGATGTCGTTAGCCACACTTGCACATTATGATCAAACACCGATAAAATTCCAAAACTTGTGCCGGACATTTTCACTTTTTATTTACGTAGGTACTCGTCGCCAGTAAGAAATACAAGGACACGAGTGAAACGAGAGCTTGCTAGTGACGCATTCACTTTTATTCGCTGTCAAACTTAGCGGTGCGTAGGCACACGCACACATACTCAACAGTAGCACACTCTTGCAAATTCACTGCTCAGACTTTTGGCTTCGAGAAACCTCCAGATCCTATCAGCAGTGATTGTTTGTATTTCCTGCGGTTGCACGATGTGCAACCTTAGGTTAATTAGTGGGTCAAAAAAGCATAGAATATGCAGTTTCCTCTGCCTCTCGACAGAATCTGCATATTGTGTTCTCGCCCAACTTTAGGTTGAACATGTATTATGTTTTTTCAGTTTACAGTGTCCGGTGAGGATTCTTATTATTGCACAGGTTTTGTATCTTTTGCGGTCGATAAGTTCTTTGAATACTTTGTTATCATAGCCCTTTATTAAGGCTTTCGAGTGCCTTAGACCAGTCGTGGTTTTCCATCTTTTAATTGCGATTGATGTATATTGGGCATTTATGATTGAATAAGCTCTGATGCCGCAGAATGGTTGGCCTGAGTGGCCAACCTGAGTGGCCTGGTACCCATCTTAATTTGATTTTGTTTGATTGCCCCGTGCGTTTCGAGCGTCCCCTGGTGTCGAAGATAGCGCACTAGCTATTAAACAAGCCGTACGTTGTAGGCTGTTTCATTTCTTTGAGGTAGTCGTTTGACTTAATTTACAGCAGCAGATGGCAGCTCCATACGTTACGATTTGCCTTGCATTCGCCGTGTATATCCATAGGGTAATCTTGGGCTGACCTGGCTGTTACCACTTCGCCACGAGTCCTAGGAGAGAACCATGTGATTTTTTAACTATCTTTTCCCAAGGCTTCGCACGGCCTATTTAATGTAATTTATTGCTCGCGTGAAAGTACATTTTGTCAATCAATTCCCTATCCCTCGTGAATGCTACTTTTTTTTGGGATGAAATGTATCCATGTCCTTTTCTGTACACCGGACTACGTGTATTCAAAAGTTAGCCTGACCACAGATAGGATAATAGTTACCTCGTGCCTGACTAAACTCCCTACAAATTATGTTTAATTCAAATAACATCTCACACACAGCCGTCTAATCCCAAACTATGCAGAACCTGTACTATGGTAACTAGACTACTGATAAGTAATACATACATATTATTATAGATAAATCACACCTAGACATAGAACAAAGGATCGTGCTCATCACACAATTATTTGTAATGGGTGGAAATCGAATCTACGACCTATGGTTCAGCAGTCAAGATCACTAACCACTAGACCTTCAGGCCAAAACATGAAACATTTCTCAGAAACATTGTTGTTGATGTCATTTGGCAGTGGGATTTGACTGTCACTATCACTAAAACGTGATTCCTAAAGGTATATAATAGGGGGCAAACGAGCAGACAGGGTCACCTGATGGTAAATGACTAACGCCGTCCATGAGCACCTGCAACTCAAAAGTCACAAGTGGGTTGCCGGCCTTTAAGGTGGTGGTGGGTAGGGGAAGGTTCGAATAAGGGGCGAGGAATGGAGAGAGGAAGAGGGAAGGGTTAGGGCCACCGGTGACCTCACTCACTCGGCGAAAAGCAAGGTAAGGATTGCTTCACTGCCGGTTTTTCTGTGAGGCTGTGGTATCTCTCCGGTCGAGTCGGCCCATACGTGCCGAAGCATGGCTCTTTCACTGTTAAATTCAAATTGTCTGATAGGTTAGCTAAATATAAGGTTGGCAATAGTACATTACCTGTTCACCTACGTATTATTAAATACCGGTAGCCGATATGCATGATGTTATTACTTTTAAAATACAATAAAATGGCCTCAATTTACATAATAAAGCATTATAGTAGTAGGAGTTCATAGTTCCAAAACGACTTACTGGTTAACTTTTGTAACTATCGTATACATACATAATTAAACAAAACATAATATTATCCCAAAGAAAACAAAGACGATGCTTGGGCAGACTTTGGTTTTCCCAGTTATCGACTATGGTGATGTGTGCTATCTCGACTTTAATGTTGATCTGCTTAACAAACTAGACCGACTTCTCAAAAATTGCATTCGATTTATACTCAACTTGCGAAAGTATGATCTCATTTCCACTTATCGCACCCAACTGTCATGGTTGCCTATAAGAAAACGCCGCAGTTTGAGGGCGTTGACTATGTTGTACTCTTTTCTCTACTCACCTACTTATCTAACATCTAACTTCCAACATCTCTGCTCTAACCATGTCAGAAATCTCCGCTCTTCTAATAATCTTCTCCTTCTTTGTCTTTCTCATAATTCCAGTCTGGTTCATTCTTTGTTCGCTGACCAAGCTGTAAACCTCTGGAACGCGCTTCCACAAGAAATCAGGATCTTCAGTAACCGGTTCTTTTTTAATGTTAAAGTACGCAAGCTCCACAGTGAAATAATTTATTGTTTATGTATTTATATTTATGTATGTACATATGTATATGTAGTAAATTTATGTAGGCTTATTAATGTAATACATTTTTTATTACTTTATCTTATGGCTATTAAATATACACCTGCCACACACGGTTCTGCATCACCCAAAGGTTGACTGGAAGTCCGCCTTATGCAATGTATTTGCATTAAGTATAAATAAATAAATAAAATATTTATATGTATACCAGCAGCAATTTGCATTAAAATAGCGTATGTCCTTTTTATTTTATTTAAATCGGTACAGTAGTTTTGGCGTGAAAAGGTGACTGACAGACAGACAGACAGAGTTACTTTGGCATTTATAATATTAGCAAGAAATAGTAAGGATTAGCATAAATCTATTCTTGATCTCTCAATCCGAGTTTACGGTAGAGTATTGGCTGCTTTTAGCCTGTCATTTGTCCAGAATAACCAATTTGTGAAATGTATAGTTTTGGAGGTCGACCCCGACCGCAATGCACTGTTAAGAGCGAAAGTATGTGTTGGTAACTGGTTACACAAAATAGTTACGACACTAATAAAAGATAATAAGTACGAACACACGACGAAATTTCGCCAAAATTGTAGGCTTTTTTACCACATGATTGGCCTGTTGGTCTAGTTGTTAGTGACCCTGACTGCTGAGCTAGAGGTCGTGGGTTCGATTCCCACCCAGGACAAATGATTGCGTGATGAGCATGATCATTTGTTTTGTGTCTAGGTGTAATTTATCTATAATATGTATGTATTTTGAAATATATAAGTATGGTTATCAGCAGTCTGGTTACCATAGTACAGGCTCTGCCTATTTCTGGTCAATTATGTGGTTGAACTGACCGTGGAGGTCTCAAAAAAAATGTACGTTCACTTGAAAACCTTAGAGTTGTCCAAACTTTATACTTAAGTTGTTAAAATATAGAAAATACCTCGCTTTAATGTAGCGTTTGTCGAATAATTCAGCACTTTTTTCTGGATCAAAAGGTGTCACCACCCTATCTCCTTTTTTGTAACCTTGACCTTGGCCGCCCTTTGGACATTACATTATTCTTGATATAATTTTATTATGAAAATGTATTGTAAAAATAGTGTACAATTAAAGAGTTATCTATCTATCTTATATTAAAATTCCATGATGATCGGTCGAGTAGTTAATGTTCGCAAGTGTAACAAACAAACTCACAATCGCAATTACAATATTAATCACTAGCTGCTACCCTTTGGCTAAGTAGAATCCATACTTTAAGTAGCCTTTTGATAGGTCTCCCTTACAAACTTTCGTATCTCATTTCACCCCCTTCAAGTTTTATTTTCACGACAATAGGTAGCCTATGCCATTGCACAAAGTCTCAGTTCCAAATATCATCAAAAGTGTAGTGTAGCAGACAGAGTAATTTTCGCATTTGTAATATTCGTATAGATTAAGTTACGGTTAGAGTATAAGTGTAGTTAGGCTATTATTACGTTAATAAGAATAAGTTAATTGTACTCCTCAAGACGAATCAATCGAGCCCAAACTCGATTAGTTTATCTTGTTTAGTTAAGAAGTTCCTATGGCCGTCTTCCGGCTCCATCATCAGAACACCTCCATGGCAAAGTTTAGGCTTCGTTCGACGTTATTAGTTAGGTCCTGTACAGCATCACAGGTGGATCTGTTCTTACGAAATCCAAACTGTTGTGGTGACAATAACTTGTGATGCTCAAGGTAATACACCAATCTTTTGTTAATCAGTCTTTCGAGTACCTTGGAAAGTGCACTAAGAACAGCGATAGGTCGGTAATTGTTAGGCAAATTTCTATCTCCACCCTTGTGGATAGGGTTAATAATCGCTTTTTTTAAAGAAGTGGGGAATACAGCGGTGTTGAAACAGAGATTAAAAATGTAGGAGAGTATAGGAGCTAGTAGAACGGAGTATCTCTTTAGAATTAAAGGCTAGATGCCATCCCAACCGGTAGCAGCGTTCAACCTGAGAGATTTGATTACAAGGGTAATTTCGTCAGGGTCTGTATAGTCCAGAACAAAAGAGGATGCAGTTTTGGAATTATGGATTGGCCTATTGTGCAACATACTGTTAGCTAGGTTCTAGGTTTTTGCCGATATTGGCAAAGAAGGAATTTACATTATTGCACGATTCGATAGGAGATAGAGAGGAATTGAGTAATTGAGTAGATGGATTTTTAGGTTTGTTAGTATATGTGAGCCTTTTAATAGTGTCCCATAGTGTTTTTGAATTATTACTAGCTTGTGCTAATTCTTGTTTGTCAAATGCCCTTTTTGTTTTTTTTTAAATAGTAGTACAGAAGTTTCTATATCGTTTATATGTGGTTTTAAGTATATCGTTATCCGGTGATTGTTTAAGTTTTCTGCGTAGTGTTCTTAATACACCGCAATAGACCAGGCGTAATCCAGGGTTTAATTATTTTCTTTCTGGAAGATATTTTCTTGACCACAGTATTTTTACTAATAGCTGATGTTAGTAAATCTATCAGTTCGTCGATAGCAACATTTGGATCTGTATTGGCAAATATAGGAGTGAAATTTAGTTCTCTTATAGTTTCATCCAGCCCTTTGTAGTCGGTCTTAGTAATAGTAAGAGTAGCGGGCGTTCGTTGACGTTCATGGGTTAGACAAAGTAGAGATGAGTGGTGGTCGGTTATTGTAGTGTTATAAACAAAACAATGGTTAGGGGATTTCGTTCTTAGGATTATGTGATCTAGACAATTGTTGTCTCTTGTAGGAAGATTATGGGCGGGCAAATAACCGTGAAACGCTAGAAAATTTAAGTAATCATGAGCACGGGTATCAATAGCAGTAGGTTTAATATCTATGTTTAGGTCGCCTGTTATAACAACTGTCATAAAGTGAGATAGAGTTAGAAGTATAGTACTCATGGCTGATAAGAAGTTACTAATATTGTCATTAGATGGAGATCGATAAATGCAAATTATGGCTATATCAGATCTAATCTTTAGTATAAGACCTGAAGCAGTTTGGCGTAAGTCAGGTTCTTCACAAGCGGCAAGTAAGTTGGACTTCATGTATACCACAACCCCATTGCTTTGGTTGATGTGGTTAGTGGTGGTAAATGTGGTATAGTTTTGAAGCACTGGAACAAAAGAGTTACTAGAACACGACAGCCAACACTCATATCATTAAACAGGTCCTTTTTCAACTTAAACTGTAATTTTTTACTAAAAAATATGTAATGACGTACTTCACAATTTGCATTGTTTTTTTTTTAAATAACTTTTAATCATATCGCAAATAGTACAAATTCAATATTTTTTTTTTTTTTTTTATTGTTCAAATTAATTCCAGATATCTAACATTATCTACATGTAAGCTACTCACTTAAACCGTAACGGTTTTTGTGTGAGCAGAGTTCGCGTTCGCCATACATATTAGGTAGGTAACTATATCTTATACCTGTAAGATATAAATACCCATAAACTACATACAGAATCTTAGATTAAATCAGTTTAAAATTGATTATCTTATTACTAGTTTAGATTTGCTGTTACACGCGTGTACGCGCAGGTGTACACGCACACACCTTATATAGTTATACACATACCTATGACTGCATCATGCGTAGTCAATGCGCGTACACACACACACACACACACACTCACACACACCCATATTAGATTGCATAACGCAGTAAACAAATTAATTAAACCCAAAATATGTGTAGGTATGTATGTATGTACGTACACATACAAACACGCATTTACAGAATATTGAGACTACATACATTCCAAGGTTGTATGTTCAGGGTTTTTTTTTGAGATGTTTTTTTATTACTAAAATAAAGACGTAAAATAAGAATAGATAGTTAAGTTCGTAAATATATGTAAAGTAGTTTTTTTATAATTTCGTTTTGTTATAAGAACGTGTCATAGATTATGCTTGATTATAAAAATAAATGTAAGGTGAAGGGAGCCGTGAAAATCTTTTCAACTAAACTGAGTACTCACGTTTTGTTCAATGAAATTCATATTTTTTTTTTATATTTGAAAATGCTAAAATGACTCTACCCCAAATATCAGTGACAGCACTGCGTAGAACCATCGTGTTTGGACTCATTTGAAAAGTCTCATGGAGACCTTATATAAATAATGTTTGAGTAAAATATGAAAACGCAGTTTAGTTCAACTTGATCTCGGTTCCTGCCATTGGTCTAATCGTTTGACGGAGGATAGAGACCTAAATGATTGATGATGTCACCTACCTGATGGTAGACTCCCGAAGGTGGTTATAGCATCTCAGTGATGGTACTACGTAGAACCATCGAGTTTGGACTCATTTGAAAAGGCTTATGGAGACCTTGATGACTGATGATGTCACCTACCTGATGGTCGACTCCGAAGGTGGGTATAGGATCTCAGTAACAGCACTGCGTAGAACCATCGTGTGTGGACTCATTTGAAAAGTCTCATGGAGACCTTAGTGACTGATGTTGTCGCCTACCTGATGGCGGACTCCGAAGGTGGGTATAGGATCTCAGTGACAGCACTACGTAGAACCATCGTGTTTGGACTCATTTGAAAGGTATCATAGAGACCTTGGTGACTCATGGTGTCACCCTACTTGATGGTGGACTCCGAAGGTGGGTTTAGGATCTCGGTGACAGCACTACGTAGAAACATCGTGTTTGGAACCCGAATTACGAAATCAGGAAGTTCAGGAGTCAACAGAAACATACGATCTGACTATTGATAAGGGGCAGAGCAAATTATGACAGTAATTTATTCTGTTTGCTTCCACTGCGGTATTTTTTAGATAAATTATTTTTCAGATATATTATAAATGATTACGTTTTTATAGATATCTATACACGATAAAACAAAAAATATTAAAACATTAGATGTTTAAAAAATTAAAAAAGAATCAATATTGAATTTTTGTAAGCAGTTACTACGGTAACTTTTTTTATAAATTTAAATCGGAAAAAGTTAACAACCAAGACGGGACAGTCTAGTTGGCAGAGTATTCCCCTTTAGATTTTAGCACTCAGAAACTTTTTGAGGACATCAAGCTGTACATTTACATTTCTTTGGTAACCACACCAAATATAAAAACGATTTCTGTAACAGTCCACAAAAGTCGCGATTCTACCGTAAGCATTTTTTACAAGTTTCTTATGGCAGAAAATATGTTTTTTTGTTAATATTATTGCAGGGCATTCCAGAAGTCTCGTTGACAGTAAACATCGTTGAAAATTTTCATAGCGTGGTTGCCAAATTTGTGGGTGGTAAAAGAGTAAATTACTACTTAATTACAGTTAACTTTAACACTAAAAGGAAACCTGTTTCCATAATACATAAAACAATTGTTAGGCAAAGTCCTAAGGGCAAAAGCACCCGTGCACAATTAGGTAAATGTTGAAAGCTAGGTCATCCTATTTTCGTTACTGAGAACTGATACGCACTTACCTGGTTATCATCAGACCTTCAGAATGTGTCATGTAGTAGCACCCGTGCATAATTAAGTAAATGTTGAAAGCTAGGTGATCTTAACAATTTCCGTTACTGTGAACCGATAAGCACTTATCTGGTCATCATAAGACCTTCAGAATGTAACATGCAGTAGCACCCGTACTTAATTAGATACATTTTAAAAGCTAAGTCATCCTAACTATTTCCGTTACTGAAAACCGATAAGCACTTAACTGGTCATCATAAGACCTTCAGAATGTATCATGCAGTAGCAAATCGGATCCCGTTTGCTCGAACATGAACACATTAGCTGGAAAGCCTTCTCCTCGAATGACTTGAGCTCGACAGATTATGAGTCCGATAGTTTGTTATACCGATACATCAAAATCTCAAACGAACATAGCTGGATGAATCGAATTCGAAAGGATACAAATCTTGACGCATAATTTCTCGAAAGATAGTAACCTCAAGTTAAGGGTACTGTAAATTTATATTTAATAAAAAAAATGATTTTAATCTTTGCTCGAATGTTTGACTTTTAAAAGTCAAATGAACGGGGCAGGAGTAACGAATCATACGTCCTTGTACTAAACTTGACAGAGCGTAACATAATCTACCGCATCTTTACCTTTACAAAGATGGCACAAGTTAAAAAATAACATATCTTGCAGAGCATATAATTGAGTTACGATTGAGTATTCAATAACGACAAACGCAATCCATTAATAGTTTCTAAATTATTTATTAACTAACCAGCTGTTGCCCGCGACATCGTTCGCCTGGAAATTTTGGTAAAATCTAACTCACGGGAACCGTACATATACTGGGATAAAAAGACCAGACTATAATCTATCTCAGTGCCAATTTTCATCAAGATCCGTTCAAACGTTTTTGCGTGAAAGAGAAACAAAAAAAACTTCCATCCATATAACCTCACACACTTTCTCCTTAATAATATTAAATGCTAACTTTCATCCGCTGCTTCACTTTTATGCCCATTTGTTAATACAAATGACCAGAATACAAATTTTAAATCATTATAGTGTTGAAAGGAATTCACAAAAAACACAAGCAATCTGACTAATGTCAGTCAGGTCGTTTCCAAATGATCAACAACAGATGATCACGTGACTCGTTAAATTAACACAAATTGAAACTCATCCCGTATGTACTCATTATCGTTCTGCGAAAGATTAAAACACATTAACTTGTACAATAGACCATTGTTGTGATATAAGAAAGTGTTCATCAATTTGTGCTTTAATTCGAGCTATCTTAATACGTAAAAGAATCAATCTTACAGAAGATAAGATCAGTATTTCTACTTGGTGACTCTCTGTTGATGAGTAGGGACCCCAAAGCTCTAGGGATAGGGTTGGTATTGTACCACTTATAACCAAGTACATATTTCTATAATTATTTATCTTTAAAAAAAAGTATCACCGACTTCGATGTGCCTAAATCATGCTAAATTGTAATAAGGGGCCATCCATAAATTACGTCACACGAATTTTGGAAGGCCAACTAAACGCACTGCTCTAATGAGACAGCGAAAATATCATCGATGTATACAACTTTTAGATATTTGTTGATTTTTTAAAACCCGCTCAACCTATTTCGATAAATTTAAATGGGACCACCTGGAAAAAAAATATTTTTTTCCGCATTGGTTCAGGCGTCTTCGAGTAATCGGTGAACATACATAAAAAAAAAGATTCCGACCAATTGAGAACCTCCTACTTTTTTTAAAGTCAGTTAAAAATGGACCTTGCTTTTTGCCATGTGAATATTTTTATCTCAAGCCAAGCTAAGCATACACACACATTGTTCCGTATGCATTTCGAATTTGTTTTGCACAAATAAACCTGTATACATAACACACATTAGGCAAACATTTTATTATTATTATGAGAATTGATACCGACAGACATTATTTCCTTATAGATTTGCTCAAATTTTCATATATTTGCATTTGCGGCGTTTTGAACAGAAACTAGAACAAGAGCCGGTAATGACGTCTGATTATATTTATATCCTAAAGCATTCAGTAAATTTATAATAGGTATTCAAAAAGTGATCGAATGCCTGATGATTTATGGTCTAAAATTAAAAAGCGCTTCTCAATAGATTAATGTCCGTATTTATGACCTGGTTATAGTAGGTTATTTTTTTTTATGTGTTTGTTTGAACACACTAATCCCCGGCTCTACTGGTCCGATTTTTTTAATTATTTTTGTTTTAATTTTTAAATTGCCTTTTATTGAGTACTGTTAGCCTATTTGTATATCACAGCAGATAGGAGTTGATTTAGAGAATGGCGTGGGCAACAATAATTTTATACAATAAATATTTTTTCACAATCTTTAAAATGTTAACATTAACCAAATGTGAAAGTTACATATAACCATTGTTATTTTTAACACTAAAGCGGTAAATAAGCATACGGTGAACGGCCATCCTTAACTAGGTAACGCTTGAATGGGTATTCAAGCGTTACCTAGTTAAGGATGGCCTCATTTAGATTTGCCGATTTTTTATACTCTTAAAGCCTTGAAGACCATACAACGCCCGTAGACGAGGACTCGATGAAGAGTGCGGTTCTGTATTAAGAGTTTGTGCTGACAAACCAGGTAGATACTACAGTGCGATCGGCAACCCTCAATGCACTTTGTGGCCGATAGTGTTGTATATAATATAGTCGCCAGAATTTCAGGATATGTATAGATGACAGGCATTGGCCCAGCGTGTCGAGCGCGCGTACAAAAAGCGTGTTGATTACTTAAACGAAATTCGTACTTGTGTTGTCGCCACATCAAAAACTCTTATTTATTTTATTAAAAATAGGGCCAAACTATAATACATGAATTGATAACACAGTTCACTATTTAATAAAAATAAGTTAATAGATATTATTTTGACTGGTTATACCGGTAACGCAATACTATTGGTCGATGGATAAATATTAACAAATTGTGGGATTATAAAAGGGTAGCAATATGTTTAGAACGATTGACTTGAGTGCAAACAGCGGTACGAACAACTTGGCAGTTGCTGTTAGTTAGTGATTTTCATAGTGTATATCAGTGGTAACGAGACTGTTTCTAACACTTGTTTGTTATCTTTTGAACGCCACGGTCAGCTATATCCGACAAACGAAAAAAATTTGCCAACGATGCCACCGACGGCAATGACCGACAAAAATACAACATTTTTGCACATTACTTTTGGTGTTTCAATAATCTATTATAATTATTTTGTATTATATTGAAAGGACGCTCCTTTATACAGACAGGGTTGTCAGAGTGGAGGTGTTCATAATTAAAGGTGACCACTTAAAATGCTTGTTTGCAAAAAAAGTACAGCCTGTAAAAGTACAAGATTAGGTTAGATATAGTTATTATAGTTTTTATAAACGTGAAAGTTTGTGACGATGTATGTATGTTTGTATGTAAGGATGTTTGTTACTCTTTCAGGCCAAAACTACTGAACTGATTGTGATGAAACTTGGTATGTGGTATATCAGCTGGAGACCTGAATTAACATAACGGCTACTTTTTATCCCGATATTCGGACGGGATCCTGACTTACGCGGGTGAAACCGCGGGGCGCTGCTAGTTAATGATAAATTATGAATTAATTTATAATTTTCCTGATTCCACGAGCGCTCACGTTGAATTCGACGTGGACAAAACATGTTAATCATTATTTTTTATACATTTACTATATAACAAGTCCCGAAAAAAGGCGAATGCTTTAATTTTTGTATTGTATGAACCTGATAACCGGTTTTAATATACCTAAAAATGTTTCTTTTTGTATATTTGTCATGGTCTACAGTCGACTATATTAGAATAATTATTATGTAGAATTGATTAAAAAATAAAACTAAAATACCGTTAACTTGTCGATAACCAGTTAACATAACATTATTCTCGAAAGAACTATGTATAAATTGGTGTATATGTATATCAAATGGTAGAATGAGAACAGAATAGTATACAGGTTATTACAGAAAGGTGTGGTCATATTGACTGGCATATTGGTCTAGTGGTTAGTGACCCTGACTGCTGAGCCAAAGGTCGTGGGTTCGATTCCCACCCAGGACAAATAATTATGTGATGAGCACTGTGTCTGGGTATAATTTATCAATAATGTGTATGTATTTAAAAATATATAAGTATTTTATAAGTAGTCCATGCCATATTTAGTCTGATACCATATTACTGGTTCTGCCTAGTTTGGGATCAGACAGCCGTGTGTGAGGTGTGTGAAATCATTATTTAAGGGAAACATTGTATTTATTTGTTAATAATAATTTAATAGCAATAATAACTTGAGACACCTCACATACGGCCGCCTGATCCCAAACTATACAGAGCCTATACCATGGTATACCAGACTGCTGATAAAATATATTAAATACATACATATCATAGATAAATTACACCACAACGAGACTCAGAACAAATGATCGAGCTCATCACCCCATTATTTGTCCTGGATGGGAATCCATTACACGGCCTCTGGCTCAGTAGTCAGGGTCACTAACCACTAGACAATCAGGCCCGTCAGATTTAAATAAACATAAAAGTTACATTTTGAAATACAATACATGTAGACGTACAAAAAATGACTAAGAAATCACGAGGACCTATCGGGTACAGGAACCAAGCTACCGGTGGTTACGGTTCCAGAAAAGGAAACCTCATTATGCATGCTATATCGAGGAAGACTACGTTCTGCATCAGGCCAGCTGCATTAATCCAGCCGCCTAACGTGAGCCTCTGAAAGTGATGGTCGAGGCTCTTAGCAATTAATTAACCCATGGGCCAAAATGACTATAGGCACAACAATTGCGAAATCCACATCCCACATGTCGGCAAGCTCGTGGACTAAATCCAAATACTTTGTTTGTTTTTCTTTTCCAGCCCTGAAGAGATTGTCGTCATGGGAAATGGTGACGTCATCCATAATTGCTCGGCGCTCTTAGCGATGAATTAGCACTATATCAGGCTTATGGGCAACAATTGTCCAGTCAGTAGTAATATATCAAACCCAGTACAATGTGGCACGACCGTTTTCAATAACCGGGGTCGAGCGTATGCCCGACTCAGTTCTTGAAAACTCTCGAATTATCCTCGAAATATGTGTGTGGCTGTCGATAATTCGACAGATACATAGTGTCGCGAGGGACTTTACAAACATTGAAACAACGGACACAAAGAACACCCAGACTCGGGACATCTAGGTACTTATTTGTGGATCACACAACACCGGCTTAGTGGCAAGGCAACCACTTTAACCATTGTGCCATGCGTGCAGTCAATTATTGATTTTTAATATAGTAACTTTTAAAAAGGAATAAAACTGTAACAGACTCACACCCACATAAACTGACACAAACTTTCACTCCCACTGTTTACAGTACAATGGAAAATATAACAGTATGACGATTTGATTGGATCATTGTTATATATAGGTATATATGACTCGGATACAACGTGACTACGCATATTTTGTACTACTTTTACCGACTACTTTTGTTGTATATAATAGTACCTAATAACAGCGACTCCGCTTGATTAGAATTAATCTTTAATGAACATTGAATTCGTAATTCAAGATTGAGTTTCAATGTACAAGATAGAGAGATACTAGGTATGTATTTGTGATGTAACGAATGTCGATTTTTCACATTCGCGAATGAAAGAAAGAAAGAAACATATTTATTTTGCACTCATACAAAGGCACAAGATATTCAAGTAGGTGCGTTACAACAAATATAAATAAAAAGCACCTCTGCACGAGCCAAAAAATATGCGATTATTTATCTCTAGTATTCGCGAATGCGAATATTGACTTTTCAACTAAAGAGCCTTTTGTTTTGGTGGGGTTTAATAATCAATTTCACCTGGTAATGACAGATAAGAAGCTGAAAACTCATATAAACATTATTTTGGGTTTTAAAATGTTGTCTCAAAAGTCTTATAAAATTTCATGTGCGTGTCTTCAAATGTTGAATTCTTTTTTTTTTGCATTTATATCGCTTTCTATGGTTCAAAAGATGTTGAAATCTATTATAAAACTGTAGAGCATAATTTTGCTTTAATTTTTTTTTTCATGCATTAACCATTTTTGCAATAGACCACGGAAAACAATAATGCAAGGCCAATCGGGGGTCCCGGTGAATAACACCTCGGATAAAGTTACTAAATCACTTTAAATTTTTATCAATTCCTGTATTTAATTTATTCTCGAAAGTTTGACGAAGGTTTGTCGTAGTTTTCTTTCAATCAATAAAATGCCACGGGCACAGCCGGAGAAGCAAGGACACTGGCACTAGCAAACGGAAATTCAACACATAATGGATGGGATTCCAAATCGATTACAAGTAGTTATTGATGCCAGGAGACGAAATATCCATTATTAATGTGACAAGTGACAATTAATTAAAATGCAGATTTCCTTATAATCAAAATATAAGTCATCAAGAAACTCTTATTTCACATTTTTGCATATTTTTACTAAGTAGTTTTAAGTAAACCATTTTATATATCACTCCTGTTAGATTCGTTTTGTAAAGGGATCACCTAATTTAGTATTGTATCAAAAATTATAAAGGAGGAATCAACATGTAATAATTGGCCGGTTGATTGTGCCTCTGAGTATATCTGTAATTAGGCTTATTAGATTAGGCCTTTTAAGTGCTTTTTCTATAAAGATTATTATGTATTATATTATTTTTTTAGTTTCGTTAATATTTTAATTTAAGTAACAAGAACAAAAGAGAAAGTGTTTTCAATTTAGTAAACCTACTCAAGACCGTTCCCATTATTCATTATGCTAATATAACTAAAAATATATAAAAGTTAGCAGATGAATTACCAGAAATAAATAATTTATTTTTAGTTTGTCAAACACATTCGCCAAATATACGCATCTTTTTTGCGAATACGAATGTTAAAAATTATGCGAATATTCGCGAATGCGAATATTCGTTACATCACTAGTATGTAATAATTGTATGTAATAGTAATACTTGTGACAACCTGTAAAATAAAGATTTTGGTTCTAACATAAATTATTTACTACCTTCGCTAGCGTTCATATAGACGACCATCACCATTAGATATTTTTTTATTTCTCGGGAACGTAGTTTTTACTCAATGAAAGGCACAGACAGCTTCCAAGAAAGTAGGAGTCATTTCGAAGGTCCAGCGGTACTTCAGCTCTGAACAGCTGCTTCATCTTTATACGGCCCAAGTTCAATCTTGCATAGAGTACTGCAGTCACCTTTGGGATGGCTCAGCTAAGTACCAACTAGAAGCTTTGAACTCTGTTGACGGAAGAGCCCGTAGGATTATAAATCTGCTCACGAATAGGGAACTACATAGCCTTGAGCATCGTCGTAAAGTCGCCTGCTTATCGGTTTTTTATAGGATTCACTTTGGTAAGTGTGCGAAAGCTCTTTTCAATTCTGTACCTTAGAGGTATACAATATTAAATCAATTTTTTTTCAAATCCTGTTTTTTACACCAATAAAATCGTTAAAGCGGGCTCTATCTTATGGTATAAAGCATTAAGCCACACGATGTCAACGAAAAGAATTATCGAATGATATATGATATTAAATTCACAAATTCAAATGTGGTATAGGATCTTAAAAGATCATATAAGTTAACGCATGATTGCAAAAGTTTTACAAAAAGATCGTATTAATTCCCGTTAATACTTAAAAAAATAATAAAGAACAAGAACATATCATGCCAATACCTTTAACATTTCCTGAACAATGTTGCATTAAAGTTATATGCTGCGTATTTTTATATCTACTGCAATATTTACGTTTTGACACTTAATGTTATGTACCTCTGAGGTACAGAATTGAACACTCACCATTCCTATATCGGACTACTAGACACAGGCAGAGATTTCATCATTTCGTTGTCGAAACACCAAAACGTCGAACTAAACGCTTTGACAGGTCCTTTTTGGTTTGAGTCGTGTGAAGTTAACTGCCTGCGTCTATTTTTCCAGTCAATTATAATCCTTGAATGTTCAAGTGTAGAGTGAATAGGTTTCTCCCGGATAGGCGTGTACCAGCTCCGTCTTTATCATCACTTTCCATCAGGTGAGTTGGAAGACAAACTCCTATTCCATTTCACAATAAAAAATACGCTATGTCCTTTTCCGTAACGTGTATACAAGACCAGGATAATTGGCGCTCCTTGGGGGAGGCCTCCGTCCAGCAGTGGACGGCGATAGGCTGATGATGATGATAATAAAACGAACTCGCATTCGCCTTTTATAATAAAGGTAATATTAGTCGTACTTGAGGTACTTGTCACATCGTTAGATCATGATGGTGGCTAGAAAGCGCGGGAAAGTGTATAAAGTGGCTGTTGGTCATAGCCACTGGACGGCAAAACCGTCTTGACCCACTAAAGCATACTTTGTAGAAGCAAATGTATTCTGTATTAGTGTCAAGTGGATGTAAAATTGTCAATAGTTCATCGCTCACGGGGCGGTGTAATAAACATTATAATAACCGAATACATTTTTTTTAAACCTTTCGACTTTCTCTTTTTCTTTTTTTTTAAGAACTGCTTTGTCAAACCAGCATACAACCCACCTCATAATAAGAGGTTATCGGTAGTAATAAACGCTTGCAACACATTTTTTTTTATCTTTATTTGATAAAATTGCCTAACAATTATTTATATTCGATATTTATTAAATATTCGATTAGAGCGCCGCGTGAGTATCGATATCACCATTCCTCATGATGAGAACATCGCAAAATCTGAATAAGTACAGAAATAGCATGTATTTATTAATAACAAAAATAGCGTGTAATAATCACGTGATCATCGACAGGTAGATGCGATAACGTTTGTCAGTGCGTGCTTCTGTGAATAAATTTAATTAACGGCTTTTATCTCCGGTCGAGCCGGCCCATACGTACCGAAGCATGGCTCTTCCACTGGTAAAAGACATTTCTCTCCTAAAATAGACATCACTTCTTTCTTCCTCCGAAGTAATATGCATGGCTATACGAATTCCTAGCTCGCCAACTTACCTAATCTTACAATTTGCATTCCTAAATTGAACGAGGAACAACATGGATTGTGTCAGAAGGCTATAATCTGGTAAAGTACCGTAATAGGTAGACAGTTGAAATTTTCACACAGTGTTTATTCCTATTTATATAAAACTACTAAAAAAAAGGAGACTTGCTGTACTAACTTTTTAACTTTCGCGTTCCATGATATAATTATGTATATATTGAGCGGCGGTAGCGTAATGGCTAAGGCGTCGACTTGCGATCAAGTGGTTGCGGGTTCGAACCCCACCCAGTGCACTGCCGACGTGAACCCACTCCTAACACAAGCATTTAGCTTAGCTGGAGGGGTTAACAAGAATACTAGTAATGTGTGATCTAACTAGTAGTCTATTAAAAGAAAAAAAAATATGTACGGACATTAATGCGATCACATAATAGGACCAGGTTTTACGTTCCGTTGTATTGCCTGACGTCGAGTGTCAGTCTGTCACTCCGGCGTGTGCAACCTGGTCGACACATCAGGCAACTCATATACATTATTAAAGGAGCCTCCATAAAATAAAAGTGATTGGTATTCCTGTCTGAAGGCTGTATTTCATGTACCTACCGCTATAGGCAGACAGATGAAATTTTCACACAACGCGTATTTCTATTGCCGCTATAACAATAAATAATAAAAAGATAATAAATGAAAAATTAAGGTGGGCCTTATAGAAGTAACTCTCTCAAGTCTCTCTGTCTGTAGGCTGTATCTTATATACCGTTAGAGATCTACAGTTGGAATTTTCAGTGTATGCCTATTGCGACTATAAGAATAAATATTAAAAATATATATAATACATTGCCATATGTACAAAAATATACATATCGTATCATACTATATATATTTTGGTCAGTTGTATAATACATAATTAATTAATTACATATAGTATAAATATACTTATTTTTAACGCCAATGCAATTGTTGTTTATTTTTATACCTTTAGTTTAAATTACATTCATGACGCTTTACAACTCCTAAAAAAAAAAATATATACTACCACTAAATGCTTATCATTGTTTATGCAATTAAAAAAACTTTCAAAACAAGGACGCAACCCTAAGTGACACACTTTTATTTCTGGCCCAATTGCCCCACTCTTTATGTAAAGTAACCTGCTGCTTCTCTGCCTGGTTCACTTGTTGTGGTAACAGTGGCCTTTCTAATAATAACTAAACAGTTATGAACGGGTTTGTTACCCTCTATAATTCTAGTTTATAATGTGCGCTTTGTACAAATTTAGATATCAATATAATGTCAGTTCGAAAGGTCATTGACCGTGTACTGTGATAGTTATAGTTAAGTTTTGGAGGCGAAATTAAGTCCCGTTTTCACTTGGAGACAATACGTGTCGCGTAACGTTCCACGTGATGTAGCCCGACACGTCACCTCCGACATCTACGATCGAGCGAAAATGGCCCCAATTCTGATACTTCACTCGCTAAATTAAAATTCACTAAATTTTCTTCATATAAGAAGTAAACCTTGTACACTTGGAAATAAGGCCTTATTTCAAATTGAAACAAGTAGGTAACATATGTCGCTATCGAAATAAGCAATTTATTTGTCGACTAAAGTCTGATACGCTTAAATAAACTTTAATACCACGTAGCAAGAGCCGCTATCCGTTGAATGCCATCTCTTTTGCTTTGTGTTTTTAGTAAGCGTCTTCGTAGGTGTAGCTTAAAAACACGTCATCCTTGTTCGTTTGGAACAAGTTTTTATACGGCAATTATACAGCGTTTGAATAAATGAAGACTCTCGCTGTGTGGAAATAAAGTTGAGTATACGTTGACAGGTTTTATTGAAATTTAGCGGCGCTGAGAAATAGATGCTAGTAACAAATAGACCTTATTACGAAGAACACTAGGTTGATTTCATATGAAGAAATTAAGTCAGGTTTTAGTTTAGTCGAGTGTACAATAGAATCGGCACCAATGTCTCACGAAGTCGCAGAATCAAACTACATGAAGTCGGGTGTATTCGCAACATGTCTGTCCCCTAGTGAATACATGGCTTTAGCCCGAGATTCGAGATTACTAAGTGATGGCACAGATAAGATAATTTTAGTTACTTCGTAAGTAATGGTGTTGATATACGATCTAGAATTTATTAGGGAATCCTGATCACTTTTCGCTGGTAAGTCTACAAATCACTCTCAACACCTAAACCCACTCTAAAGAGAAAGGAATATCAGTATTAATTTAATTAGTTTGACTGAAATCCGACCCCAACTTAGTTGGGAAAAGGCGCGGAGGAGGGGGAGTAATGTATAGTGTGTTACCAAAATAAAAATAAAGAAATCTAAAACTACCAATGTTCAACTAATCAGAGCGCAAGGTGCGTTCCGTCACATGCCAATTTTTTTATTGATATCAGCTCCCAATTTGACATTGATACATTATAAAATATCGAGAAGTAATAAGCGGCACTAGCGTAATGGCTAAGGCGTCGGTCGGACTTGCGATCGAGTGGTTGCGGATTCAAACCCACCCAGTGCACTACCGACGTGAACTAACACAAGCATTTAGCTTAGCTAGAGGGGTTAACAAGCATACTAGTAATGTGTGACCCACGTTACTAGTATGGTAAATGGTTGGTCGCAGTTCAGAATATTTCGTCAGTTCATAATATCGTGAGAATGATTATAAATAGAAATGTTCATTCATAACGGTGACATAAATATTGCGACATCGCAAACAAAATGAGAGGTATCAATCAGGTTTTTGTCTCAGTCAGGGTGCCGGTTTTTCAGATGTTTAATAACTGAAGTAACTGAAGTTTAGTTTCCGAACAAACATTTTATTTTGTTATCAGAAATCAGCAGTAGGTACCATCTGTGTATTTTGTAATCTTTTACAGATTAAATAAAGTGAAGAATCATTCAGTGTAGTGTTTACTGTTTTGTTTCATGATTCACTAGAGCAATAAAACTACTTTTAAATACTGCATATATGTACAAGGTATTTTAGCTGTTTCATCACTGGTCATATGCGAAACCACTATCTGATGCCTGCGACTTCGTTCGCGTGGAAACTTTGATCGGGAACTGTACATTTTTTCGGTATAAAAAGTAGCCTATGTGCTATTTCAGACAATAATCTATCTCTGTGCCAAATTTCATCCAGATTCGTTTAGCCGTTCTGGCATGATTGAGTAACAAACATTCATCCATCCAAACTTTTGCATTTATAATAGACTAGCAGCGCCCCGCGGTTTCACCCGCGTAAGTCCTGATTCCGTGGGAATATCGGTATAAAAAGTAGCCTATATGTTAATCCAGGTCTCCAGCTATCTACATAGATAGACAGATAGGTAGAATATTATTTATTGTACACCATTAAAAAAATTAATTGGAACAGATCATGGCTTAAAAATAGAGTACAATGGGCGGTCTAATCGCTAATAGCGATCTCTACCAGACAACCTTTAGATGGAGATAATTATAGAAGTATTAAATAAAAGCAATAGTTGATGGCGTACTATATAGAAAATACAGACAAGTATTTACACGTATTAATATATATATACATATACATACATACATACATATACACACACACACACACATAGACATATATACTTAAATAATCCAGCTATTCAGTAGAGATTACATAGTAAAATTTAAAGTAATTTTGATCTTAAGTGTGAAATGGAATAAAAATAAAGAATAAAATAAAGGCATTACAGTGATAGATAGTATTGCTTGACCTTATTTTTGAAGGCTGTAAGGGTTTCAGCTTGCCGTATTTGTACTGGTAATGCATTCCACAAACGAACAGCCAGAACCATAAAAGATTTATCAAAAAAAGTTGTTGAATGCACCGGCACCTCTAATATCAGACTTTCCGATGATCTTAAGCATTTCGTATGGGTACCATGAAGGAACTCAAATCGTCCTTTTAAGTAGGAAGGTGTATGAGGGTTAAACAGTATGCTGTATAGCAAAGAGAGAACATGGGCATTCCGGCGAAGACGAATAGGTAACCACTTGAGCTTTTTTCGGAATTCAGAAACATGATCATATTTACGCAGTCCAAATATGAATCTGATACAAAAGTTTGGAAGTCGCTCAAGTTTATCTAATTGGTTTTCAGTGAGATCTGGATAGCTGGCGTTCGCATAGTCAAGAATTGGAAGAAGGAGTGAATTTGCAAGGGCAGTTTTGGTGGCAGTTGGTAGAAACTTTCTCAATCTTTTTAACGATCCTGCAGAGGCGAATAACCTACGGCTTATATCTTGTATTTGAGGAGACCACGATAGCTCCGAGGCAATAAGTATTCCTAAATTCTTTACTTTTTCACTAAAGGGTATAATAGCGCCATTGAAAATAATCGGAGGAACATGTGATATTAGTAGAATAGGATAGAAGTAGGTAAGATTATTACACAAAGAGAAGATATACAGTCATGATCTCGAAAATAACGCTTAGGGTTGCCAAGCATCATCTTTAAATTGATGAGGAACACCACCTATAGCGACGTCATAAGCATTGGTGACTAAGCCTAGCTAAGCCTAAGAGTCATGATGTGCATCCACCTATACCTAAAATTGTATTTTATTTTACGAGTGTTCTAGACTAGACACAACCGCATTAAGTAATAGAAAGCAGATACCTAACATCTTAGAGAATTATGAAAACTGCGCCTACAATTGGTTTCCCATGCTGCCTACATTGTAAAAACTAAACACTTTGAATGTGATCCAAACAAAACGTTTTTTTTTTTCGAAGATGTTAGCATTGCGTATCTAAAACCGGTTTGTACCGCAATAACCGGTGTATCGTTATTCCATCACATTCCATATTTGAAATATTTAAGACGTGCAATATATTATACAAGACATTTTTTATATCTAATTTAAGGTTTTTCCTTTTATTGTGACACTCGTAGTACCTATAAGTACCTGAGCAATACTAAAATATCTATTCTGCAAACACTAGGTACTGTTTGAGAATGATTTATCAAGGTCATCAGTTTCTAGTAAGAAATCTGTAGACTCAACAAATCACTTGACTATAAACATGGTGCACAGTAATTGACACACATTCTGATCAAAGTAAATTGCATAGATAAGTGCCTACTTAAGATGTTTTACTTGTAGTTTTTTTTGCTTTAATGTTAAAGTTGGACTATTTCCTCAAAGTTGCAATAACAGTAATTTCATTGGAGGTTGCCGAATAAAAAGAAAATCGTGAATAATCAAATAGTTATAGCGCTCTAAAACCTTTGCTATTTAAACGACAATTATACCTTTAACATAACCTACTTGCAACACCCTCCGCTGAGCATCAAGTAGGCATATATAACTAGCTGAAAATAAAGTATAGTATACTAAGTTTATGGATTATATAGAGTTCATAATATAAGGATAACTTTACTTTGTATTTTTACATAAAATCAGTATAGTTAGTAAGAATTTATGTATTACTAGATGAAAACCCGGCTTTGCTCGGGTGAAATGTGACTCATACTCATAATACACAATCTTTTACAAATGTAGGTAGATATAAGTGTGAATCGGCCTTAACGAACTCAAGATATACGTGTACATCGGCCTTAACGAATTCAAGATAGCATCCGAGTGGCCAATATGGCGACTGCCATTTGCACCATTAGAATTTAACAAAATATTTGACAATCCGAATTTTGCGGATGTATGTTGGAGACTCGAAATCATTATTTTTTGTTCCGTATTCAAAAACAACACAGTAATGAATTTGAGTTCTTTTCTGTATTCTACCTACAATATATTTCGGTTTCGACCCATTTTAATTTACTATAGTTTTTGGTACAGATAGTAGTATATATCTTAAACATACATAATATATTTATGGTAATATGTTTAATTTAAATTTTAGTCGTTCTTTTCGACTTTTATATGTATATATTATTACTTAAAAGCCTTCCAAATCCGTCCGTTTTATTGATCTCCCAAATCTTTAAAAACATAAGTATATACAATAATATTATTATATTAAAGAACAACAGTTTTAAGAACTGATTTGGTAAAATAAAGTATATAATATATACTATATCCAGCTCTATCCCTTTGAAGATTTAAATTTTTTACATTGTTTATTAAAAATTCAACAAGTGACACTGTTGCAATGAGATCTTTATGGTTATTTTTTCTATTGAAGGCTATACCTATAGCATGGTCCGATAAATTTGAAGAAAATCTAAAGGTAGAAATATAATAAATTACATTTCAGCACTAATAATAACTACAATACAATAACTTGAGACATCATGAGACACGGCCGTCTGATCCCAAACCCGACTTCTGTGTCAGCAGTCAGGATCACTAACCACTAGACCAGTGCTTCCCAATTAGTTTTTCCTACGTACCACTTCAGGAAATACCTCAAACTCGCGTACCACTTATCGCAGATAAAAAAATCTGTTTGTTTTTATGTCTTGTCCTTAAAATTTAAGACCTATTTCTTGTCGGTGAAGCAATCGCCACACCTCTCTATCCTCTGCGATCTTGTTGATCTCAGAGGTTCAGTTGAGTTGTCGGTTCTTATCAAGTGGTTAACCAATTTCCCCCTTCTGTTATCTGTAGTTTCCAACAACTGTCGCTCTTTATTTACTATTACTAGAATATCCTCGATGGTCCAATCTGTCTGTCTCCTTGGATTAGCGTTCACGTTTCGCAGCCATAAACTGCAATGCTGTAATGTACGTTTTAATTAGCCATTTCCTTGTTTTGAGGTTGATTTTGGCTATAAATAGATGTTTTTGCGGTTAAAGGCTTGTTCGGCTATTGAGAATCCTTCTATGATATCAGAAGAACAACTTGAGTCATGCGTTATTCAGGTAACAAAATATTTAGAACTGTGTATATGATGTATTTTCGATTGCAATTTTACTAGATATAGATTGCAATTTAAAGGTGATAAGAATTTTCGTTTTGTGTTCATGTTTATGTTTAATCCAAATTCCCTATAAGTGTCGTTCATTATTATTAACAATGGTTGCAAATTGTTTATATTGCCATCTATTGCTGCTGTATTGTCTGCAAATCTGGTAAATTGTATAGTTTCCCTTATCTGTTTTTAGAATTTCCCTTTTTTTTATATATTATAGGGGGCAAACGAGCAGATGGGTCACCTGATGGTAAGTGACTACCGTCGCCCATGGACACCTGCAATTCAAGAGTCACAAGTGCGTTGCCGGCCTTTAAGAAAGGAGTACGCTCTTTTCTTGAAGGTTTGAAGGAAATACCGCAGGCGACAATTTGTTCCAAAGATTGGTTGTGCGAGGCAAAAAAATCTGGAAAACCGCACAGTGGTGGATTGCCAATTATCCAGGTGATGGGGATGAAAGTTTTGTCGCGTTGAACGATGGCGAAACGTTGCCTGAAATACTGTCTCGATCTGTTGAGCACACCAAGCTTCTTCGAGGCTAATTTGGCCTTACCCTCCAAGTGACCGCGGAACTGGACTTCGCTCGATATATCGACGCCAAGAATTCCGATGCTGGCTGTGGCAGTCAGGGGAGTGCTCTCAAAGCGAGGTGACACGACCAACGGTCTCTTTTTAGCGGTGAACGCGCAAACTTGTGTCTTCGTTTTGGGTTGAATTGGACTAGATTTAGTCGACCCCAATCGGAAACTCCTTGTAAGGAGGCTTCGATTTCAGACACAAGTTTGGATCGACTCTCAGTGACGTTTTCCCGAGAAATGTTAGCGCGGCCGGTATACAAGGCATCACTCGTGCTATCATCGGCATAGCAATGAATGCTGCTCATTTGCAGCATATGATTGATATGCAGAAGAAACAGCGTGGGTGATAGCCCTTCCCTTTCCCTTATTGCACATTCAATAAAAATGCAAAAAATCAAAGGTGACAGACGGCAACCCTGCCCCCTGCTTTATTGTTGCTCTTTATTGTCGTCTCCAATTTTTATTATTGTTTGTTGATTAATAGACATTTGGTAAATAATTCTCCTGTCTCTGTTATCCCTTTCGAAATTCCCATAATTTTCATCCAGTTTACCTTACCGAATGCCTTCTCTAGGTCTATATAGGCTACAATTGTCTGAAGGCTTAAATCCATGCGCCTGTATTTAATTAGCTAGAGGGCTAATATAGCTTCTCTTGTACCCTTATATTGTCTGAAACCATATTGATCAGGCCCTAAATATCTAGTTCTCTACATGTGGTCTTCTTCTTTGTTTTACTATTTTCAGTAGTATTTTAAATACTTGAGAGTATTCTCTCAAGAATCCAAGCCAGACAAGGGTTTTGTTTTCTTCACATTTAAGGGTGTTTTGTTTTATCGATAAGACAACTGTTTTACTTATTTGAAAATCTTGCGCAACGGTACCAGTTTCTTCTCGATCGGGTAGTAAATTTCTTTAATTAGATCTATGTATAAGAGCACATCACCCGGAGCTTTTCAATTTTGGATAGAATTCAAAGCTTTTCTGAATTCCTTCTTTAATATATATAATAGGACCTAATTTGTCCCAATTTACATGATCTTCTTTTTCTATATCATCTTCTTTTAAACCTTGTCCTCCATGCAATCGTTCTACGTACCTTTTCCAACGTTAAACTATGTCTTTGCTATTAATTAATATGTTACAGTCTTCATCTCAAATTGCGACGCCGCCTTTCGCCATAAAGTGTCGGCTAACAAAGCGCACATACAATTTGAGCAAATGAACTGGGTACTGATCGATTAAAAATATATTTTGACAATCGCTGTTCGCCTTGCCTAACTTTTTACTAATTTAATCTACTTGGTCAAGTGAATGCTGCGCGTACCCCTTGATGCGACCTCGCGTACCCCTGGGGGTACGCGTACCACTAATTGGGAAACACTGCACTAGACCAACAGGCATGCATTTAGCATCGAAGGCGCTCTAATGTCGTTTTTTCTTTATTAACCAACCTCACAATGGAGAAAACTGTCAATTCAGTTGTATTATTTCTTTTACATATTTACATTTACTTTTTCCTCGTGTAGTCTATTTTTATAAACTGTCAGTTCTATAAATATAATAAATTTTAACGTATTAATAAATGATAGCCCTTATTAACACTTTCAACGGTAATAGATAGATAATATTACCGTGACATTAGTGACTAATCTACTATCATGTTGTGATAATGAATGATAAACGGAAATGACAATAATGCCCAGATTGGTTGATTAGATGAAACATTTCATGATTAAAAAAGGCCGGTATAGTTAAGTAAAATTGTATGTACTTACGTAAATATGTAATGTATGAAACACCTAATTCAATGCACACCTTGTTACTAAATAAATATTTGTTCGAAAAATTAGTAACAAATGAAAGACACTTTATTTTTTCAAAATATTTATAGAGTTACAAGGTATAGAAAAGAGGGTAACTTAGGCCAGGCGCGCACTACGAGGTTTTCGTGCAAAACTTTTTTTTTTGTTACAAACTTGACAACGCTGCGGCTACTTTGCCTAGGCGCGCTCGACGAGTTTTTGGCACGCGGCAAAACTTGTCTACGCTGCTGTGCCAAATTTACCGTCAATTGCGCACAGTGCCATAGAAACCACTATGTTACAATGCTGTGACGCGACATTATGCCTCAGAGGTTTCCGCCGTAAAAAAACTCGTTGTGCGGGCCTTTGCCCTATAATACTATATTGAAACAATTACAGTGCTGCGGCGCGACATTGTGCATTATGTCGCAGCGGTTTTTTACAAATCGTACTGTGCGCCTAGGCCTTATGTCACTTTAAGGGAAATAGTTTATGAAAATAAAATCATATAGGTATCATCTTACTGCTATCTGTAATATCCCTTTGAGAAATTTGAAATGGCTATGAAAAACTCAAAAAAAAAGTACCTTCTCCATCCTGTCATAGGTTTCTTCCTGAGGTCTTCTTCGCTTAACCCATAGAGGCCGATACACGCGAGGAACCACGCTGTCACTATTAGGTAACAGATGACTATTACTCGGAACGGTAACAGTATTACTGTAAATATCGCCGTCTGTAACAAAATATAACACTTTAACTTTAAGTTCAGTAGAATAAATGGAGGTTCTTCGTTCTTTTTCAACATTTTATTAATAAAATGCCGAATTCTTGTTAATTAATTCAAATTAACTGGAAACGTCTAAACCCTTGTAATTTGGTCATGTGTTTGATGTAACTAATATAACATTTTAGGACAACATAAAATTCGAAGTGTTATATATATATATTACACAGCGTGTAAGTATCACCGTCGCGAATAACTTACTAAACCGTCTTTCTTTGGATACTTATCACAATGCAAAAGTCAGTTCATCATAAAAATGCGAGATTAAGGATTTACAGTCGTTAGTTTGATTTTGCGCTACGCAATGTAACACAACACACGTACTGTGCGATACGGCCTTATGCGTTCGGCGCCGTCGAAGCAGCTGATTGCATAAATGTTGTTTAATTGATTACATTGCAGCTTTTGGCCTAATCATGGGTATTTATTGATTTTTTTTCGGTAAATTGTTCAATATACTATATAGTATATTTTCGATAAATTATACGTCGCGGGTGCGACATATAATTTCGTATTGTATTCGTGTAGTAGTGAAGAGGAAAGGGACAAAAAAAAGGACTCCTTTTGGCCTTCGGCCAGGGCTGCCAGATTGTATATTGGAAAATTCGTATAATTCGGTTATATTATGTATCCGGTTTATATATTAGATTGCATTGTATAATTGGATACAATGTCATTACTGATGTTATAGTTTAATAAGTACGTACATACACATAGATTTACCTAAAACCAATCATGTCTGTGGACAAATCATGACAATGGTAAACTGTTAAACCCTTATACGTTGAAGTTAAAGCAGTGCTTTAATTTCATCGTGCTTTTAAAGCATCTTTTATTGAAATCCCAAAAGAGTGAGTAAGTGAATTTTGTATATTAGTACGTGATTTTGTATAAGATCTGAGACTCAGCGGTATAAAATAAGTGGTCATTACTGGCAGCCCTGGGCTTCGGCACAGTCGGGTAAAGAGCGTTGAATTATGGGCATATCTCTTTCACAAGAGTTTAATGACACAGAAAAATATAAGAATAAAAAAAAAATATTCACCTAAATAACTAAGAAACGCGTTATTTGACATTGATCTTGGAAAAAATTTTTAGTTATTCGCATATAAATGTAAAATTTATCTGACTTTCTCTTTTTCTTGGTCATAAACATAAAGCGTTGTTTAACCAACGATGTTTCGCGATGTTTCCATCCAAAACAAGAATTTTACTACCTACGTCCCAAAGAGGTACTAAACGAATTACCGAATATATCCTAATTGCTTAATAAAGTGCAGAATACATTATGTAATAGGCATTAATCACATTTCGATGATTTCATTCTTAAAACAATTATAAGCAGGAATTAAATTACAATTTTCGTGGGAGAGCCACGCTTCGACACGTATGGGCCGGCTCAACCGGAGTGATACCACGGCCTCACAAAAAACCGGCAGTGAAGCAATGCTTGCATGGCTTTTTGCCGAGTGAGTGAAGTTACCGGGGGCCCTAACCCTTCCCTCTCCCCTCCTCTACCCCTCTTCCCCCTTCCTTACTCCCACCTTAAATGCTGGCAACGCACTTGTGACTTGAGTTACAGGTACCAATGGGCGGCGGTAATCGGTATTGTAGTTTTTAGTTATGTAGGAAGTTACGGTTTTTGTTTGCACATATTTCTAACAACGAAAAGAGACGCCATAACGGATATTTGTTAACCTTATCGGCTATTAATATTAATGCGATACGTATTTAGAATGAAAACACGTGTTAAATTCGTCAGCTACCGATGTTAATGCCAAATAATATTATACGAAACACGAGTCAATGAATTTGCATCTTTTGTATATATTGTATTACTAGGGATGTTACGAACCTTCGAATTCGGTTCCGATAAATTTGAATCGGAGTTATAATGAAGGTCGAAAATCGAAACGATAACGATATGATATCACAGCTACGTATGTGTTTATACTGCCCCCACCCCGCCAACGCAATCTTTATAAAGGCAGGGTCAGTATACTTGCATCAGTTTCCCAAACTAAGGTCCCGAGACGCAGGGACCTTTATACGGCAGGTCTTACCTCCAACGCCATGACACTGGTACTTATTAAGGCTAATTACCCGTATGCCTATCGGTCACAAGGTATCGCCACTCGTTACACCACACTCGCAGCGACCGGCACACTCCCTATTGTGCAGATTGGTACTGGAGCTGTAATGCACGCTCACCGTCCGCAGATTTTGCATATGCTCGCGATAACACCACTAGGATCGTCGGAGAAGCAGACTGCCTCACATCCCGATCTACAATCATGTGTAGGTAGGTCTACCCAGGCCTACAGATGGGTGTCCGGATCAGTGGCTAGTCACCTTTCTCTCCTTGCTTAGCAGGCAAGTGCCCAAGCTGCATCGGTCCGACGGGACCTCTGCTAGGGGACGCTCCAAGTCCCACAGCGGAAAACCAAAGAGCCCTTCACCTTAGACCGGTTGATTCCGCTTGCTGCGCGCGAGATCGGATGCTCCACTGACACATGGTGGAGCAGACGATATGCAGCTAACCACAAACCACCACGAATCCAACTCCAAAGCTGATGTCTGACGGCTTGCACCGTCAGAGGGCCTAGGACCCGGCTCCCGTGGTACCCTGATCCTAACAGCCGGAGCCGCAGTTTCGGCTGCGAACCTTATCTACTCCGGGTGGCTAGTAGATAGGAAGGGATGAGGATAGTAAAAAATCGGGACATTTGGCGTCCCGATCCAGGATATATTGAGACGTGTCACCAGACCCCTGAAAATCGGGACACTGTCAAGTAATGCCATTTTTTCTTCTTTCCAAAATTCAAAGTAAAAGACAAGGTATAAAGCTACAAGTACACGGCGGGGTCGACTAATCGTACCAAAATTCAGTAGGGGGCCGCGCGCTGGCCGGGCCGCACGTTGGTTTGAAGCTCCCTCACGGCACATAACTTACTGGTAATTAAATATTCAGATGAATTAATTCTTAAAAAAAAAAGACATCCCTAACGTTGTCAGAACAGGTAAGAGACACTAGGTAGAAAGAGAGGCATCTTCTAGTTGAATATAACTGTAGGTAATAAGCGCTGTGCGACCTGAATTGCGACTTTATTGTGTAGGAACAAGAGTCGATATTTACTAGACATGCGCAAACCATGTCCGACATGGCATTGAACCTGGAACGGTTCCTTTCCTTGTCGGAACTAGTTCCAGGAAACTATCTAGTTCCTTAGTTTTATCCGGACATTGTAGTTAACAGTTTTATTTCGGTTCAGACAGTTCCTCGGACATACATGGTTGTAAACAATGATATTGTTTATTTAGACTTAAAATATTTTAAATTAATGTATTGGCTTGGTCTTTAAAAATTAATTGATAGTATATATACATAATTAAGTAATATTTAAATTTGTACATCATAATTCATAATATATTATATATACGTATTTTATTTATAATTGCTAACATAAAAAGTTGCTCAGGCACCTTTGACGCCTTCAATCGTTGCCTTCTGTCCATAAAAGTAAATCCTGCTTTTCAAAATACACCCTTGCACGGAACAGAAGTAACACTGACGGCCAGGAGCGCAACGCTCGCGGCATACGTCACACGGACAGTTCGTTATTCGTTCCACCATTCAATATCGCTCCGGCCGCTCCTTCAATCCGCGTGATCGTTCCGAAGAACTGTGGAACTGGAACTATTAGGTTGAGCAAGTCGGAAAGAACTGACATAGTTCCGCCTGCGGACATAGTTCCAGGAACTATTACGCT
The DNA here is from genome assembly GCA_949752705.1 of Callimorpha dominula. NCBI lineage: Eukaryota > Metazoa > Arthropoda > Insecta > Lepidoptera > Erebidae > Callimorpha > Callimorpha dominula. The sequence continues at coordinate 20,209,291 of OX457003.1, read as the reverse complement.
CCGGAACTACACATGTCTAATATTTACTTAAATGATTTGGAGAAGTGGAACTTCTATACCTGTACTATTATGTATTCTGTGCCGCTACAGACTTGTCTGCGCTTTTACGGACAATACAATACTCTTCCCTCGGTGCGTTAGTGCCAGCTGGATCACGTCTGTCCGTGTTATCACGCATCGTGAAAATTTATCTTTTGGTAAACGCATATATATAGAAAGCGTCCGTTACCTTCACGGCCCACACCACAGCCATGATTATATCATCACAATACTTTCTCTAAACATTAAATAGGTTTACCTTGTTTTCTTTGTATCGTTATGTAATAAAATTAGTGCTAGGAAACGCAAGACTGTTATCGAGAGTCAGCTACTCTACTTCATCTAATAGTTATACTACCGTAGATGCCTTCTCCGTAAACGATGTTACAAACTTCATATAACAACTAACTTTCCCTGGATATGAGTAGATAAACGCGTTTAGTGGAAAATGTTCGCGGTTGAAATATTATATACATATCTAGTTTTATAACTATGTACAGATTTTAGTAGCATTTGAGAGATCTTTACCCTTGCAACGACTATCTAGTCAACGACTATGCAAATTGCTTAATTTATTTGGAATACTTACGGTTTTTTTTATAAATGTAACATTGGTTACAACTGTCATTATTAAATTAACAGTTTAAATACCATTTGCTTTGTATTTATTAAAATTTAAATTATATTTCAGTAAAAAAATAATTTCAATGGCAAATTTATTATGTTTGCAACGAATATTCGGCAAATATTCGGTATTCGGCCTATTCAGCTACTTTCATTCTATTCGGCAAAATACCGAATATCTAGGTACTATTCGGCAGAATACCGAATACTAAGGTTTTTGTTAGTGGCTCCTGTGGGTGGGTGGTCTCGAATGACGTAAACTGTCCAGATCTGTCCAGCAAAGATACAAAAGAAGAGCCAAGAAAGGTCTGATGACAACAATAAGACGTGAGAGTGTGTATAGTAAGTATATGTATATTTTTTATTTGTTGTAGTCTGATAAGATAATTGGTAAAAGAAAACGATTAATTAAATTGAATTTTTAAGTACTCTTCTTTTTTATTCTCTTAATACTCTAGTAAATAAATACTTCAGTAGAAACAAGAAACAAAAATGTCGATAAAAGTTTCTTGCCACGCGTCAGCCGAATACTTTTCCCGAATAGCTATTCGGCCAGGAAGCCTACAAAATATTCGGTATTCGATATGTGGCCGAATACACTCTTCGTGGCAAGTCTAAAAATTATACTAAACGAAACAAATTACTTCTACATGACTGTTTAAAAAAAAATACAACCCCAAGTGAGATTTTATTGATTAGTATTTTTTATTATCTCTCAGTTTATAAACAAACACATACGGAATTTCTGTTCTTTTAATCTGTAATTGTATTCCAAAATAGGTATATAGTTGTGATTCGTTATACAACTAAAAAATGGTCCGTAAAAAAAATCATAGGTTCCGACCTATTTGTATGCAGTTCAATAATAAGTATCAAGGTCCTGTACATCCTAACGTGGACTACACATTTGGCAATCCTAGCTCATTTAATTGTTCCATATTCAATGTTAGAATAATTTTAAATAAATTATATTTCATAACAATGTTACTGAAGACTACGGTAATGATTATTATTATGTATAATAGGTCTGTCGTTTCATTTGTATTTGTTGCTCTAAGTCAGATGGTCAGTAGGTACAATGTAGTTCTACGACAGACATGCGCAGAATATCTGAAAATTTGGTAGCGTTTACTGTAAAAAAAAATATTTAGTCGCAATAATCAGTTATGCAATCGTGCATCAGTCTCTTGTCGTACCTTTATTTTGTCATATGTATTATCTAGCTCCAATTTATGAACGAAAGGGTTCAATATTTCGGCGCGCATGTCGTCAGATGAGAAAGCGCCGATTTCACTATGCAGTTTGCCATTCATTTTTACCACAGCAAAAAAAACACTGTACTGTTGTTATAACCTCAGATTAGATCACACTGTTAACACTCATCTTTGGTAACTTGCCACAAGAGGAAAATAATCACAATGCACTTTTTCTATAAAAATCTCGGACGTGTTTTTATTTAAAAACGCGACGAAAACAGACACACTCCACCGTCCGAAGCAAAATCAAGACTGAAGTTTTCGTGGCCAGAGAGAGAAGCTCGCTATTGGCTAACTACTGGTTTGACAGATGCGATCGACCACTCAACGAATCTCTCCAACCAAACTCATGCGAGAAATGTAAAAAAATAAAATAAAGAGTAAAGCATAAACATTACTAACTTTATGCAGTAAAGTAATATTTAAATTTATTTTGATAGTAAAAGCGTGGACGTTCATGCTTATGTTAAAATATGTTATATGGCTATAAGTTTACCCCGTATCTTGCAAACTTTGGATTTGACCGGTTTTTCAAAATGACGGTTCGCATTATTTCAGTCATAAACTCAACTCATACGTAACATACGTTTCATGAATAAAAATATTAGTAAAGATAGTTGCAAATATAACTAGGCTACTTGTCTTGATACTTCGCGCCATAGAAACAATACATTTTAAAAGTATTTTTTATCTTTATGTTAGTATTGTAAAAAAAAAGGGTACGCATACATAGCTGAACAATAAAAACTTTACATATACTGTTATTTTTTTTTAGCATGGTTACGAGCAATGAATAATATAAAATTTTAATTAATCATCTTAACAATTTTTTTAAATGGATAGTTGTCTTCCATAGTATTCTTTTGCTCTTTGGTGACTTTGGTTTAGTGCCATAGTTTAGTGCTCTATTATTGCTGTCAGTAATTTTTTCTGAAGTGTTCTTCCCTTTTGATTTCTTCGACATTAAATGTGTAATTTTGTTATGTATTGTGGCTCTTGCGATGGTTTTGTAAACATTGTACTTAGTTATGGTTTTTCATAAATATGATGGAAACTAAAATACAAAAGCAATTATCTGATTATTTTTCTTGTTTTGAAGAATTCAATATTGCGGCAAGATCTAGTTTGATAGGCTGCCAAAACTGCGCAGAAACTATTAATAAATTGATAAAACGGTGTAAGAACATAAAAGAGTAAGTAAAATCATTGGATTTTTATTGTTTATTTTTTACGACATTGTTTGCAACGAAATTGGATGTTGCAGAGCTGAAGTGGCGGGATCGCCGCTTGTAAAATTCAACGATTTGCAGAGCAAATTGTGTGCTTCTCTACATAACCTCATTTCGGAAGCTATTTATGAAATACATTGTAAACAGTGAGTAATTTGTTTTCCTTATATAAATGTAACATTACGTGCATTTGATTATTATTATTGTTTGTTATTTTAAGTAATGTATATTCATTCACATTTGCTTGCTGTTTGTATCTTTGTGTATTCTCTGATACTAAAATCTATGATGTTTAGGCTGCTTTATTATTAGGTATATTAAATTGATCTGTGTTTAAAAGGTTTTAAATTAAAAATACTACCTTATTGCTTGTTGTTTATAATATTGTTATATGTCACCGTAATATTGAACATCGTCAGTTTATAAACAAACTCGCGATATTATAAACTGACAAAATATTATGAACTGTACATAAAGCTTACAATTTAACATATTGTTTTTTTTTTAAATATGACTCTAAATCGCGTGTAGAAACGTATTGTTTCTCGACTGTTTATAATCTATCAATGTCAAATTGTCTGAAGGAAGAAAAATCTACAGGGATCTTAAGCTGTCTGCTTAAGCCAGAGCCAGAGGTTGTGGGTTGCCCATCCGGTACAAATAATTGTGTGATTTGTACGATCATTTGTGCTGTATCTGGGTGTAATGTATCTGTAATAAGTATGTATTTAGTAAGTATGTTTATCCGCAGTCTGGTTACCACAGTACAGGCTCTGCCTAGGATTAGATGGCCATGCATAAAGTGTCTCAAGTTATTATGATTATCATGTCCCATTACATATAAATACATTAATGTGAAAGAATTCATACCTAAGAACTTAAGAGTGGTTGTGGTGGTAATGTAATGGCTAAGATGTCAGACTTGCAATCAAGTGGTTTGCATGTTTGTACCACCCACTCTTAACACAAGCATTTGACTTAGCTGTGGTTCACATGAACACCAGTAATATGTGATCTAAGTTACTAGTAATCTTGTCTTTAAAAAAAAACCTCTTTGATTATAACCAGCCTAACATCAGGCAGTTCAAACACATTTACAAACCTCATTGTTCTACTTTGCAAATTCATCAAATAACTTTCTTCAACTTACATTTCAGGTGTTCCCTTGAAGATTTAGCTAAAACACTCTACATTAAAAACAAATCCCTTAGGGACAGTTGCAAAGAAATTGATCTCAATGAAAATTCAGCACTAGTAAGGGGAAGTCCTACTCAACCATCACTAGAACAACTACTGAAATACGCTGATGACACAATTACATTTGCTAGTCACACATGTGCTCAAATTGAAACAGCTTTAAACATTTTATCCTTTAAAAAGCTGGATACAGATCTGTTTGAAAAACATTTCTTTTATCCTACCTGCTGGTCCAGACGCATATCAGAAATTTTAACATACACATCATTTATATCTCAAAACGAAATATAAAAAATGGATTTACTAGACTCTATACTTAATTCTATGCAAAAACCACCATCTGCTAGTGAAGCTCAAAAAAATGCTATGCGGAAACAAAAAGAGGCTATAGAACACAGACAGAAAGAAGAGAAAAATATGATCAATCGATTTAGAAAGCGGGTTGAGGAGAAGATTAGTAACTTTGTAAAGGATGCCAATAAACCTCACATACAGTTTGAACCAATGGAACAAATGTACAGATCTATCATAAGAGAAGTATCCGAAACTGCTGGATTGCAAGTCTTCTCTTTTGGGCAAGAAGGTGTCGACCGTTATGCTGTAGTTTATTCTAAAGACAATCCACCTTCAGAGGATGAGTTAACAGTACGTAGATCAGGTGGTATTTGGGATGAGGAAAAAGCGGCTGAAATGGCTTTAAAACATATAGAAGAAAAGAGACAGGCAGCTTTCGAATTAGAAATGGAAAAGAATAGGAAGCGGAAACGTGGGAAGGAGGAATTAAGTGGTACTTTCTATAAGCAGAAATATGCTCACTTGATTGGTGAAGACGCAGCCATAAATGCAGCTCAGAAAACAAATATGAATAAAAGCTATGGTGAGGTGCCTAGTGAAAACAAAAAAGACCAACGTTCCATTGAACAAACAATGGCTGATATAAAGGCAAAGAAGCTGAAGAAAGCTGAGACGGATAAAGTTGATGCAGATAGTAATATTCAAGATTAGTACTTAATTCATTTGAAATATGTTCAGCTGAATATTCAAACGATACCCAATTGGAACAAGTCATTACGTCTTATTCTGTCTCTACATTACATCTTTAAGTGAAAGAGTCAGTATGAGACTTAACAATGCTTCGTAACTTGAGTGTCATTTTAAGCATTCAGCTGGTAGTTACTTTTTTATTAGTCTGAACGTGGTACCTGCCCATTATAATTTTTAAGTGTTCTGCTTACAGTATTGTTGTAAGTTTTTTTTGTGATTATCAACAGACCACTTTTAGCCAATTTTATCTAACCACTCTTAGTTTCCCATCGGCCCAGGTAGTTGGACGAGACTACAAAATACAAGTAAGACAGTAATAATAAAAGTTTCTAACAAGTCACATGACCCATTGCATTTACTTATAAAATTTAGAAATAGAGGACATATCTTAGTTTAATTAGCTTATTAGTTAGCAAATATTGTTTTAATTGTGATCTGTTCGAATTTTAAAAATGTTAATGGTTCATGCCATAGGTCATGTGGCTCATTAGGATTTTTTTCAACAAGTAGTTTGGTGCTACTGGCAAGGAACTTGGTCTTTTGGTAATAATCTATTATTTTTGTTTAGTCATCTATGTTTAAAAGATGATATTAATAAGTCATTAGTATAAATGATAAGGTGTTTTAATGTTGCCAAGCTTAGCACATACGCCTCTTATGTTTTTAGATAGTCTTAGTAATTATAATTATATTATCATCATAAAATTGAATAAATGTTTTAGAGCTATAAAAGGCATCCTGGCCCTTTTGTACGTTTATTCAGATTAAAAGTCCATTTTTTTCAAGTACGATAATTTCCAATGTCTCCAAACTGCCAGAAAACCAAGAACTTAATAACAATATTTTTTATGATATTTTCTTCAAATTATGTTTCAATTGTGACATCCTGGTGTAATCCACATGTATAGTATTCTCGTTGGCCACATAACAGGAATTTCACTCTAAATAAAGTACTACCATTTAGATTAATATGAGGCTTTTTTTCTTAATACTCAATATATACTTTAACTTTACTTTTACTTTAACATTTGAAACTATCAGTCAGATTTTAATTATTTATTTTGTAATGGATAGAGAGATAATTAAGGAAGGTTATAGGCCACGCAACATCACGTTACGTCTATTAGCAGCGGAGATGTGACCACAAATGCAAGTGAAACTGCGGTGAGCGGTTGTCTAAATATAAAATGAGGATCATTACTTGCATAGTTACTTCTTTGATATATTTTTTGCCAAATCCTGCATTAGTCCTTAAAATTCTATGAACTAATAAACTATAGATTCCTTATTCTATTTATTGTTTCAAAATAAACTGCCATTTTAAAATTGTAAAAAGTTTTGAGAGAAAATCTTTATAAAGGTCGCTCTCAAGAAGTTACGTTATGTTCTAATAAAATATGTACACAAGAAAGTGTTCCTTGCATATGACACTACATATTATTTTAATGTAACACATCACACTCAAAATATTCATGGTTAAGACAAAATGGTTAAAGATAATGAAAATTTAAAACACTACAGAAAAATTACAAAGGTCTCTTAAATAAGACCTGCTAACTGCATGGCTTGTAAACCCATAAAATAATTATTCGTGTTAGTACAAAGATCAAGACACTCTTATCCCCACTTATCAGATCATTTATTGCTGTTACTCACATTCTTCATGCTGCTTTAGTGTTGTTAACAAGAAAAAAAAAATTAAATTATAAAAAAATTGAATTACCCGACTGTGTTAAAAATGCTAAGTAATAAATATATACTAGAATATTTATATGTAATCATCTTTTAAAACCCTTAATTTTCATAGATCACTCCATCGGATCGGAAAAAAAAATTGATAACGGACATTTTGGCGCCAAAAAACCACCATTTGTATTTAACTTTAATATAGTCAGTGACACTTGCGCATTAGACTAATCTAACGACATGATAATCTATACTTCAATACTAATATTATAAAGCTGAAGAGTTTGTTTGGTTGAACGCGCTAATCTCACGAACTACTGGTTAGAATTGAAAAATTATTTTAGTGTTGGACAGCCCATTTATTGAGGAAGGCTATAACATCACGAATAGGAGCGGAGCATCAATGATAAACATTGCAATAACTGCTAAAATTTTCAAACGCAGACGAAGTTGCGCGGTTAAAAAAAATCCATTCATCTGTTTAGTAATTACGAGGGGTCATAGGGACTGATACTCATCTATGCCACGTTCCAATAAACAAAAAACGATTCGTTTTGCTTACGGACGGTAAAATTTTCGTAGAATTTTCAATGAAATATTTACCGTCCGTAAGCAAAACGAATCGTTTTTTGTTTATTGGAACGCGGCAATAGTCAATCTAAAGGTTATACTTTCCGTTTGGGCTTCGTCGCAGTCGGGTAAAAAAAATAGTAGTTCAATTATATTAATATCGATAAATTAGAAATATTAATTCTCCCCGTGTATATTTCTATGTAAGTAGATGTATGTACTTCGATAAATATCTAATTATTTATCTACGAGATGTAATATTTTTCTACCCACAGAATTGTAATAAGACTGGTTTTAGTTTGATTAGATATCAATACTGTGTAGGTTAGGTAAATATTTAATGTATCTTTTTAAGTTTAAATAAACTTTATTTAATGCTATCCGTGTTTTACTTTTGAAGAATACCTCTTTTATCGTGTTAAAACCTATTTTAAAGTGTGAAAGCCGATATGGATACCACTTTTTTAAAGGACAGAGAAAGACAGAAGTATATTGAACCCCCCATATTTTGCCAACTATAATATTTTGGTCCCTCACGTAATAGTAAGCTTATTGCTGTCAACCGGGCACTTTGAGAGATAAAGGTGAGAAAATTGTGAATATATTGAAGGGTAGTTAAGAAGGGATGGCAGGAAATATAGCTTATACAGATAGATTGAGAAGTGTAAGCAATAGCTCGATCAGGTCAGGGTTGCTGTTGCTTGGAAGACTGAGCCTCTAAAAACTGTCAATTTTCTAAATAAATCTTTTAAAAATTAGTAAATAGGAAAGAGGACCAGTATCGTGACCGCAAACTTCAACAAATTACAAAGACATACATAAGGTATACTGAACTATCTCATCATTATCATCTCAGCGATGAGCCTTCGTCCAGACTCCCACACTGAGCAGTGATAAGACTTCGTTCACAGACTCCCATACTGACCAGTGATGAGACGCCTTCTTTCGAAAAACAAAAACAATTTATTAATTAATAATCATAATTAATTTTCTCTTTATTGTATACGATTTGAGGAAACTGTATTACACGTGTTATACTGTAGAGGCATGACAATTGGCGGTCTAATCACTCACGGAGATTTCCTTCCTCTTTGACATGATTGTGATTCCATCTAGTGGGTAGATGTCCCAGATTTCCATCTCAGTGTCATCGATATCACATTCTGATTTGACATCCTCTATCATAGGTTAATGAATAGAAACTCACTTTTTAATCGCTATATATTCCCTACTTAAAGAACCGCTGATTGACTGCCCTCCGGCGAATATACACTTTTGGTAGGTACCCACCAGGATGAAATGAACCAGGCTTACCTAAACAAATATTTTATCTCTTCGTTCTAACGCATTACGGGTTTGGAGGTACCTGTCGCACCTGGAGGGAGGAAATTTGTTGAAGTGGATTCGTTGTGACTCCTCAGTGTTAGTAATGGTATGGTTAGTTGCTACAGCAGAGTCAACACAACTGAAAACCTTGACTCGTCGAAAAAGGTATTATTATTATAGGTAAATAATTCATGGTTTTGGTTAAAGCTGGGTCGAACCACCGTTCCATCAGTGCTCCCTCAAGGCCTGCAGAAGACGCATCTAGAAAATCTTGATTTTTGTAACTGTCACTACAATTTGCAAATATAAAATACAAGGTGGTACTGCAATGGGTGTCAATGTACCTAATATTACATTATTAATGACTTTGTGTTAGTAATCTTTAGGTATTAACCAATTTGAAACAAAACAAATTATTTTTCAGAACGTTTATTCACCATCAACACGTTATTATAGGCATATTATGTACTTACACAGAAACAACAATATTATCGATAGGAATTTTAATTTACATTCTTATCGCAACACTAGCTATAAGTATCATACTAACCTGATATGCTAACACACGCTTGCACTGATGTAAAAGTTCTTGAATATGGAACGTGATGAAAAAAATGATTATGGCAAAGTAAGCATATCTAATAACAAGAATATACTGGGTTGTTAAGATTCAGTTAAAGTATGCGTTTAACAGTGACAAACTAAAATTATTGTCCAATGCTTAGGTACCTACCAACTAAACCAAGTAAGTCTTATTTGTTTTAGGTGATACGTTTCGAACTAGGTATATTAGTGTTGTATTATATTCGTAATCTATGTTTGGTCTATATCTATGGTTACGTTTACTTTGTCAAGAGATTATAAGTTAGCAAAATGGCGAAAGGCCAACTATTAAAATTGCTCAATTAATTCTCAAAGTTTACAATGTTTTATTTAGTTCCATTTAGCCCACGACACTTTAAGTGTTGTCTAACAAAACTGAGTAATTTACTTTGGGTAGTCATTCGTTTAAAAAAAAGTGTCTTAATTACTAAATAGTCAAGTCGGTAGATAACAATGCTGAAATTCACAAGATTACAACTGTTTTATAAGAAATTCTTGCTACGTACATTTCTGCTATTTTTTTAGTGTCCAGTGAAATTAATTTATGTAGTACTTATAAAAGGTGGTCTATCCTATAAATACTACATGAATTAATTTAGAAGTTTTAATTATGTAGGTAAAAGCATTTTTATATGAACTAAATCGTATTGACTGACGATTACCTACGAACTTAGCTAAATACAGTTACAACACCTACCAGGAATACGGTTTTTGATTATTCTTATGATTGTTCAAACATTAATTTATTATATCTTTAAACGACCTGCATAGTTTTTTTTAACGCATTGACAAAGAAGGAGGCACATTTAATAAACAGTTTTAGATATAAGTCCAACACACTAACGGACGGTGAGGGACAGGATCGAGGGGAATCCTCCGTCCTCCGTGCAAGTGCTTTAGAACACTGTGGCGCAGACTGGAATATCATAGGATTTGTTCGCTAAGATACGCGGACATACCAACGGTCCCTGGAATTTAATTCTGTGGCCTCGTATCCTCGACTCTCGCATTAACCGAAGTCTTTTCATCCTGATTAATTATGAGAAGGAAGTTGGCCTTAGCCACTATATGCTGTGGCTGTATTAAACTACTTTTCGATCACATAAATATTGTATGCGTGCCATCCGCCTTTGTGCACTGGATTGAAGTAATGCAACTTTTAATCTATGTGTGTCGTTAATACAATTTTTGAAGTAACGTAATAAAAATAACATTTTTTTTTTACAAAATCTAACTATTACAACAATAGTTATCCAAACACACTGATATTTAATGCCCCATCGAAAAGATCGGGAATTTAATAACAGTGTGTTTATACTTATTTGAAGAAAATTCAAGATATACGGTTTTGTTCCTAGTTATTTACTTACAAAATTTTTACAAATTACCTACAGTTGAAACGTTTTTTTACTTAAATGATATGCATGTGCAAGATCTTGAAGTTGAGACTTGATATGAAAGGTTTCTTAAATCTAATTTCTTAAATATTTTCGAGAAACAATTATAAAAACGGAGTAAACAATTCGTTTGTACACGTACACGGTTCAGTATTTAATTGACTCCAATGAAATGCTTTTTAATATTTCCGGCTTACACGAACATTAGACGATAAATCTTACGCCCACACATTTTACGGGTTTCCTTTCTTATCGTTATAGGTATTTAATGGCATTAGGTAGGTACGTTAATTACCAAGTTAAGTAGTTACTAATGTAACTAAACAAAAACTAATGTAATAAACTGGTAAAGTTATTAGAGTTTTGCTATAGAATTTTCTAACCAGTAACACAATTCTATCAGTTTGCATATCTGTAGTCATTAATTTTTTTAAGAACAGCGTTCAACAATTTTTATCCAATTTAAAAAAATGTCTTAATACCGACTTTATTGTGTTAAAATTATATTTGTATTGAAACCATATATATAAGTATAATCTAATTAAAAATAACATTAAATTTGATTTTACAAAGAAGAGTTTCAATTCATACTAAGCATTTTTTTTAATTCGTTAAATATAGGTAGCTCTAATTAGACAAAAATATTTAATAATATATTACTACCTGTACATCAAGCCGTAGGTTTCTTTCTCTCTACAGCTAGTAACATATCTACCATTATAAACTATTGGACACTTACTAGGTACATTGTTATCAATTATAAAGTGTTTTAATATAAACGATGAACTCTTAAAGTATTTCAGAATAGATGTACCTAGTATGCGTGACCTAGCCATGACTGTGAAATCTATAATATAATAATACTTCAATAAAGCAAAAGCTAAAATGTATTTATGAGACTTACACTTATTAGTTTAAGACCTTAGTTATAACAACGTCAATTGGTGTTATTTTTGTGCATGGTTTTGTATACGGTTTTGAAAGATCATTCAAGAGTATTACCATAAATTTATTGTGATTTTTAACAACATAAAATGGTAGTTTCTACCTACAAGGGCTGAATAAGGAATAGCATAGTTTTAAATCCATATGTACATACAACATTATATATTATTGAGTAGGTATACCTGAAATTAGTTTCATGAGAACTAAAACTGAACACTATAGTTTTTACCCGAATGTGGAATAGTATATAGAAATAACTGCTGACTGCTAGATAGGTAAATAATGGTAGGGGGTAAATAACTGCTATAGGGGTATATACCTAGTAGTAGTAGTTATTTGAGGAAATTGCATGACCGTCCGCACTGATAGTTGATCATAGTTCTCCATATTGGGAATACAATGCCATATATCTTGATTTGTGAAACCTTTACCTACATTGATTTGTTTTTTAATAAACCCTTATAGTAAACATAACTTGCATTTCCAACATTTTGTAAACCGTATTCCATATTATTACTTTACGCTAACTACTAATATAACTTAAGTTAATGAAAGTGTTTCTGCGGTGGCAACACCAAAGTAACTACATACATACATATATATCTCAGTGCATCCCAGTCTTGCACGCTGGTATCTTCTACGTTCAAGTTGTAAGTAATTAGAAGAACAGAACAACCTGTTCCTGTCCTGTCCTTGTTGCTTGTCAATATTTGAGCTTTCATAACTACTATATATATATATATATAGTAGTTATGATATATATTATATATAATGCTACAGTTACCGGCACGAGTCGTGAGCACACTTTTTATTGGTCGATATGACGTTGACCACCTTGACGCTGCAAGAGATTGGTTCGTCAGTCGATGTTCATCTTTTCTGGATCTTTTTAATCAAAACCTATATAACTTAAGGATACACCAACTAAATAATAAAGACCACCTCTAATGTGCGTTGTGTCTAAACTATTACTAAGTACCTAATTAGTGCCTATTATAACAAGTCCTACTTAATGCAGTTAGATTTATTGTCATTGTAATAACTAGGAATACAATTTCGTAGTCATTCGTATAAGAAACAAAGTCATATAACTATAATATATAATGTAATGATACATGTATTAAATGAATTAATTACCCATGACCAAAAATCTATTACAACATTTCAGTAATCCTGAACAAACCAAAAGGACTAAAACATTTATTTTAGTTGACCATAATATTAATGGTTTTAGTTCGTTGCAATAATATTTTTTTTGTTACAGTCACATTAGTGTGGGTACGTATTCGCACCAATGTGACTGTGAGTTAATAAAATGATAGATCACACTAGGCAATGTGATGAAGAAACAATAATTTTTAGTTTTACTGCACATTGTACATTAGTCTATGTGTGAATAACACTAAAAGTGACTGTCTCATTAGGCCTAATCTGTAATCTATACTTTAACTACATTTTCATGGCTGTAACATTTATACATTTTAAAAGTTTATTGTCATAAATATCTGCTAGCATACAGTCCTGAACAGTAATATGTGGTAAATATTTATTAAGATACATTTTAAAACACACTACTAATAATATGAGTAGTATCTAAATATTACATACCTACGTTTATATTTTACAAGCGATAATTATATTGTCATAAGTCGACTAACTTTATTGTCATAGTAATACGTTTGTAAATAAATGGAGTCTGATTCGAAACATTTAATACTTAGATAAACAACGTTAATAAATTTTAAGTGTAAAGCATATAAAAAAATAACCATAGAGTTTGAATAAAATTATTGTCGTTATTACACTTTTATTTAAAAAAAGAAACCAGTCTTCCACAATAAAATATAACAATAGCAACGTTATAAACAAAACTTACTAAATTGATTTTTATTGTCAACTTGTTGCATATTTTTAGTCGATTATACAATCACATTTAATATAAGAACCGTTTGATAACCGGCTGTTTTTGAATAAATTTGTTATAGTTAATATTGAATACTATATTTTTTAATAAATAATATCAAAATTCAACAATCAACAATAGATTGATTCCAACGGCAGGATATGTAATCTAAGTGGTACGTAAATACTATACTACTACTTAAAATGTATCAGAAATGTCTCAAACAATATAAACTATTTATGATATAAACACATAATGTGTATTAGATATGGCTGCGTTTTAACAGTCAGCATACTAGCTGCTTTACCGTGGTAAACAAAGCTAAATTCTAACATTCTAACGTTCATTTTTGAAATGTCTAATTCCTATCAACAGGACAAAAATTTCTTTTCAATTTTAGTACACCTTTGATTGCGATTGTAAATGAAATGAAATTCTTGAATACGAAGCAAATGTCTTATGTCAAATGTCAAACAGTCTTAAATATTAATATAATAAAAGTTGAAAGCAGAAGGTAGCCTGAGAAAAGAAGGACAAAACCAATGTTAAGTTGTTATAAGTCTATCTATGACCACGATCATAACAATTCAATCGAAATGTTAGGCAATCAAAGACATTGTTTACAACTATTTATTGGAAGCGATCGAGATCGGTTTTTTACTTTATTAAGTAAGCCTTCTAAATATTGTCTTTTATTTGGTTATTATCATAATTGATCGTCTTCTAAGATCTTATATCCCTTACAATGTTTATAATAAATCAGCAAACTTCAGAATACTCTTAATCTCCTATATATTTTTTTGCTAAATTCTACTACTGCTGTTGCAACGTTTTTCTATTCTTCGTCATCGGTCTCGCAGCAACCTGGCCAACAGCAACCCTCAGACCCATCTGGTCTGATACAGAACAAAAGAGTTTCAATTTTAGATACTGGTCTCGGTTCGATGCCGTGGAAGTCACGAAGTTCTTCGGCAGGGAACCACGCGTGTTCTTCATCGTCTATGATTGGGATCCCGAAGTATCTGTTATTGAAAATAAGGATGTCGGTATTAAACATGTAGGTCTAAATCCAGTTGAGCTGATTCGGTACATTACATGTACCGAATCAGCACAGCATTGAAGATCTCTCATGTAAAAAATATTGAGTCAGCTAAAACACATTGTATGTAATCGTACGTTTTTTTTTTCTATATTTATTGCAACACAATCCAAGGTAACATGTATGTACGGCCAACGGTCAACTCGAACAATGAAAAGGGTACATGCCTGCCCATTGTTTGAATTTGCCCGAGGAAGAGCCTAATGCTGCCGTTCAATGAATGCCCAATGAAAACTGACTCTGTTGACATTTAGCCGTCTTGTAACTTGAGGATGGTTTGTCATTTTCCAGCCTTTTAGCTTGAGGACGACTGAATACCAAACTGATTTAGTAGCATTGGTTCGAGTTATAAACGAATCGAGAGACGGCAAATGCGAATATGCATAGAAAGTTTCTAATTAAAAAAAAACATTACTAATATGCTGTTGCTACAAAACATTAATTCCGACGCCCAGCATATATTACAAAAAGGTTTTTGACAAAAGTACTATTACATTGAAATTATTACTGCAATTATTACTTGATTACTACAATCATCGTCGCCTTTCCTGGCGGCCTGGTTAAAAATTACATATTCACTAACCTGCAAATAGCTAGAAGTGGAATCCAAAGAACAGATGCCATCACCAGTATCAGTACCAACAATACGGCCCATATTGGCCAGGGTTTCTTTTCTGTGTCGCCTATTGACTTGATCCATGCCTCATAACTGGAACCTTCGGTGGCCAGTTCCCAAAATGAGGACACGAGTATAGACAGCATGGCCAATGGGGATAGATATTTCCAACATATGAGCCAGTATATACCTGGACGCTGGCCTGTCATCAGTTGAATGTCATCAGCGAATCTGGAACATGAATAAAACCATTTTGAAAACTCTTTATACTCATTCAGTTATGTGAATATTTGTGTTATGACTATGAGGTGGTTTATGTGAGTGATATACCTACCGATATGGCAAAAACAAACTATAAATTTTTTGATCGCAAGTCAAGATATAACTTTTTTTTAACCCACGTTTTGATCGAACCACACCGATCGTAGTCATGGGTGGGCAATTTAAAATTGAAATGACGAAATGACGGGGAAACAAAAATGTTATGTGTCTTATAAATATTAATTACTGCGATTAAGTCCCGTTTTACTCATATAATAATCAAGTTAAAATGTTTAAGAATACTGTGATAAAGTCATAATCCTCCTAGATGGCTTAAGAATCCAATTTCACACCTCATTATCCCTTGATATAACAATGAAACCGTAGAAACACGGTTAGAATGACAATAACGTTCAAAATCAATGGATAGCACCAATAAAAAGTAACGACAAAGAAAATGAATAGCCTTTATAGGGGACATCGTAAAAAAAAAAATAACGAACTTGAACTTAGAACAAGTCTTGTGACCTTAAAGTTTAGGGATTTGTATTGGAAGGTTAGTAATTCGAAGGAAGTTGGATGATTAATGCTTTTTTATATTTAATTTTTTTTAGACAAAGAAGCACTCAGCTCCCTTGATCCAAAACGGACCCAAAGACAATAGCGACCCTGTCGGTGCCTATGAATACTAACAACCCCTGTGGTCTTAGCATCAACTCAGACCGAGCGACAAAATGCACGAGCACTTTCAAAATGTGAATAAAATTTAAACCTTATTCTACTGATATACTACTTTCAACTCTATTTTAAGGGAATAAGCTTTATATTTTATTCACATTTCAGTTGGATGTCGGGTTTCTTTGTATTGGCTCTTTCTGTTAACAAATTCTCAGTAGCAGAATTCGTATGATCGAAGGTAACAGGTAACAGCCCGATAGGTATTTAGAAATGTGTCAGACAGACAGTAATAGACTCAATATAATTGGTAAAATATCTACGTGTTACTTTTTTTGTGTACTTACACAAAAAGTAACACGTAACACTATAAAAATAAAAATGGATAAATCATTAAATTGTTTTATTGTGTAAATCGATCGTGATCACGGGCGCACTGGTCCGGCCCACCCGTGACCACGATCGGGGCAATTCGAGCAACACGTCGGGTTACAAAATAATGTATTGCACCTTGTAATTATTATTGTGATTAAGTCCCGATTTACACATCTAACATATATGTATTTAATTTCATATTAAATAGAAAGCATTTAGATGGACTTCTTGATTTAAGATATATTTATAAATATGTTTTATGGTTAGAGTTTCTATTTGTAATTTTATGGCATATTATGTTTCTTATTAAATTTTGCATTTGAGATGATTACGTTTAGAACATTCGAGGTCTTTAAAGCTATCTTTATTTATATAAAAATGAATCCCTATTTCCCTTGGTCACGGCATCACGCGTGAACGGCTGGACCGATTTCGCTAATTCTTTTTTTGTGTTTGTGAATGTCAGGAGAAGGTTCATAAGAAAGAAAAAAAATTAGAAACAACGACCTTAGCAACGACCATATTAACTTTTGTAATGTAGGTAACCTTAGTGCTTTTGACATAACTGTCAGTCGTTCGACAGTTGGCGCGATTGACAGAATGCGCCCTCCAAATTATACAAATTCGAATTCAATATTCATAAATAAAAGTTAAGACAGGGCAACGTCTGTCGGGTCAGCTAGTCTTAAATAAAAGATTACCTTTTCATCGACCTTCAGACATTTCAGTCCCTACGAGGCTAAGACATTTGAGATATTATCACGTGTCAGAGATTCACGTGGAACTCGTTAAGCAATCTTAATGAGTTCCAAATCCAATATAAATCCAGGATCCCAAAATGTCTAAAGACAATTCGTTTAAAACTTAAGTACTTAAATTTAAATCTGTTCTAGAAGGCCGAAGGATATGTTT
Source organism: Callimorpha dominula (assembly GCA_949752705.1). Taxonomy (NCBI): domain Eukaryota; kingdom Metazoa; phylum Arthropoda; class Insecta; order Lepidoptera; family Erebidae; genus Callimorpha; species Callimorpha dominula. The sequence continues at coordinate 20,191,534 of OX457003.1, read as the reverse complement.
AAGTATATTAAAATTATTAAGTATCTATATAGTACTTTTTTTTTTTTTATCGTGTGGAAACCCCCACGGGTCAGCACCTCACCGGGGCTGGCGGTGAAGTGGTATGTCGGAATCGAACCGACTAAAACCACACGGTGTTCCGACATAAGTGGGTCTATTGCAAGGGACTCGGGTATACCCTAGGAAGGAAGTCCTCGAGAACCCCGGCAGACCTTGGCCGCCTGTTAAATAAGAGGCAGCCACACCAAAATGTACGGGGGGCCTCGCCCCCCTTCCATCAGTACTAATAAAGCCCAGTCAAGGAACTAAAATACCTAAATTTTGGATTACAACGCATTTTTATTTTTGAATACATATTAAAAAAATGCGCTGATTAAGAATTTCGATACCCGCAGTCTGGACAAGTGGGGCGTCATTTCTTTTAAGACCTTAATGAAAAAGAAAGACTTTCTTTTATGTTAGAAACAGTCTCAAAACCACTGATATACATAGTTTAATGAAAATCACTAACTAACAGCAACTGCCAAGTTGTTCGTACCTCTGTTTGCACTCAAGTCAATCGTTCTAAACATATTCCTACCCTTTTATAATCCCACAATTTGTTAATATTTATCCATCGACCAATAGTATTGCGTTACCGGTATAACCAGTCAAAATAATATCTATTAACTTATTTTTATTAAATAGTGAACTGTGTTATCATCTATTATAGTTTGTCCCTATTTTTAATAAAATAAATAAGAGTTTTTAATGTGGCGACAACATTTACATTTCGTGTGATATCTTATTTCCCGTACGTTTTTCGTCATATGTGCCCAAAGCATTTTTGTTTTCCATTAAATTACTTACAAAATGAGAACTGTTCAAAGTCACTAAATGCTTTTGTTTAACAGCAAATGAAGGTCAAAGCATCCAAATATAAAAACGCATGGTAATCGAAATCTCTATTTTTGATCATAAAACAGCTAGGTTGACTGAAACATTGTTAAAACGGCTACATAAAGCCATAGGGGTCCAGTATATATTTTGACCTGTCGTGGCACAAAACACTATAGGTACAATGAAAGTGCAAGTTATATTGGCCAATTAAACAAATCAAGACATTAAAAATGGTCGAAATTTGACGCCAGGTGATCTCTAGTATTTATATTTTATACTAGCTCCGCCCCGCGGTTACACCCGCGTAAGTCCCGGTGCCATGAGAATATCGAGATAAAAAGTAGCCTACACATTATTACAGTTTTTTGTTTTTTTATGGTATATTGGGCAAACGAGCAGACGGGTCGGCTCATGGTAAGTGACTACCGCCGACCATGGGCACCTGCAACTCGAGAGTCACAAGTGCCTTGCTGGCCTTTAAGGTGGGGGTAAGGGGGAGGGTTGTAGGGAAGGGTGGAACAGAGGGAGGAGGGTAGGGAAGGGTGAAAGAGAAGGAGGGGGGAATGGTTAGGGCCTCCGGTAACCTCGCTCACTCGTCGAAAAGCAATGCAAGCATTGCTTCACTGCCAGTTTCCTGTAAGGCTGAGGTGTCACTCCGGTCGAGTCGACCCATACGTGCCGAAGCATGGCTCTCCCCCGATACGCTTTTCTGAAAAAAGTAGTTTTCTGACTTAATACCTTTTACCTGTCATGGTTACAACATCTATACAATAACAGTCCAACTGACATTAGAAACGAATAGCTCCTTAATTTGTAACCAATACACTATTATCTTATCTGTGCCAATACTTAGGTCTAAAGTGTAATTAATTATTGTCGGAACTCGACCACCACGCGATCTCTCCTATTCCTTATTTGATCAGTATCCAAATGTCTTACAAATTGAATCTATTATCAAGGTAATGCTTTACTTCCATTCTATGCATTCCTCGGCAATACCTGTCTGATAATTTACAGTATAATCGTAACACTACGACAATTCCATCTTGTATTATCAGCAAAATGTTTCAGTGGGGAAATGGATTTTGTACTTTACCGTAATAACTTTTAATAATAATTTAATAATTATAAAGCAAACAATACGGTATTTTACTCTCAAGTCAAATGAGTTACTTTTTATTAAATGTTAATACGTTACCCTCTATAAAAAATTATATGAAACTAGCAGCGCTCCGCGGTTTCACCCGCGTAAGTCCCGGTGCAGTGTATATGTTAATCCAGGTCTCCAGCTATCTACATACCAAGTTTCATCGCAATCGGTTCAGTAGTTTTGGCGTGAAAGAGTAACAAACATCCATCCATCCATCCATCCAAACTTTCACTATTATAACATTAGTGGGATTAGCGGGATGACAACTTTTAACGTCATAGTTAGCTGTCGATAAATGATTTTCTTTTAATTTTTGTGTTTACCTATAAAATTAATAACAAATGTGGAAAAAATAAAATCCTTTTTCTTTAGTTTGACATAACCATGAAATATTTTCTTTTAAACATAGGCAACTAACCAATTGTGTGGGCGCTGGATGGTTTTTGAAGTGAAAACTTCTTTAGGCACGTTTGTACGCTTTTGCTGTGGGGAAAAAGCACTGAACGCCTTACCGTCACGCTAATAATACACATATAGATCCACTAGAGGGCGCTAATCTAAACATTGAGTTCTGTCAGCTCCTTATTAATTAATGTCACCAACCTGCTAATGTGACGTTTTAAGTTCGTCGTTTCTGCTTATTTTTTTTATTCCTTATGGCTCACGGTCACGGCTCACTCGCAACAAGTAAAAGGTAGAGAAGCAATATGAAATAAAATAAGATTCTGAATTTGGATAGGATCTGGATCAAAAGGAGAGTGAGAGTTAATTAATGTACATATTTAAATTTTAAAGAGTTATGTTATAAAAAACTAAAATATTATATAATATCAGGAATATTGGAAGACCAAAGTGCTGGACGTGGTGTAGTTACACGATTCTACCAAGATAAACCGACTTCATGGTAGATGATATAATAATATATGTTCAAATTTAAATTCAATTTCAAAATCATTTATTCAATTAAGACACTAAGTGACATTTATGAACGTAAAATTGAAGCTAGACTTAAAATCATAGATCGGCGCAAACAGACGCCACAGCATGTACTGGATTGTCGAGGTAAATTACGTGAAAACACCAAAATCTACTGAATGCTTGTGTCGATCTATAACTCCCAGTTTCCAAAATGCGTAGAGCCTTATGAGAAGAATACTGGCAAAGAAACTCATGGCCACTCTTGTATTTGACTTGACTATGATACCAGTTGTAAAGACACAAATACTGACACAACCTGTTATAAAAGGTAATAACTCCCGAATTGCCACTAATACAATTTAATTCTTATATGGAAAGAAATTCGGAAACGAAACAAATTCATTCACTGTAGGTCACAAAGTACCTAACACTTCTACATTATACACGAACGGATTCAACCAGTCACCACGAGCATGGCGCGTCTACCCCACAACAATCTCACTATCTCCCTCGTAATTTAAGGGGGACAGGACGAACCCAACCACTTAACTATGTAAAACAGATAATTGTACTAAACATCTGAACGTCACCTAAACTAATCATCTAATCAGCACCTAAATAATAAAAAAATAGTACCTGAGTAAAAATGTATAAACAAAAACATTTTACAGTTATAACAGTTATTATTATTACATCATCTACTTAATAAAATAAAAAATTATTCTTAATTAACCTTACTTTTGACAAATTGAAAAAATTATTTAAAATGTTAATTGAACAAAAATGATTCATATTTTATTTAAAATTTAACCCTTCCAATCTGCTGACTAAAAGGGCTCCAAATTATTCGGCTTACTAAGCGTTCCTTTTTTAAACCGGAGAGTCTTTACGCTGCCAACTAAAAAAAATATTTTATAAAAATGACGGGAAAGGGATAAAAGAAAAGAGGGCGAGACATGTATAACAACCTCATTCGGATGTTGCTTTACGTAACAGTTGCCTTTGCCTCACAGTTATGTAACGTGGGCGTTAGATAGAAAACAAGGCTGAAATGGGATACACATTGTGGTTATACAAGATATGAAACTAAAATAGATGTAGTGCTACAAGGATCCTTTTGGCGCGCGGCTAAAATCGAAAAAGTCTGCCATATTGTGAAACATTCCTTTAGTATTGCTAGATCTACCCTTTTTAGGGTACCTTTTCTCAAAAGGAAAAAAGGAGCCCTAATAGGATCAGTTTGTTGTCCGTCTTAAAGAAAGTCTTATAAATATGTGTGCGTGGACGAAAAGTAACTGTTCCAACTTTAAAGAAGACAGCCTAGCCATTGTTTGAACAATGCATGTTACATTTTAGTACATATTTATATAGGGTTTATATTACATAGTACACTTCCTTAAATCACTGAAAACTCTAGCATGCAGTTACAAAAATTTAAACAGTAACGATTACAAGTAATGTCTGTTTGAATTTTCTGGTATTATTACCTCCGTTTCTCATAAAAGCAGGTGGAATTGTAAAGTTAAAGATTTTAAATAGTGCATATTTTTTTAGTTCCAATAGTACCAAAATAAAAATAAAAAAGTGTATTATTTAATATCTAGAAATGAAGATGATACCTAATACCTGGAAATTGAAACGGTCGTAACACAGATACTGTGGTTGTAACTACAAGTTATATAACGGATAGCTAGTATTTTTTCAAAAAATATTTTGTACCTAACTGCATGCTAGAGTCAGTTTCAGTTATTTAAGTAAGTGTTCCATTGTCAGATACACAGACCTACGTTATATTATTAAAACCTTAATTTTTAAAATATCCACAGAGTATAATAGAGTCCCGAATCTAACATTGAATCGTGGGAGAGCCATACTTCGGCACATATGGGCCGGCTCGACCGGAGTGATTTCATTGCTTTTCGCCGAGTGAGTGAGGTTACCGGAGGCCCTAACCCTTCCCTCGCCCTCTCCCCTCTACCACCTTTCCCTTAATCCTACCTTAAAGGCCGGCAACGCACGTGTGACTGTTGAGTTGCAGCCTTATAGCCACAGGTGCCCATGGGTGGCGGTAGTCATTTACCATCAGGTGACCCGTCTGCTCGTTTGCCCTCAGTACCATAAAAAAAAATCGTAGTGTTTGTATCATAGTTTGTATACCTTTGGTCCCGACGAGATCAAGTAATAGATTATTCTGTTGAAAAAAGTATGAAAGTAAATTCTTTAAAGAACTTCTTCCATCATAGAATAAATAAAGAATTTGAATTGAATTGAATTAAACAAGTTTCAACACTTTCCTCGGCGACTTTTAATTTAAAACACTTTTTCACGCCCTCTATAATAAAATCACCGGAAAGGAACACAAGCGCCATCTATCGGCGTTACGCAGAGTCTAGGCGGAGGGTGTTGGCGCGGCGTGCCGACGGACGAGTTCACTTTCGGTTTGTTCACCGCCGAGTCAACACTAGCCCAGGAACTGTACAGTGTTTCTTTGCGTGTTTACAATGCATCAGTGATTAAATATCAAAAGGGAGTTTTCTCATCGCCAGTACCCACTTCGTGCTCACATTGTGCCTAGTCCTGTGTCTGAGGATCCGACATATTTATATTTAATATCATGATCAATATATAAATTGCTGAATATAAGGGTTTTTACACATCGGCATCGGTGTAATCAGCGCTTGTTACATGTTGTAATAGGCGCTAGGCGTATTAACCGCTGACGCTGTTCGACCAAAATTGGAATAGTTGAAGACATGACGCGCCGATTTTACAATACGTGACCTAACATCTCATATCCGTTGGTTTCATTATTAATATTAAAAATTGTAAAGATATTCTTTGTACATAAATTGACAAATTATCACCTAAGTTAAATTTTATTTCTTTATTTCTTTTAATTAAATTTATTTAAGTAAATTTGCCTGTATCCTCCGGCTCCAGTTAACGTAATTGGCTTTAAAATTAGGCTTGTTTAATTTGAATAACATCAATAGCACGCTAATTGAATCTGTTCACCGCTCAAATGACTTGCCACTCGGGAGTATTATATTTTTAGTATACTTGTATTTTTGGTGTTAGTTATGTCAAAGCTCTCTATGGGATCTTGTGATAGATTCACACTTTTAGTGAAGGGTTTCGTAGTGGGTGATTGGGGCAGTTCATGGCATCGTGCTTGAGAGCTGGTGACTGGGGCGTTCATAATTGAGTGTGTATTTTTTTTCCTCAATGCCCTTTAGGTTTTGATATGGTTGCTTAACGCGCGACTTATACCTTCTATGTATAAAATGTTATAGGATATCCGGTAATCATTACGCTTTATCGCATTTATACCCTTGTGTAATTATATGACATCTTGTATAAATGAATCCGAGGGATAACCGTCCTTTACACTCATAATTGCTACAATTAATATCCGGCATTTACTCAATAAGATAACATCCAACATGGCTCTAGCGACAATTATAATCTTTTGTTTGAAGGCGCCTGAACTACCGTCACCAAAATGTTCCCTATTATAAATACAATAGTGTCCATTATAAGGACCTTTATCTGTTTAACAATGATTATTTACTTTGTTGAATAGTGAACTAAATAATATACATAGCTTGCATGTATGTAGATTTCGTCAAAAAAATCAGAAACCCTTGAAAACAGTACTTTTTTTCGCCATGTCCTTTAAATACCCACCTGATATGTATGCAAAATTTAATGATCATCAAGATAATACGTTAAGTAGTTAAGGCGAGAAAGCGAAATAAACAAACACACAAACAAACATTAGCATTTATAATCTAATTTAGGATTATGTTGTTATAACTTAGTTGTACCCAATTGATAATGTTGTTCCGCACTGTAGAAAACCGTATGAAATTAACAATTTCACCGAGCTTGAAAAAAACATATAGACGCCAGCTTTTACATTTAAGCCTTTTGTCTGGTTCACAATGCAATAGATAAAGCCTATGAATAAAGAATCAGGTAATGATGGTGGCTGTTTTCATGGACTTAGCAGTAATGTATTATTTATCATTTGTACGTTATTTATCCACAGTTCTGCGTCCTGCTATTGTCAAAAATGTTTGAAATTCAACATTCCAACTGTAATTAATTATAACAGCAACAATGATTAAAAATTTTTGTTTGATTAATGCGAAAAGGTAATAATAATAATGATTATAGAATATAGAATAATTGAGTTAATTTTTTTATATTTTACAATCATTTCATTTTATAATTTTTTTACAAGTGTGTGTCCTATGTAGGTACATGTATTATCTTTTTATAGTGAGGTGCGTGCGAAATTATTATTTTGTATTGTTACATAATTTTTTAATAATAATCTATTTTGAGTAATAGTAGTGAGTGACAGGCCTGTTGGTATAGTGGTTCGATTCCCACCCAGGACAAATGATTGTGTGATGAGCATGATCATTTGTTCTGGGTCTGGGTGTAATTTGTCTATAATATGTATGTATTTATAAGCAGTCTGGTTACCATAGTACAGGCCCTGCCTAGTTTGGGATCGGACGGCCGTGTGTGAGATGTGTCATGTGTCAAGTAGTCTAGTTATAGAATCATTAAGACTAACTCGTCATACAAATCCGGCTAGACCCTTTAAACAATGCAATTTTGATTTCCCAATGACTGACATGCATCCAACTCACACTCGAGTCTATTTTTTTCATAATAATTTTGTTCGAATCGAGCATGAGACCGTACCATAGCTTCTATTGTTTGTTCTAGAACAGATAAACATACTTAGATCTATATTTTTTATACATAGATAAATACATATATAATAAAAATAGGCGTGTACCATCTTCGTCTTCATCGTCACTTACCATCAGTTAAGTTAGAAGACAAACACCTATTCCATTACCAATTATAAAAAAATAAGCAGTCATGGCACTGCCGACAGAAGTGAAAACTTAAACGAAACGACGAACATTAGTAGGTTGGTGACATTAATTAATAAGGAGCTGACAGAACTCAATGTTTAGATTAGCGCCCTCTAGTGGATCTATATATGTAATATTAGCGTGACGGTCACGAGTTTAGTGCCTTTTCCCCATAGCAAAAGCGCACAAACGTGCCTTTTTCTCACTATTACCTATAACATGTAAAGAAGCACAATCATGAACAAGGCTGTCTGGCACCATGTAAAGAGCTCAATTTTATCAGCAATATGGCTGCTATATTTGTTTTTCTAAGTACACTCATTATTATTAATGAAAAGCACTCACAGTCGGGCAAATACGGGAGTCGAACTAGCGACCCTGATCTGATATTGCATGCCTTAGCCGCGCCAAGAGGGCTCCCATTGCCAATGTTCTACTCACTAACTCGCGTGTGAATAAATAAATAATTTATATGTAAATATATATGTAACGTTTAGTGCTTACATAAAAATATAACGAAAATATTTCCCAATTAATTAAATAGAAATGTCCGTAAAAGTCCTCTAAGTTGGTCGTGAATCTTCACGCGTCGCTGAAACCGTTCACAACCCTTCACACGATTGACTGACTCCACATTGACCTGATGTTATCGACATCTAAGCACAAATAAAATGAACTTTATAGTATTCGATTGAGAGCTTTAGATTGATTGAAGACAAGAAAAAGGACCGATCGTCTACATTACGTATACGTACTGGGACAAAAGAATCACTCTCTGAAAACTTGTGAAAACGTATATCAAACCTTCTTTTAGGGTTCCGTACCTCGAAAGGAAAAATCGGAACCCTTATAGGATCACTTTGTTGTCCGTCCGTCTGTCTGTCAAGACCCTTTTTTCTCAGGAACGTGTGGAGGTATCAAGCTGGAATTTGTATCAAATACTTAGGTCTACTGTCCCTTGGAGCTATGAAAAAATCAAACTTCTAAGCAAACGCAATTAAAAGATACAGCCGTTTATGCCGCAAATTTCCGCAAATTTTCGACACTCGCAAGGGAATCAAAACCTAAAGGGTACTTCCGTGAACTCAGAATCTTGAAATTTGGTACGGAGCAAAGTCTTACAGCACAAATAAAGGAAAAATTGCGTAAACCGTAAATTTTTAGTTACATCATATAATGAAAATATTTTACGGAACCCTCGGTGCGCGAGTCCGACTCGCACTTGGTCGATTTTTTTTATGATATAAGGGGCAAACGAGCAGACGGGTCACCTGATGGTAAATGACTACCACCGCCCATGGGTATCTGCATGTCAAGAGTCACAATTGCGTTGCCAGCCTTTAATTGGTTTTCTGTGAGGTCGTGGTATCACTCCGGTCGAGCAAGCCCATACCTGCCGAAGCATCCCACGATAAATCTAACTTTTCTTCAATAGTTACGTATCTCCTTATAACTAAGTTAACTAAGTGGGCCCTTTAGCATACTGCTAAGTGGTCACCGGAACATACCAACAATACCAATAATAGACCTGTCAGTCTTCTTTTGTTAACCCTATCCCTCATCATGGAGGTATAGCGACCCTATTTTCCAACAGGATTACAATTATGAGTTTATAGTGCGGATAATTAAGACGAGGTGTTCTTAATGCTGATAAATGGATCCGATCAGAAATCTCCGCTTAACAAAATAAATTATCGTTTTAAAAATACTTTAAACGCTTTAATAGCAAACCGAACTAATAAAAACTTTTTAACAAAAAATTAAACTAACGAAAGAAGAAATAAAGTGAAAAGTGAAAAATAAACTCGTTAGCCTAACTAAACGGTCTCGTGAAATAATATTTTTCTATTCCTCGGGAACAGTCTTTTTCTGAACAAAAAGTAGGTACACTACGTCCTTTTTCTTTACCCCTAACGACGTGTATACAAATCAAAATGATCGGTAGAGTAGGTAAACCGTGAAAATGCAACAAATAAACAAACAAACAAACTCATTGTCGCATCAATAATATTAGTTAGGTTGGTAAGTTTGAAAGTTTAGATACTCCATATAGAAGTTTCACAACTAATCTGAAATATTTAATAATCTTATTTAAAGTTCTTGAAAGTTTGACAATTGTTGATAAAAAATGCATTAAGCATTAAATCTGGCATTTAAATTGATTCTGAAGAGTACATAATGTACACCTGTTATACCTAATAAGGTACAATTAAGGATAACAAGAAGAATTTACTTATTACTGATTAATATTATGGCGACTTGCACATACAGCAAAAACATACTTCAACATCATCTAGCGAAGACGAGCTGAACTACGTAATAACTAGTAACTACTAATCCTACATCGCGCAGTGAAAGTTCTCTGTATTTAAGTATTATGCAACTTCCCAATATCAACCGAAGGGCCGCGGTCCGGCAGGCATGACCACTTCGCCTGATCGAAGGATCCTCCCTTTGTGTAGGAGGAACATAACACCCTTTCCTCCACAACTTATTAAGTAGCTTTCTCGTCCTACAATCCAGTGGACATTAACTGTTATAGAGATTCGATTAATGAATTATTGATTAATTAATTAACTACTATTACTGCTAGTAAAAGATCTCGTTTAAACAAGTCGATTATTCATTACTAGCCGTTTCACGCAGTTTTATCTCATCTCATTTCGTGGTGTTTTTTATTTTTTTATTCAAATCAGACTGATAGTTACAGACATTATTGCGTTTATTTATTTAAGTCTATCCACAACAAATGCATTACAAATTGGGGTACAGAACATGTTAGTAAATAATATGGCTGATACATTTGCCAATGACGGAATAACCAGCATGCGTTTAAACAAACAATGAAACAAAACACTCTTCATCTTTAAAATATTTGTACAGCGAGTAGCTATATTTCCCAGTGGCTCTTTTTACAAAGAAGCTCCCCAAGCTTTCCGGGATGAAAATCACAAACCCATTGCTTCTCCGCATCCAACGTATGAAAAGTGAATTTTTAAAGCATAGAATTTTCAATAAATCGATCCTTAAGCTAGTCGTTAGTTAGTTAAATGCTGAAAATGTTATTTGGTTTCTATTTACGATCTCTATTCGGTCGGATTTTAAGCTTAAAAGCTTTTAAAGTAAACGAAAAAGGGAATTGACTATTTAAGTTTTTACCTTTTTTATGGTACTATATAGAGTTTTGATACGTATGAAATGGCTTATATCCATTTATAAAACGTTTTTGCAGCGTTCACAACGCGCCTGGTGTTGGAAGTGCCTTTTAACTAAAAGCACCGATGATAAGCCGGCTTATACGCTTGCTAGGCGTAAAGAAAAACCTTTTTTTTTCAATATAGTATACTCGTAACCATTTTGTTCAACTTCGAGTCACAGGAATACGACACTGGCCTGCTCGAGCTATTGCAAACACTCCCACCACACCCCACACCTCAATCCATTTATGCAAGCAATTTGCCCTTTCTTTAATTTCCTTCCTTACTTACCTTTTCACTATACTCAAAATTTTCTCATATTTAATTCCCAACGTGCCCGTTTAACGGCAATAGGCTTGACCCCTATTACGTGAGTCGGAACAAATTATAATTGGCAAAATGTAGGTGATAATACACCTCTGCCTACCCCTTCGGGGATACCGGCATGAGTGTATGTATGTAGGATAACCCAGTAATAATATTCTTATTAAAACCCCTTCAAGTGAGTTAAACGCTTGTTTTAGTAGTGGGTTCACTTTCACATCGATAGTGTACCCGGTGAGGTTTGAACCCGCAACCACTTCATGGCTAGTCCGACGCGCCACTAGGCTAGCTCTGCTGCTTCACTCGTTTTACATACTAGATATCATCATCATCTACCTACCCTTTTCCCAATTTTCATTAGGATCGACGCAATGTGTAACATTGCAAAGGGTTTTGGCTGGTGCCTTTTATGGAAGCCTCCTTGGGAATGTAGTTTTAAGATGGGGAAAAATGAAGAAGGTAGATTTTTATAAGTAAAAATTGGTATAGAGAGGAACCCAGGGTAAGGGATACTGCAAGACTCGGATGGGGAACGGGACTCAGACTGCAGTAGCTCGCAGAGGACGAGGTCGCGTACCTGAATGTTCTGTATTTCCTGTGACTTGAGAGGCCAATAGGACAGGAACACCAACTTACATACTAGATATATTACACATAAAAATACGTACAGCCGAACATAGAACCCTGTCCTTTTATGAAGTCGGTTAAAAATAATAAATGAAAATCTTACTTACCTCTTAACTCCATAGACGTATGCGATGCCAATGCATTCGAAGAAAGCAATAATCAGCAGAGGAAAATTTCCACTGTACATGTCGAACAGCAAAAAAATATAACTGCCGGATCCATGAGCAAATGCCATAGACAACAAACAGCAGACCAGGCATATTCCCCCAGTTAAATACTCCTTTCTTAAATTCGGAAATAGTTTCATATCCACTATAGACGTGACGACTCCTTCCAGGGTCCCGAATTGAGAGTCTATTCCAAGGGTGAAGAGCATCAAGAAGAATAGGACGGACCAGAACTGTGCGCCGGGGAATTGGTTGATGGCTTCTGTGAAGATGATGAAAGCAAGACCCGTGCCTGAGGCTGTCTGTAAAAAAAGATGAAATTAGTTTTTTTGTATTTTTTATTTGGGAAATAGGATATGGTCTCCCTGAGAATAAGCGGTTACCGATGCTTACAAACTAGTACGTTGCTAACGCTAACGGTTGCATCGGTACTTCATCGAAGGGAGACGTCACCACTAGTAATCCTTATCCGACCAAAACTGCTAATAAAAGACCTCCTTTAGACGAAAGCGAAGCCCTCGTGAAGGGGGGAGGTACTGCATCAATCAGATGGCTCCAATTCCTTGAATAAGTTTGTTTTATTTTTGTTTTTTATGTTTGGAAACTAGCACTTTTCTAGCCTGATAGTAAGTTATCTATGTAAACATTCACAGAACCAGAACTAAGTCAGGTCGTTGTTAAGCCCATTTCACAAGGGCCGAAATCTCTAGAAAGTTTAATCTGTATTGATTTTATGCCCATTGAATTAAATTCTTGTAAATTAGTTCATGTTTAAACATTTTACTTAAATCACTAAAAGACGTTATGACACGGTCTTATGTTAATAAGACCACCCTATTAGCCTTGAAAATTAAAAAAAGCGTAATCCGGTACTCACTTGTTTCAATAAACTTTTATAAAAAGAAAATTAAAAAAGTTTGGAAAAAAAAGTTTTCAGCCTTCTGTACACTAAAATTAGATAATATACGTTTTTGTGTAACAATATAAAAAAGTTGCATATAATCAGATCACTTACATTATCCAGCTCCTGTTGCAAATCACACTTAGGCAGATGAGGCATAATTAGTTTCGTCAAATTCCCATAGAGCTCCACCATCACAGTTTGCCCAGCCTCCGGCAGCGCCATAGACCGATACGCCGACCCGAACACCTCCAACAAAGTCTCGTTCCTCACATCCAAACATCTTTCATACACCATCGTTGCCTTAAACCCAATTATAGAAAAAACAACGATCCCCGCAAACATAGACGTTAAGCAATTCGTCATAGAGACCATAATCGCATCTCTATAACAATTATTGTCCACTGGATTGTAAGACGAGAAAGCTATCAAGCCTCCAAAAGCGAGGCCAAGCGAAAAGAATATTTGCGTGCCTGCTTCTAACCAGACAACAGGGTCTAAAATCCTGTGCCACTTCGGAGTGAATAAATGAATCAATCCGTCACCCATGCCCTTCAAAGTTATGCCCCTAAAGAAAAATATTACAAGGACAATATAGGGGAAAGTGGCCGTTACGTAAACGACTTTGCCGGAGGAAGCAATGCCTTTGATCATGCATAAGTAGACGAGGATCCAGGCGATGACAAGGGCTAAAGCAATTTTGTAGTTGAAGGATTCTGGGTAATTTATGTCTTCAGATATTTGGAGTGTTGTGCGGTACCAGAAGTATTGTGTTGGACTGCTTACCTGGAACAAATGAAATATTATTATAATTATTGGTTTTTACATTGTTATTTTTCGTTTACGTTACGTTACGTGAAAGTGTTTGGGAAGTAATAATATTGTTTTTCTTAGTTAACAGTGTTTATCATATTTGAAGAGACTGCGGGGATGACGCAATGGTTAAAGCGGTCGCATTGCTATACTCAATTCCGAGTGTTGGGGGTTCGATTCCCACAGGGGACTTAAATCTTTGCACAATGTGCAAAGATGTAGTTTGATCGACGTGAGAGGTAGGATAATTTTTATATCAATTTATAGTCACAATATTTATTTTGCCTTATCTACAGCAACGCATGGCCGGGTAGCTAGTTCAACTATAATATAATTTAGATTTCGCTAATCCAGTAGTGCTTTTTTCTGGGTCTTACCTTAGACCTATTTCCTTTTCTGTGCCATGACGAAGTCTCAAGTCTCTACTACACCTACAGCAAAAGTATCGTCAAACACAAAAGGCAATTAATCCACACTTCTAAATCTCAAAACAAAACACAACCCTACCAGAAAGGTCCGAATAATAACTCCTCGAAACTAATAGCCAATCATTGTTGTGACAAAGCATATATTGTCTAAACACTTAGGGACTTATCCTGGAGCGAAAGATAACATTTGATGGGACCGGTAATGTCTATCGGAGAATGTTGGAGATTAGTCGTAGTATAGAATGTACAGATAGAGGGAGTAAAGGAGCTAACTCCTCATTCAAAGAAAGGAAAACTTTTGAAACGAATTTATCATACTTAAGAAATTTTCTATTTAGGAATTTTTTGCCTAATTAAGAAATAAATCAATCAATCAATTGAAACCATTTATTTCAATTAAACTTATAATAGGTATTTTTGATATGTCAGGAGTAGGAATCAGTCAGACTAAATCGTTAAGCTAGTTGCCTGTTCCAATACGTAGATCCTATGGAGAAGAAGAGGCAAGAAACTCCAAGAACACTCTTTTTCAAAATGTTTTCACAAATTTCTGGTTACATTGCTTATAAGCGTAAATGAAATGTGAGGACAATGTAACATACCTATTATTCTAAAATATAAATAGACGCGCTAATTACTGTTATACATATTTAAGTAATAGCAGTCCAAAGATGACCAGCCCCGTCCAACGATACATTGATTTGGTTTAATAAAATCCTTTCACACATATTTGGACGATCTCCTAAGCCAGATGATGGCCTTGTCCTAGTAGCCGCCCCATAAGATTTGCAGTCCAGAAGTCGTGAGATCGAACCCAGTATCCCAGCAATGTGAAAACACACATAACATGACCATTAGAGAGACTAACAAGAATATTAGTTATGTGTCGTTCCCGTTCCTTGTCTTTTTAATAAATAAAAGAATTTCAGATAATGTTGGATTTGGGTCTCTCTTTGATCTTTAGATTATACATTATAATTATGACAATGAAATAGTCAAAGATAAAGTCTATTTTCTTGGAAAAAATTATAAAAATTCCTGTGATTTTTATCAATCTATGTTCCATTCATCTTTCATTATATTTTAGTTTATCAAACGTAAAGTACAACAATATAATTACGTCACTAGCAATATAATGACGTCACCAAGAGGAATTATATCCTAAAAGAACAACGGTAAATCTAAACGTTCCCCAGTCTTGTGATTAACGTCCGACAGATGCGAATCTTTATTAAAAGGTCTGTCATAAATTATAGAAAGTCTCATTAATATGGTGGTTCATTTTTAAGGTTATAAAAGGTTCTCATTACGGTGTGTACGAGTATGTACATACATTTAAGCAGTTTTAATACGAAGCTGTTTTAATTGAGTTTTAAATAAATGTAATCTTTGGTCCAAATGTCATTTTATTAATTTCTAATTAACTGCGCTTATCTCAGCTTTTTAGCGCCATTTTGTTTTTTTATTTATATATTGCAATAAGGTTTAAGTTTTAGACTATTTGCATGCCATTTAGTCGATGAAGCATGCTGTACTTAATTTTGTATGTATAACAAATTCACACAATTTTAACCATATTTACTAACATTTTATTTAACATGATACTCCTCGCCTTTTCCTAACTAAGTTGGGTTCGGCTTTCAGTCTAACTACGATACGACCGAACTTTGATATTTTACGTGAAGTCACTACCATCCACAACCCAAGTACTACGCGATATCGAAATTCTGAAGTTAGACCAGGTTTTTGAAGTCTTCTGAACTCTGAAGAAGAAAAACTTAAAGTCTAAAAGATTTTTTGTACATTTGGCGCACATATGTACGAAAAATCTTTTAGACTTTTAGTTTTTTTAAACTGATGTGTCTTGCGGGTTATGAATAAACGTATTTTCTTCCTTCTTATTTATATGTATATTATTTACTTGTAAATATGTAAACTCTTATATTATAATATTTTACTAGATGATATTTGATACTAGATATTTTATTAAATGTGACCAACTAAACTGAGCGTGCACCACCTGCGTGTAACTGCAATTTGGCGATTGCCACAGCGCGAAAGACGCCTATTGTAAAAGCCGCCATTGCTATATTTCATTCCGGTGTGCAGAAATAAAAGTTTTGACCTCGTAATGGCAACTTCAATGTTTAATTCTATATATGTATAATATAAATTTCACTATAGACGTAGTCTAAGTTCACTAAATGTAAACTTTCATATAGAAAAAGGGCGCTGTCTCCGGCAGACCCTTTGTCAGTAAAACCAGATTTATTAGAAGTGTCAACTAGTCCGACAGAAATCGGATTTTCCCTTTAATAACTTTTAAAAGACACATTTATTTCTTTGTAATTTCCAGTTTTAGATGCCTTTCCTAATATTTTGGTTATATGGCTTCATGTTTCGATTTAGTCAACTCCGTGTGGTTCAACTTTGTTGCTTTGTACACGAAAAAAGAAAAACCGGCCAAGTGAGAGTCGGACTCGTGCATGAAGGGTTCCGCACCATCGTACAAGATTTAATACTATGTAGAGTAAGGGAGAGCCCCTTTAATTTTTTTTTGTTTTTATAGCGGCAACAGAAATACACACACCTATTACGGATCACGAAATACAGCCCACTGGCAGACAAATGGATGGATGGACGGATAGCGGAGGCTCAGTAATAGGGTTCCGTTGGTTACCTTTTGGGTACGGAACCCTAATAAAAACTATTTGTGTTCCAAATTTAAACGAAATTTAAACGACACGTCGTATGAGATAAACGACTTGCTTTCATAGAAATATCCATATTTTCTTTCTCCATGTATCTTATTCAGACATTATTAATTACATAAATTGAATTGAAGCCCTTGGTAACGAAAAGCATTATTAACATAGATTTTAATCAAAGAGTTGATTGATTGAACGAAAAGGTATTCTGACATTAATGAAATAAATTACACTTTCTCCAAAATTGAAAAACTTTTATCCTTTGGTAATTAATTGTGTGACATGAATACTACGCATATTACTTAGCATATTAATAGAAAGCAAATTTAACGTATATTAAATGAAAAAATCCATGAGAAAAGGAGAATTTATAGCAACTCACTATTGACACCGGTACGAGAGATGTGCCTATTTGCACGCATAGTTGGTACGATCATGATTTATCAAATAGAAATATATTTTTTTTAATATAATAATAATAACTTGACACATCTCACACACGGCCGTCTGATCCCAAACTAGGCAGAGCCTGTACTATGGTAACCAGACTGCTGATAAACATACTTATATATTTCTAAATACATACATATTATAGATAAATTACACCCAGACACGGAACAAATTATCGTGCTCATCACACAATTATTTGTCCCGGGTGGGAATCGAACCCACAACCACTTATATAGACTGCACAATTTACTGACAAAGCTAGTATTATATAAGCGAGAGGGGTGACAATAATGATTATTATACACCGTAAGTTTCGTAAAACCGTACGTCTTTCTGTGGATACTGTGTTTATACGGATATTATTTTTGTGCGGTACGGTGAATAACCTTAAACGTTCGGCGACGTCAAGACAACTGATTGCATATAATGTTTAAATTTTGTTTTATTGATAACATTGTAGTTTTTTTAACATTGGCCTTATTGATTTTTCTCGGTCAAAATGACGAATTTTCCGTAAGAAAATTTCAATGATTCGGAACGCTGTCGCTTACGCCCTGTATAGGCAAAATTGATGGTATACTCGCAAAAATACTTGTATAACTAAGATGGACGGCTGACCCTGAGCTACTCACAGTACCGAAATCGCGCGTCTGGTGTGACCTACACCGCTCATACACTGTAATTGTTTGTTTATTGTTTAGAAAATGGTTTATTTTTCATGCTGCCTTAACTATTAACAGGCTACAATAACGCTTCTGATATGTGACTATACCTTTCTATAACTCGTAGGAGCCTTAACCTTTTAACACAATAACAGAATGGGTCTTTAGACCTCTACGATCCGGGATTGTTATTGAAGTAGCATTTTGGAGTCCATATTGGTTCATATATTATTCTAAGTAATATATCAGTCGGCCAATGCTGTTACCCTACTCTATCAGTGACCCAAGTTGATTTCGGTTAAAAGATGATATAGGTTCAGGTTAAAGTGGCATTGCTTGCATCATACGAATGCGACATTTTTGGCTTCCAAATATTGACGTCATAAGTAAAAGGAGGTAGAAGAACAAAAATTGTTTTCTTTTTTTTTTATAAAAGACAACTCCCGCATTAGGAATTACTCCTGTGTCGCGGGGACTTTACAAACATACAAACAACGGACACAAAGAACACCCAGACTCAGGTGGGAATCGAATCCACGACCTCTGGCTCTGCAGTCAGTCTAACTACGATACGGCCGAACTTTGATATTTTAGGTGAAGCGACTGGCATCAGACCTCCACAACCCAAGTACTAGGCGATATCGAAGCTCTGTAGTTAGACCAGGTTGTCAAACTTTTTTAGGGCTCCAACTACCCGTAACGAAGTCCACAGATGTTTGTATGGCACCTGGGACCGACGGTTGAACGTGCTCTCCGAGGCACGGAGGGGTCTCAACTTATTAAGATCCTAGACTAAACTGAACTTTGTAATGTGTTAACCTACTCGGCTACCACTTAGCCACGAACCCATATTTATATATATATATATATGTATCTAAAAAATATTCATCACCCCTTGAATAAGTACTCAATTATCTGTAGCGTGTTCTTTTTTTAATAAAAATAAGCGGTCTATATTTCCCTGTTATGAAATTGCTATACAAATAATAGGGAAGGAGAGATCGAGACGTAGAAAAACTTAAACGCACAAAAGCTGTAAGAAAAGAATTTTCCTCAACAGACTTTACTTAGTCGAGTATTTTCATCAACGTCGAGAACTCGAGACCATTAATATTGTTAACTTTTCTCAACCATTCTAACTGATGCTTAAATTAAGTACACTTCAAATTAATGGGTACTCCATTTTAGAGAATAATTAATAAACGTGAAACTATTTTCAATGATGTCTATACCAGGCATGGCTGGCCTGTTGGTCAAATGGTTGGTGATGCTGACTGCTGATTCCCACACAGGACAAATACATAGGCTGCACTAAAAGTATCGGGAATGGAATATTTCCACTGTTTCTGTCATATTAAAATCTTTTTAATTGAAAACTCCTTGGTTTTAAAAATCGAATACCATTTATTTATTTAAAAAAAGATTCTCGGTCTTATCACAAGGTTTTGTCAAACTTGTTTAGTCGTTGAGAAAATGGAATTGACTCGAGAAAATTCAAGAGCGATGATTTATTATGACTTTCGAAGTGGTTTAATGCAAAAACAGTGTGTTGACCGGATGATTTCTGCATTTGGTGATGAAGCCCCATCCAAAACCACAATTTATCGCTGGTTTGCTGAATTTCAACGTGGACGTGTCAAGCTCAGTGGTGATCCCCGTCAAGGTCGTCCAAAAACTGCAGTCACTCAAGAAAACGTTGATGCTGTGCGTAAGCTGATTGAGGAAGATCGACATGTGGCATACCGCGAAATTCAGGCAACTTTAGACATTGGCATGAGTCAAATACAAATAATCTTGCATGAACAATTAGGTGTAAAAAAGTTGTTTTCCCGATGGATACCGCATTCGCTCTGTGAAGAGCAAAAAGCGGCTCGCTTGGTGCGTCAGAACTCTCGAAAGATTCCACGCAGGATCCTCAAATGCTGTATACAACATCGTATCAGGTGACGAATCCTGAATATACGCGTACGAACTCGAAACAAAAACCAGTCACGAGCTTGGGTGTTTGAAAATGAGTTAAAGCCAACAAAAATTGTTCGTTCACGGAGTGTTGCAAAAAAAATGGTGGTCACGTTTGTCTCCAAAACCGGACATGTTGCGACTATTTCTCTTAAGGGACAAAGAACGGTTAATGCAGAATGGTATGCTAGCATTTGTTTGCCACAGGTCGTTTCTGAACTCCGTAAAGAGAACTGCAACCGCCGCATCATCCTCCATCACGACAATGCGAGTTCTCACACCACGCACAGAACAAAAGAGTTTTTAAAGCAAGAAAACATAGAATTATTAGACCATCCGCCGTACAGCCCCGACCTAAGCCCTAATAATTTCTATACTTTCCCTAAAATAAAGAAAAAATTGTGTGGTCAGAGATTTTCATCACCTGAAAAAGCTGTGGACGCCTACAAAACGGCCATTTTGGAGACCCCAACTTCCGAATGGAATGGTTGCTTCAATGATTGGTTCCATCGTATGGAAAAATGTGTCAAATTTCGCGGAGAATACTTCGAAAAGCAATAAATACATTTATAAATAGTAATGTTGTGTCACTTCCTTGATTCCCGAAATTTTCAGTGCCGCCCTCGTAACTGTGTGATGAGCATGATCATTTGTTGTGTCTGGGTGTAATTTATCTATAATATGTATGTATTTAGAAATATATAAGTATGTTTATCAGCAGCCTGGTTACCATAGTACAGGCTCTGCCTAGTTTGGGATCAGACGGCAGTGTGTGAGATGTGTGAAGTTATTATTATTTTATCACGATTAACCTATTTTACTAACCGACTTTAAAAAGGAGGAGGTTCTCAATTCGACTTAATATTGTTCATTTGTGTGTATATTACACAATATCTTCGCAATTTGTAAACCGATTTCAATAATCATCACCCTCCGCGCCTTTTCCCAAATAAGTTGGGATCGGCTTTCAGTCTACGATACGGCCGAACTGCCATCAGACCTCCACAGCCCAAGTACTAGTTGAAGTTCTGTATTTAGACCAGGTTGTCGGACGTTTTAGGGCTCCAACTACCCGTAACGAATGCCACAGATGTTTATATGGCACCCGGGACCGACGGTTTAACGTGCTCTACGAGGCACGGAGGGGTCTCAATGTGTTAAGAATGGTCACCCATCCTAGACTGACCTGGCTAGTGTTCCTTAACTTTGTGCTAACCTACTCGGTTACCACTTAGCCACGAGCCCCTCTCCACGAACCGATTTCAATAATATTTTTTTTAATTTAATTGTATTTACGGTATTTACTCAAGATTGGCTCTATTTAAATTTGAAGAAAATATTCCATCTTTTAGGGTGGGAAATAAAAAAAAAAACACAGCTACAAAAATACAGGTATTTCAATCCCACTAATATTATAAATGTCAAAGTTTGGATGGATTGATGTTTAACCGATTGCGATGAAACTTGGAGACCTGGATTAACGCATAGGCACAGATAACATAATACTATACTAGTATAGGTAGAGGCATAAGCTACTTTTTATTCCGTTATTCCCACGTGATCGGGACTCACGCGGGTGAAACCACGTGGCTCTGCTAGTTTATCATAATTTAGGCGCATGTATTCGGTGATACCTACGTTTTAAAAGTTATAAGACTAGAAGAATATATATTATATTATGACAAAAATAAATACATATGCAATTAAATATGGTGAGTGATGTGACCTTTCACCAACCCACGTAATGGGTTAACTAGTGTCCGCCTACAAAAGACCAAAGTGCAGGCTCATTGCAGATAATACGAATTACGTAATGATATTCACATAAAAAGCTACCGTCGTAACTTCGCAATTAAGCACAAAATTGCTCAAAAGTAATAAAATCAACAATCCATCTCCAAAAAATACTTGCCTATCATTGGCACCATGTAATTTATTATGTAATCTGTCTTGTATTCTGTCGGCAACCTGCGTTAAAAATGCAGAGAAGCAATTTCGTGACTGAATATTATAAGGTAAAAGTATCGTAATAATAGAACTGATTTGATTTACACTGAATTTGTGTCCGACAGGACTTGTATACGACTTTCCTCGGTACCTTGAGGTGGGTAGAGATTCTGTGGAAGAGGAGTGATATTATGTATTTACACGGGAATTAACGCGTTCACCAAAAAGGTATTACATACCTCTGAATTGCCTGACGTTTCGACCAGGTTGCACTGGCCGTCGAGCAGTCGGTCAGCCTGTGACCACGGCCAGTGCAACTTGGTCGAAACGTCAGGCAATACATAATATTATATCATGGAACGCGAAAGTTTAAAAGTTAGAAGAGGAGTGAGTCGGTTTCAGTGTCAGAAAAAAGTATAAAAATAAACTAATGTTGATTAAACCATAAATTTGTTTGCGGTTATATTAAATACTGTCTACTACCCTCGCTGCGTTTTATTGTTGATCAAGCCTAAATTTTTAAACTACATAATTATGTGCACGACTGCTGGCGGACCATTTGTTTTGAGCAAAAATACAAAGATGGTGGATTTAGGTCAACTCTTTGACGATTACGTCACGTTGCGTAACATTCAGAAGGAAACTAATGATACTTTTACGGTTTTCTCAAATGGTGGTTACGCGTTTCTTTACTTACTGAATGATTAATGTTAATAGGTTTTCAAGATTTCTATTATAAAACAATTCTCTATCAACACAACAAGAAGCCATTTTTAACAAATTTACCTTTTGTTTTACGGTATAGGGGGCAAACGAACAGACGGGTCACCTGATGGTAAATGAATACCGCCGCCCATGAGCAACTGGAACTCAAGAGTCAAAAATGCGTTACCGGCCTTTAAGGTGGGAGTAGAGACAGAGGGGTGAGAGAGAAGGGGAAAGAGCGGGAGGAAGGGAGAGGAGGGGCGAGGGAAGGGTTAGGGCTTCCGGCAACCTCACTCACGCGGCGAAAAGTAATGCAACCATTGCTTCACTGCCGGTTTTCTGTGAGGCCGTGGTATCACTCCGGTTGAACCGGCCTATACGTGCCGAAGCATGGCTCTCCCACGATTAGACGATTATCAGTAAATGCAACAGATTATTAAAAAAAACTTAACATTTTAACGTTAATCCGTCGTAGTGAGTTAAATGTCATGTTTATTTTAAAAATTATATGATATTTTTCTTTATAATCAAATTTGCAATACTTATGAGTTACTCTTCGTAAGAAATTAATAATTTAAACACATACAAACATACATATACAAAAACCAATATCACAAATCGAAATATCGAAGAAATATCTTGCCCATATCCAAAGTAACACAGTTAAAACACCAGAAAAGATCTGCTTGAACCATAAACTTGTGTACAACACACGTATTCCGACCACATAAGGTATACTTTCAAGCAACAAGGCTCCGGTAATTTCTTATCGACATGACGGCGATATAGACTGTTAGTATTATACACTAAATGTAAAAATGGCGATCATTCGAGCCCAACGTTATTGACGGGGTGACTTACGACCGGGCGCTATGATACGCGAAGGTCATGTTTCCTAAAACACGTAACAATTTTCAAAAATGTTATTTGAGAGAAATAACACTCTCCAATAGATTAATTGTATTGCTACACGATTGAAGTATGTGTAAATATATTTATAAGGATATGATTCCCTTCTTCCCTTTTTTCTTGTTAAAAGATTGGCGACTAATGAGCAATAGGTAGTCGTGGTGTTCGGATGTTAGTCTCGCGACAGCTGTTATGGCGTTAGCATCGTTATGACTTATGACAGAGCCACTTTGCAAAGTCTAAGTTTACGTACACATTATAATAATATAAGATCCCACACTCACGTTTAAATTAAGAACAAACTACGTACACAAACAAATCTATCGATCTCTCATGTCCCACATCAATCCATGTAAGTTCACCCCTATTTGTATAGAGGCTCCCCACGTCAATCGCTTGTCGACAACCTACGACACAAACATGGTTTCTTTTTATTCCATTTTCTGTGGAAGTGAATTTAAATTTAGAATTCGACGGTATAGTCACTATATAGTCACTTTGTTACCGAGTCTTGGTTTTTTTTTTATTTCTTGGTGTACATTCAAAAATTGGAATACAGAATTCTGCAGCCAGATAAAGTTTGTGTCCCACGCTTCGAATACTATTTAGTGAGTTTTAAAGTGAAAACTTCTTTAAGCACGTTGGGCACTTTTGGTATGGGGAAAAAGCATTGAACTCGCTTGACCGTCACGCTCAGATGACATAATTATATGGTCATGATGACATATAGATGTGCGTGTGTGTGTGTGTTTTCACTTCTGACGTGCAGTACGATTGACAGTTTTTTTTTTACTATTTGGCATTAAGTGGTCAGGAATTGGAAAAAGTAATTCGGCAAGGAGATTCACATTATATTTGGGTTGCTTTTACCCATTTCTTTTTAATATTCGAAGTCTATACGAAATTTAAATATTGAACATCACATTAAAGAGTTTTTTATGGTTTTAAACCTTTTTTCAGGACGAGACAAGATTTTGAACAGATGGCGCAGTGGCTCAAGTGAATGTCCCACTTGCGACAATTAAATCTTACTTAACTATGTTATTAACTTATTATGTTTGTAAAGTCCTCTATTATACAAGAAAAATACTCTACGCTATTTCCTTTAAAAGAAATAAATTCAGAATTAACTTTTTTCCTAACACTACTTGCATTTAGGTTTTTTCCTAAATTATTACATTAGTTTATAATATACAGCATCATTATCAAATAAATGATTTAATGAATATTGTATTACACTCATAATAACCCTATGAGATTTAATCTGTCAGAGATAATAGAGGAGTTAGAGAAAATCTTAATATAATTACTTTAGCCGAGAACAGATGACGTCATTGTTCCAAGGTATGAATGCTATATTGTAAACGACTTATCTCTCCAGACGGCTAAAGATAGGCGTTTCCAATTATATGTTTAATCACTGATATTAATCATAAGCCGCAATCATATTATTTTGCGAGGAATTTCTGAACGTAGCAAATATTTTCTGCTTGTTATAACTTAATCACTACATATTATAAAACAAAGTCCCCCACCGCGTCTGTCTTTCTGTTCGCGATAAACTAAAAACTACTGAACGGATTTTCATGCGGTTATCACCAATAGATAGAGTGATTCACGAGAAAGGTTTAAGTTTATAATTAGTTAAAGTTTTGTGTAAATTGGCCTGCGGTTACTAAGTCGTAAGTACGGTACTAAGTCAACGAAAACCAAAAGATATGGTCACTTAAGTCTGAGGTTTGACCACATTTGAAAATTTCGCAGGTAAATCAAAATCTATAGGGTACTTCCCATTGACCTAGAATCATGAGATTTGGTAAGAAGAAAGGTCCGGTCTTTCCTGTCACATGGATGCTAAATGATACGATTGAGTTAAAAAAAGGACAAAGTCATCCAATACAGAATGTATTGGATACGGGCTAATATATTTTTTTAATTAATCACTGCTTCTATCGCCACTAACATAGTAATAATAATAACTTGACACACCTCACACACGGCCGTCTGATCCCAAACTAGGCAGAGCCGGTATTATGATAACCAGACTGCTGATAAACATACTTATATATTACTAAATACATACATATTTTAAATGAATTACACTCACTATTTGTCCTGAGTGGAAATTGAACCCCCGATCTCTGGCTCAGCATTCAGCCACTAAACCAGGCCAGTCATAACTAACATAGCGACTACAGTTTCAATTGAAAAAAAAAAAACAATCTGACGGTCCATCAGCTGTTGATCGCATATATTGAAAGATTTTAATGAATTCAAATTCACACCGTATACATATATCTAGACTTAAAGTCCATCCTAACCAAACAAATTGCCTGAACTTTCACCGAGGAAAGGGCGACGAGTGAAGGTACAACATTAACTTTATTCATTAAATTTGCGAGATGCACTGGTTTCGAGGTTACTCAAGATTCTTCTTGAGGGAAGTTTACTTGATTAATTAAAAAAAAACGCTATATCTTAAGTCAGTGGTAGTCAGTCAGTGGGGCTCGTGGCTAGGTGGTAACCGAGTATGTTATCACATTACAAAAGTTAAGTAATACTAGCCAGGTCAGTTTGGATGGGAGGGGTTGAATGAGGATGGGTGACCATTCTTAACACATTGAGACCCCTCCGTGCCTCGGAGAGCACGTTAAACCGTCGGTCCCGGGTGCCATATAAACATCTGTGGCATTCGTTGCGGGTAGTTGGAGCCCTAAAAAGTCCGACAATCTGGTCTAACTACAGAACTTCGATATCGCCTAGTACTTGGGTTGTGGAGGTCTGATGGCAGTCGCTTCACGTAAAATATTAAAGTTCGGCCGTGTCGTAGTTAGATTGAAAGCCGACCCCAACTTAGTTGGGAAAAAGGCGCGGAGGATGCTATATCTTAAGTTATAAATACGAAATTCAACTAAACCAAAACACCATATAAATATATTTCCAAGATGAATATACTTCATATTTTTGTTCAAATTACTAAAATAAGGGTACAAAAGTATTTGGATGAGAATGTTTTTACAAGATGGCGTGCATGACATGACACCTTTTATGTTGCAAACGTAGACAAGCTAAGTTCATGGAAAACATAATAATTATCTAAACAGTATCTCAATTTATGCTCTTTTTGCAATATAAATACCTACGCGTTTCAAAACACTTGTGGATGGGTAGTACTTCAGAGAGTGAAGATTTATATGTACACTGGAAACGACGCTAAATCCCACTAATCCCACTAATATTATAAATGTGAAAGTTTGGATGGATGGATGGATGGATGTTTGTTACTCTTTCACGAAAAAACCATTGAACAGATTGCGATGAAACCTGGTATGTAGATAGCTGGAGACTCTTTATCCCGGTATTCCTACGGGATCGGGACTTACGCGGGTGAAACCGCGTGGCGCTGCTAGTACATTATGTTTTATTATACTTCTCTACTCTCTCTACAGGGTCCTATTATATAAAATGAATTATTCAAATGGTCGTTCCTGACCAAATCCGAAACTATGAGGAATAGCGGAAAGTACTCAAAAGAGTCTTGGGCCCCGACTTTCGGATTTTTTCCCTTACTTGTGCTGTTAGACCTTGCTTCGTTCCAAATTTCATGATCCTAGGTCAATGGGAAGTACGCGCGCGCACGTTGTGCTGTACGTCGCTTGCATTCTACGTCAAGATTATGGTATATGGTATATATATTACATTATATTTAAATAATGAAAACTAAATTTTCCTTCTTTTGGTTACTTTATTAAATTATCATTTTGATTACTCACGCATTATGGTTTATATTCCTTTGCCAAAAAACTGAAACACTTAGACTTAACATTTTGTTTAAAAATAATAGTTATTTATTTACCACATACAACTATCATCACAGGTTACTACCTAATACAATAGTGTAGTTACATGTTACATACTTAAGGTTACTAAGGGTAGGGGGATAATTTACAATATACAGTAAGCTGCCCTTTTGAATTCATTCAGAGTACATTTAAATGAATCAATATGTCCAGACATTGCATTGAGCGCGTGCAACGCGCGCGTCAGCGGCGCGTGTTGCAATACGTTGGTGCGCGCGCGTGGGACACAAAGCAACGGCGGCCGCCGCCGCCGACTCACGTACTCGTTCGGTACACACAACTCCAATATTCGCAGTACGCCTGGGTTGTTTATATTACCACGAAACACTTTGAATAATTAAATGGCGAGCGCCACTTCCCTTCTTGCTTCTAGCTTGTAATAGCCTGTCATACTTAATACAAAAAACGTTGGGTACAACAATGGATAACCGGGATATATATTATACTGTTTAGAATAAATAAATCTGACAAACTTGTTTTGGATACGTTCTATCATTAATTTATATTAGGCTTCGTGTGGTGACCAAAGAACAGCATTGCACTCTAAATGACTTCTCACGAGAGCCTCGTATAATGATTTCAACGCACCGATGTTTGTAAATTTGTTTGCTAACCGTAAGACGATTCCTAGATTGCGGTATGCTTTATTACAAGCTTGAGTGATATGATTTCTAAAATATAAATCTGTAGTAAATCGTACGCCCAAATCCTTAACCTCGAACACACGATGGAGCGGTATTCCGTCTACGTGGTATTGATGATGACTAGGGATGCGCGCGCGACTAAACGACATCACTGAGCATTTGTCCACATTGAAAAATAATTTATTTTATAACTCCACTCCACGATCGCAGTTATGTCTCGCTGCAATATGTCATGATCAGCGTTATGCTTTATTTTAAGAACTAATTTCAAATCATCGGCAAATAGCAAGGGTGTGGCGTTATTGACTACCTGGGGCAAGTAATTGATGGTTAAAATGAAGAGACGAGGCCCTAGATTACTTCCTTGACTAATTCCTGATCTTGTAAAGTAGGGTTCAGTGCAAATCGTCCGCTACAGTCAACGTACTGACACCGATCTTTTAAATAGGAAGCGAAAAATTACAACGTATGCGGTGTGCAGCCTACACTAGCCAACTTCGTTATAAGGACGTCATTGTCTACTATGTCAAACGCCTTTTTAAAATCAAAATAGGCAACGTCGACTGGTTGACCGGCGTCCACAGTCGGCACCAAGTGTGTCATGAGATCCAACAAGTTCCCCGTAGTTCCCCGACCTGGACGGAAGCCGTGTTGCGCGTCTGATAACAGCACGGATATTTGCGGGTACAGGCAACTGTGAATGGTTGACTCAAATACTTTTGCTGGAGTGGATAATACTGCCACGGGTCTATAATCACTGGCCGCTGAACCACCACTATCTTTTGGCACGGGTACAACCCGAGTAAGTTTCCAACGATCGGGAAACCTTGCAGTCCTAATACAAACATTGAATAAGTGTAGTAACGGTTCCACTAACACTTCCCGACTATCCCTAAAAATAAAGGCTGGAATACCATCGGGCCCGGCCGAGGACTTAGGCGACAAGCGTGCGAGTGCATTCCGTACATCGGCGAGACTCAAGCATGATAAGTGCGCCCACGCAGCCGGCGCCGTCGCATACTCGCTGGCCACCACCACGCTTAATTTAGGAGGCTCCGGGTTGTATACAGACTTAAAGAACCGGGCGAACTCATTAGCACATTCCTGCTCAGATAATACACGCCCGTCCTTAATAATTCTCCTATCATTCGAGCCACCCTTCCTAGCTCGAATATACCCCCAAAAGGCTCGCGGATCCCGTGCCAAGTGTGCTTGCACTCGATCGCGGTACTGGTCATGCGCTCGGCCAGTATCGGCCTTAACTTTCGCCCTATAGCAGGCGAACTCCTCGTAATCACTACGTGAATTACTTGCTTTATATTTTTTATGTAACTTATATTTATGTTTAATATCCTTTATAATCTCAGATGTATACCATACCGGGTAGTTATATTTATTTTTTACGGAATTAATATTTCTTGAAGGGGCACATTTGTCGAAAATTTCGTATAAGTTATGATAAAATAAATTTAAAACTACATCCGGGTCGTGCAAAAGATAAATCTCGCTCCAGTCTATTTCGGTTAATAATCTGTACATTTGATAATAATCGGCTTTGTTAAAATTCCATAATTTAAAAGATTCCGGGGAATGAGAAGGGCAAGTAGTCAACGTATCGGATAAGGGTGACGCGGAAGACACGGGAGACCCGGCGGGCGACGGCGGCGGCGCGCGCGCGCCCATCCCGACGCTCACAGGAAGCGGCGGGTGGTACGGGTCCACGGGCTGCAGGCCGTCGTCTGCCTCGCTCACCGACACGCCGCCGCGCGCGCTCTACACGAGGTCCAACTGCCTATTGATACAATTAGGTACCGCGTTATGCTGAATGATTGCGCGTTATATGCGTTAGTTTACACGTTGACCAGTCGCCTTCTTCTTCTAAATAAACCAGCAAGTAATATGATTAGTTAAGATATACGCTTTTACTCACGTGTTTATTTCGGGGATGCCCGACTAGTTTCAGACTCGACGGAGGCCCTTTATCAAGGTGTGAGGCGTCCTGCAGGTGCGATACTGGATTGTAAGTAATACAATACATACGGATTTAAACAAAATAAACATTGCTTTATGTTACCTTCGGGTATACTAATAATAACGACAAGCTGTAGAGAATAAATAAAACTTGTTGTGTTTAACTGCCTACCCACTTTTGTTGCATAAAGCGTTCGAAGTTCTCGCCAACGCAACGCCTACGCGCTACGCTGTAACCGCCTACGCCGTAGCCTTAAGTGCCTACAATATTTCGTAGCTCTTGATTATTTAAGCTAATAAATAATATAGCTAAGAATTAGACTGTGCTTAAGTGCTTTTGTTTTCTTTAGAAACATTACGTGACAAATTTTAAGTTTTCATTTTGTCTCCAGAAAAATGTTTATATAATATTTCTAAAGAAATGTCTGCTCGTCTGCCCGATTGATATAAATCTTGATAAAAGAAGACCGTTTTTGACTACCATTACTAGCGGTGTATTACTGAGGATATATATTTCCAGCCCAAGATTAGGGGAGACCAAATGTGTCACAAGGGTGATTTTATACAGATGGCAACACAATTGAGATGCACGCCATCTTTTGACATTGAACGGAACTAGTAGCCTATTCATAGAATATCCCAGATTATATTTAGAAACTTTCAGAGTGGTTTCCATTTTGCGAGAAATATCAAGATCTCTCTATGAAATAATATAATGTTCGCCGTTGCTTTGCGGTATTAATAGAGTTTTAGTTGAGCGATACTGCGAGTAACAACGAATAATACGAGTGGAAATATAAGTGTAAAGTACAAGTGATTATTTAAATAGTGACAATTAAATGTAATTGTGTTAACTGCGAGTTATTGAAATAAATTGTTGTACTCAATAATCCCGAACCTCAGCTCGTAAAAATATATATTAATAATATACTAACATACCTCCGCTCGAAATAATAGACTGGCCTGTTGGTCTAGCGGTTAGTGACCCTGCCTGCTACGCCATAGCTCGTGGGTTCGGTTCCCACCCGAGTCTGGGTGTTCTTTGTGTCCGTTGTTTGTATGTTTGTAAAGTCCTCCGCGACACAAGATTCCTAATGCGGGAGTTGTATATTAAGTGTGAAACTTCTTAAATACAACAAGTTCTCAGAACTCGTAACTGGTAAAATCTCCAAACTTGAAACATTATCTCAAAATCCTTAATGAGTATTTAATGCAAACAATTTCAGAATTATCACCGCTGAACATTATCCTCCAAAAGTTTACTCAACTTACTACTGGTACAGATTGATGGTTTTTTTAATCGACTTCAAAAAAAGGAGGCGCTAAGGAGAAAGGAGAAGGAGGCTATAAATCCGTAAAGTAATTAATGGATTTGATCTCCTCGTATAATTTCTCAGAGTTGAAATAGACAATAGATAGAAGGAAACATTGAACACAATCTACGAAGTGATAATTGGATAACAAACCGAGCGTGTTGAGGCAATACCACTATATTTAAATAAGGAAATGGATTTACACGTGCGCCGAAATAATTTATTATTGTACATTGAATCAAATGTGAATTTACTGCATTTAAACCTACAGTATTTTAGGTAAGATGTATTTTTGAACATCGGTTTTAGAAATTACATTTTGAGGCATTTCTTGTCACTTGTCATCACGTGTCGGTGACTCACTTCACCTTTATTTATGCTATGTTCAACTCTTGAGATAACTCGTTATTTAATGAAGTCAAAAACTATTTTAGGAGGACCCTACATACATCAGTACAGTACATCACTACGTATTATAAAACAAAGTCCCCCGTCGCGTCTGTCTGGCTGTCTCTTCGCGATAAACTGAAAAACTACTCAACGGATTTTCATGCGGTTTTAACTAATAGACATAGTGATTCATGAGGAAGGTTGATGTATATAATTTGTCAAGGTTTTGTGTTAAATGGCTGAAATGAAGATGTCGGAAATAATCAATATATGCTCTGCTACCCGTGCGAAGCCGGGGCAGGTCGCTAGTTAGATATAAGTATAACATTGTAAGATCATTAATTGTGTACAGTTTCTTCTAACTTCAGAGATAGGATAGTTTTTATCTCAATTTATTGTCACAATATTTTTTATTGCAAATAACTTAGCCACAGCAACGCGTAGCCGGTAGCTAATGTACATATATTATATACAAGTAGTTCACAATACAATCACGTAGGTAGTTTATTTATCGTGGGTAGACTAGGCAAGTACTCTGAAAGCAGACGTGTATTATCTACCCACATTTCGGCTGTTAAATTTTGGTCCCACGTGGGCGCAAAGAGGCAGTGATATTTATATTTATTACAGACACACTCACAACGTCACGTGTATATTTCGTTAATTTCAACTAGAGTCTGTAAGCAAAAAAATTGCCACTATTGCTATGAACTATCAAATTTACTAAATAACAGTAACTGCTATGTTGTTCGTACCTCAATCAGCACTCAAATCATTTACATTTGTTATCAAGTTATGTTGCATGCCGAGCCTTTCTATCACCCCATCATGACAGGCCGGCCAATGGCGTTGCGTTACCGATACAACTAGTCACAATAATGTCTATTACCTTACTTTTATTAAAGAGTGAACTGTTTTATCATCTATTACAGTTTGGATTTATTTTTAATAAAATAAATAAATAGGGTGGCAGAGCGGGCAAAATGCCACGGGCCTCCGGTTCGAGAGGGCCCCGGGCACCAAAGACCCTGAGCACAGGAGGCACTAATTACAAAATGTATTAAAAATATTAATTTTGTATTTAATCAATATAAATTATATATATAACTTATTAGGATTAATTATAGATACTCGTATAAATTGGAAATCACACGTAAAAAAAAGTTCGGTCAATAAAATATCAGCATTTTCATACACTCTACGCGAAATTAAGAAGACCACAGACCTTTCCACTGCTATTGTCACATACTACGCATACGCTTACTCTTGCTTAAGCTACGGCATAATCCTTTGGGGATATAGTACAGAGGCACACACTATCTTCACCCTACAAAAAAAAATTAATCAGAATACTAACTAAAATAGAAGAAACAGACTCCTGCAAACCCCACTTTCCAAATCTCAGTATTCTTACTCTACCATGCATATATATCTTGGAAATTTGTAAATTTGTTCGAAATCATCCGGAATACTATAGTACAAGAGAAGACAAACAAACCAAATTTACACTTAGGCATAGAAATAGACTTAACCTCCCAACTTCCCAACTAACAATGCATTCTACAAGCCCCTTGGTTATGCCAATTAAAATATATAACAAATTACCGGAACCAATTAAAAACGAAGAAAAACATAATATTTTTATTAATAAGCTGAAATCTTTCCTGTTACAAAAGTTACTACACTGTAAAAGAATATATGGAAAAATAACCTAAGGTAGCTGCTTAAATAGTATTAAATCTTCACATTATTATACACACACATTAATAATATAAGATAACATAGTCAAGCCTAACCTAAATCAAGTGCAATAAGTAAATAAATAAATAAAATATGACCTACCTAATAATAATAAATTAAATAATTACCTTTACAATAAAAAATACATAATACTATAATAATAAATATATAAATACCCTATATAATAAATATATAAATTTATAACAATATAACCAAATTCGATATAATCATAGAGCATTAATTAAGAGCAATTACTAAATATTTAATAAACAATAATTTAATTACTTTTACTACTAATATAACAAATTTTAAACGGCTGTCATCTAATCTATTAAGAAGATACTATAAACTTCAGTATTTTTCTATTGTTATTAAAATGGTATAAAAAAAAACTTATTTTTGTGCATAAATATGTAAATGACATTTAATACAAATACTTATTATAATATTGACTAAATTAAAAATACTATTAAAAACAAATTAATATGATTTTTGAATGTATATATACCTGTGTGAATGATATTTAATACCATATTGACATAATATAGAATCATTTTATTATTACTTACATGCATTGCATGTTGTTTAAATTTACTTGATTAATTTTCCCTTGAATCTTTATTGTACAGATATTATGCCTAAACA
Organism: Callimorpha dominula; assembly: GCA_949752705.1. Lineage (NCBI taxonomy): Eukaryota > Metazoa > Arthropoda > Insecta > Lepidoptera > Erebidae > Callimorpha > Callimorpha dominula. The sequence goes on along the minus strand of OX457003.1, from coordinate 20,157,329 downwards.
ATTTTTATCTTATTAAGTTCGTGTTTAATCGCAATCAATATTAATTAAAATATTCAAAATAAGGGCGCGAAATTCAACTTTGCAAAACGCTTCACCATTGGTCGAAACAAAACATGACGTGACATTCCACGTTCTGTCATTTATCGGCGCCTATATTCGTAGTGTTACGGAGAAAGATAGGTGTTCCTGTGGTTTTTGGTCTTAACTAGTGCAATTTAAGCATTCTAGTGATATTAGAAATCATCTAGGGCAATGACTGAATCTAGTTTTGTTAAAACACAATCGGACAATCTACCGAAAATAGGTGCATTCATGATGACTACATATTTTGCATCAAATCCAGATTTTACGTCCGCTGAGGTTAAGGAGTGAAAGCCGCAAGGTAATTATTATAATACTTGTTATATTATAATCTAAAGGATAGGTAAGATACGTATAGTTTAGTTATATTCATGAAGTTTTATTGGACTTTTGTTACCTAGTTTAAGTAGACAAGCAAGTTGCCTTCTGCTTGATATTTAAAACAAACATAAATTACTGCTGACTAATTCACACTATACTAGCAATTAAATTGTAATATGCTTACATTAAAGTGATCTTCACAACAATATAAACACGATATTGAAGATACTTCATCTCTTCTCATTAATGTACACCATTGTTTTCGTATTTTACATTATTATTTTGTACAGGAAAAAATACTTTATTGGGTGTACTCCTTATAGTGTTTTTACACTTAGGGACAAGGCAATACCTATAATATGGTTTTTTTAATTTTATCCATCGTCTATTAATTACAATGAATAGCAATTACAACTGGAAATTTTTATAAAATTACTGTAACACTTCAAGTAAGTTTATGAAACAAACACTAATCGTGGAACGTGACGTCATCCAAGCCCCGCGAAATATGGCGGCGTTCAAAAATCCAACTAAAAAATAGAAATTAAATTTAAAACAAACGTCGGGGGCATATAGTGTCAATAAAATGTTTATAACTATTGACACTATGCATGCACCCCTATTTTTTAGATGGATTTTCTATAAAAGCGTGTTTTTTTTTTGTTTTTTTTAAACTATTATTTATTTTTTATAATCAAATTATTGCATTGTCATCGGTCTTTGAAAGGTGTGCAAAATTTGAATGAAATCTGGCCGTTTAAAGTGGGTCAAAATTGCGCTCTAAGGAGTCGGTTACAAACAAACATACAAGTGAAGCTAATATAAAGCGTGTAATAAAAAAATAAGAGAATCGGGCTGTAAATAAACGTTGTTAAATATTCTAACAAATCGTTTATGGTTTTATAAAACGACATTCTGCAGTCAACTGCAGACGCGGTAACTGAGCCTCCCGATAAACGCGAGCTCTCAAGCCGGCTTTCATGCAGAGGAAATTGAATAGCAAATATGATGGTATAATATATTTGCCTTTGTTAGCATAAACTTCCATAAAATAAATTAGGTACGTTTTTTACGGTAATTTTTTATGCTGAGATTTTATCCTTGGATGTTACGGTCGTTGGAGTTGACAAACAGAGGGTGCTGGGGTTTTCCTTGTGAATTATTAGTTAAAGATGTTAATTAATTCAATTGGTTAGTTAAGTAATTGTGTAAAGTACGGAAAAACCGTGAGGTTATTTCTAATGTTTGAAGAAGTAACTGTCTTACTGTATAGGAACGGGTGTTATGTCCCTCCAACACAAAAGGAGGATCCCCCGACCAGGCTAGGTGATCATGCCTGGCTGAACGGTTCTGGATGAAATTTGGCAGAGAGATATATTTTAGTCTGGAATAGCACATAGGCTATTTCATCAAAAGTCGCGGACAACAGCTAGTTATTTATATCATACATTTACAATTTATTAAACCATGTACAATATTTACTGTCTATTCTTACACTGAAAAAACTTACTAGGAGATCAAATCCACTAATTACTATACGAATTTATAGCCTCCAACTGTTTCAATAGAACAATTTGTACATAATTAAAGATTAAACGCAATTAAACCTCCGCCGATGCTACTAAATCCATTAATGGCTACTAAGGAAGAAGGTTGATAAAAAGAGGACTTGTCTTTACGTTGTTACTTGTTTTTATGCACATTTAGGCGCTACTGTAGTTAAAGAACGTTGGTACTTTGTCTGTCAGCGAGCATGTGGTAGAACAATATATATATTATAGGACCTATTGTCCGACTCTCATCACACTCGCATCTCTCATCTCATGACACGAGTGTGACTGCGAGCATTCAAGTTATTATTCTTCTCTAACAAAACAAGTACTTCTATTTCTCTGGATTTAAAAAAGGAAGTTCTTAATTCGAACCGTATTTTCATATTCATCGGTTTCGCGGCTACTTTGCAGCTGTTTTCCGTTCGTTTTTAATCAATTTCAAAAAGTTTGAATATCTATTATGTTTTGGACAAGTAATATATATTCCGCAAAAGCCTTTTATTCACCGTTACATTCGAAAATTATAAACCATTGCGTTGTTCACGCCGTCAACCGTTATTTTCGAGAGGCTTAAGGGTCGTGAGGGTACAATATACATATTATTATGTACGTATGGAGGCGGGCATGAATTATTTAGGGATCTTGTTGAGTAATAGATCGATTACCGAACGGTTTTAACGATAAAGGCTTGATCTGTGAGTACAAGCTTTCAGGTGGGAATTGACCAAGAGTTTTTTGAGAGACATATGTCCCCTTTTATGTTTAGAAGAAATTCTACCTTCGTCCATATCGATAGCCTTGCGGATTAGTAGCAGGTTCCCTTACTATATCAGCATTAATAAAAGTTATAATTAATTTCTAAAACATATGGCTAGCATAGTGTTTCTAAAGCGGCGGTAGCGTAATGGCTAAGGCGTCGGACTTGCGATCAAGTGGTTGCGGGTGTGGACCCCACCCAGTGCAGTACCGACGTGAGCCCACTCCTAACACAAGCATTTAGCTTAGCTGGAGGGGTTAACAAGAATACTAGTAATGTGTGACCAACATTGGTAGTATTCTTTAATAAAAATAAATAAAACCCAAGGCACCAAATGTTTAAACCACACAGAACTGAGAATATGTATTTAGAAATATACTATATTATGTTCGAAATCGTGTGTCGCCTGCTAGACACTTAGAGGATAATCAAATTTACACACATAAAGAACTCTGTGCTTATTCCTCATAAAGGATTTATTAAATACGAATCCTGAAAGCCAATAATAATAATCCACACATATATATACATATACACAGACACATCTATATGTCATCTGAGCGTGACGGTCACGCGAGTTCAGTGCTTTTTTCCCCATACCCAAAGTGTCCAACGTGTAAAGAAGTTTTTACTTCAAAAAGTGATGCCATCTACTAGTGACATCATCATAAGTACATACAGATTCCGGTATCCCTGGATATTTCGTGTCGTTAATTTTGTCACTACGTATTTAGTTCAGTAATTTATTAAAGGAAAGATAACATTTCCACAGAGAAGTTAGAATATTGTTTTCACTTTTATTAAACTAATTATATTTTTAAAAATAATTAATAAGGAGCTGACAATACTCAATTTTGAGATCAGCGCCGTCTAGTGGATCTATATATGTATTATTAGCGTGACGGTAAAGAGTTCAGTGCTTTTTCCCCATAGCAAAAGTGCACAAACGTGCCTAAAGAAGTTTTCACTTAAAAATTTTTTTTAAACTAACATTATTCAATTTATTTCTTCGTATGGTTTGGTTAAATCGTTACCGCCGTGAGCGATATGACCGCCAATTGTTATACCTGAATGTTTACATTGTTTTTGGATTGTATCTCACATAAAAGGTGTACAATAAAGAGGTAACTAAACCGCTTTTTGCTCGACTTGGCGGGAGCACTGCCGCACAGTGTGAGATTTTGGTTGAGTTGGGGACATGCCTTTTTATGCTTTTGTTTGATAGTTTACCTAAAGTAAGAACTCAGAGTAAAACTCCGACGAAATTCCTTTGCTTTGATTAGGAGATATTTAGTTTTTCTGATATATTGAGAAAAACCCATAGAAATGCTTTTTCTCGTTTATGCGTTAGAATTTTCTTTATAATATTTCACCATTCGGTCGGCAACGTGTACAACTATATTCTATGTAAAAAGAAACTATGTAAAAGTCCTCCGGTACACCTTAATTATTATTTTTCTTATTTCGACAAAATATTTTTTTATTTCAAAGTCTTGTGATATCCGCATTTTATTTTAAGGCTAAAAGTAACCTTACATTACATATTATGTCATACGTAAATATTAAATAAATAAACTGCAGGACGACTGAGTTATTAATTTTTTAATATATTGGTTAGGGTTGTCAACACAGAAACTTTCGATTCTGAGAATCTCTAATTACAGAATAATTTGGTTTGGACTTCAATAATGAGTGCCATTGCGTCCTATCTTTGGCTTGTTTTGTCAGTTTCTGCCAGATGTCCAGTTTTAGTATAATATCATGTATAGCTGACGGCACATCAACACTTGACTACAACATCACTTATATTACCTGTCCTGCTGGTTTAGTGATCTTGGTTGCTAAGCCAGAGGTGTGCGTTCGATTCCCACCCAGGACAAATAATTGTGTGATGAGTATGTTCATTTGTTCTGTGTCTGGGTGTGTGTTTTGTCTGTTAGTAGATGTTGTGCGTCCGAATGCACTACCAACGACGGCAACACTGCTCGAACAGCACTATCGAACAAACACCGTAATACGTTTGCTGTAACTTTTGGGCTAAAATGTTGGCTTGTCGATGGTATTCATACTATATTAGTAGCACTCTCCAGCAGCTCTGATATAGTGCGGAAAAATTTCAGACTTTTTGCATTAAAATTGTTACAAATTATGTGGAAAATTATAGTTGGTACTACATGTCCGTTACTCTCCAAAAAATATTTATGACTAGCAGCGCCTCGCGGTTTCACCCGCGTAAGTCGCGATGCCGTAGGAATATCGGGATAAAAAGTAGCCTATGTGTTAATCCAGATCTTTAGCTATCTACATACCAAGGTTTATCGCAATCGGTTCAGTAGTTTTTGCGTGAAAGAATAACAAACATCCATACATCCACACATCCATACATCCATACATCCTCACAAACTTTCACGTTTATAATATTAGTAGGATGGTAGTGAAATAAGTAGATCTAGTACGCTACCGATAGGTATGTTATCTAAGCAGACAGGAGAGTCGCAAAATAAGTATTGGCGGTAGGACAGAGAGCAGCACCACACTAGAAAATTTTATCGAAAAACCACTTTACTCGGTTTTTTCAACGTGCCCTAGAATTCTCGGATCGATACCTAACGATACGTTTCTCTCGAAAAAAAGAAAATAAAAACCCCAGCTATACAGCTGGGGTTATCGATATTGGTTAGGATACCTGTGAAGACACTAAGGACAGATGATAGTAACTCAACAGACATGTGTGAGATAACACTTACCAGAGAAGACAATTTATTTTCGCCGTCAGTGAACACGATATGGAAATAGATTGACATTGCATCTTCCCTACTTCCAATAACCACTACATATTATAAAACAAAGTCCCCCACGTCTGTCTGTTCGCGATAAACTGAAAAACTACTGAACGGATTTTGCGATTTTCACTCATAGGAAGAGTGATTCATGAGGAAGGTTTAGCTGTATAATTTGTACCCGTGACAAGCCGGGGTGGGTTGCTAATACTAATATAAAATGCGAAAGTTTGTGTATTATAAACACGGTTAAAAAATAATTGGGTATCATCCCCGGCTATCGTAGTACCTATAATTAATATATTTTAACCAAGGTGTTAATATTTTAGTAAACGTAAACCTTGCGAAACTTGCGAAACATCGATTTCAACGCGGGCAAAGCCGCGGGATGCAGCTAGTATCCATATAAAACGAAATACCTGTATTATGTAGATTTTTTTATTTTTATTATAGTGATTTTGTAAGTAATGCTTTTGACAACCCTATTTCCATAGAAATTTATAAAAAACTTAGAAACCGAATATTTCGGAGATCCTAGAATAAACACATTTCAATTTCTGAGGTATGATACCTGATTGTTATTCCTATATTTTACAATTTAAATAAAATGCGGAAACAAAAGGGAATCTGAGAAATAAAATAAAATCTGAAAAAAGAAAAAGTAATAATAACTCTCTGATATTATAAGTTATAAGGTTGAATTAATTATAATTTGTGTATTTTATTGTATTTAATCAGACAATAAGCTCAATAAGTAAATATTTGCAATATTTTAGCAGTAGTAATAAAATTATTGATTTTAATAGGTCATTGACCTTTCACGAAAAAAATCATATTTCCTAAACAAAGCTAAGGAATTTCGTCGGAGCTCCACTATTTGCTACTACTGAACGTAATCTATCAAATAAAAGCATAAAAAGGCATGTCCCCAACTCAGCCAAAATCTCACACTGTGTGCCGTGCCCCCAGATAAATAAAATACGGCCACGTTCGTTCACAAAAACTAAGTTACCAGCAGGCTTTAAATAGAAACTGAACGCGTCATGGCTAAGGTGTCGGACTTGCGATCAAGAGGTCGCGGGTTCGAACCACACCCAGTGCACTACCGACGTGAACCCACTCCTAACACAAGCACTTAGCTTAGCTGGAGGGGTTAACAAGAATACTAATAATGTGTTTCCAACGTTACTAGCATTCTTTAAAAAAAAAAAAAAAGTACGCAACGTTCAAGTTTAAAACGGCGCGGCGTGGGTAATTGAAAACCACGACACACAAAAGTTTGCGGAACAAGCTGTATTGCTTCAAAACAACGTGAGTTGAGTAAATATAGGTATAACACGTGCAACTGTGTGCGTTTGGTTTAAATAATCGAATAAGAGGTTTTTTAACAATCGAATATTAAGAACCATTTTCGAAAGCCTGAAAAAGATATATACTATATTGACATAATTTGTGTGCTTTGAAAATTTAGAATTCAAAAATAGAATACTAGCTTTTTTTATTACAATTACTTGCTGTGGCTGTGGCGATGCCCGCCAAGGATTCGCTCGTGTTTGTAGATTGTACACATATATATTTTTGAACGACCTGAGGAAGGTAGCAGCAGTAGACTACAATAGACTGATAGATTACTCCCTCACACTGAAAACGCTGGACTAAGTAATAAGACTCTGGTTTTTACAATACTACGGTGCTAACATAAAGCCATTTGATCTAAACTAGTGGGTAATAATACCAATTTTAATAACTTGAGACTGCTGTGTGTTGAGCTGTCTGATCCCAAACCAAGGATTTGTGGGAGAGTGATGCTCCGGCACGTATGGGCTGGCTCGACCGGAGTGATACCACGGCCTAACAGAAAACCGGCAGTGAAGTAATGCCTGCATTGCTTTTCGCAGAGTGAGTGAGGTTACCGGAGGCCCTAACTCTTCCCTCTCCTCTCTCCACTCTTCGCGTCCTATTCCCCCCTTCCCCTACTCCCACCTTAAACCTCACCTACTTTTACTTAAAATTAACTTAGTACTACGTAGACTTTCTAAAGCCAGGAGGGGGCAGCTGCCCTCCCATGCCCCCCTCCCCCTCGGTCGGCGCAAATATCAGTTATATTAAAACAATTAAGATATAAGTAAAACTAGTCAAGATGGTCAAAGTCAATGTACTACGATAAGGCAGCGTTTCCACCAGAGATGTGCGAGGTATCTGAGCGGTGCGAGGATGCGTAACGAAGCTGTGAAACGATGTAAGCGTTTCCACCAGATATGTGCTAGGCCGCTGAGCGGTGCGAGAATGCGTAGCGACGCTGTGAAACGGTGCACAAATGAGTGGTGTGAGGATGTGTACAATACATATCGACCTCTACCACACCTCTGCAAACACCGTTTAGCACACATCCTTTGCACCCATCTCTCACAGCCGTTTCCACAGGAGCTGCACTGAGCGAGGCTAGGTAAATGAAGCAATTCTATTGGTTCTTAACAAACACATCCCTCGCTACGCATCCTCGCACTTCTCTGGTGGAAACGCAACCTAAGTCAGTTCTATTAAAAACATTAATCATTTGCTAACTAAGTAATTTGACGTTTTAATCCCACTCCAAGAACTTATCGAAGTCAAGCACAAAAAAATTATTATTCGGAGCATTATCGAGCCGTCGCCGTCGGGAAACGAAATTAACTTCGTTCTCCCTTTTTTAAAGGTAAAAATATATATAAAACTTCCCCGGTATGAAAACTGTCTATCACACTTAACGCTCATTTTCAATGAAATTCAAAGTGATTCCTCTTCGTCTCGTAAGAATTTATCGTTAGATAAGCAATGTGAGAAAAGTCATTGATTTTTTTGCGTTTCAGTTGGCAATCGTATAGGTATTCAACTGACAGAAATTTTATAAACGTCCCAAAATCCGTATTTTTTTAATATTTCGAATACATACAAAATAGTAGTGAGGTGCTTAACATCAAATGTTGCAAACATGTAGTGAGTGTACTGCTGGCTTTTTTTTATGATAGGTATAGGGGGCGAACGAGCTGACGGGTCTATTTATAAAATTAGGGTAATTATAATAATATAGAAAAAGCACCCCACGCTTTTTTGTAATAAAATTAATAAATTTTTAATAACTTAATTCTTATTTGGAACTTAGGATTTCTAATTTTTTAATGACCCAGTGAACTTTATATCGCTATGGAACAAACTTTTCATATTAAAAAATAGTTTTTACTTTTTAGTTAGTTAAAGTTTTAAGTTTTCAAACTATAATTTATTTTAACAATGAACGAAAGAAAGTAAAACAACACACAGGAAGACAACAACAACATCACAAGAACATTGTTTCATAATACACGAATCTTGTTTCACAATACACGAATGTTGTTTCACAATTTTAAATCTTAAATTGAAAATAGAATCATAATGTTACGAATATCCCGCCATCTATTGCGCCAGCTTCAAAATAAAGATACACGCCATCTGTTGAGACAACACGGAACTAAGTAATTAGTAACCCGTTAATGGAATATTCTACGATGTTTTAGCGGATTCTATTGTTGTGTAGAATTTACAAGAGAAGTACCGTTTCGCTACATAAAGCGTCGCATTGCGGAGTAGTGAGTTAGTTTTCAAGTGAGTGTCAAGTGAGTTTAGTTTCAAGTGAGTGTCAAGTGAATTAACAGCGACTAAAGTGTAAGTGAATCAAGAAGTTTAGTGTAATAGTGATAATAAATTATTGTAATTGTGTTGTTGCTAGTTTCCCTGTGTATTTTGTGATCTATTAAAATAAATTGTGTCTATTTCGGTAACAATCTGGTATAATTCTCTAATCCCGAACCTCAGCTCGTAACAATAATATGCTAAACGTAACTCTAGCGGCGCCGTGAACGAAATCGGTAGCCTTAAATACGAATCGAAGAAACAAATTTAAAAAAATAACGTGTGCGTCTCGGGACGCAGAACTGATAATTTAAACGCCAGACAGACTGGCGCCGTAACGCGTTACGTTACGAAGCGGTTTACCCTCCAAAGTCGAATGACTTAAAAGGATGGTGTTAGAGCCACTAGACTAACGAGTCGAAGAGGGTGGCGTGCTTGTCTTTGGTCTCTCGACAATTTATACCCAGCTGTTCCACACAGTAAAAAGGGTTTAAAAGTTCCGTTAACGCTCAGTGCAAACATTTAAATGTATAACTATATATGTTTTACTGGACCATTGTAGGTGAGTCTGTCATTTAAATGTTGTTCATAATAATCACATATTAATTACTCATATGATTATAATAAAATACTGTCGTTAATTAAATTAACTCGCTACCGAATATTATATTGTAATCAGTATGCGTTTGCCCAGGCATAATAATTCAGTGTCTGTGTTTCGTATTTGTATAAGTAAAGTTATACACAATATGCAATACGTTCCAATGAAATGCGAAATACCAAATATATTTTTGTCTTGCTCACTCATACTGAAAATAGCGCGGTCATGAAAACGTCGTTTGTATTCGTCCGTCACGACATATTTTGTCAGTGGAAGTTGCCTCGATTTATTTTCACACAAAAAGGCCGTCAAGCGTATCGCAGAATTGTTTAATTTTGCGGTGTTAAAACCCTCGAGTTCTATGACGGATATGATGACCTGAATATATAGAACCAACTAAAACCACACGGCATCCGACGGGAATCTGAATCCGCAAATAAAAAGAAAAAAAGATTTATTTTGGCACACAATCACACACAAAAACACTTAAATTTTAACAAAAAAAGAATAAAAATAGCAATAAAAACAAAATAATATAGACTAATAAGGTAGAAAAAATAATTGGGAGTTTATCATTTCTCCTCACTGGCAACACCACAACCTCCCCTGACCAAGCGGAAACCGCTTCAATTAATATGGTGAAGGCCAGAATTGTCAGTGAGCGACGATACAAGCTCAACACTAAGTGCGTGTCCCATCAGTGCCAAAATTTTAACATTGCGATTGTTAAACCGCATCACTGGTATTATGAAAAATCCATTTTAGTGACGCCAGCGCCTAGAATGTGTCTATAAATATAGAAAATATACTAAAATACGTAGAATATATACGAGTAAATAAGACATTACAAACATAAATACTAGATAGTGTAAAATCTGTGGAGTAAAATATGAACATTCTGTGTTTTTTTAATCAAGCGTCTATCCGATAAATGAATGTCCGACAAATAAATCCAGAGTTCCGTCCCTACTGGTTAGTTTTCTTTCTAAAAACCCCAAAATGAAACCGTCCCCATCCAAGACTCGTCAGTCTATGAAGGAATCCATAGACAGCAAATATCGCCGCTTCTTCTCTTTTAAAGTAAAACATGGCGTAAAACAACATGTACCGCTGCCGATGTAGAACTAAACTAAAACAATTCGCAGAAAAGCACCGTCTTTAATTAAAAAGGACCGGTAGACTATTTCTGTTATCCAGGGATAAGCGCAAGGAAATTTTAAAAGCCCCAGATACTTCAGCCGACTGTCGTTACAAAAGCATACATCTTCAGAGTTAAAGCAGCCAGTCGTACAAGTTCGATATAAATTTCCTCTATGCAGACACGGCCTTTAAAATATTCAATATTACTAATGTTAAAATATTAAAATAAATCACTCTAGCCTCTCCATAATTTTCGTCCTCCCATTCAAACAGTGTAATCAATAAATGGAAAAGTAATTCATTCAGTCATAATGAGATGAAAATTTTATCTATGAAAGGATAATATTTTGATAATTTATTTTGCAATGAAAGGACACCTTTTTTCGATTTATTGTGGCTTATCTTATGTCTTCCTTTAGTATTTGCTAGGGATTGAAATGTTAATTTTTTTTAAACTTGTTTTTAGCTAAATGTGTTTATCATGGGAGAGCCATGCTTCGGCTCGACCAGAGTGATACCACGACTTTACAGAAAACCGGCGTGAAGCAATGCTTCGTTGTGTTTTGCCGAGTGAGTGAGGCTACCGGAGGCCCTAATACCCCTCCACCCCTTTCCTACTTCTTCCTTTAAGGCCGACAACGCACTTGTGACTTTTGAGTTGCATCCATTGCAAACCATGGGCAGCGGTAGTCGTTTACCATCAGGTAACCCATCTGCTCGTTTGCCCCCTATCCCATAAAAAAAAAGATTGTAAAAATCATGATGAAACAAGTTTTAAATTTTAGTACAAGTAGATTTTCGGAAAATATACCTATGCATTTTCTGCCCTCATATCAGAGAATAATAAATTTGCGAACTGAAAAGTCATCCAAGGCCAAGGGCCTGTACCTCCGTCCATCAACCATATAAAATACAATATATTTAGTTTCTACAGTTATAAATTCTAGCCTTTTGATCGTGTATTTAGAGTGAAGGACAGCTTTCTTTTGTTTTTTTTTTTTAATTGCACTTTTTAATCTGCTCTGTCTCCGGTTGTCGTGTTTGTTTTAGTAGTTTACAGTAGAAAATAAATAGCCACATAACTGGAGTATGGTAGTATCCTATTATTAAACGAAATTATTTAATAGTCCTCATTGTGTTAGTTATGATAAATGGATTTATTTTGATAAATAGATCTTTTCAGACACTTTTACACGTGAATTAATACTGTTCTATAAGACTTAGATAAAGAATAAAGATTCTATGATTCCGCCGTACTTTTCAACGGTAAATAGGATAATTAATTGTATTGTATTATTGTAATTTCTTACATTGTATACAGAAATTAATCAGGTATTTATTACATATCTTTGAATTGCCTAATGTTTCGACCAGGTTGCACTGGCCGTGGTCCTTATAATACCAATAACGTGATCGCATTTGGTCCCATAAACATACTTATGTAACACTTAATATGAATACAGCCAGCATTAATCAATTTCGAGATAAATTAATCAACACTATATATTATAACAGGCTTCCTTTTATTTGCAAGTATTTGAAAGGATTCGATTAGAAACATCAATAAATTTGGTTTAAAATTTAAATTTGGGAGAAGCAAGACAAATTAAATAAAAGACCAATCGGAAACTCTTACATTTAGATGCAGCATTCCGATTCTTCTCTAAATCGGTATTTTGTTTTTTTGATAGGCGTTAGGCTTGTTTGGGTAATTATTGTAACCAGCCAAACAAACATCTTACTTTATTATCAAAAGTAAGTACCGACAAGCTCATTACATGGTTAGTCCTTCTTCAGAGTCGTACACTCCTGGCGGAGTGGCAAGTTGGCGGCGGCTTTTGACTACTCAATCCCTGTTAGTTCGTGGCATTATGTTTAGTATCGTATACATTGCGTTAGAGAAGTTTTTTTCTTTATTTTATTATAGGGTTCTCATCCATCAAGGATATGTTAACCCCATCGTACCATAACCCAAAAATAACACAAATAACTTATAATTACATAATGGTTGAACTACTGTAATGAGATGACGTAAGTACATAATTTCTTTGCTGCTTCGCACGGGAAAGTTCTTATCTTATCTCTCTTTTTATTTTTTTTATTTTTTATTTATTAAGTTAACTGTTTTGTCTATGACTAACAATGGTGTTGTAAGCTTTTTGCTGTTTAATAACCAACCACGTTCTAATTATACATCTAACGTAGTAGATATAATTTACGGCAAATATAGATATGCTCTCCAAGCCAACTTTATGAACGTTTACAAAGCAATAAAAAACACTTTAAATCTTTTTTAACGACACAGTCATTAAAGGAAAGCTCTTCCCGTACATTTATAACTGAAATGAATAAAGTAAATGTAAGTATTTCTTGAATTTTTTGTCGAGTTTTATGGCCTATTCGTGCCTTGTACTCGTATAAGGTCGTTTGTTTATAGGCTGGCTTTTGCTCGAAGTTTCGGTGAACTGTAGAGTTTATAAAAACCTGTGTCCTGTAAAATATTTTGATATGATCTTGTATTATGATTATTATGAATATCTATACCAATATAATAGAGCTGAAGGCTTTTTTTCTGTGTTTGTTTAAACGTGCTAATTTTTGGAACTACTAGTTGCATTCGAAAAGGGTCCCTCTAAAACCCGGAACTAGTCGGACTGTCCCAAAATACTCACCTATAACTTAAGAAATAAATAAAAAAAAAACGAAACATCAAAATTGATGATCACATTTATAATTAATGAAAACCAATAAAGAAATATGGAGTAAAATTAATAAAAAAATATATTTAACAATAAAAGGTAACAGTTTTGTTAAGAGAGTTGAAAGGCCTAAAGGAGGGCATTACGCCATAAGAGACCGTCATGCCTTCGGTTTTACTGCCAAGGCGCCCCAATAAATTTTTAACCTCAAAAATACATTCTATTACAAATTTTAACAATCTTTCGGCATGCTTATGACTGTTATATTAGCACTCTAACTCTTAACTCAAACTTTCCTCCAGACATGTTACTTAGATGACTTTGGGACTTTGAACACTAAACTTAAAGTCCGGAGACAGTAGAGCTTAAGTGAATATTGACATCTACATTGAGGAGGGGCGAAGTACGAAACAGACGACTTTTAATCAACGAGTCAAATAATTTGGACGTCGTTGAACGGAAAGGATCTAACCCACAATATTGTCGAAAATAAGTTACACCAAACTACTCTTTGAAGTCGATACTGTCGTACCACGAAAACGTTCCAAGTTCATTAACTTGCAACATGATAATATTGATATACCGTACCAACACACGTTTTTTTTACTTCAAGTTACTTATATCGTTAATTAAGAAAATCATATTATAAAGAATACATTTTCTTAATAGGGAAACAGACGAAATACTGCGTGAGCATTAATTAATTTAATTATCTCAGAATTAACTCTGTATGGATTGGATCCGTTCCATTAAACGACGCCCATGTGTGTAGTTTAAACGCGAGCGTGAACTATCATTGATCAGCCTATTTGTTAGTCAAAAATCTGTTAATGTATCGATTAAAAAACTATCTAAAACACTAGAAACCGACATAACTTATGTTCTTTTTTATCTAACTTGTAATTGCAAAGCATGATGGCGCGAAAATCGACAATCAGTATTCACTCTGACTCTGTACTCTTTCAGGTATGTCGAGAATAGCGTTCTTCAAACGACAAAATTATGGCCCTCTCGGCTCTGAGGGAGGCAAGTGGAGTGTTATGGGGTGGTGTGTTATGTGTAGGATGTATAAATGAGCAGTAATTAATTCCGGGAGTTCCTAGTTGATTTAATTTATAGGTACACCGGAGTGATTCCATTGGTTTCTATACTAAGAGTAATAGGGAATATGCATGTTGTTTAAATTTACTTGATTAATTTTCCCTTGAATCTTTATTGTCCACATATGCCTAAACAATTATTTTCTTATTTAGTTCGTGTTTAATTGCAAAAAATATTAATTAAAATATGCAAAATAATGGCGCAAAATTCAACTTTTCAAAACGGTTCACCATTGGTCGAAACAAAACATGACATGACATTCCACGTTCTGTCATTTATCGGCGCCTATATTCGTAGTGTTACGGAGAAAGATGGGTGTTCCTGTGGTTTTTGGTCTTAGCTAGTGCAATTTAGGCATTCTAGTGATATTAGAAACCATCTAGGACAATGACTGAATGTAGTTTTGTCAAAGCACAATCGGACAATCCACCGAAAATAACAATAATAATAATAAAATTCGTGATGACTATATATTTCGCATCAAATCCAGATTTTACGTCCGCTGAGGTTAAAGGAGTGAAAGCCGCAAGGTAATTATTATAATACTTGTTATATTATAATCTAAAGGATAGGTACTGGTACTATTATGTATTCTGTCGGATACGTAAGATTTGTATAGTTAGTTATATTCATGAAATTTTATTGGACTTTTGTTACCTAGTTTAAGTAGACAAACAAGTTGCCTTCTGCTTGATATTTAAAACAAACATAAATTACTGCTGACTAATTCACACTACTAGCAATTAAATTGTAATATGCGTACATTAAAGTGATCTTCACAACAATATAAACACGATATTGAAAATACTTTATCTCTTCTCATTAATGTACACGATTGTTTTCGTATTTAACATTATTATTTTGTACAGGAAAAAATACTGTATTGGGTGTACTTCTTATAGTGTTTTTACACTTAGGGACAAGGCAATACCTATAAAATGGTTTTTTAACTTTATCCATCGTCTATTAATTACAATAAATAGTAATTACAACTGGAAATCGGTATAAAATTATTGTGACACTTCAAGTAAATTTATGAAACAAACACTAATCGTGGAACGTGACGTCAAGGCCTGCGAAATATGGCGGCGTTCAAACAGATCAAAGTTTATCGATGTTTTCAATGTTATTTTAAAAATGAATTTGAACATTGCCAAGGTTATTTATATTTTTTATTAGGGTAGAATGATGGAACAAGTCAATAAAAGATAAAAATACATGTGATAGATTATAAAAAATATACATAAATTTAGTTGCCAACATGACGTTATTACACCAAGCCAAAGTGGCCGGTATTTGTATTTTATTTATGTCTACATTTAAAATAATGAGATACGATTGTAGGGTATGTTAGTTTTATTTTGTTAAATGATTGAATTGTTATAAATACCCCGTCTGGGTCCAATATCGGGCATTCTATTGCAAGCCAAGAAACTCCAAGGACACTCTTTTTCAACATGTTTTCTTTACAAGGTACTTGTTACATTATTTAATAATATATCATATATTCGAATAAACAATCGTATAAGCATATTAATTATAATAATAAAATATGATATACGGCAGTAGAATACTAATTAAAACAGTATCAAACAGTTACAAATCATCACAACATAATTCTCTTATTTTATAATATAGGACATTAGTTTCATTATAGATCACCAACAATAAAATATATTAGAAAAAGTATAACATAACAGCTTACGTAACTTAGTAGTGGCTAAGTCCTTCCAGTTTCAAGGCTTGCAATAGAATGCCCGATATTGGAGCCAGACGGGGTATTTATAACAATTCAATCCTTTAACAAAATAAAACCAACATACCCTACAATCGTATCTCATTATTTTAAATGTAGACATAAATAAAATACAAATACCGGCCACTTTGGCTTGGTGTAATAACGTCATGTTGGCACCTAAATTTATGTATATTTTTATATAATCTATCACACGCATATTCCCTATTGCAACTGGAATGTTCGATATAACTGACAGGATTAGTTCCAGTTTAGAGGCGATTAAGACCACAGCAAACATTGCAATAAATCCGATTACGATACTGTATGTACACGTGAATGCTATGCGTTGAGTAGTTTAACATATCTTTCATGAATACAAATTTATTAAAACCTTTTTAGTGCTTTTATTATAATATTAATATTGCACGACATTATTTCCAAACCTATAGACCCAAACTAAGCATAGGTAGCTTGTACTATGGATTCTATGGATATATTATTTGTAAAACCATGCAAATAGACATATTAATATAGCCGCGACCTTAGGCTTGGCAGTCGAATGCTCTACCACCGCACCACATACAAAGGTAGTTAATTAAAACATTAATAATATATATATATATATATATATATATATATATATATATATATATATATATATATATATATATATATATATATATATATATATATATATATATATATATATATATATATATATATATATATATATATATATATATATATATATATATATATACCACAAAAAGTTCGCCTTCTAATCTATAACGCCCTAGTAAAGTCTCACCTACTGTATCTCATTGAGATTTGGGGCAATGCAGCTAAGCTATAAAACCAATACAGGTATTGCAAAACAAAATAATAAAAATACTATATCATTACGACTACTTAACTCCGTCTAAAACTATTTACAAAAACACAAAACTTATGAACATTGAACAACTATACACATACAATACATGTATACTCATTTACAAAATTATTCATAAAACTATCCAGTCACACATTACATTCACACGAAAAAGAGAAACACTAAAATATGCAACTCGCCGCGCTAACCATATAAAATTACCCCGTGTAAGAACGAATTATGGTAAAAATACAGTAACTTTTAAGGGAGCACAACTATATAACAGACTTCCAGGTGGTGTCAGGGAAGCAAGCTCGCTTAACATTTTCAAAAAAAAACTTGCGACCTACATTTTTAATAATATTGCTATAACGTAATAACGCTTTTAACTTGTACCATCGGTCACTATGGCTCGACCGGGTATGAGTAATAATATGCATCCAGCAGCGAGCTCGCATTCATGGACAACCGTCATTTATGTAGTGTTTTCTAACTTAAAACTACCGCACCGGATTATTGTAACATACCTTATTTTTTGTTTTTATATATTGTTCTCATGTAAGTGATTATAGTCTTAATGAGAAATAAAGATCTTTAAGCCGAATAATAAATTCAAACAGTTCAGATAGTTTGGGGTCCGACCACCGTGTGAGATGCTCACACGGTGGTCGGACCCCAAACTAGGCAGAGCATGTACTATGGTAAACAAACTGCTGATAAACATTCTTATGTATTACTCAACACATATATATTATAAATAAATTACATCCAGACACAGACACAGAACAAATGATCATTGCTCATCAGACAATTATTTGTCTTGACTCAGCATCGAGGATCACTAACCACTAGACCAACAGGCAGTCAGCACCAGCGAACAGTTTTGCAGTACCTCGAGACCACGATAGGTGCAAATTAATGAACTGGGCTCGCACGAATAGTGCCGTCCAACTATTTACACTATGTTACATGCAGCAAGTCGATTTAAAACTAATTAGCATTCCAGTAATCGGCTAAACCGAAACGGAGACAAACTGAAATAATAGAGTAGCTTACGGTAAAAATATATTATTTAACAATAGTCGGCCTATTAAATGTGATATAGTGATGAAGTATCTCATCGACTTCATTGCGCCTAAATCGTGATAAATTATATTAAGTTGTATTCTTTATTCCTTGATTTGCTACCCTTATGGAGGAGAATATTTTCTTCAAATGTAATAAGAACTAACCTTGAATACAACTAATTCAATTAAGAAAATAAATATTGAAATCGGTTCACAAATAACAAAGATATCGAGTAAAAAACACACATAATAACTCCTTTTTGAAGTCGTTGACAATAGCGAGGTATGACATGTATGTGTATGTATGTAACAATTACATCATACACCGTTATTTCAAAAAAGTTTCTACAAAATGAACCGATTTGACTTGTTTCTCTTTAAAAACTGGTTTGAGTAGACAGTTAATCAGTTTGTCTTAATTTCGATTTAGATGCGAGTGTAATTTTTTACTATCCAAGAGACTTGATGCTTGTTTTTTACATTCCATGTACAGAAAAATACTGTCGAATTTTTAGTAAGTTTAATAAAAAACAAGATCTAATAGCAGTATAATCTATAACGCCATTTTGGTATCCAAATTCGGCCTCTGCGTGACCTTTTTATATCCCTTACGAGTAGTTTAGTCTGTCCTATTTTCCCTAAGCAAACCGGAACCCCAACAAATCCGATATACTATGGGATTAATTTCGTTTCTCTATGTACATATATTCATTTGTACATGTACACATGGCTTTTGGATACGATTTTACCTCATATCTTTCATAGTTTGTATACACGTCGTGGCCAGATCTTAGAATTTACCACTTCATAATGCGCCGACCATTTCATGAAATGGTCAAACTGACCGTATCGTTTAAATGAAAATGTTTGATGATACGTCAATTCACGTTGAGCCATACTATTAATGTAGGTTCTCGACGATGAAGAAGGAACTTATATACAGCTCTTTTAAGTTGTTATAAGGACACTTCACTGCATTCACTTTTATTTGCACATTATTATTCGCTTTTAAATAGAAAAACTGTCCGCCGCCATCATGCATCACAAAAACAAAACGATATCAGCACCTCTAACTGCGGATAACGTAAATATTTTACGATATGATCACTAACGTTTGACCACATTGTGAAGTGGTCGTGCGGTAAGCTGGTCAAATCGTCAAACGGCTAAATCATGAAATACGAATACACATAATGAAGTGATCCATTTTAGGATTGTCTAGTAAGATTTAAAGATAATAATTGTTAAAAACCAGCCTGGGATTCAATTACTAGACGTAAAGTAATTACGTCCAGTAATTCAATTTAATTGAAGAACTTAACGATTGGTCTGCGGCCCAGCGCTTTTTCCCTTGTGAAAAGACTGTTTGTCTAGACTTACTTAATGTCTAAATTAAAGTTCTTATTTTCTTTTCCCACATAATGCCGTATTGTTAATGTTTCGTGGATTTACAGTGTAAGTAAATTTCCTGCAATAACATAATAGTGTTGTAGAAACATAGTAACAACATCTGTGAATATATTCCAAGGATATTTCAAGAGTAATTAATCACTGACCGCTGTAATATATTATACGAGCAAGTTCTCCGTAACATTTTGCTGACATCAAGGTCTAGAACGCGATACCTCTTATTAAATATGTTTTTCCTACAAAATGTTTATTGTATGTATTTTTTCCTAACGGGGTTTTTGCCCATTTATTTATTTAAAACCTAGTCTGATAAGTATTCTGTCTTCTTTTTTATTTATTTTTAAGAAATCAAACGACAAAAATATAAAGCCCTACTTATCTATGATGTTATGTCAACGTGATAAAACTACAAGGATTTAAGGATTGATAGTTAGTGATAATAACCTACAATTAACATGATTTTATTGGTTTGAATTCCGACATGTATCACTTCGCTGTTGGCCTCGGTGATGACGTTTTGTTTTTCTTGGTGACGTGACCAAAATATTTCTAAGTCTTTCTTGTCTCCTATCCCCTTTCTTATCTTAATGCTAAAGGATCACAAATTATAGAAAGTAATAGAATGTCGGTATATTTAATTTCATGAAACAATACACGAAGCAACTTCACCGATATTTCATGTTACTCCAATAACAACGGATTTGTCCAAAGAATGTGGTCGTGTTGGTATTGATCGCAAACATTGGAACCCATTTTTGATGAAGAGTCGTTCCGAATAACGTTTTTCTAATAACTTTTATCGCTTAACGCAAAATGTTTGAGGTTGGAATCGCACACATTAAGTTAAACATGGTACCTACCTACAGCGATGAAACGAATGTTTAATTTCTCACATTGCAGAATATCAATGCGAGTGCTCAACTTTAACATTCGGGAATACGAATGCGAATTTCATAATATATCTTTTTAAATATGACGCCAATAATTATAATTTACATGTATTAATCTCACGTTTTTTATCATGCGTTTACGATCGGCCGGTATTTTGGTTTTTGAGTAGGCGTTTGGCTTGTTTGGGTAATTGCTGCAATCAGCCAAACAAACATCTTACTTTATTGTCGAAAATAAGTACCGACTTCACAGTTTTTGCAAATTAATACATTCAGAGTTGGTAGGTTAGCTTATTAGATGGTTAATCTTTCTTCTGCGTTGTTAACTCCTGGCGGAGTGGCAAGTTGGCCGCGGCTTTTGACTTCTCCATCCAGTTAGATAATTTTAGATAGTTAGGTAAGGAAAGATCTCGTATATATATAAATAATATAATGTAAATCCTGTAAGTAAGTAAGATAAAAATATTGTAAATCGAATGGAATACATTGTTATTTTATAAATTACCAGCAACCCGCCCCGGCTTCGCACGGGTAGAAGAGACATCTTCAACAATCATCAACATATTTCAATCAATTTACACAAAATCTTAACAAATTATACACCTAAACCTTCCTCTTGAATCACTCCGTCTCTTAGTGGAAACCTCAAGAAAATCCGTTCAGTAGTTTTTCAGTTTATCGCCAACAAACCGACAGACGCGGTGGGGAACTTTGTTTTATAATATGTAGTGATTGACACTGACAAATTCACATTCGTAAAATATTCACATAACGTATTGTGAGTGGGAAAACGAATATTAATATAGACGCGAATATTTGCAAATATGAATGTGATGTCGTAAAGCTTTACGATTATGTTGAGTGAGATTAAAATCTTATTCTATAAAAGCGAGTTTTTATTAAAGTAAACGTTTTTTTTTTGAGGGGCGTTCCTATTCCATTAATGACGGTTTGATACCTCATATCTTATGTTGTATATTTTTATAAATTTTAATTACATAATAAAATTGTGGCTTATTAGATGGTGGCGAATTTGTTTGAATTGTCGTAATTAATCTTAATGTAGATTTACTAGTTGCATAGACAAAATATTGTTCTTTATTATGTAACAATAACATTGACTTATGCTTTGGTACATTTTCTGATAAATCATCAGGAATTCAAGCAAAACTTAAAAACATTTTCGTCACCTTTTGCCACGAATCAATAGAATGCTGTTAAATGTTTTCATATACAAATTAACTGTTCCTATCACACATTCCTAGCACTGTTTGCTTATTTAAAATAATTAGGTTTTATTACTTATTTAAGGTCGCCAATTGTACATAGCATTAGCTAGTAAGTATTTAGATATAAGAAAATATTGTAATCTACTGTTCTGTGTACAACAAAGAGTACATCTATCTATCTACGCTGCGCGGGCTAGAAATTGACAAGTAACCTTCAAGAGCTAGTGTGCTGTGTGTGTGATGCACATAAACTTGACCGGATTAACCGGTATTAACCGACCATATATTATAGTTTATTAGGAAGTAGTTCAGAAGAGGTTTATCCTCGACTCGGACACGCCTGACTCAGAATATAACTACACACTGTGACGATCGCCGTTAATTTTCTATAACTCAGGGAAATTTTAACTATTGTTGCACGTGGCTAGAGCCTCACCTATACTATCACTACATATCATAAAACAAAGTCCCCCGCCGCGTCTGTCTGTCTGTTTGCGATAAACTGAAAAACTACTGAAAGGGTTTTCATGCGGTTTTCACTAATAGACAGAGTGATTCATGAGGAAGGTTTAGGTGTATAATTTGTAAAATCAAAATCAAAATCATTTATTTCAACTAAACCATTATGGGTATTTTTGAATTGTAAGGAGTAGTAGTCAGTCAGACTAAGTCAGTCGTGCAGCTAGTTGCCTGTTCCAATTCGTAGATCCAGTGGAGAAGAACAGGCAAGAAACTCCAGGGACACTCTTTTTCAATATGTTTTTTACATCTGTACCCGTGCGAAGCCGGGGCGGGTTGCTAGTAATATTATAAATGCGAAAGTAACTCTGTATATGTATATATTATTACGTTTTCACGCCCAAACGCTGAACAAGTTTTGGAATAAGTAGACATAGAGGGTCTTCGAGAAGTAGCTACATATGCTATTTTTTGTCGCGAAAATAAAACTTGAAGGCGATTAGTAAGATATGAAAGTTTGTAAGGGAGAGATTCTACGCAGACAAAGCCGCAGACACTATTTAGTTTTTCTTATACAACCTAAAATATACTAAAAATATAAATCTTGAGCTATTCCTACATTAAAATCAATTACCCCTTTTTTTCTAATCTCAAACTCAATTTAAAATTAACTCTATAGTCTTAAAAGAAGTCTAAATAATATAAATTAATATTTACTTACAGCACATTCAGGTTCGGTGGTGTAAGATCCGTTGATGAAGTACTTCTTCGGACATTCAGACCACGGCAGCTCAGCTTGGAAACTCTGAGCGAAGTAGAAAAGACACCACGCGATAATAGAGTTGTAATACAACGCCACATTGAAAGACACCACTGCAGAACTGATTCCTATACCACCAAGGTACGGAGACACTTGATGCCACACACCAATAGCTCCTTTCCTCAAACGTTGACCAATCGCCAATTCCAAATAAAATATCGGAATCCCCTCAATTGCCAACATCACGAAATATGGAATCAAGAAAGCGCCTCCTCCATTTTTTTGCGCTAAGTAAGGAAATCTCCACACGTTGCCTAAACCTACAGCGTACCCAACAGTTGCTAAGAGGAAGGTCAGTTTACTGTCCCAGGATTCTCTCTGGACTCCGCCTTCTTCAGGCTTCAATCCCCCACGCTCTTCAACAGAACTCGCTTTGCTGGTGGGGGTTTCTGATGACCGTCTGTTAGGACTGGTGTCTTCGAAGGCTTCGTTTGTAGCGCCATATATAACGTGGGTGCGATGTGATGGATGTCCATTCTCCATAGTCACCAACCTTCCCCGTAGCTCCTTCATTTCCATGCGGTCTATAGAACGCTGAGCGTACAAGTCCCGCGAACTCTGTCGCCTCATCAAATGTGCCGTGTTCGCCATTATTGATATGTTATTTTAAATATTTACTAATTATTTTATTGTCGTGATATCATATTGTTTAAAACGATTCGTTTTCTGTGTCGTGGCACATTATGAGAACTAATAAATTAAATGTAAATGTAACAACCACTTTTATGTTCAATGACATATCTATCGATTTGTAACCGTACATTATTACTTATAATCAATTTGTTTTATAAATACTTCACACAAATAGATATTGTAGATAAACTAACACAAAACAGAATAGATAATATATTTTATAGTTTTTTTTAGTTTTTTTGTGACGAAAGTGGTCGCGTAACGCCCGCCTCTGGCGGGAAATTCACCCGTTGTGGAGATGAGGGACGCATTTTACCAGTACGCGCATGCGCGAGTCTAATGCCCTTTCATGGGACACCGAAATGAAAATTTTTCAATGAAAATTGCTTAGCTTTTAAACGTTTGCGTACACAAATAAGTCTCATTGTTGGTAAAATACGCTGATTGTGAGGACAGGGAAATCACAGACAGGACAGGGACAGGTGGAATAAAGGATTTTTTTTAGAAGAATTTCGAAATAATAATGAAATAATGACACGTAATGTCAATTTCTTTACCTTGTATTAATAGTCTGGGACATATCGCTGCACAACGTTATAGGCCCAAACCCAAACTAAGCATAGCTTGTATTTTGATTAACATAGATATTTTTTGTAGATACATACATGCATGCATGCATATTGTACAAAGAAGCAGCCAGACAATATTTGCACTAAACGAGAATCGAACCCGTAACTTTGTTGCTGCAGTTGAGTTTACTACCGCCACGACACAGAGGTCGTTTTATACTTCAATGTGCGACTTAAAAAAAAATGTAAATTATAAGTTTTAAAAATTATTATGAATGCCTAGGAATCACAATATGCTATCATATAATGTACCAGTAAAAAAAGCAGTTTAACTTTCGTGAAATCTACAACGGTGTGCATAAAATTTAATAAAGTAAGCAGTCCACAACATCTAATTTAAAGGGTGGTTTAAATTTGATGTTGTGGACTGCTTACTTAATTTTTTAAGTGATAACTTCTTATGGAACGAAACGGTTTAGCCTCCTAAACCGCTTCGTTGCGTAACGCGTTACGGCGCCAGTCTGTCTGGCGTTTAAGTTATCACTTCTGTCGTGCGTCCCGAGACGCACACTTTTGTTTCGTTTTTAACAATAAGGGTCACATAACAATGTGAATTCTTGCAATATTGCAGAAATCTGCGAAGGGAATTGTTGTCTTGTTGACATATATCAACTTACACAGCAAGAATGCATATTTTTCTGTTTTGACCCTACCAAAGTAAATACAGAGCGTTGAAGTATCTTTCAACGGTAAAAAACACTTTGTTATTCCTTATTACCTATTTTTTTTAAATATATTATTTTACATATTTTTTATTGTACATAAAAATATAACTGATCACATAGGTACATTTTTATGCACGACAGTGTAGTGTAATATTAATAGTTGAGGCGGACTCTCTAGACGTAGATTTATGATACCAAATTTGATGTGTGAAAGTATTATAAAAAATTGCGTAATGGAGCATAACAAAGGCAGTTCTCATAAAGATAAAAGATAATAGATAAAGATAAATAAAATATAAGCTTTATTCCATTAAAATAGAGTTAATAGTCGTACGCCGATATCAGTTGGACTAGATTATACTATTAGAGATGTAAATCGGGACTTAATCGGGATAACAATTTGTTACAAGACACAATACCCAATACTATACTATACCCAATAATATAATTTTTGGTTACCCGACGTTTCCATCGAATGGCACCGATCGTGGTTACGGATGGACTGGTGAGAACTCAGCGACACTTCCGTGAAGTGTGAGATACAGCAACTACAAGCACTTGGTCTTCATTAATTTTATTTTCGTACTTTTTAGGTACTTGCGTACAATTTTGAGCTTTATCTTAATGATAAAAGGTTTACATTTTTTACATTTAAAAAGACCTCGTGCATTTAGACGCTCAGACTGAGTTACCGAATTTCTATGTTCAAAATAAATTATTTGGTCTTAGTCATGCAATGCAACCACTTAAAATACTGGGAAAATGGTCCTCCACTCTCATTTAACGATTTTAATTTATTTTATAATTATCAAATTAACATTAAATGCGCATGATTTGACAACACGAAGGCGTGACGTCATGTCTTAGTATATCATACGAGAATGTACCGAGCCTTCTGTTTTGATGTTTAATGGCAAACGTTAACTTAAAATACACACACGTCACATTAAGTTTGTTAATCGCAAAATATGTGTGATATAACAAGAAATTACTTGACTTTCGCACAGATAATATAATACTATACTAGTACTTTCGGATGTTTTCCTTTACTAGTGTTGACTAGGTCATGGGAAGTAGGTACCCTATAGGCAGTGGCGTAGCAAGATACTAAAGATGTCATCCACGAATCGCTTCCAAAGCCTAACGGTCTTCGGGCCGAGACTCAACGCCTTCTCTTCAAAATGAAATGAAATGAAATTCGAACAGAGCATACGATCTTTGTGACCCTGAACATTTGGAGCGAGAGCTGGATCATGTTCAGGAGGTACTTAAAAGTAACGGATATCAGGTGAATGGAACACGGAAGAAACCGACAATGAGACGCAAGCATCCGGAGGTGAACAGACAACCAGCCTACATGCCATATGTGAAAGGAGTAACGGATAAGATCGGCTCCGTATTAAAGAAATACTCCATTCCGACAGTATACACACCAGGCATAAAGGTTCAAAACATCGTGGGTACACCGAAGGACGTCTTGCCGTTACAAACTCCAGGTGTCTACAAAATAAACTGCAGCTGTGGTAGTTCCTACATAGGCCAAACAAAGCGGACCATTGCTGAAAGGGTCAAAGAACACATCGCTGCTGTGAAGAACCGACAGATTAGCAAATCAGCGATTGCAGAACATGCACTCGAAGCGGGCACCAATCACTGGATTGAATTTCACCGTACGCAAGTCCTCTCCACGGAACGTCACTTTTACTCAAGAGTTGTACGTGAAGCGATTGAAATTAAAAAACACAAAACTTTCAATCGGGAAGATGGTTTCAAATTATCTACAGCGTGGAATCCAGTGATAAAAAACATGCCACCTCGCTTTTATGCGCAGTCGGGTGAACACCAGAATAGGGCCACATCGGTTTGCTTACAGAATAGGGACACTGTTAGTATAGTATGTGACGGTACATGGCGAAACGAAAATGTCAAAAATATCAAAAAAGTGGAGGTGGATGAAGAACCTTCTACCTCACGATGTCGGCGACGGAGGGCGTGCACCGCTGAGCCAGTCAGCCTGTGACCACGGCCAGTGCAACCTGGTCGAAACGTCAGGAAATTCAGAGGTATGTAATACCTTTTCGTGATCGCGTTAATTCCCGTTCATACGTAGATAATATTATATCATGGAACGCGAAAGTTTAAAAGTTACAATAAATTTTATATGATAAAGGACATGGATCATTTATTATTTATAATATTGAAAAAATAACAAAACACAATAATAACTAAGACGGAAAAGGAATTGTTTATTTATTTATTTATCTCTTTATTTATTTATAAAATACAAGCATCACAGTTTTAAACCAAATCGCTTATATCTATGCTAATAAAATTATAGGTACTAAATAAATTACAATGAACAAACTTACACTAACAAAAAGTAATGATATTTGTGAACAAAAACAACCTTATATCATCTTAGGAACTATAAATTACTTTTTACATTTAACATTTATATATATATAAATATGTTTTAAAATAATATTTTGCGAGTCAAAAAATATATTGGCATCTGGACAATATTGAAGGAACTCATTGATTAGACTAATTGCTCTAGCAGTGGGGCTGTTATCAGCTTGGGGAGAGCGCCACATAGGCGGACAGAACAGGAGTCTATGTTGTCGTCTTCAAACGCCACGCATATATTGGTCGGGAACATAGAAGTGAATTGATTCCCGAACAACAGGGCTATCTATCTTATCCGCTAATATGTGACAATAATTTATTATATGTGTGGATTCCCGTCTGAGTTGCAGTGTATCTAAACCCACCATTCCTGACACAAAGATAGAAGAATAGAGAAAGGGGTAGTATCCATATTGATGTTTGTGTAGATATCTACAGAATTTATGTTGAATTTTTTCTAGCATAATAATATACAATGACTCTTGTGGACTCCAAACTATTGCATTATATTTAAGTTACTACGGACATAGGCATTGTATATTTGTTCTATAACTTGAGTGTTCTTAAATTGTGATGATATTCTAATAATAAAACCAAGACACTTATTAGCGTATTGCAAGTTCCAACTATATGATCATGAAAATTTAATTTGCTATCCATTATTACTCCCAAATCCTTGATTGATAAAACACGTTCCATTGGTGCACCAACAAGATTATAAATATATATGTTATACAATTGTGTTACAATTATGTTATACAATTATATATGTTATACAATTGTGTTACAATTATGTTATACATACATACATGTCTTAGTAATAAGTATTTATGATTATAGGAATGTAATACCTTGTGTGGAAACCGAATAAATATTTTTCTTTCTTTCTTTCTTTCTAATTGTGTTACAATTATGTTATACAATTATATATGTTATACAATTAAAATTTCTTCTTTCTAGCTTTGACAGCTGCAAACTCAGCAATAACTTCATCGAAATTTATATTTTGTATTGCCTCGTGTTCAAAGGCCAGGTGTTCAAAGGCAAATATACCAAGATTGCTAAGCCGCGATTGGGTCAGTGTTGCCCGCAAATAGTTTATTATTAATTTTAATTTACTGAAACTCCTATCACATGAAGCTACGGACACGCAAACCGTCATGAACAATTTCAGTTCAATCATAAGATTTGGAAGAGATTCTGTAAAATCCCATTCTACAATAAACTTTAAAAAATCTAGAGACACCCAATCAGTAACCGTAACATTAGCGGCTTTTAATTGTCTTCGCAGTCTTGGTATCTCCAAAAGTAATTCGGTTTCTGAGACCTCATCATAAAAATCAGTAAATTTAGATGTAGGCTCTTTTGCGGGAATCCCCTAATTATACATAGAGCTGAGCTAGTGCTAGTGGAGGAATCCCCGAAAAAGTAATTTTTGTGCTAGCGATTTTTTTTTTGTTTGTACATTGTTCTTAAAGGGTGACACCCGGTGCGGCCCGCAATTCAATTCAATTTCAATTCAAAATAATTATGTCATTGTTAAATACTTTTTGTTATGATTTATTTAAATAGGTGGATTAACTGTGAGCAACATGACTGTCACTGTAGGTGATTAAGGAGGTAATATCAATCATGTCCACGACATTCCCAGGGCGATCCATTGTACATCTGCGTGTATTCATTATGAGTTCTTGTTCTTTAGAGTAATGTACTATTATATGTATATTTTGATGGATGAACATGTAATCTAAGTCAAATAGTTGATAATTTTTTTTTTTCGTCGAATTATGGTGCAAAAAGAAACTTTGCCACGTTGCTGCCGTTTTTGGTTTATTAACTGGACCAAGGACCCCTTATTAAGTTTGTTGAAGTTAGACTAAGCTGTATAAATGTTACAATAAACACATTTGTCTTTGTCGCTTTAAAAACTTCATTTGTCACTTGTCGTGTATACTCTGTTCTCACGCATATTTTTGTAAAACCCTCTATAGTAATAAAATACTAAATAAGACAACTTTATAGTAGCCAAATACTGTTATTTACGATCCATGGGGCCTATATTGTTTATTATGGATAGCTTCTAAATTTTCATAATAATAGCTTCTTCTTTTCTTAAATTATCTAAATTGAAAGACAGACCGCTATCCAGTATAATCCTGAACGGCAACAGACTTAAATGATGGCGGTTCCTGCGAGGAAACAAACTAGCTTTAAAATCAACAAATATCGTACTTTAAAAAAATTACAAATTAATCAATGGATAGCACGGTTTGGCATAGAAGGCTATTCCGAACCATGCCATGGCTACTGACTACCACTGTCTGAACTACCAGAGACGGATTTTGTAAAAATGGAACAAACAAAAATATACCTATAACGTATTTCTATAAAAAAATGTTTGCTACGGATTCAGTTTGAAAAAATATATTGAATTTTTTTAATAAGTTTTCAACTTCACGAGTTAGGTCACGTTGGCGTATTGCCAATCCGCGAAGTAGGTTGAAGAAAAGAGATATTAAAAAAATATTGTTCCTATTAAAAACGTTGAAGGATCAGATATTATTCAAATTATTTGTTTTCCTTTTATTCGCATATTATTTCACGTTACATAGGTATAAAACGTCATTATCTATAGGATGTAAAAAGTAAACCAAACAAACTTACGAGATCATAGGATAGGCACATAAATAGTATCTAATATATAAAATTCTCGTGTGGCCGTATTTGAAAATTAAACCCCTCCGAAACGGCTTGACCGATTCTCATGAAATTTTGTGTGCATATTGGGTAGGTATGAGAATCGGCTTACATCTATTTTTCATCCCCCTAAATGTTAAGGTTAGTCCACCCCTAATTTTTTTTTTTAATTATTAGATATTATTTTTATGATACAGCATTAGAAAATACATACAACCCTGAAGCATGGCTCTCCCACTGTTAAACTTTAAATATGGCAGTTAAGTTAATGAAGTACTTTGAATTAAGAAAATGAATGGTTGGTGTTTTGTTATTTTTATAGGCCGTCAATAGACCACAGCGCTCCATTCTTCTTTCAGTCATAGACCCCATCCCCACAAAAAGTTAGTTATTTTTTATTTGAATATCAAAATATTCATTCGAAATAATTAATATGGCAAAACAACGTGTGCCGGGTCAGATAGTATATATATATAAATAGCGACTCTAATTCCGACACAAGTAGTCTCAAATGTGAGTAAATCCATAAAATAAAATATTTTACTTTTTGGTACGCCGAGATTGCTGTAAAATATTTATTTTTACCTATCTTACTAAATAAAGCTAAATCCCTTTAAATTTGAAGAAAAATGCAAATAAAATCTACAAATTATATCAAACAAAGTCAAATCCATTAAGACCATTTTACCTGATGAAGGCAAATCCATTTGAATAAATGAGCAAATTAACTCCATTTATCTCTGAGCCATTTATGGAACAAGGCCGTCAGTTGACTCTTTAATATATATTTTTTTTATCTATGAGATGACTTAGACACGTCAAAAGTTTCTCAACGCATCTCCCGGTTTTTACGTGTTCAGTTTTAAATGTATAGTGAATTTAATGGATAACTTTATAAAAAATTTATCTCCAATTAAGGTATACCTAGTTAACTCCTCGCCTTGCTTTTTCAATAATTTCTAAATCTCACCCTGTTCTAACGAACAAGGGTAACTCCAAAGTAAATACGCATTTTTTTTTGTTTTCTGGGATGTGTATCTATATTTTGATTACAAAATTCAATTATTTACTATGTATTTACTCATTTTTTTTCCATAAAAGACTATATCTTGATAAGAATTGATTTTTACCTATATCTCGCAATGACATAAAATGGATTTACCTAAATTTGAAGTTACGCGACACAATTCAGGTCGCACAGCGCTTATATATTCATATCTGTTCTGACGATGACGCGCTATCGGCTCTCTTCGGTTGGCGGGAAGAAGTCGTTTATTACATTTTTTTTTTTGCTATTTCAACTGTTCGTTAACTGTTCCTCATTGTTCGATCAAAAATTTTTTTTGAAGTTAATGAAACTTCTACCAAATCTATTATTATATTTTGCAACACTGACGTACTGAAAAAAAAAAAAGCAAGCTGGCAACTATCCTACTGTCAAAAATGAAACTATGATCTATGAATTATGAATTAAACGCAAATAGGAAATCTAACTGTATCTACGTTTTGTATAAAGCAAAATATGAATTTATCGTCTCAATCATGTCGATTGCGATACATTTTGCTAATTGACGATAGTGTGACGGGATAGTGTTCAGCATTTGCACCCGTACCCGGCGACATGTATTGTTTGCAATGGCTAATCCCTGTGCTGCTAATTCCGAAGCCCGTGAACCCGGCGTTAGTGAACACTCATGTTATGTTCATGGTGTTATATTTAATAGGATTTTTCTTGGAGAGGAAGCCTTGTACAGTGTGCAGTGTTGTCTTCCTTGCTGCCGTGATATTAATTTGTTATAGCGGTATCGGGAACTGTCTGTTCTGGGCCAGCCAATGTGACGGTGAGAAATATGACACCTAGCCTCGCTAGTAAATCTTCCAGAGTTACCTTCAACTTCAACTTTTGATTTGTGGCTTTCGCCAATGTCAACTCCTAAGTGCTCAAAGTGCAGCACTTATTTTCCTGTCATTGAATAACAGGAAAATGAACACCAATATCTATGCCTTGGGCATTGATAAAAAAGTTTTTTCGTATATGAATATTTTTGTAAATAGAATACTTTACTTTTATTTATTATATCATGTTCCGTAATGTTGAAGTGTTTTCAAAAATGGAAGTCAATGTGCCGATCTGTACTTAGTGTTGCTATTTATTATGTTGATTAAAAATGTGATGATATTGTACAGTTATTATTAGTGGATGATTATTTATAATATGAATTACAATTTGGGGATAATTTATTGTTTCATTCATCCAATCGTGCCTTTAAATTATAGTACTTGATTGAATACCAGATTGATTTATTTGATAGACAACTAATAATTTGTTCCAATACAGATAAAAGATATCGAACAGCTGTTTTCACCAATTAAGCACTACATGTTGCTGTGTTATTCAGATATCTTATAGATAGCAAGTTGGCTATATATATTCTAACAGTAGCTTTAGCCTGCAATGTAAACAGTTATCTACTGTAAATAAAATTTTATCATTAACTGAATTATTCATATACAATTTAAACACTTACTGTTATGCACATCTATGAAGCAGTTTTCTAGTTTTTGTGTGAATATTTTCTCTGTTGAGTATAGTATTTTGTGGTTGACAATGGTAGTTTCATGGGCCTCTGCAGTATTTCTCCAAAGTTTTTATTAAAATCGGCAGATAGGGTTGCTAGATGATCGGGATTTGTCTGGATTGTCCCGGCATTTCATTTTATGTCCAGACTCCTGATGAAATACAAAACATCCCAACAAACAGCTTCTGGTAAAGCGTTTTGACAAAACAGAAATTTAAAATTACAGATTTCAAAATTGCTTCCCTCCCCGGAAAAAAGTGTTAGCCAAACGAAATATGCTGACTGCGGCATGATTTATTTTATTAACGCCATCTGTGGATTTTGCGCGATACTTTACATATATAGATTGATGTTGTAAATTTAATTTCAAGTTACAATATTTACTTTATTTAGATACAATATATTCAATCCATTAAAAAATATATATAGCGAAATAGACTTAGTTCCAACCGGGTGTATGAGACACCTCATGTGTTTTTATTTTATTTTAATAAAAGTAACATTTTGATTCGTAAATTGTTATATCTACATATTTATTTATCATTCTAATAATAGTATGATACCAGTGTTATTGTGGATGTTAGTTTTCAATGAGAACTGAGAACAAACAGTTGCAATATGTGTGTGTTTAAACCTTAGTAGTAAATTAACATTTAGTTTTTATACACTTATTAAATCTAACTATTTATACATATGCAGTTGATTTACAAGCTGTAACTAGGTTAGTTTGGGTTTAAATCGCACTGTGTACTAAAAGAATAATATTATTGGACATATAACACACTTTTTAGACCCAAACAAGCATAACTTATACTATGAATTCTAAAACATGAATAAATAAAGATACTTTTTTGTTTGGTTTTGATACATGCATAATATCATATTGAAACACTGACCAATGCAAATAGCAAATTCATGCTTATAAATATTTCCTCTGACAACTTGATTCGACTATGAAGATGTCAGCTAATCTTGTCGAGGATAGGAAGTATGAGGGAATAATTTTGAGAATCATTTACATAAAGGTAGCAGGAAGAAGTTAATCGCTTAGTGCCAGAGTTTATAAAAATTTCAAAAGCAAATTGTAACGGGTATAAAACGCTGCCCTGAGGTACGCCTGTAAATATTATATTTGCACAAGAGGTTTAAAGCTTTTAACACAAATACGTCGTTTGCAAATAAACATGTAACTTCGCTGTTAAATAAATTTCTCTACCTCCGACAGAGAGCCCTTACAAATTCTCTCTATTTATCACCAAAGTGCTAAGAAACATACCTAGTAGTTGTGTACTTATGTGGCATATTTCTGATAATGTAAACTAATAGCGAGGAAATAGAATAGAAAAAGAGAGTTAAAATCATTTTACAAAACAGGTAGAGTAGGCTTATTACAATATAATTACGTTACGCTTTCTTTTCTCCACTATTATTTTATCATTATCATTGTAGATAACCATGTCATTATGGACGTTAAAAAGACGTAATATAGTAAAACAATTCAAATAGTAATTAAGAATATGAAACTGTTATTTATGAAGAAAGGATCTCAATTACCGCTTAGTTTTGTTTATTTATTATTCTTTTGCAGAATGTAGGTACATGGGTTGGTACATAGTCTGAATAGTAATAGTATCACTAAATTTGGCCTCACGGCATGCAAAATTTAAGTACATTAATTTCAAATTTTTCAGTGCTCTAGGTATTAATTCCTTACCAATGAAATTTAATTACCTCTCCCTTTATTTGTCGGATGTAATTTTTTTCCCTTGTAAAAATTTACGCAAAATAGGAAAGAAATTGACTATTAAGTACCCATAACACAGTATTCCAGGCTGAAGACAGCATGGCAGTATTACAATTACAAGCCCCGGCGACTACGTCATCAGTTCGTGCCTAATCTACGAGTGCTACCAGTTTCTTAATGAGGTGCACGAAGTCAACAAAGTAACCCGCCAATGAATAAAAAAAGGTCACGGCGGCTCTAGAGGCAACCATGCAACGGACGAATTGGCTAGGAGGGTATCGGAGATATGTATCATGGGACCAAACCCCAATGTGCCATGGTTACGAAGCGCACTAGATATCAACACATGATGATCTTCATGCGTAGCACATATGAAGTCATATGGGCTACGCATGAAGACTGCGGGCGGTCGGGAAAGTTGAGGGCGGTACGCTCCACTATCAACCACCGACTGTTGAGGTTGTTACTCCGGCTGAACAAGCATTAGCTGCGTTCGGCAACTGGAGTTATCACCCGACATGCTTCGTTTATCAAAAACCTTTTTGCTATAGATGCTACGCAGAGCCCACTGTACAAAGCATGCATGGAAGCAGAGGAAACAGCAACCCAAGTACTGATGGACTGTCAGGGGGTTGCAGAATACCATGCTTGGCTCGCCAGGGTCACTCTCCGATATCTTCGACAACGTAAAGGGGTTATTGGGTTTCTTCGGAGAGTTAGGGTGACTCGAATAGTTTTTATTCCCATCAACGCAATATATGCGCTTTGAAGTGGAGTTTATAACTGCCCGTGTTAACCTCTGGTAGTAGGTACCTACTGAAATGTATAATTTTCCATCAACTACATCAGCGAGCACACTGTTACCTCACTCAGTGCGACATAAACGCACTCTAATGAAATTAATTTTATTTATTTACCTCCTTATTACATTTACACCTTTTAAGTGAAATTTAATAGGTACCTACAAACATAATATAAACATTAAGGTATATCAGCGGTCTTATCGCTCGCGGCGATTTCTTCCAGACGACCTTTGTACGGATATTATCAAAATACATATATAATTCAGGGTAGGTAGTCTGTGGTGTACGGATGTAGGTTAATATGAATTATCCTACTACTATTGTAAAAAGTACTGAACCGATTACGATGAAATTTTGTATGTAGATAGCTGGAGACCTGGATTAACTTGCAGGCTACTTTTTATCCCGATATTCCCACGGCACCAGGACGTACGCGGGTGAAACCGAGGGGCGCAGCTAGTTTATTATAATTTTAGAAGAAAAACATCTTTAAAGAAACCCTACATTAATCAGGTAAATTCCATAATTACACAACTGAAGCTCCGTAGACGTTCATTTTATGGGCGATAAATTATTATTCTACAATTATATAGGTACTATTATTATTTATCAAGTTTACTAGTATAAAGCTTAGGTTTGGAGTAAATGTAAAATAAAACAATTTAATACAAAGATAAGTTGTTTATTATGTGTGAGTACATGAGATGGTCATCTTTGACGGTTTCTTAAAGTTAACACATACTGGATAGTTGGTATATAAAGAGCCTTAACCTAATGTGCTGCTACATAAACCTGCAACAATAAAAAAAACAACTGAAATTTTTACATAATTTTAAGTAAATTTTATATTTAAAAGTAACAAAATCGTAAATTCATTTATGGAACTCTTAGGAACATAACTATTAGGAAAACACCAGACAGTTTTTTATAATGTATGACTAATATGAGTGTCATCAACTTCATACATTTTTTTTTAATTTTCCTTACAAAATAGCATCCTACTAAAATAATGAAAAGAAAGATACAACAACACTCATCCTGTCGTGATAATCCAGATAGCAGTAAGTCAGAATAGGCGTCTACCTGAATACTGCTATCTCAATTACCACAGCAGCATTTTGAACATAAATACTGTTAAAAATTTATACAAGGGGTACCGGGCATGTTCAGAAAAACTGTACTGAAGTATACACTTTGCTCTAAATTTTAGAACATAAAGTAAAACATGAAAAGGACAATTAATGACATTAAATATGTGCATACTTTAAACATCAATTGTTTAAACCATGTTATGCTTGGTATAATATTCACTTCAGAGTTAAGATGATTTTTACATGCTTTTTGTAAAAAATGTATTAACAATCCAGAGAGACATTACTGTGACACACTATTTTTAGTGTCGTTGGAACAGCTTAGAAATTAGTTTTTACAATTACAAAGAGTTTGTATTGCAGTTGTTATTCTCTTTTCAAATTAATACTAAAATCCAAAATATAAACACTTAATTTCAAATACATTGTTCATGATATACAATCAGCTTGTGAAACGCGACATAACCTACACAGAATTTCATAGTCATTTTTATTTTGAAGTTTGAATTTCCTTTGTCCACGACAAATTTTGATATAACAAATATATTTACCGCTTATCGCAGTCTCCTGGCTTCACGTTCGGACTCCAGAAGGGTAAGGATGTCACCATCACGCACTGGTCCCTTCACGTTCCTGATGATCTGACGGCTAGTTTCTCCGATGAACTCTACTTTCACCTGAGTACACTGTCCTTGCGAGCCGGTACGGCCCAGAACCTTAACGACGCGAGCAAGAACGTTTGGCTTATCCATTTTGGCTTAGATATCGAGCAATTCGTGATTTATACACGTGCACCTCGAATGGCGTGCGTAGAAAAGAACTTGACGTTTAATGTGACGTTACACCATCGTAATTTATAGATAAAAAATACACGAGGTTTGGTACAGTTTGCATTCTCGATAATATGTCCGAGTCATTTTCCAGCCAATAGCTGCGGTTTTACAAAAAAAAAAAACGATATTCAAATACACTGCAACGTAGTGTTTGTCTATTCTTTGTACACCGCCGCATAAATTATACTTAAATTTTATTATGCTTCGAAACATAAACCAACAAAAACTGTGCAAGTTGTGCAACTGAACGCATTTTGGTGGTAAGTAAATTGATGAACAATGTGATTTACGCGACGATACTCAAAGGAGAATTCGAAGGTGAAGAAGTTCTCATTCCGAAGATCCCGATGATCCCAACTAATATGCCGTTTGAGTTTAAAAGACTTCAATTTCCGATCAGTCTTGTATTCGCCATGACCATTAACAAATCACAAGGCCAATCCTTGAAAGTTTATGGTCTCAATACTCTGAATATAAAAAATCCATGTTTTTCCAGTGGTCAATTATATGTGCCATGTTCACGGGTCGGAAGACTATCTTCACTGAACAGTGCAACCTATGCACCAAAATACATATCCAATAAAGAATCATATTAAATTACTTGATTTTTTTATTTATATCTATTATCTATTATAAGAGTAGAGGACGACCAAAAAAAAGATAGATGGACTGCCTAGAAGAAGATATTGCTAGAAAGGGAGTAAGCAGTGAAATGATGAATGCTAGAGTAAGAATACATATTGCGTCACCCCAAATATAATTGGAAAAAGGGTAGGCAGAGGGTGAATTTTCAAAAATAAATACAACCATTTGAAGCACTTTTGTATCAAACTATAAACAAAGTATATCTTACGTTACGAGGACTGTGTTTCTTTATCGTCTGATAAACGTTCCGTTATCTTCACTCATTTATCTTTAGGGTCACAAATGTAACTAAAACATTTCTTTCAACAAACTCAGAAAAAGAGCTCCCAACTGCCCCCCGTTGGCAGCTCTTCGCAGCCCGGGAGGTGGAGAAAAGAATTTTCCCTTACTGAAAATTCTGGCCTAGTGGGGAAAGTGTGTCACGCGACACCACCCACTTCCCCACTAAGACTACCCCTCACCGACAAAGAAGAACAGACCCGGGGCGGGAATCTTTCGCTCTGGTCCCAGAGCTGCAAGATAAGTGTCTCCTCTCATAAGTGTCGACGTCGGTGGCTAGTAGTAGGTGCTACTAGCTACGGACGTCGATGAAAAGTCTTTCATGCAGGCAGGGTGTCTGGGTCCCCAGAGACCCTGCCTTGAGCTTATCTTTTTTCTACTACCACGAATTTCAGTTCGTAATCATTTTTTGCAAGTTAAATTGAAAACTATGAAATCTTGTGATCTAGCTGTCTAATTTGTCTACACTAAATAGTTTCCATGGTCAACCCCGTTTCTAGCACGTGGCCGACCCACCTACGACTTTACATCTTATTAGTCTATTCTATGAATAGATATAATAACTTTATTTACAAGTTTAGTTTACAGTCAAGAGTACGTGGAGCTTTCACATTGTACCATTCTTATTACAATCTTCACAGAGATAGAGGAAGACTCGCTCCATGTATCAACTGAAGTGTCTGCAGACACGGTATCTAGACATATATATAAAATCAAAGAGTTTTTAGTCCATCCTATAAATTGGTACCTAACTGACATTCGACCTATTGCAAGTACCGCAATGATACAGCTCGCCTGTCACCTCAGGCTCTGACTGCTTTCAACTGGCGCACGTACATTGCTAACCACTTTCCTTTCACGAGTTTACAACTATAAACAGTTGACTACATGAACTTGACTTAGGGTTGCAGTATTTTAGTTTTTTAGATGTTTTTTAAAAAGCCACGCTTATCTTCGAAGGCTGTATAATATGTTTAAAATCAGATGCCACTTACCACGGATCACTTTATTTTAGTATTTCATTACTACTCATTAGTTTTTGTAGTTTGAGTCACAAAAATTGTTTCATTGCTAAGTGCAAAAAAGAAAGAGAGAAATAACTTTTATGTCATTTATTTAGTTTGTAAATGTTATGTTAAACCAAAAAAATACAATTTAATTTTTTTTTAATTTTAATAGAATACGAACTCGTACCGATAGATAGATGAAATCATTTACTATCATTATTAAATTATTACGGTGCATTAGGTGCCACATCACTAGTGACATAATATTCCACGTCAATCGAGTTGGAAAGAAAATTGGCATTTTGCCTCAAGTTTCTTGCACCGTTGGGCTGACTGTAACGAAAGTGAATGTCCTACTATCTTGTTGAGCAGTCGCTGTGTAGTTTATAGTAATAAAATAGTAAATTTAC
This sequence comes from Callimorpha dominula, assembly GCA_949752705.1. Lineage (NCBI taxonomy): Eukaryota > Metazoa > Arthropoda > Insecta > Lepidoptera > Erebidae > Callimorpha > Callimorpha dominula. Next base: position 20,117,743 of record OX457003.1, on the reverse strand, counting down.
ACATTGAATTGAAATGAAGTTAATATATTTGACTCTCCTGGTCCTGCCGGCGGCTCTCCTATGTTTCCAGAGCGGTAAGTAAAACAAATATTTGATAAAATGTATGATTTATTTAGGTCTAAGTACGTGGCATCATATATCTTCTATTTTTTGAGAGAAAGTTATCGTATATGATTATAATAAGCTCATCACAAGACATCAATCATTTCTTTCTTGAGTAAATTCTCATTTCCTAGACAGAATCTATTGGACATATACCTTGGTAAGTTATATCACTATAAGCTTGTGAGATCATTAAAACAAAATAGTTTAGTAATCAATATAATTATCTCTACAGAAGATAATTCATTGATTTCACATTACTTTCTATGCTAGACAGTATCTTCATATGCCAGACCATCCAACAACAGTAAAATTGTGGAAAAGGTTCATAATATTAAGGGTTTTATCTCTACCATATGCTATTTCTTATTGTTCCTCTCATAATATGAGATTCTTCTATTTAGGAAGTTTATCTTATCATAATATTCTCATTTAGACTCGTCTACCAACTCATGATTTTCATTCATCATGAAACCAATAAATCTTTTGTGAACAGACTTTTATTATGAATAGCTCAACATTATATCTGTTACTTTCCTCTGTTGTTTCCATACAAATGTTGTCTGGAAGACATCACTATTAGTGATAAGACCGCCCATTGTACTTGCCGCTTAGTATAAACTAACTAACTATGTTTAATTTCTGTTCAACTGTGGTGTGCAATAAAGAATGTTCTATCTATCTATCTAATATTTATTAATTTCGGAAAGTTATAAATTTATTTTAATCTTATCTAATTAAAAATAATTTATGTCTAGATTAGACATCTGAAATAACCCTATGAGAACATAAAGAAAAAACCCAGAGGGGTTACATCTTGTTATCCCTATTTATATTATTACCAAGTTTGAAACTGACAGTACAGAAATTACTCCATCTGACAGTAAGCAGTTCCTCATGAAGACAGACAAAAGAAAATACAAACTAGATTACTAATGTATTCATAAAACACATTATTTATGAGCTGTACTTCACTGCTTAAGTGGAATGCAGTTATTAAACATTTACCTTGTATTATCTGCTGAGGTAGAATAAGCCGGATATATTAAACTGTAACACCTTTTTACCCGTGTTGTGTGCAAATAAATGATTTATGATGATTACCAAACAATAAGTTCAGTAGTTACATAAGTAGCAATTATCTAATTAATTAGCTAATCAAGTTTTATTGAGAGTTTCATGGGCATTAACAAAATATTACCTTTGAGTCATAGAATAACTTGTTTCGAATAACATTCTCTCAATGAGTTATGGTCAATTTGCATAGTAAAATTTCTGGACTCTGCACCTCCGACCGCTGCCACTTCAGTGCCAATTGACCCTTATGTTATGTATGAGACGGGACATCGGGATATTGATGCCTTGTCGAGAATAAACCAGTGTGAATGTAACCGTTGCTTTATTCACTCATCCCGTCTCATACATCCCATCCTCGTCGCCACTGTTATGTATGAGACGGGACGAGTGAATAAAGCAATGGTTACATTCACACAGGTTTATTCTCGACAAGGCATTGATATCCATATGTACCTACATATATATACATATACAACACCTTACAATGTAACTTGATAAAATATTTGATTACCATCCAGTACCACAAGTTGTGGTTGTGGAAAACAACAACCTATATTGCTATAGCAAGTGTCACCAATCATTCTGAAATGAGAAATCATGATTGATGAAAACTAAAAAAAAACCACTATCATTTTCTATGCTCTGTCATCAACTCATGGTCACCAAGAGTAAAATATAGGGCTTACTCACCCAAAATAACTTCATAGCCTTTAAGAGTCCTAGTAAATGATGTCTGGCTAGCTGCGCCCCGCGGTTTCACCCGCGTAAATCGCGAGCCCGTGGGAAAATCGGGATAAAAAGTAGCCTATGTGTTAATACAGGTCTCCAACTAACTACATACCAAGTTACATCGCAATCGGTTCAGTAGTTATTACGTGAAAGAGTAACAAACATCCATACATCCACACCTCCATATTATATTCTTAAAAACTTTCACGTTTATAATATCAATAGGATTTTAGCGTTAGAGTGTGCATACCATATAAAATATTTTTAAAAGGTGTGCCCGTATAATGTGAATGTATTATGTTTAATATCTCCTCTGTTTAATAATCAAATGCAGTATAGAAGGATTGTGTTTTTGGACTGTATTGTGACCTCTTTCACGATCAATATCATATCTGTTTCAAAGTATGTTTTTTTTAAATTCCAGCAAACACAATCTTTGCGAGAGCAGAGGAAGACGAACTTGACGATGTAGTGGACATTGAAGGTGAAGACAATCAGGTGGTTGGTGAAGATGCACTAGGAGATGACGATGAGTCTGTAGTAAAATCATCACAAGACGTTGATACTACGATACTGTTCACCAAGCCTGTAACTAACTATGGAGATACTGCTTTTGGTAAGATCATTGTATGTTGTTACGCATATATTTATGTACCTATACTTAGGATTTCTCAAGTTTAGTTCTGCATTACAATATATAACACAAGAGCAATACATTACAAAACCTTTATAGTTCATCTCTGTTTAAATACAGACAAATTCAAACAGATATGTATTAAATGTGTAATTGTAACTGATCGTGGTCACAGTGGACAGACAGCCCACTCGTGATCACGATCGGTGCAATTCGATCGAAACGTCGGGTAACCAAGAGGTATTGTACCTTTTAAATATTATCGCTTTTATGTCCCAAATTACACATTTAATATGTATCAAAGTCGCAAAGGTTTAAAACAATTATCAAACAGATATGTTCAAAACTTTTATTCCTTGTCACATATCACATCATTAATATCATTCTAAAAGCAAACTCTTTCAACAGACCTTCAAGCTGGCTTTCCAGTGGAGTTTTTTGTTGGCTTCACCAACAAAGGTGCTGAGGATTACTTAGTAGAATCGATGGAGGCCTCCTTCAGATATCCCATGGACTACACATACTACATCCAGAACTTCACTGCATTGCCTTTCAATAGAGAAGTAAAGCCCAAACAGGAAGCCACTTTTGCATACTCATTTATCCCCAATGAAGGATTTGCAGGAAGACCTTTTGGATTGAACGTTCAGCTTAACTACAGGGATGCCAGTGGAAATTTCTACCAAGTAAGAGAAACTTTATACTGTGTTTTTAGGCAAATATTTTGCTTTAGAAGAAAAATTTAAAAGTATAGTGAAATTGGTTGTACTTTTAATATAGTAGATAATATGGTAGATTTAATAGAAAAAACAACTGAGTTTCTTGTTTTCAGTTTTGTAGCACATAAAGTTATTTACATACAAGTTTTTAAATCTTTATATAATAAGAAATTCGTGTCATGTTGTTTGAACTCCTAAAATAATAAACTGATATTACTATATGCCGTTTGATCCAATTTGAGAGATAGTTATATAGTTTATAGTTGAGATATAGTCAGCATTTTTAATTTATAATGAATACTACATAAACTGATTGATTAACTTCATAAAGTGCTTTAGGATACTGTCTACTTGTGATATAAATATGACACGGTACTTGTATCATCACCAGGAGGCAGTATACAACCAGACAGTGAACATAGTGGAGGTGTCAGAGGGTCTGGACGGCGAGACTTTCTTCCTGTACGTGTTCCTGGGCGCGGCAGTGGTCCTGGCTCTGGTGCTGGGCCAGCAGGCGCTCGCCACCCTCGCCCGGAGACGCTCGCCCCGCGCCGCGCCGCGCCCGCTGGAGCGTGGAACTGCCACAGATGTTGATTACGACTGGCTGCCAAAGGAAGTCGTCAACCAACTCAGTAAGCGCTGTTTCTGATAGTTGAGTAGTGTTGTTATGGGTTCTGTCACTATTCTGTGCGGTGATGTGTTTAGGCAGTTATATTGCTAGCACCAACCAACCCCATGAAATAAGCTGAGTGTATGGTGCTAACTTAGGCAGATAATTATTTCTTCTTATATTTGTACACCCATACAATAACCAGTATTGCCACTGATATGTTAGATAGATCACTTCACAAATTTATTTAAAATTAATCATCATTTTAGATAACTGTATTTGAAAACTTCACTCGGTAATGGTTGGTTGGTGGTGGTTTAAAAATACAGAAATTCTAAATAATAAACAATTCTATGGCTTGTTGTGACAGCAATGAACATCAAATGGCTAAATAATAATTTATAAAAAAATTGAAAAGTAAACTTATAACATGAAAAGCAGAATCTCTTATTTAATGTGCAAAATGATGTTAAATTACTAATAATTTGCAAAAATGGAAGCAAATCTGATAATAAGAATATTAGTAATCATCTTACAAAACAATCACTGCATCACTGATGGGGACATGACAGTGTCCCTACCAAGTCGAGTAAAAAAAAACAAAGGCACAGCCATACCATCATTTTCTGGAAGCCGTTCAGGACATTTTCGACCCCATGAAAATTCGTTGTGGATAAAGCTTGAATTTTCAGTGACTAATGCCGCGTTCCAATAAACAAAAAATGCTTACGGACGGTAACATTTCGTTGAATTTTCAACGAAAATTTTACCCTTCAAGGCCATAATGTAACTAGGTATATTTCTAAATTACATTCATTTTGAACCTGTAGTTTAAGAACTATTGCAAATCCAAGTTCCTAGATTTTGTTAATGACTCCAAATTCACTATAAAACGTTGTTAGTTAACAAATTAAGTAACAGTTGATCTCACAACTTTACGCTAAACACTACGTTACTGATACTGATGAATCATGATATAGAATATCATGATTCATCAGTATCAGTAACGTATCATAAAGGCACTTAAATTTTTTTTGTGTGTTATATGGCTGTCGGTGAGCGGTCAGGGCTCTCAACCGGTCTTAATTTAAGCAAAGTTGTCCTATGGCACCCCCTGTGGGGTACGAATCTCGGCTTGCTGGCAAACTAGGATGACTTAGACCCACATTTGAAAACTTAACGCGGCGGGTATTTCAGCCCCGGCGGCGGGGTCGGAATTGCGGACGATGTGTGATGGTTTCGCGAGCTGTGTACGCCCTACGTTGAGCGAGTGCAATTAGAGGCACTTCACCAATTTAAACAAATCTTTTATACCTTTTTTTTTTTTTTTTTTTTGTGCGTGTGGAAACCCCCTCGGGCCGTCACCCCACCGGGGTTTTCGGTGGGGCGGTGTGTCGGAATCGAACCGACTAAAACCACACGGTGTGCCGTACTGCGCCTTAAGTAGGAGGGATCCGGGAACAGCTTTTATTAAGACATCCGGACCCCCCCTAGCGCCTGCCCGCAAAAGCGCGGGCACCACCTTCGGGTAAAAACCTCTCAATTAGGCGACGTCCAGGCACACGCGGACGCCGCCTCCTCGCGGGGGGCCACTATAGCGGATGGAGGGGAAAAACCCGTCCCGTCCACCCGCGGCCACACTCAGGGCGGCATGAGGCGCTGGTAAGCGCGCCTCCGCCGCAAATCTTTTATACCTATTTCAACCTTATTAATTTTTTTTTTACAGAAAAATCTCCCAAGTCACCTAAACAGTCTCCTCGCATGAGGAAAGCAAAGAGATCAGCTGGAGATGACTAATTCAACCTTCAGGGAGCTTCAGAGTACACCAGGCACAATGCGGGGTGCTGATCGATCTCCCGTGATACGACTGAAATAAAAATGGGTCCTATCTCAGACATAACGCCCGTAAACAATAAATGATTCATAAATAATTTAGTATGTTTAGTGAGGAGTCTATTTTTATTTTAGTCGATTTTTTATACAGACTTTGTGGTTTGTAGTTGCTAAGTTGAGTGTTTAGTGAGTGTAAATTATGGAACAAACAGTGTGGGAGCTTTTTAACAACGTGAGCGTAATGAGAATTTTATTTAATAAAAATGTTAAATTTTACGTGTATTTTTTCTTATTTTTTATTGCGTTTACCTGAGGAAGTAGGTTGGTAGTAGCACACAGTGTCGTCAGCAATAACTGCATTTTTGTGTCTTATGCTTGATTTACAAAGTATTACATACATTGGTCATTTATTTATAAAATTTCATCAATCGCTTTTTCCGATCTGGCAACTACGATTCGAAGCAATAAGATATTTATTTTTCATTTAATTGTACTTTTCAATTCTATATAAGTACGCGATATCCGTTGCCAAGTCAGACTAGTGTCTATGGGCCTCATTCACCATCTCCAAGTAATGTAAATTCACCTGTGAGCTGGGTAGCCAATTATAGTCGGTAAACGCACAGTCGAGCCGGTCAGTGTCGGCGATCAGTCTGGCATCCATGCAGCAAAGACCTACATTTCCGAATTTATACCAACTGCTGTATTTGAATACGTACAGACTGTAATACTAATAACGATAACAAAAACACTTTTTAAAAGAACACTCACATGTGACCAGCAGACGGCCTTTAAAAAAATTACAGGAATGCTAAAACCTGTAAAAAATAATTGTTATTATGAGCAAAACAGTCTACGGCTAAAAGGTTGTGGAAAAATGTTCAGTGGTATGTGCAACGTGTAACGAGTACAGTGGTTATGTAGTTTACTGCATCGAATGTTGTGGGTTGGATCCTGACGCAATTTCATCACCAACATTTAAAAATTATGATTTATGCGTGGGTGTACTCTAATTATTTAAAACTAGCAGTGCCCCGCGTAAGTCCCGATCCGAATTGTGCGAATATCGGGATAAAAAGCAGCCTATATGTTAATCCAGGTCTCCAGCTATCTACATACCAAGTTTCATCGCAATCGGTTCAGTAGTTTTGACGTGAAAGAGTATCAAACATCCATCCATTTATAATATTAGTGGGATCACAGACTTACTTTATATTTTATGTATACTTACCTTGTACTTTATTATGGTGGCAACCGGCAACACGGATTATTCCATAATATGAGGTTACAAAACATAAATAACAAATGGGGGCGGTAAGTGGTAAACGGACGGTAAGACGGTCGGACTCGAACCTTCTAAAATCACACAATGTTACGTCACGGAGTCTTATTGCCAGGGCCTCAGGTGAAAGGAAATTCCGCGAACCTCGACAAATTTGACCGCTTGTTGAAGTGGTCACAGCGATCTCTCGGGCTTGCTTTTCCTGGGACGACACGGATAAGGATAAACATGTCCGTCGTCCTCAGGCAAACAGGACTCTTGCATATGCATATTACCGGCTTACGTGGGAGAGCCATGCTTTGTGTGCGTTCGCGCAGCGGAATGTTGTTGAATTTAAAGATTTTAATTATGCAGATATTTAGTGTATGGCGTCGTGTAATTGTGTATGGTAAAAAAAAAATTGTGCATGCAGCCATTGTGGAGGAATTCGCTAAAAACAGATTCCGCTGGGCGAACGTTGTCCTGGCGGAACTGTTTTTAATCCATGGACTTAGAAGAAAAAAAATGTGTCCAAAAATGTTACTTAGATATATGGCACGGCCGCTTTTTCGTAGCCATCCGAACTTGGTCGGGTTATGTAGGTTTTCGATGCTTTGTCAGTATTTTAATCGTTTCTCTTTAATTACTGAATTTAATGAGATGAAATTTTGCATGTGAGTAGCTGAATTAATACACTAATTATTGGAATACATTTTACTATGCAATTCCTTTAGAACGTCGTGATATTTGACTGCTTTGTAAACAGTGGTCTATTCATGGTAAATCGTCCTATAACTCTTTAATTACTAACGGGACATCATTGATACTTGGTAATATGTTGCAAACACTTACAAGGTTTGTATAAATGTGAAAATCTAGACCCCAAAGTGCATACTTTACGAACTAAAACCTAATAAGCGTATTTTACGTTTATATTTTTATCTTATAAACCCTACGATTTTTTCTAAATCTGTTTTTTAAACAAATTTAAACTAATTCAAAACAACGTATGTAAAAATCTGCAGCTCTCTATATAAGCGCTTTATATGAAAACTAGCTAATGGCCAAACGTTCGCGTAGCGGAAACTTGAATTTCTCCGAAGTTTATGCATGCACTAATTTTATTCATACATACACAATTACACACAAATACACACTAATTTTTGGACACATTTTTGTCAACAAGTCCATGAATGAAAAAAAGTTCCGCCAGGACAACGTTCGCCCAGCGGAATCAGTTTTTAGCGAATTTCTCCACAATGGCTTCATGCACAATTTTTTTTTTACCATACACAATTACACGACGTCATACACTAAATATCTGCATAATTAAAATCTTTAAATTCAACAACATTCCGCTGCGCGAACGCTCACCCATGCTTCGGCACGTATGGGCCGGCTCGAAACCACGGCCTTACAGAAAACCGGCAGTGTTTTTGTAGTCCATTTAGCAAATGATGTGAATGCAGCCTTACAAACGATTTTCTTTCAACCTATAGAGAGCGTACGATAAAATCATTATAAGTAGGTACAATAAGATAATATTATTAGTAATATTAACTTTATCTGTGTTTTACGCTATCGCTTTATTTTATCATGCAATATGTGGAGTATCTGAAGTCAAATCATATAACATTATTTTAATTTTTAGGGTTCCGTTCCTTAAAAGGAAAACACTTTGTTGTAAGTAGGTATGTCTGTCTGTCAAGACCCTTTCCTTCAGGAACTTTTTGAGGCATCAAGTTCAAATTAACATCAAATACTTATGTCTGCGGTCTCTTGTCAAAAAAATCAATCTAAGTCAACGTACCTACTCAAAAGATTATGGTCATTTAAGCCTTAGACTTAGAATATTTCGCAGGTAAATTAAAACCGAGACCTAGAATCATATCTAAGATAAGGTAGGTAAGGTGCAAAGTATCACAACACAATGTAAGTAAAGGAAACAAACTAAAATAAATGAAATTGAAATTCGAAAGTCGTTATTTTTTTTATGGCATAGGGCAAATTGCTTCACTACCGGTTTTCTGTGAGACGTGGTATCACACCGGTCGAGCCGGCCCATACGTGCCGAAGCATGGATCTCCCCCGGTAACATGGCTCTCCCACGATAAAATGATGCTTTACATAATTATGATGGAGGCTACCTATATTGCAACTTTCAGAACTTCCGAAACGTATGCCGTGGCACGGACTCGGACTCGGAACGGTGTAAAATGTGTTTTTAATTATAGCCAATGTCACTGGGAATAATGTAAGGATTCTAACAATACCGTATATTTAAATCTGTTCAGGCATTTAGAAGTTATGGTGGAATAAAGAAACTTACATATATACATATCGCACACCTAAATCTAAAGAGAGTTAACTCAAAAATTTAAATTATTCAGTTTATTTCCCAAAAAAGCAATAGGGAAACAACTACAAAAATCCAAGTTTCAGCCCCAAATCATGATTAAAACAGAAGATTCCCTCGATACCACCAAGCATAAATCTATACATAGAGTAATTAGTTTTTCGCCTTTACTGAATAAAGTGCTTTTATGAGTTAGCTCCCTTTAGATCTAGGTGTGCGATTATGATACATGAACCCTGTAAACATCACACTCCTTTTTTGGTCAGTCGCGTAAAAAGAAAACGTGATTTAGTTAAAAATAACCTCTGTTGTGGACGAGCCCCACAGTAATTATTGGTGCAGATTTATTCACTAGAGTTCATATGGGTCACTGTTCATTGCGACTATGGTCAGTAGTTGTTTACTGATTGCATCAGTTGAGTCTTTAAAGTTGAACGCGATGGCGGAAAGAGGTACCTAACCAGTTAATTACGTTTATAAATATCAACCAGAAAATCGAATTTATGAAATGCTGATATCAAAAGTAGAGATTTGTGTGAATAATCCGAGATAATTTTATTTTTATTCACCTTTTTAGGGCTCCGTACCCAAAGAGTGCCAACAGAACCCTAATACTAATACTCCGCTTACGTAGTAACTACTTAGTAATCTGTGACTCCGATGTCCGTATGTCTATCAGCGGGCTGTAGCTCATGTAATTAAAGGAATTCAAGAAACGAGATTTTTCAGCATCGGAGCTTATTTCACTTACCGTTATTGGTAGACAAATGAAATTTTCACAAAGTGTGTATTTCTATTGTCGCTATACAAAGAATAAAAATAAAATAAAATAGAAAATTTGTGTTCTTTTCGGCGTCCGGGCTTTATTTCATTTACCGTAAATCGTAGACATTTGAAATTTACACAAATTTTGTATTTCTGTTGGCACGAGAACAAATAATAAAATAAAATATTAAAAAGACGTGTTTTTGCTCAATATTAATAATGACAATAAGTGGACGCTTGAAATGTTCACAGGGTGTGTACAAATATTTACATACTGTTATACCGCGTGCCGCCTCTCGTGGTTTTTTTCGAAAGTATGATATGAATGGTACGGAACCCTAAGTGCGCGGTCCGACTCGCACTTGGCGGTTTTATATATTACATGTAGCAATTTCGTTTCTTTTTTAGCATTTCTCATTTTCCTCTGGTATAACATTACGGAAAATTACAATTTAATTAACTCTTTATTTAGTGTTTGATTTATTAATTTAGATTCTAATTTAAAAAACGGGTCAAAGCGTTATAAATCCTTTTTGATTAAATTATTACGCTCAAAGGCTGCTCAAAAAAGGCTGTCTCTTTGCTAAGGTCTTCAGGAAACTGCGGTGATGATGATTATGACATGAATCTTCCTTCATCGAGTTCATAACCGTCAAGAATTCAAGACAATTCAATTGAAACTATTTGATCTGAGTGACAGTATTATATTTTCCTTTTTCAGTTTCTCTTCTTTGCTCCAAGAATTTCGTTAGGCGCTGTTTGGCTAGCCATGTTAGGCAATCCAGTTATTTTGTTCCAAAAGAATATAAGGTGAGTGAGCTTTTAATTAATCTATTAATCTTTTTGAAATATATTTGTTATACTTTTAGGGAATTTAGTTTGAATTTAGTTACTTAATGTATGTGATTGAAATATTCCTGTGTCTGCTTGTGAAGTAAAAAAATGTTATTCCTTGTGCCTTTTGACGCTTTTTTCTATTAAAGAGGTTGCATGTAATAGCCGGTGAACCGGTCTTCTTGAATGTCAATGAGGAAGGCCAATGTCCAGCAGTTGACGTCCTAACGTTGAAATGATGATGATGAAACAGCGTGTATGAACAACCAGCATATCACATACCTATTACTATATACAGGCTGTATTTGAAAAAGGAACACTTTTTTTATGGTATAAGGGGCAAACGAGCAGACGGGTCACCTGATGGTAAATGACTACCGCCGCCCATGGGCACCTGCAACTCAAAGAGTCACAAGTGCGTTGCCGCCCTTTAAGGCGGGAGTAGGAGACGAGGGGGAGGGGGGAAGAGGATAGAAGGGAAGGACGGGAATAGGGGAGAGAAAAGGGTTAGGGCCTCCGGTAACCTCACTCACGCGGCGAAATGCAATGCAATCATTGCTTCACTACCGGTTTTCTGTAAGGCCGTGGTATCGAACGGAGTCGAGCCGGCCCATACGTGCCAAAGCATGACTCTCCCACGTAAAAAAACACTGAAAGGGCATGACTCTAGCATGCAGTTACAATATAAAAAAAAAAACTATCCGTTTACAAGTTATGACTGTTTGAATTTCCAGGTATTTTTGCCTCCGTTTTTTCATAAAAGTAGGTGGAACGCGTAAAGTTAAAGATTTTACATCTTACGTTTTTTTTTATTTTAGCATTTTTCATTCCGTTACTAAGAAAATTCATAAAAACTAACTTTGACATTTTTTTTAAGTTACTTTTTATGGATTTTCTCAAAAACTGAGTGAATAGCTCCAAAATAAATAATATGTACTATTTAAATTCTTTAACTTTACACGTTCTACTGGCTTTTGTGAGGTGTTTTAGGTCTTATCTTGTAAACGGATAGATTTTTTCATAATTTCTTATTACTATAACTATAACTACATGCTACAGTCAGGCCTTTTCAGTGGTATTAGTGGTTTAAGTAAGTGTTCCTTTTCCAAATACACTCTATATATACATAATATATATATCTGAGTAATAATATACATACCAGGGGAAATTCGTAACGCTATTGCAACGCACAGCGATTCCTTGCGGTTATCCCGTACGAATACTTAGAATTTATTATACTTAAAGATGTGTCATAGATTATCTTCTACAATATACAAAAATACATAAAAATATTTAATAATATATATTAATAATACATATCATTATTCTTTTTACAGGGTCCGTCGTACGAAAAGACCGAACAGTTGAAAGCGAATCACTTTCCTCCGACCTTGTACAATATTTATAAACGCCCCCTGCTATTCCACCAAGGACACATGCAATGGCTCTATGATCACGAGAATAAAAAGTACCTAGATTTGTTCGCGGGAATCGTCACAGTATCGGTCGGACATTGTCACCCGTAAGTACGATCTAATCGTGACACTCCAATTCCAAAATCATGGATTTAAAATTAAACACGGGGTTTAAAAAATAAGGTTTTATAGGGTCAGCAACGGGTGAGAGATACCTGGCCCTTCCTGGACCTGCCTGACAGATGTCGCTAATGTAAATGAGCTATGGCCCCATCCAGCAGAAATGGTTAATGATAAAATACAACAATAACACATTTAACGCAGTTCATTCATTTATTCGCTTGCTATTTCAATCAATATTTCTTTTTATAAGTATCGATTTTGTTATATTGTGTACTAGCTGTGCCCGCGACTTCGTTCGCGTTTTTTTCGGAAAACAGGAATTAGTCGCTTATTGCATAGTACCTCTTTCTCCAGGCAGTATTTCTGAAAATGTATTGGCGGTGAAACAACCTGGAGCGTACAAAAAAGGTTGTTTTGGTTGCTTACACGTGAAATAACGACATAATTTGGCCGTGGTAACATTACTCATTTGTTTTTCGTATGGAAGCTCACCTCACCGGGCTATTGGTAAGGCCGCATATCAGGCTTAAACCAACTAAAACCACACGGTATGCCTCACAACACCGTTTATGAGTTGACCGTCGGTACGGCGACGTTTTGCCTCCAATGATCCACCCAGCGATGGTTAGCGGACGGCAACTGGGCGATGTCCAGACACCCTCTTCACGGGAGAATCTGCTTCGGGTGAAGAACATAAAACTCGTCTCATACACCCACGGCCACTCTTAGCGTACGCATGAGAGCGCGAGTGAAAAGATTCCACCTGGAAGTTTTTCTACCGAATCCACACCGTCACCTCCTCCTTGCGCGAGAATTGTTTAACAAAAAAGAATTAATAAAATTGGTTCAAAAATAACGAAGAGGGCTGAACATACATAAAAAAAAAAAAGAAATATGTATATAAACGGTCGAATTGAGAACCTTCTTTTTTTTTCGTCGGTTAAAAACGATACCTAATTTTAAAAAGTAAATTAGTTTATATATTATATATATTATATTATAGTGCAAAAAAAGAAAAGAGTGTCAAAGAGGAATTTGATCCGGCACCCAACCTAGCAAAATTCGTACTCTACACCAGATAAGCTAAACGCTCGCTGTAATTTAATTTAATTCGAAAAAAGGATATACAAACGTTACAATGTTATTACAGCTTTCATTGATTTTCCTGTGGGAAACAAAGTTTAACCCGGGATTAAAAGTACCCTATAACCTGCGCAGGCACTGAAACTATTATCATACTAAGTTTCAAGCATATCCCTTCAGTAACTTCTGAGTTTATCGTAAACATACAAACAGACAGACAGAAAGACAGACAGACAGACAAAAATTGTTTGAATCGCATATTCGATTTTTTTTAAATATATTCAATGTTTAGAATTCATCCCGCTACAGATTTATTATAAGTATAGATAGATTTTGCACTTTAAGTACCTACATATAAGTAATTTCTACATGTCTGAATGACTTGTTGTCTGCTGTCAATTCAATATGCATAGCTATTGTGAATACTGTTACAAAAATCAACACTGTTACAAAATTTTAATTATAATTATACACCTGCCACGCACGTCTCTGTATCGCCCAAAGGTTGACTGGTTGAAAATGCCCACGGCATTAAGTCCGCCTCATGCAATTTATCTGCAGGAAGTGTTATAAATAAATAAATAAAAAAAAATCGCTAAAATATGTATTTTAATAGGGTCTCAAAAGTCTTTGAAACAATAAATGAAAATACTAATGTCTTAAAGCTCAATGCCGTGGAAAGAACGTTCATAGGCTACTAACAAAAACTATAATAAACTAAAAGCCTTATTAACTTAAAACTCCAGTATTTATAACCGACTTCAAAGAAAGAGTTTCTCAACTCGACTGCACTTTTTTTTATGTTCGTTACCTCAGAACTTTCGACTGGGTGAGCCGATTTTGATGATTTATTTGAAAGCTGGTGCTTCCCATGTGGTCTCATTTCAATTTGGTTCCAGTTCTGACAATGGCATCCATGAGAAAACCATTGAAGTCGTTTTTTTTTTGTTAAAATTTTGTATTATTTTTAATTTTTATTCAAAGTTAAACTTAACTTGCCCTTAGGTACGTACTATATAATTTTTTTTTAAATTTGAAATCATATTTTTTTATGTGATATAATAACAAATTAACGACTTTCGGACTATTTCTTTTACTCGTGCTGTGAGACCTTGCTCCTTGCCAAATTTCAGGATTCTATTGTAGGTCAATGGGAAATACCCTATAGGTTTTTATTTACCTGAAGTATTAAAAATTGGTTAAAATATAAGATTTATATGACCGTATCTTTTCATTGCGTTGACTTAGACACACATATGTTTGTAGTTGTCATTGTCGGTAAATAGATGCATTGGTTTAATTAAGTAATATTAGTACAATATGACAGTTCTATTGTAACTTAACGTCAGTCGAAACGACGTCTTACAGTGATTTCTATCACTGTTTATTTAAAGCAACTTTCCCTTTTCTTATGAATTTATGTGGTTTACTGTAATACGCATGGTGGACTATACGCAACACAGTTACATTATTCATCTAAGGGATAAAAAGAATATAACGGACATGGTAAAACAGTGACTACCTAGTCAATCTATTGACAAATGTAATTAAAATAAAACTAACATTCCATCGCACCTTTAACTGCCGGTATTTTAAATAACATAGCTATAGGTCTCTAGGGCTTTATCTCTCACATATGTAGCAGACCATATTTAGTATAGGTATATATTTGATAAATCCCTCATCGTTTCACACATCACACACACGGCCGTCTGATCCCAAACTAGGCAGAGCCTGTACTATGTAATAGACATTCCAATATTTAGAGTCAAGTAGGTATCTGTAAATCACTTTGCATACAACGAATCATTTATATTTTACATAGAGATAATCTAAAAGTTAAATTTTATAAATTAATTCGGTACTAACAATATAAAACAAAACAAAAGCAACATTATATTAGTCATGCGATAATATTTGCGCATTTAGGTAAATTGGTTAGGTAGGGTTATTGGGTAGGTAGACCATAAAAAGATATACCAACTACATCCTAGGTTACTGAAAAAAATATTGCGTAGACAAAAATTATATCATAAAAGTCATTCAAGACAGGAGGAATTTGCTTAGAAATCACGAAGCACTTACCATCGGCCCAGGGTGAACCCCGTTCATTAATGACAAACAATTTAAGACTTTAATTATAAACACCTTGACTTACAGAGACATCGTGGTTTAAGTCCTTCGCTTCACCTGTTAATACGCTTTCAGTTTGTTCTGGGTGCATAATACCTATTTTCACTTCAATAAATTGTATTCTTGCAAAGGCTCCTTGCACAGAGGTTACCATACAGAGGAGATGGCGTCGACATAAAAAAAATGTAAACAGTAAAATTTATAGTTCTATTTTGTTTATTTCAGCAAAGTTGTAGCAGCGTTACAGAATCAAATCAATACATTATGGCATACGACTAACATCTACAGACATCCCGAGATATATGAGTATATCGAGAAATTGGTATCCAAATTTCCTGGAGATTTGAAGGTATTGAACCTTATATTTACACATTAGTATTTGTTTGGCGTTCACGCATCACATTAGGTCGATAAACGTGTCGTTTATCAATGTAAATATTTGTATGCATGAATATATATTGGTCTAGGTGTTTCTATGTAACATAAGCGCACCTTATAACGACCCCTGAAAATTTGCACCTAATACCGACACGTTCTTGAAATTATCGTTTTAAAGGTTTGTGTCATAGTTAGACAAGTTGTTGACTCTAGAGTAAATGGAAATATACTTTTATTACAAATATTTTTTTATTTTGTTATTTTAAAAAGACAACTCCCGCATTAGAAATATTCCTGTGTCGTGAAGGGCTTCACAAACATTTAAACAACGGACACAAACACCTAAACTCGGAATAATTATTTGTGGATACAATTTTTACTTTATCTATATGGGATTTGAACCCACCCCCACTCGGCCCGGCGTAGTGACAAAGGTGACCACTTAAAAGTTAAACCATTGCGTCATGTGCGTAAGCATGGCGCGTATCATCATATCAACGACATAAGCAGTAATTGAACAATTTGTTGACGATTTCCGAAAACAGTGCACAATCATAATAAACAATCCTAAACACAATATTATTTTTTCTTAAAAGGAAATAGGCACTTATGTAAAGCAGTGTATAGGATTTTTAAATAGGTACTTAAAGTAGCTTCATATTACTTTTATATATATATATATATATATAATGTAAGACATTTCACACCATTCTTTTATTCTATTCCGTCAATTTATAAGTAGTATGACAGCTTTTATTTGAACTATTAACGCCATATATTTTAGAGTACCTACAGATAACTGTGAAGTCCGGATAAATGTGTCTCAAATATTGTTAGTATTAGTCAAATCTTGCAACTGAATTTTATACTAGTTCTCCCCAAGACCCCAACCGATTGAGCTTCTCAGACAATGCAATAATGTACCTACAGTTCAAATGTCATTGTAATTAAATATTTATAGCTACTGCCCCTATACAATTTCTATGAAATATATTTTTTCTCACTATATACGAGTACTTCGATAGCCACGATTAGGCGAAGAATTACGTTGTTGTAGGTATGAGCCAGAATAAAATAAAGTGTTAAAGTAAGTAATGAATAGGTATTGAAACACAAATAAGTATTGTATTCAACTAGAAATGTTTTGTTAATATAGCTGTCCGTAATAGGTGCCACAAGAACAGTAATAGGAACAAGGCCCATCTAATGGATCGGTAATAGGGACTTCTTCGATTGTTTTCATTAACCTTTAGTAATTTTTGTTAGTTGTGGTATCTGTCTTAAAAATCATAAATTTTAAAACATGCAGGAACTTAATTTTTGCATACAAATCAGATCTTAGCTTAAACTGGCGGTAATAGGATGCGTAGGTATATCTTATGATACGTATATTGTTAGTTACAAAAATGTATCTTAGGTACTTAGTATGTTTATCAGTATTCTAAAATACGTAGTTCAAGCTTGCAAGTTTTGCGAAACACTTTACTGCTTTCGTTAATAATGTTTAAAGTGTATAATATTTATTTGGTAAGGAAATGTCTCTGATTCCGTTTAGTATACGTAGGAGTAATTAAAAAAATAATTACATAAGTATATTATTCTCGAAAAGTTAAAACAACCTTCAAGAAAAGAGCGTACTGTCATCTCAAATATTTGTTTTGCTAAATAAACTCATTTGCTTTTCTTTATTTTTTTTTTCTTTTAAAGACCGGCAAAGCATTTGTGACTTTGTGACTCTTGAGTTATAGGTTTCCATGGGGGCCAATTTTTATAACGATTGTTCTTTTCTAGAACCTTGCTTTTTGACAACTGTTTCCAGGTGGTATACTTAGTCAATAGTGGGTCAGAAGCCAACGACTTGGCGATCCTGCTGGCAAAAGCGTACACAGGCAACAATGACATCGTATCTCTACAGAGCAGTTATCACGGATACTCAACGGGACTCATGGGGCTAACTGCTACGCAGAGCTTTAGGATGCCCATGCCTGTTCCCCCTGGATTCTACCATGTAAGTGTTATGAGGAAAAACTCTTGATATGGTGAACAATTTTATAGTCCTTGCATGTGCGGATCCATGCTTAGTATCTTCTTTTAATGTCCTTCACCAAAAAATGAGAACGGCACCTATGATCGGTTTAGTATGAGTACGTTAAGGTGTAAAAGCAGAGTTCGTTGCTGTAGAGGAAGCCGGTCTAGGCGGTGTGCCGGTCTAATTCACTCTCAACTTCAATGACAGTCGTTCAATAAGAGTCAAACTAGAATGATTATGACTACCAAAAAGTTTAGTAGGTACGCATAACAAACAGACAAACAGCAGCACTGTGTTGCAGTGATTGTTTGAATGAAACGTTACTTTTGCTGATGATAAAAAAACTGTTTTATCGTGTAGATGAGAAAATAAAATGGCTCTTAACGGTGGGCGAATAGACAGAGAACGACCGTATCCTAGAATGGTTCCATTTTTACGCAATCAAATCTCCAAAACCTTGACAGTTAACAATAGTCCCATTAAAACAGGAAATGAAACTATATTTTATCTTACTAACCCGTTCAGACCCCGCTAGCAGATCCGTTCAGAGGATACTGGGGTGGATGGCGAGATTCAATCTCACAGGTGCCAGGAGCGTCTTCCAGTTCTGGCCAAGATTGTGATGCAGCACACAAATATATTCATCAGCTTAATGAGGTAATATACGCTTCTTTCTTATCCCTGCACGGCCTGACCGACTTGGCGTTGTACTACCCAAAATATAGACAGACCAAAAGGTTAGATTGAGCAACAAATTTGGAATTTTAGCAACTTAGTAGTAAAAAAATAGCAATCAATTTCTATATAGATAAAAATAAACTGGATGGTATTATTTTTGAATAAGTTGTAGTAATTGCGATTACACGATTTTCTGAGATAAGTTTAAGGTACAAAATCTTTTAAGTGACTACATGCATTGAGATTGGATTTGTAATATATATCTATTAATAATTTCTCTGCTTTGTATATTAATATTGCAGCATTAATTACTTTTCAAGATCACTTTGAGCACACAAACAGCAACAAATTAGTTACAAATTCACGTTGTTTTTTTTTGTTTTAATGTTGATTATTCAGGAAACGTTAACCGAAGTAAAAGAAAAGTTGCAAACACTATTTAAAATAAATGCCCTTTATTAATTCAGTTAAAAGTAAATTGAGCTAATACAGCTTCTAGAAACTTCCATCCCGGCTGGGCGCCTAGCTGCAATGTTCGCGGAGTCAATTCAAGGAGTCAACGGAACCGTCCAATTTCCTAAGGGATACATAAAAAGGGCTCAGCAGCTGGTTAAGAAGTACGGTGGCCTATTTGTTTCAGATGAAGTAAGTTGTTTGTTTAATACATCAGGTGATGATACAAAGTTTACAACTAGACTACCACCAATTCTTGCGCTTAAGCTCACAGGGCAGGGTCTACCAAGATATGCGCTTTAAAAAAATTTCTTGGAGGAATAAATAAAAACTGATATTCTGTCACAATACCATCTGGTGAATAATAAACACATTTGATCTTATTTTAGGTACAAAAAATATAAGGTAAAAATACGTCAATGTCGGAACGGGCCACTAGTGTCGTTACGGACTATTTGTGTCAAACCAGAGTCTCTAAAATTCTATCCTCAATAGTTCATATGGCCCGAGTAGGTACAACCAAAATAATGGAATTGTATCGTAGCGTTCTACTAATTTTAGGGTCCAAATCAACAGTTGTACCTTATTGGCCTAACTGTAGAGGTTGTTCTGCTCTCTCTCTCTCTCTCTCTCTCTCTCTCTCTCTCTCTCTCTCTCTCTATCTCTCTCTCTCTCTCTCTCTCTTGTTATGGTCACTGCGACACCCTACATATAACGCCCATAATTTCAGGTACAAACTGGCTTCGGACGTACTGGAGACCACTTCTGGGGCTTTCAAGGGCACGGAATCATTCCAGATATAGTGACAATGGCTAAGGGCATTGGCAATGGCTTCCCTATGGCTGCTGTAGTTACAACTAAGGATATAGCAGCTGCTCACGCAAAAGCCGCTTACTTTAACACTTTTGGAGGCAACCCCATGGCATCAGCAGTTGGAAAGGCAGTTTTGAACGTAATCATATCCTAATTATTTATTATTTCTGTTACTGCCGCGCCGTTGTTATCGAGATTATAAATAATTAAGATATGATATGAGTATAGTGTTTTTAATCCATCCTGTAAACTTTTTTCTGCATCTGTTGAGGTAGCAACTGCAGCAAAGACAAGGTATCTTCTTAGAGAGAACAAACAAAAAGATGACCTGCTTAACGACTGCAATGTTAATAGATCATAAAGATATCGGAACCTGATATATGTAAATGGCAACATTTTGGTAGAGATCATGACCAGCCATTTTCATAGGCACAAAAATTGTGCAAAGAGTTTTTTTTTCATGCGACGGTAGGAAGTCATTATTATGGGTTAACTTACACACTATTTAAGATATTTAAGCATATTTCACCCGGAATAGTAAAATGTTCTACTTGCAACAGTTAAGTTTTCAATCATTTAAAAGACCATTTTTAATATTTTTTTCCTTTTTTTGGTTTCTATTTGTGTGTACTCATGCAAGAAACCAATTTTCTCTAATTATTCAGGTCATTGAAGAAGAGCAACTCCAACAGAACTGTAAACAAGTTGGAACCTACTTCATTGAACAATTGCAACAGCTGCAGGAACTCCATCCTGTTATTGGTGACGTCAGGGGAAAGGGCTTAATGCTGGGTGTAGAACTGGTCGTCCCAGGAACTAAAAACCCTTTGCCTGTTGCTGACGTGTCTGAGATACTGGAAATAACTAAAGATAACGGAGTTTTGTTTGGACGAGGAGGAAGGTGGAGCAATGTAAGAAAGACTAGCATGACCTTTGTAAGGTTGTTTGGATTTTGAACTTTTGGATTTTGGACACTTACTTAAATCATTGAAAGCAAATCATTAACTCTACCATGCAGAACAGTTACAATAAGAATTTTCGAAAAAACTATGCGTTTAAAAGATATGACCGGTTGAATTTCCAGGTTTTTTTTTATGGTACAGGGGGCAAACGAGCAGACGGGTCACCTGATGGTAAATGACTACCGCCGCCCATGGCCACCTGTAACTCAAGAGTCACAAGAGTGGGAAGACAGGAGGAAGGGATTAGAGGGGAGGAGAGGGGGAGAGGGGAAGGACTCGAATAAAGGAGAGGGAAGGGTTAGGGCCTCCGGTAATCTCACTCACGAGGCGAAAAGCAATGCAATCATTGTTTCACTGCCGGTTTTCTATGAGGCCGTAGTATCGAGCGGAGTCGAGCCGGCCCATACGTGCCGAAGCATGGCTCTCCCACGTAAAATCCAGTATATCACCTCCTCATATCGTTCTCATAAGAGCAGGTGGAATGTGTAAAGTTAACAATTTCAAATCGAACATATTTTTTTATTTTGGAATCATTAACTCTGCTATTGAGAAAATCCATAAAAACTAACATGACTAATTTTGATTGATTTGATTGCATAAGTTAGATTTTATAGATTTTAATTATTTTATTTTTAAAAATTCTTATTGTAACTGCATGCTAGAGTTATGATTCCCTTCGAGTGATGTAGTCAAGTGTTGCACCATCAGATGTAGCTGACACCCTGAATACACCCTATATCGCCATGAAACTTTAATAACTAAAATCTTAAAAAAAAACATCTCAAGTTATATTACTTTTCAGGTACTGAGGATAAAACCTCCAATGTGTATCAACAAGCAGAACGTCGATTTCGCCGTGGATGTGCTAGAAAAAGCAATAAAACAACATTTAACTAAAAAAGTGAAATAATCTGAAACGTTGCTATTAACTATCAACACTGTAATAGATAATGTTGCAAATGTGAAAATGAATAAATAATAATTTTAATTATACATGTAAATACATTATTAAGTATATAATGGAACAGTCTATTGCAGATTCGGAACTACAATCTCTTGTTTTACTAACACTAATATTATAAATGTGAAAGTTTGGATGGATGGTTGGATGGATGTTTGTTACACGTTTCACGCCAAAATTACTGACCCGATTGCGATGAAACTTAGTATGTAGATAGCTGGATTAACATATACTTTTTATCCCGGTATTTCCACGGGATCGGGACTTACGCGGGTGAAACCGCGGGGCGCTGCTAGTAATATATATATATTATATTTTCTTAATATTGTCCATCGATACTATTGAAAATTTCGATATTTTTGATAGCACTATAATCACTACATATTATAAAACAAAGTCCCCCGCCGCATCTGTCTGTCTGTTCGCGAGAATCTGAAAAACTACTGAACGGATTTTCATGCGGTTTTCACTAAATAGACAGAGTGATTCGTGAGCAAGGTTTTGGTTTACAATTTGTACTCGTGCGAAGCCGGGGCGGGTTGCTAGTTTATACTATTTTTCGAGGTCAACTATCGATAGCGAATGCGAAGCAATACTGATTGTAACATAATGCGAAGCAATACTGATTGTAACATTCCGTTATGAAGTCATGTAAATAATAATCATAAATTTAGAACCCCCGACTCTATTCTATTCTAAGTGTCTAAGCACACTATGCCGAAGGTACGCGACCGTAGTTCGGCGTGGTTACGCCTGCAATGCTATTTAAATTACTTACGATACATTTGACGAAATTATGTTGCGTTATAGCGTACAGGCCGTACCGATCTTCGTTTGAGCGTATGGTCGGCAGCAACACATTATACGCGACGGAAGTTAGTACTTAGTGTCGGAGTATGTTTGATTCAAAAAAAATTATTATCGCGATTGAGTTGCTACCGTGGTTCTGGAATAATGGAGATGCAAGCTATAGTAATCGATCACTGAAAAAAATTGCGTCTGTTTTAGACAACACTACACGAGACCACGTTAGCGCTCTAAACACTGAATTTGGGCAACCGAATTTCTGTAGTATAATTTCCGAAGTAGTGTCATATCAGCCGAATACGACGGAACGTAAAATCAGACTCAGAACTTCAGTCGCGTACCTTCGACATAGTGGGCCTAGACACTTCGATTTTTCTTGATAATTCAAGAAAAATCTAAGGACACTCTCGATTTCGAAATCGGCGAATTCATTTGGGAGCTACGATGCCACAAGCAGACAAACAGACACGTCAAACTTACAACACCCCTCTTTTTTCAATTACAAAAAAGCTCATTTACAAAAAGTAAACAACAAGTAAATAGTTAACGCGTCCCGAGACTCACGAGCATGAGTTTTGGGCAGCGAGTCTTTCCGATTTTGACTAGCGGCGCGGCTCCCAGTGTTGACAGTGTTGCCACACGTACGAAACGGTACGAGCCAAGGCGGACTACAAGCATATTCATTTCAAAACGGGTTGGATCGACGACAACCTTGATCGTCGATTTTAAAGTAACACTTACTTGCCAGGTGCGTCTGTTACCCACTATAGAGTAATAATAATAATCCTTATAAGGATTACTATTAATATAGGTAAGCCTTAATATAATTCTATTCTTCTCATTCATTATACCTCTCTATGACATTTAATACCCTACGGCAGAGAGTGAGCAATACTGACATCTCGACAAAAATATACTTGCAGTTTGTCAAATTAACATCAATTAATAATTTTAGCCTATGATTATCATAACCAAGAAACCGATTAGTACGTCGTAAGGAAATAAAGTAATTAATAATAATGGTTTTCAAATGCCAGGAGGATAGCTTCATAAAGGAGGTAAAATTTATTTAGTAAAATCATTGTTATGACTTTTAAGTTGTTATTATTTCTCTTTATTATTGTTAGAATGCAAAAAACATTTAAAAATACCGTAGAAATATACAGACTACAGCAATGCTCAGTTAAATAGATAGGACGTTAATTATTGTACGTATAAACTAATGTATTAAAGCTGAAGAGCTTTAGTTTTTTTGTTTAAACGCGCCTATCTCTGGAATTATCAGTCTAATTCTAATATTTATTCGTGTATTGGATAGAGTAGGTATTAATTGAAGAATGTCAGCTGGTAACTTAAATGGGCTGTCTTATCGCTAAGTGCGAAGTCTCCAATACAACTTTCGGACAGAACAGCCGATGGCATATTAAAACTAATTAAATTAACTTATATCAACCGGTAGTGACATTGGAACAAATATAGTATATCGTGGGAGAGCCATGCTTTGGCACGTATGGGCGGGCTGGCTCGACCGGAGTGATACCACGGCCCCACAGAAAACTGGCAGTGAAGCAATGCATTGCTTTTCGCCAAGTGAGGTAACCGGAGGCCCTAACGCTTTCCTCCCCTCTTCCCCTACTCCCACTTTAAAGGCAGTCAAGATACTTGTGACTCTTTAGGTGCAGGTGCCCATGGGCGGCGGTAGTCATTTACCATCAGGTGGCCCGTCTGCTCGT
This sequence comes from Callimorpha dominula, assembly GCA_949752705.1. Lineage (NCBI taxonomy): Eukaryota > Metazoa > Arthropoda > Insecta > Lepidoptera > Erebidae > Callimorpha > Callimorpha dominula. The sequence goes on along the minus strand of OX457003.1, from coordinate 20,093,255 downwards.
TTTCTGCTTATGCCATAAATATATATATATATACATAAATGCTTAGTTAAGCAGTATTGGTTTAAATAGTAGTCATCATGAATAAATAATATCTTGTATGTCACTGTTCACAGTTTTCTTCAAAAGTAGTAAAGTGTGAGCCAACGAAAGAGACCATTGTAGAGTATGGGAAGACATCAAAGTTTGAAGGATATCAAGTAACATTGGAGAACACAATACTGTTTCCTGCTGGGGGTGGACAGGTAACTCTCTGTCTATTAGTGAAAACCGCAGTTCAGTTTATCGCGAACAGACAGATGCGGCGGGGTACTTTGTTATATAATATGTAGTGATAGGACCTCTCACAGCATAACTTCCTACTTAAATATTTGAGTAAGAAGTTGAGCCTATTGTAACATATGGAAAGACATTTAGTAACATTGGCAACAATAACTAATTCCTGCTTATAACTATAATAATAATAACTCCACACATCCCACACATGGCCATCTATCTGATCCCAAACTAGGCAGAGCCTGTACTATGGTAACCAGACTGCTGATAAACATACTTATATATTTCTAAATACATACATATTATAGATAAATTACACCCAGACACAGAACAAATTATCGTGCTCATCACACAATTATTTGTTCTGGGTGGGAATCAAACCCACGACCTCTGGCTTAGCAGTCAGGGTCACTAACGCTAGACCAACAGGCCACTATAATAATAATAGGTAACTTAGGACCTCCTACAGTAAAACTTTTACTCAAATATTTGAGTAAGAGGTTTTGCTTGACGTAAGATGAAAGAGATGCATATATATATACACATCACTTTTAAAATGAAATTGATATTTATTTTCTAGCCCCACGATACTGGCTTTTTAAACAATGTGGAAGTACTCCAAGTGCTCCGCAAAGGAGATGAGGCACTACATTTTACCAAAGAGCCTATTGAAGTGGGCACTATTGTTGAACAGAAAGTTAACTGGGATAGAAGATTTGACCACATGCAGCAGCATTCAGGTATATTATTTTGAAGACAATAATGATTGATTGAAACTGATAGATGCACTGAAGTAATAGTATTACAAACTTAATTATTATTAACAAAAAAAAATAGTTTTTAATTTATAAAACTCTTATAAACTAAAAATTTCCTTGAAAATTAAAACTGTTGTCTGTATAAATTAAAATTATGTCACATGCTTAATTTAAATAATGTAGTATTTTAGGACAATTACCAGCAATGAATCATATTTCTGCAGGAGAACACTGAGAACGAGAGAGAAAGAACAAATATTCAGCCATCTATTCTATTTCTGCTATCTGTTATACTATACAGGAAGTCACCTCACATCTTGAATCACAACTATAAGGGCGACTTTTAATTCACTAGTAATGCAACAAATTCTATATATGGGTCTTAAAAGCTTAACATGTGTATCTGTGTGTTTGTCTGTGGTATCATAACTCCTAAACAGATGGACCGATTTTGATGGTGAAGGTGACTTGATATTGAGGCTGATCTTAGCTATTATACAACAAAATCTGTTTAGTCATTCGAGGGCCATCAGCATTTTTGGGTTAGGATTTTTAATTTATACTTGTGCCTCTAGTGTTCCGTCTATAGGGAAGTATAGTTTAGTGATATAGTTATAAAGTCTCTGTTTATGATCAGGACAGACATGTGGGATAAAATCTTCTCTTCTTTTCATAATCCAGGGCAACACTTACTATCAGCATTATTAGATAAAGAGAACCTTTTTACAACAAGTTGGTGGCTTGGTGCAGATGAGAGCTATGTAGAACTGGATTCCACAAATGTCACCAATGAAGTTATAAAAGCCACTGAAGATAAATGTAATAAATTAATCAGGGCAGCTATACCAGTTAATGTGAAATTCTGCAAAAGTGATGACCCTGACTTGAATGAAGCTCACACCAGAGGACTACCCAAAGATTGCATGAAAACAATAAGAATCATATGTATTGAAAACATTGACGAAAACATGTGTTGTGGAACCCATGTTTCTAATTTAAGGTGAGTGTTGTTAGAAATAATTCCTTATTCCATATAAATCCCTCCTTTTTTAAGACCCTTACCAGTTCCAATCTGTGTGAAGAGGGTATGATAAAATCTCAGTAGTACCACAGAATACATAATAGTACTAGTAACAAACTACCGCTGTGTAACAGCATTTAAATGAATTACAACTCTTGCATGGACACAATAAAGTGCAATTCAGTTTGTACAGTGCTAATCACATGCAGTTATATTCAACTAGAAGTTGCCTCTCTTTCTTTCGCGTAACTCTTATCTCTTGTGACGACGTTAGGGTTGCATTTGTTTACCTTTCGATGTCCTTTGCAAGTGTGAAAAGCATGCGTTTCGTATCCTTGTTATTATTTAAGCAGTCCAATACAATGCCTATGCTTTTGCCTTTATTGTGGTTAAGTAGTATCTATCCGCCCTGAGCTCGTATCAAACTGCTATGCTCGCCGGCCAGCGCGCGGCAACCCACTGAGTTAGTCCAACCCACAGTGTAGTGGGTCAGGAGGCCTAATATTAATTGGGCAAATTTAAATTATTTTGTAGTTCTTGAAAATAAATTAATGTGACGTAAAAATTGTAGGTAACGTAATGTAAGCACCTAACTGTTTTTTTTAGTCAACTACAAGTGATCAAATTAATTGGAGTTGAACCTGGTAAAAAAGGTAAAACTAACCTAAGGTTTTTGGTGGGGAACAGAGTCACAAGGACTATGCAGCGAATGTTGGACCGGGAAAAAGCTTTAACTGGACTTCTAAAGTAAGAGGACTCCCTTTATTACATTAAAAAAATGTTCCAGTTGACCAAATAGACATATGGCTCATGCTATGGGACTCAATTTTCACTAATTAGGTACCAGATTTCCTTACTGATGGTTGTTAGTCTTTAGATTTATGGTACACTAAAATAAAAAAAAAAATATTGGTTTTCAATGATATAATGTTAAGTGATCATTTTAAGAGTAAAATTGTCACACAGACTTTTGAAATAACATTTTTTTTTATTAAAGAATACTAGCAATGTGGGTTACACATTACGGGTATTCTTGTTAACCCCTCCAGCTAAGCTAAATGCTTGTGTTAGGAGCAGGGGCGGCCCTAGGGCGGTGCGAGGTGTGCCGTCCCGGGTGCCGTCATGCGGGGGCGCCAAATCAATTGATCGGGGGCGCAACAAAATAACATGTTAATTACATTTTGTACATGGGGACTACAAAAAAAAAAAGATCATTGAGGTTTTGAATTTACAGGGGTGCCACTTTGTGGTCTTGCACCACCTAAAAATTTAGCTAGGGCCGCTACTGGTTAAGATTGGATTCAACCTGGTAGTGCACTGGGTGGGGTTCGAAACCACAATCACTCGATCACAAGCCCGACACCTCAGCCATTACGCTATATAATATAATGGAATTGAAACTAACGTCATAATGAACCTATTCTTTTTTATTTAGAAATGAACCCAGTAAACACGAGGAACTCGTTAAAAAATTACAAAAGAACGTAAAAATTGCTAGCAAAAACATACAAAACGTTTTGCTAGAACTGGCACAATGTGAAGTTGACAAAATAAAAAGTGCTGTACCTAAACCGAAGTACGTATTCATGTTTAAAAAAGAATCTACTCCTGAATTTAACCGTGCTATAACGAAAGGATTAGAAGGTGAAGAGCTGTTCATGTTTTTGGCCTCAGAAGAACCGGATAAACCAAAGGAAGGACAGATAATTATACAAGGCCCTGAAGAACATTGTAATGCATTGGGACAGCAGTAAGTAATTCTAATAATAACCAATTACAAACCTTTAGCAAACTCGCATGTGGTTGTATCGTCATCCACATACAACAAAAAGCGATCAATAAATCAATGTTATCTAATGAAGACAGACCGAACTATGGAGTAACTACTAATCTTGCATCGCGCAATGAAAGTTCACAGATTAGTATACAGAGTGTAAGAAACACCATACTAATCATCAGACCATCATTCTAAGCTGAAAATCATTGGCTTTTTTATAATTTTTTTTGGTTAAAAGTGATATCACAATGAGTAAACAGGGACATTTTACCGAAAAATAAATTAATGAATTCCCCATACAGCCAAAAACTAAATCCTAATATTTAACTCTCCCAATGTTCGCCATAGCACCCGGTCCGCCGCTTTCCGCATCTCCAGCTACCATCTTCAGGTCATTAGTCTCCACTCTAAGACCCGTTTGATCCAACAGTCCATGGTCCTTCAACAAGTGACCAGCCCATTACCACTTGAGCGTGCTTTGGCGAGCTATGTCGATAACTTTAGTCCTTTGTAGGATCACCTCATTACCAAATATGATAACATGTAATTTAGCTTGCCAGTCTATTTGTTTCTAAACTTGTTGATCAAACAATGCCCTCTGACTTACATCTAAAAACAGTATTTTCGATCATTTACAAATCCTCAGAGAAATAGAGCATGTTCTAAAAAGTGCAATTAAAAAGTCCTAAATATTTATATTGACAAAATGTTAAATTTCAGAATAACAGATATACTGAAAGGCAAAGGTGCTTTCAAGAATGGCAAGTTCCAAGGCAAAGCTGGAGACATGGGAGGTATAAACAAATGCAAGAAATTAATTGAAGACTATTTTAATAATATACACGTATAATAACATAACAGAAATAAATTATATCCTTCCGTTGGTACAATTTGTTTAAATAATTCCATTAAATGCTTATATTGTTGAATGAGGATCAGTCACATAACAAAATATTAGATTTCTAAATATGGGGGCGTGTGCGCTATAACATTCTGATCATTTCGTTTTTTAAATGATTCAGATCCAACAAGAAATGACAAAGTTACTAAAGTTTTCTTTTCGGCTATTTCGAAACGCTTGCTCGGAGCCGCGCTTGGTATGATGACGTCACACGTCGCGAATCGCGCCCGCCACCCGTGCAAAATCGCTACTTTGGTCAGTTTGGTTTAGATTTTTCACCGTTTCGCTCATGTCGTGGCATGTAAATTATTTAGTTTTTACTATAATTTGATGTTATATTATTAGTCAGTATTTATATTGACATTGAGTATCTATTGATATCTAAATAGATACGAGTAGGTAGTTACCTATTATGGAGGTCGGTTTTGTAGGGATAAAATAAAACGGTAACTAAGTCTATACATACCTACTCCTACTGAGTACCTAAAACGGTACTCAATGGTGTGTTCTGAGGATGAGATTTTTCTGGATTATTTAAATCATTCAAATATTATGTCTAACAAGTGCAAAGCCCAAACCCAACTGAGCCCTCAGTTTGAACAAGATAAATCTTTAGCTATATACGAAGTTGACTATGACGAAAACCATTTTATCCGAATGCACTGCATTTTGGAAAAATAAATATTAAAACAAACTGTACAACAAACATTCGTCTGATTGTATATCATAGGATACAAATAAAACAATACTCAACAGTAAGTATCGGGCGCCCGGCGGCAGGCGCGTTTTCACACGTAATCACAGATTGCGTTTATCACATGACAAAATCACCCACCCGCTTTTTTTATTGTATAGGGGGCAAACGAGCAGACGGGTCACCTGATGGTAAATGACTACCGCCGCCCATGGGCACCTGTAACTCAAGAGTCATAAGTGCGTTGCCGCCCTTTAAGGTGGGAGTAGGGGGAGGGGGGACGAGTGGGTAGAGGGGGGACTGGGACAGGGGAAGGACGGGAACAGGGGAGAGGGAAGGACGGGAAAAGGGAGAGGGAAGGGTTAGGGCCTCCGGTAACCTCACTGACGCGGCGAAAAGCAATGTAAGCATTGCTTCACTGCCGGTTGAGCCCGCCCATACGTGCCGAAGCATGGCTCTCCCGTGGTGTGGGTTCCATTGTTTACTTGAGTAGGTAGGCATTAGGCATGAACGAACGAACATCATCTGTGTGAACAAGTAGGATATAGTTAACTCTTAGTACTATTCTTATAAAAAGCTTTCTTCCTCCTCTCTCCTAATGTAAACTTGTCTGTGCCCAACAGGGTCCATAATTAGTGTTACCTTTATATTTAACATCCAGTGGCGCAGCTGCCGGAGGGCTAGACGGGGCAGTGCCCCGGGGCCCCCAAGCTCAGGGGGCCCCTCGGACTCAGACTTACAAACTATAAAATGAACTATTGAAATTTTTTCCCACATTCGGAATATAAATAAACCAGATTTTTTAGAACCAGAAGTTATCAGGTTTGTACTAGAGTTGTGACTAAACCACTATCTATATTAAATTACGTACTTGTAACTTGAATATGGAATACGTCGAATTCGGAACACGACGAATACGAAACAAAGGATTTTAAATAAACTATTTAGTTGGGGCCCTAGTTTATTTTTTGCCCCTGGGCCTTTGGTTACCCAGCTACGTCACTGTTAACATCCTATCAATGTAATTATGGAATGCAATAAAGTAATGAGTAACAAACATTAAAGCTATCCTCGGAAATTCAAATGTTATTAAAAAATGATAGAAACGATGGACAATAGGTAGGTATATTATAATAAAATCTATACGGTCAGTGGATCTATTCGTGAATTTTAGCTGTTTGACATGCGCCGCAGTGCAGCATTTCATACTAAATTGTCTACTGCGCATCGAAATTGCTAACTTTACGAATGATTAGCACTAGATCCGTTGACCATATTGTACCTACTGATATTAGGTAGATACTCTAGCTATGATACTGCAGGTAGTTACGTCAAAATGATCTTCGCAACAGTATCTATATATAAAAAAGTTTGTCATCTCTCCGCATTGCTCTACACTATTTTTTTTTAGTCCAAAAAAGCTTATTAGGTGCATTAACGCTTGTATTTTTGCATTTTGGCACAATGCAATACTTATTTGACGGCATTATCACTTTAAAAAAAATCTAAAAAATCAGCAATGTCAGGTCGTTGCCCTAACTGCGCTGGACTAGAAGCTTACCAAGCTGGCGACGCGACGGCGACCCGCCACTTTTGCCGATACGCGATGAATGACGTCACAGCCTATACGGTCTTTCTCGCGCTCGTTTTATAAGTTGGGGCACTAAAATCTCTATCTTGGTCATTTTTGATCCGATTAAAAAAATTTAATCACAGTATTTATTGTTTTTTTATAGCTAAAAATCTGCATACTTAACAAAAAACGTGACTGATCCTCATTGGAGTTCACTTAATCTTAGGAATGAATGTAAATATAGTTTTATGTGTTATTTTGTTTTAATTGTTTATTACCAATGTATTGGTATGATTCAACTGTTAAACAGATGTACTAGTGAAGTCTGTAATAAAATAATTCAATTTATGGTATATTATTAATATTATTATTAACCAATATAATATTACCAATTACCCTAAACAATCCATAACATAATGTCATGTGCGATAATAAAGTTTGTTCACAAAAATATGATTTTCTGGACCATTATTGGAATGGTTTCTCTTCATCATCATCTTCATCTTTACTATCATCTATAGTGTTTGAAGCATCAATGCTATCAATCAGCTTCACAATACCAAGGTTAGTCCAGTCTTGCGAGAGGTCATCTAAGTAGTTGTCGAAGTCAACAAGGTCTTTTTGAACACCTTGTTCAAGGAGATGTGATACCGTTTCTAATACATATGATGATTCTGAAAGAAAATTATAAGAAACACAAGATATATTATAAGTCTACTACAATATAAGACAACTCTTGTATTAGGAATATTCCTGTGGCCCCCGGGCGCAATGAATTTCTGAACTAATAGACACAATAATTAAAAAAAAATGTCTATTGATTCTGATTTTAAACTGTGCTAATTGAAAGATACATTGACACTTACGGAATATAACTTTATTAGCATCTTTGGCTTTCCACTTCCCTTCACTAAACTTGTGAAGCTTGATAGCTGGGGAGTCCAGTTGTTGCATCATTCTCTTATTGTCAACCTGCAAGAAAGAATTTTGAGTTGAAAAAAATTAAGATTAGAATTAATGATCTAATTTTGAGTAATCTTAATCTTTAACTTTTTGTACGGCATTATCACATTATGATATGTGTGAATATGATGCATGCACTATAACATAAGAAAAACACTTAAACCTCTTACTATAGTATACACTATATATGTAACAGATAAATCACTCCCTACAAAAATATTGATACCTATGTTTTAATTGCCTACTCTTTCTGGGCTTTAAAATATATGTAGGGTAACCTCTTCAATACTTTTTTTTATTAAAAAAAATTACAATTATTATGTAAACTAAGTACAATTCCACTGTTTAGTATTTTAGGATTTTTGTAAATCCTACATGGGTTTTTTTTTATGTAAAGATTAATAAACTTCTTCCCTTTTCTAAAATCTCAATTATTAAACTGTATGCCTCTTATACTGCACATAAATAACAATCAATTCTGCCAATTTTCACTATGAATTTTACAGTATTTAAAAAATATATCAAATACAATCTCGAATTATGTTTTTTGTAATTTTTCAGCAACACACTCGGCGAGACTGTGTATAAGGTCCGCCCAGCGGATGATTCCAAAGGTTAATTCAATAAAATGTACCTGAGCTTTCAATTTAAACATAGCGGCTGGTACTGCACAAAAGAATCTGGAAGTGCACAATAGAACCTGGTAGTGAGGACCTTACATTGTTATACCAATAGTGAAAAGAACCCATGAGACTTGCATCTCATAATATAGAGCTGGTCCTAGCTCCACCAGGTAGTAATCGCTGAGTGAAAAGAATGGTTTCATTGGTTTGGGTGACACTATAATTAGGTAGATTTCAAAGAAATTTTACCTATTGGTTTTGTACCAGTTGTTGAGTTTTCCAAACATTTCTTCACAGGAGGTCTAGTTATGATCACTAGACCCCAAAACAACCACCAGTTAAAAAGATTATATGTATGCACCTCAATTTTACCGGCACAATAGAGGTCGCAATTATGCACTGATTGCGTTCAAACTTGGACAACAAATCAACAGGGTAAAAGTTATGGTTAAGTTCGTGAATAGGGGATTTTCCCCTTTGGGCAGATTTTCAAAAAAATAAAATAAACCACGAAATCTACCTCTGCGTCAACACCCATTCTCTAATAAATATCAATATGCTCTAGTTTATATTCAGAAGCAAAGTTATTAAAAGTTATAAGCAAAGATTTATTAGCAGATATTTTGCACAATCTATGCTGATTATAGTTTTGATTTGACATACAAAAAAGTACTCTCCTGTGGAGATCGAGATAGCAGTAATTCAAAAAAATACATTACATTTAAAGTAACATAAAATTTTAATAAAATAGGAGGAAAACATACCACAATAAATACAGCAGAGGGAAAATGCTCCACAATCTTCTCTGCAATTTTCTGTCCGGGGCATTTCTCTACTGTATTGTCTTTGAAGTTCTCACATGCTGCATAGTAACCTGCGATAATAAGGTTACTTGTTTGTGCAACTGTTTCTATCTGTAATAGGCAAAGCAGAGATTATTAGAAGATAAAATACAGCAAATCTATGTAGCATTTTCTGTAAGTCGTCTTGATTTTTCAAGGTCAAATATTCATGTCATGAAACGTAAAACAATTGCTTAACAATGAATAAAACATTTATTATTTTGCACTTAACCAATATTATTCTAGAAACAAAAAAATACCTGCGTCAGTGCGATCTCCGCCATGGGTGATACGTAATGGCTGTGATGAAATAGCGGGATCGTGTCTACAATATCCAGGTCTTGAATCTTAGCTCCATCTCGGATCTTAGTCGCGTCGGCTAATAGCACTCCATTTACTGCACAGTGAGGGTATTTAGCTGCGTGTAAAATAATCTTGGCATATGCTGCTGTTTCTAACGATACCTCTCCCATGATTTTAATAAAAAATACTAATATTAATAATTAACAATCAACAATAAATTAAATCTAATTTGCAGTCACGCGAGTAGGGTACATAAAATTTTAATTTATAATTGAATTGACAAGTAACTCAAGCAAGCAGTCAAATGTCAATAGTTTGTCAATCATAATCAGCAGGGCTGCCAGTAGTGACAATGACAACTCATTTTATTTTATTCACGTTCCATCCCGGCAGACGTCCGCTCAAGGCTGCGGTGCTGGAGGTTGACGTAGCATACATACGCTGGCTGCAACGCAGTTATATAACTATAGCAGCCATTATCAACCACATGTTTACTGTGCATTTTGTTATTTAGTTTCAAATTAGTTCCAAATAAATAAAACTTCAAATAAACTTTCTCTTTCTCTGATACACACTATCGTGAAAAAAATAGTTTCATTCCAAGGTACACACTAAGGTTATGGCAAATGCCTATCTTCTTAGAGATTAAAGTATCTATGCAGAGATTGTGGAATAAAATAGTTTTCTTTAAATAAGTTACATCTACGTAGGTACTACTAAGTAGGTAAATACCTAGTCTAGGTTTATTTAAAACTTCATTTGTTCACAGAAGTAAAGTAATAGGCACATAACTGGTTGTTAAATATTTAGATTAATTCTTCTTACAGAAGACAACCTTAACGGCATCAGAACAGATAAGAGTTATGCGATAGAAAGAGAGGCAAGTTTTAGGTTAATATAAGCCATTTGGAATTAGCGGTGTGCGATCTGAATTGTCGCTATTTATTTAAATGGTATTGCGAAGAGGTCCTTCTATACTAGTACTATTACGTATTCTGTGGTAGTACTACTGAACTAATAGAACTAGAAGTCCGAATTGCTGCATTGAATGAATATTTGGATCTTCTTCATTTTTTTTCTTTCTTCATCATCGTCATTCATATACCCGTAAAATCATCATACTAATTTACTTATTTACATTTATATTACAAAAAAATATAATTAGTAAGTCAATGCATAAGCAAAAAACAGAATAAAAATAACAACACGCAAAATTCTGTTGTAGTTTTTATTCGGTGTTTGTTTGCTAATCTATCAATGTACTAAATTCAAAATCGAAACTAATAAGTACGAATAATCTAAAAGTTTATTTGATTTAACTGTAACACTGTTTAAAGGCGATAAGAAAATAATAAAATAACCAAGAAAATTTGTTTTCGTCGATACTAAAATAAAATATGTGCAGATCAGCATGCATCATTTTTATTCGTTCGTTCGCCGCCGTGTCGCGCGGGACGTAACGTACGACATTTTAGTTGACTATTCAGTCGTTCCATGTTTCTTGACAGTACTAATGTACTAAATGAACTAAAGTTCTATAAGCTCACAGAATAGTTCGTTCTAGTTCTATATCAGGAATGAATTCCTAATGGTGGGTTTACACGCTGGCGTTCAAACCGACATTCAACGAGCACATTCAACGACGCAAGCATGTGAACAGGCTGTTTGTGCATGCCTGCGTGAATGTGATCGCGCTTGTCGCCGATCGGGACGACTAATGGTGGGTTTACACGCTGGCGTTCAAACCGACATTCAACGACGCAAGCATGTGAACAGGCTGTTTGTGCATGCCTGCGTGAATGTGATCGCGCTTGCCGCCGATCGGGACGACTACCGGCTGCGTTCACACGCTCGCGTTTAAACCGACATTCAACGACGCAAGCATGTGAACAGGCTGTTTGTGCATGCTTGTGTGAATGTGCACGTGCTTGGTGCCGATCGGGACGACTGTCGGTTTTTTGACACACTTCAAAGGGTGAATGTGCTTGTGTGCCTGTTTACACACACACACACGCTCTCGGCCGCGTTAGTATAGTTTTCATAGCGTAGCGTAGCGATCGAAATAAATTTTTGACGACACCAAATATATCGGAGTGGTCTGAACCTTTATCATGCATGAATCGAAAGCAAAAGAAGACTTCAGAAAGATGTTTCTGAACTATTCTTTTAGTAAAAATAAATATTGTTTATCAGGGCCCAAAAAATATGAAACAAAATAGTGCCAATTCTTAGGATTAAAGTTAGTATTGATTAATTGACGATTAGAGAATTGTAATTAATCGCATATCAATGATGTGCAGTAAATAAAATAGATTTATGTATGCCTTAAAACAGTTACGAAACACATTTAATGAAGAAGCCGCCCCCAATGCTTATCATGGTTAATTATGTTCATGTTTATTAAAAATAATAAAAAATTATATTCAAAAGTTAGCGAGGATAGTAAATTCATTCAAAGAGATCCCACTAAAGTAAGAAACGAATTATGTAAAAGCACTCTTCGATGTAAAAATAGTTATAACGCATGTCAAATAAAAAAATCAAATTCAAAGATTTGGCTACTTGAAAAGTGTTTTTACACCATAAATGATTTTTTAATTGTAAAACCTAATAGTTTTAAGTAAAATTTCGCATGCAAAATTATGTCGGGTTGTTTTTTTTTCAATAAAAATAGATCAAGCCCAAAGCAGTAGCTCCCACGAGATCTACGTCTACATCGTCTCTCATGTTTGCACTGACTACCATGTCCATAGAACACTAATACCCTACGGACCATGCCTGCAAGTGTGTGAAACAGGGCTGCCAGATTGTAAATTGGATAAAAAATTGGTATAATATCGGTTATCTTTTGTATCCTGTTTGTATAGTAGATTGCATTGCATAATTGGATACAATGTCGTTGCTGATGTTATAGCGTAAAAAGTACGTACATACACATAGAGATACTTAAAACAAATCATGTTTGTAATAAACTGTTAAATCCTTATACGTTAAAGTTAAAACACCTTTTACTAAAATCCCCAAAGAGTGACGTTCTAAAGTTGTACAACACTGATTTTGTATAATAGTACATGATTTTGTATGATTTCTTAGCGGTATAAAATAAGTTGTCTTTACTGGCAGCCCTGGTGTGAAAAGCTTGCGTGGCACGCTGCGTGGCAGGCTGCGCGCCGAGCTGCGTGCCATGCGGCTTGCCAGGCTGCACGGCGTGCGTGTAAACGTACCATAATAGTATATAGTTCGTGAACTACACAAGCCTACGTGACAGACAGCTGATAGTTGACAGCTCATCGTAGTAAATATTTCTAAACTTTCAATGTTTATTTACAAAGAACAATTAGTATTCACTTGATTATGGATAAGTATGATACATCGCAAATCACAGAGTTCCCTCGTTTCGAAAACGAATCTACTCAAAGCGGGGTGTCAACTTTTTTCAATAAATTATGGAAGTTTCCGATATTTTCATCCAGTGAAACCAGCGACAGTATGCAAAACAAAGTACATAACAGCAAAGACACCCCCCAAACTGAAAATGAGAAACAAGAATACGATGATGGTGCTACTGAAACAGCATCATATGCTGTTGAATTGGAAGGAAGGAGCTTGCCTAACGTTTTGAGGAGAATTAGCAGCCTTGTTGCTTTGGGATCTGGAGTAAGTGGAGAAAAATATAATAAAAGATTTTTCTGTCTGTCAGTGTACAAATTTTTGTTTTGGAGTAAGTGCTGAAACAGATCACTTTGGTTTGTTTACTTTTCAAGACCTGTTTTTTGTTGTTGTATGAATTGAAACCCACCAATTACTAGTGAAACTTGAAATATCTCTTTCCAGTAATGCTGAAGGTTTTATAGTGTAGGTTTATGTATAGGGTGTAGTTTCTTTACAACTTTATAAATGCTATATTTACACTGTTGTGTTTTTATATATTTATTACTAGTTTACACCCCGTGGCTACTTTCATTCACTTTCTCATATACTACTTTCAATGGTTGCCCATTCTCGTCTTCTTTTCCTTTTATGTATAAATCTACATAGTCTTTAAACTTATTTATCTTTAGCCTTTCTCCATTAAGATATACCTTGACGCCTGCTGTTGTCATTAAACCCAAATTTTTGGTGTTTTGAGATTTTGAAGTAAGTAAATTTGCATCTTTATTTTTATGGATAACCCAAAATATGTTTTTAATAATGTAAAAAAAATATTACTATTTGGAATCTGTGTCACTTCTTGCAATAAAAGTTAAACCACTATAAACATCATCATCATACTATCATCATCATCAACATAGCCATGGAACACCTAATGCTTAACATAGCACTACTTGAGTCATCTGTGACCTTTATAAATCAATCTAGGATTTATTGTCATACCTTCCTTCCATTCCACATCAACCCTGGAAAAGTTATCTCCCCCGCAGTTACACCTTATCTGGTCTATATGAACATCCATTATCACTTCATCTTACAAATAACCAAAGCTAGATCTTGTTGCTCATAAAAAGGGTCAAAGCCACTATAAGACGAGGAAAAAGCTATGCCTCCCTCAATGTTGTCTTTTGGCAACACCCACAACAGCCAAGAAAATCATAAAGAAGACCATTTTGAGTGTCCCTTAATGTTGTCTATTACCAAACACAAAATAGATAGATTTAAAGAATAGGTATTGTTTTTAATCACAGAGTGGTACAAGATATGCAGACACAGAGTTGGCCCGCTACTGGATGCCAGATGACATATCGCGGGAGTGTTACGAGTGCGCAACACGCTTCAGCACGTTGCGTCGACGCCACCACTGTCGCGTGTGTGGCCAGATATTTTGTTCCAGATGCTGCAGTCAGAGAGTACCAGGCAAGCAAAATATAAAATTTAGCCATAAGCCTTTAAAAAATCCTTAGAAACCTTCTCTCAAAAAAACTCCAAACATAGTGGGACCGGGATCTGGGTACCATAACAGTTATTGCATAACAGGTAGGATGCATTGCTCGAAGACCAACAAAAAATATATTTGTGTTTTTTAATCAACTTCAATCCTCATAAAACCCTGAAGTATAAATGATACTGAAGGGTTATTAATACGTGAAGAGAATTGTTTGTACCCCTTTATAAGAAAATTTCGCGAACGTAGTAACGTGAATTTTGGAATATTTACAGTTTATATACAGAAGAAGTGCAGAAAGCTAAAATTTTTAAACAAAATGTCTTACAACTTTAAAAATTACGTGGAAACGGCTTAATGAAATTACACGCGTCCAGTATATGTGATTACCTGTCATGGTAGGTAAGTCTATACAATGACAGCTCAAGTTATACTGGCCAATAAAAAAACCATGGTTGAAATTCGACCACCACGCGATCACGTTGATTTACTTTCATTCATTATAAATTTTTCTGAACAGATTAGTCAGTCATTCATTATAATAATTTTTATTTAATTACTAGCAACCCGCCCCGGCTTCGCACGGGTAGCAGAGACATCTACAACTATCATCAACATATTTCAATCAATTTACACAAAATCTTAACAAATTATACACCTAAACCTTCCTCATGAATCACTCTGTCTATAATTGAAAACCGCATGAAAATTTTTACAATTCAGTTTTTCAGTTTATCGCGAACAGACGGCGAGGGACTTTGTTTTATAATATGTAGTGATTTCTAATACCAAATTTCTACTGTTAAAAATGATTTTGTAATTTTCTCAGGTCACATATTTGGTTGCGCTGATGGGTTGCGTGTATGCAACTACTGCTGCAATGTAGTACTCAGCTACTTAAAGGAGAATGACATGACCAGTGAAATACCGCCTGATTTGAGAACCTTGCAGGAGAATTTACAGGTGTGTTGTGTACATTTTAACTGTAATCGCAAATGTTTTTAATCTGTAAAAGTTTAACAACAAAATTAAATTCAAACTAATGAACATCAGAATAACTTTTTTGTCGTTCTTGCTGGAGTCGGTTATGTTAAAAAAATGTTGCCAAACTCTAAATTGCAGGTTGCCAGTTTTTAAATTCATTTTTAGGGTTCCGTACCTCGAAAGGAAAAACGGAACCCTTATAGGATCACTTTGTTGTCCGTCCGTCCGAAGGTCTGTCTGTCTGTCAAGACCCTTTTTCTCAGGAACGCGTGGAAGTATCAAACTAGAATTTATATCAAATACTCAGGTCTACTGTCCCTTGGAGCTGTGAAAAATCAAACTTCTAAGCCAACACAATCAAAAGATGCAGCCGTTTATGCCGCAAATTTTCGACACTCGCAAGGGAATCAAAACCTATAGGGTACTTCCCGTGAACTCAGAATCTTGAAATTTGGTACGAAGCAATGTCTTATAGCACAAATAAAGGAAAAATTGCGAAAACCGTAAATTTTTAGTTACATCATATAATAAAAATATTTTACGGAACCCTCGGTGCGCGAGTCCGACTCGTGCATGGCCGGTTTTTTTATGTAGACTGAAGTATGCCTCGCAAGAGTACTTCATACAAAATTTGTTTCTTTCTTTTTATTAGAAAGATTATAATCATATGTATATATTTCACCTCGGTTACTATACAATATGACCTGTTTTATTCCGAAGCCCTAACTATGCATGCCTGCAATTTCTTCTCATGAATTTTTTTCACTTTTACAGAAGCCTATAACACAATTCTCTAACGATAACGAAAGCAGATTTGTTTTACAAATTACCTACTGAAGAAATATTGTTCTTCAGGTGAAATTCCCCGACAACAAGACGTCACCGACTCCAAACAAGTTTCGTGACAACTTCATGTTCTCGCGCGAGCAGGAGGAGCGCTGCGAGCCCCGCACCTCGCACAAGGAGGTGCTCCATGACGTGTTCCGACAACTCAGTTTCACTCTGCCCACGCAACAGCACAGGTGACCAGATACCTTCCTGACCTTGCTCGACTCTCAACCTTATACGTCACTTTAAAAACTTTTTGTCGTGTTTGTTTTCAAAATTTGCAAGGATCTGTAAGCTTATAGAATTGTTCTGGTACAAGGTGAAAAAGGAAATCGTAAAGCAGACTAATGTTAACAATTGTTTGCCAGCTAATTTGACAAAAGCTCATCCTGGGGCTGAACACCCCAAGATGCAAGATCCGCCTTACCATGACAATCCTCTTGTCCGCTTCACCAATTGGACGATCGAATATTTTACTGGACCAAGGGCCGACCTAATTATAGTGCCTTACATCTTTATGCAGTGTGAAAACACTTGTAGTGAAACTACTGTGGTGGCGTGTTCATCATCATCCTCCGCCATCCGCTCCGCCTCCATCAAATGATATTGGGGTCGTCGTTATTGGGGTGACCAACTTAGTTGTGTAGTGAAAACTAGTAATAAAATGTTTACAATACTCTTACACACTTACACCAACATATATTCCTTGTTGGTATAGATACCGCCTGGTGAGGTACAATGGTGTTTGGCGTGGATGTGACATACTGCAATGGGTTATGGACAACACCAATAACAAAACCAGGTAAGAACGCCCACTCAGGATATGTATATCGAGAGTCCAACGTGATATTGTGATACTTCTACTTCAGCATAGAACTGCAAGGCAGTTTTTATTACTTTATTTTTGTATGATCACGGCTGTGTATGTTCGAAGGGGTGTATTACAGTCTCAATTTATATAAGGAGATGTTTTTATCAAAAAGAATCTGACAAATTGAATAATGATGCTCCATAGCATGTTATGGAGTTCCTGCTAAAGAAATATAGTT
Organism: Callimorpha dominula; assembly: GCA_949752705.1. NCBI lineage: Eukaryota > Metazoa > Arthropoda > Insecta > Lepidoptera > Erebidae > Callimorpha > Callimorpha dominula. The sequence continues at coordinate 20,075,787 of OX457003.1, read as the reverse complement.
TTTACTACAATTAAGATAAGAACGATTTTCGTTAAAAAAAATATTTAAACCAATTTATCAAATATATTTTAAACAGATTTACAGATTAGACATTATGTACTAGAAAAGCCACTCAGAACAAAATACAGTTTTTATTTAAATTAAAACAAAAAAAGCGCTGCAGCGCTAAAACAATAATTTGTAGTCAAATCCTACGGTATTAACAAGCAGCGCTCGATTGTTTTTGAGTTGTAGTTTTCTCGCGAGCGTAAGGTCCTAAGCGCCGTGATTTTCATGGCGTTTACGCGTGTTGCCCAACGAACTGCTACAAAGATTTGTCTGCACTGCGGTGCAAGGGCCGCAGTTCGCGTTACAAACTTCTTCTTCGCGGTGTTTACTCTATACGCTAGTAATAATAACTTAGAACTACTAAGCATATTAAATTAAAGAAACCGTTTAGATCAATCATAAACATTCAGTGACAGATCAAACGATTAAAAACAACTCCCGCATAATTAATAATTCCTATGTCTCGCGGGAGACTTTACAAACATACAAACAATGAACACAAAGAACACTCATACTCGGGAGAACTATTACTAGCTCACAAAAAATTTTGTCCCGTGCGAGAATCGAACTCGTAGTGACCACTTTAACAATTACGCCGTGCGTGCAATCAACTGTTTTCTTCCCAGAGTGCAAGCTATGATGGTGTGCCAGAGCCTTGTGAGCGCTGGCTATATGGACTGCGTGACGGAATTGCCTCACTTCGCAGACTATGCGCTCTACAAACCTGTTGTTCTACCTCCGAGGACCATTGAGGAGGAAGAGTCACGTATGTTTAATAAATACTTTACAAACCAGTTTAAATTGCCATCGTATGACGGAGATGACTAATGCCGCGTTCCAATAGATCTTCTCGATAAATTAGACCGTCTTCTTAATAACTGCATTCGATTTATTTTTAATCTTCGTAAATATGACCATATTTCCACCTTTCGTTCTCAGCTCAGATGGTTGCCTATTCGTCAACGCCGAAAAATGCGCGCGCTCACTACCCTATTCACTATCCTCAATTCTCCATCTCCCCCTACTTATTTAACACCACACTTCCAACTACTGTGTAATAACCATGACAGAAACCTTCGGTCGTCAAGTAACCTACTTCTACTTTGTCCCTCTCATACCACTGGGTTTATCGGTTCTTCTTTCTCGGTTCAGTCTATTCTACTATGGAATGCGCTTCCTCTCGAGGTCAGGATGGCTACTAACCGTTATTCTTTTAAAGTGAAAGTAAAGGAGCTCTTACTCAAAGAGTTAGCAGATTCAACTCTTCAATAGTTAACCATTGAATATTGTTAAAACTTATACTTATTCGTGGATACATATACTTAGTTATGAGATAGGAATTTTATGGTGATCGTGTCTGCATTTATACATGTATGTATGTTTATTTATGTATTTATAAAATATATGTATATGGATGTGTGTGTATGTATATATATATGTATATATATGTGGATGTATATGTATATATATATATATGTGTATGTGTGTGTATATATATATATATATATTGGGCTACAAGTTGCGTATTATTTACTGTACAATTATTTAACATTTTTTTTTGCACCTACTTCTTTTCTCTGCATCACCCAATGGTTGACTGGTAGAGAATGCCTTAGGCATTAAGTCCGCCAATGTACCAAATGTGCATAAAGTTTAAAATAAAATAAATAAAATAAAATAGACAAAAAGCTAATCGTTTTGCTTACGGATGGTAAAATTTTCGTTGAAAATTCACCGAAATTTTACCGTCCGTAAGCAAAAGAAATTAATATTAACTATAGTTAATATTATTTCTTTTTTCTTAATAAATTGTTTAGTCCAATTTGGCTTCCAACTGTTTAAATATCTTATATTATGCCGCGTTCCAATAAACAAGAAACGATTCGTTTTGTCTACGGACGGTAAAATTTCGTTGAATATTCAAATTTTTTTCTTGAAAAATACCACTGTTCCTATAATTTTTCTAGGAACGGTGCAATTTTTCATACAGGTTGTATTTGAAAAAGGAACGCTGAAATCACTGAAAGGACATGACTCTGACATCCAGTTACAAAAAGATTTTTTGCAAAAAAAACTATCCCTTTGCAGGTTATGACCGTTTGAATTTCCAGGTATTTTTGCCTCCAATTTTCATAAAAGTTGGTGGAACGTGTAAAGTTAAAGATTTTAAAATTATTTTTTTATTTTGGATCTATTTACTCTGTTATTGAGAAAATCCATAAAAACCAACTTAAAAAGTTTTCAAATACATCCTGTATAAAGCTATTAAGAGTGTGCCAAACGGATGTATTAAAATTGTATATAATTTTTTATACATATATAAAAACATATGTATATTTCGTGTATCTCGGAATAGGCTCTAATGATTTGGTTAAAAAAATATATTTAGGTAAGGTTTTGCTTTTAAAGTTTATCTGCATAGATGTGTTTCCTGATAAAAAAGTAAATTTACGAAAAAGCGCCGAGTGAAGGTCAGTCGCCACTGTTGAATAATATATGTACGGTAGAACTCTCTTATGTATGTACGGTAGAACTCTCTTATGTATGTACGGTAGAACTCTCTTATGTATGTACGGTAGAACTCTCTTATGTATGTACGGTAGAACTCTCTTATGTATGTACGGTAGAACTCTCTTATGTATGTACGGTAAAACTCTCTTATGTATGTACGGTAGAACTCTCTTATGTATGTACGGTAGAACTCTCTTATGTATGTACGGTAGAACTCTCTTATGTATGTACGGTAGAACTCTCTTATGTATGTACGGTAGAACTCTCTTATGTATGTACGGTAGAACTCTCTTATGTATGTACGGTAGAACTCTCTTATGTATGTACGGTAGAACTCTCTTATGTATGTACGGTAGAACTCTCTTATGTATGTACGGTAGAACTCTCTTATGTATGTACGGTAGAACTCTCTTATGTATGTACGGTAGAACTCTCTTATGTACTGCGAGGATTTCCTTGTCTTTGAGGCCTCGGTCACGAAGTCAGCGGGAGCGGGGCGGCAGCGGCGGCGGTCTTCGTGTTCGAGGCCTGACAGGAGGAAATAAATTATACAGAGATATCTGTAAATAGTTATATATTTATTTAATTTCTAACTATTACATGCACTTTATATATTTTATAACTTCCGATGAGCCAACACTCCATCAGCACAGTTGATGTCAGAAGCTGCAGTCCTCGACTGTCTTCTGTTTTCATTGAAATCCTAGATTTTTATATAATTCCAAAAAACTAAAAGTGAACCACCTTTTTATCACATGCCAGAACGACCTTTATTCCGAAGAGGTCGAAACACTACAATCTCTAATGAAAGTTATTATATTTTAATTTCTTTTACAGCGGAAGAATGCAACAGGCTCGTGGAAAGTGTGTCTTCGTACTGTTTGGATCTGAACCTTGGGAACAGTTCGGCACGACTTATTAAAACTCCAAAACTAGGTTTGTTTATTTGCTTTACACGATTCATTGAATTCATCAAGTCTTTATACATAAAAAAATAGCATTACATTTTAGCAAGCTATAGAGCGCTCACGCCCATATCGCCTAACATAAGCAATATGAAATAGATAATTGTCTTTGGTCATATCCCCAGAATAGCGTTGTGCAATGTAACGATAGCTGTTTGTGACTTTCACATACAACTAAACATATTTCAGCGCCATCTAACGAAAACAAACCGAACTATGTAGTAACTGCTGATCCTGTATCGCGCAATGAAAGTTCTTACGCTTATGCAAAACTATCGGTAGGAACAATCACTCGTTTGTAGTTAAGATGTTTAGGGTTACAGATAAAAGAAATATTAATAAGAATTAAAATATTACATTTGCTACAATTTTTATTTATTTATTTTTAAATACTAATAACCTAAAAAAAAGTAATATCATTCTCCTTTTACAACGAGGTATTGTGCAGTGCAAATTACTATTATTGTAATCTGCAAAATACGTATCGTATATTTAATGGCGCATAGTTTACAATTAATTCATCGTCTTGTTCACTGTTACTATGGCGGGTTCATACTCTATAAGCATTTATATAATACCTCTATTGCAAAAAGATTCTGTACGCGTTGGCTAAAATAGCTTTTTTGAGTAAGTTATAAAGTTCATTTTATAAATATAAACTAGCTGTGCGCCGCGCGGATTCGCTCGCTTGGACATATTTATCTTTTTTTTTTTTTTTTAAAGCAGTAGCCTAATTTAGTAGCTATCTGTCTATCTTTCTAGTAAAATCTATTCTAATCGAATCTAGTAAAATCTATATATTAAAAAACTGTTATTATGAAATTACAAATAACACAACAGATATAAAACTCGCCTCATATATTTTATCATTGTAGTAGAGAAGCAGTCTACATCCAGCGAAGAAGAAACGCCTGTTTTGGAACAAAGTGAAGGTAAAAATATTATCATTAAACTACACTCACAACATAAGTGTACACTATTAAATCTATTCTGTTCACTGACAGACTTCTGATTTTTTGTCATGTGCTTAACCCCGCTAGTCATCATCTCACTAGGGCTAAACGGTATATCGGACTCGAACCGACTAAAACTACATGGTGTTCCGTCCCGGAGTGTTATTTCCAGGGCCTCAGGTGTCCCCTCGAAAGGAAATCCCTAAGAACCCCGCCAGGCTTGGCCGAATGTTGAACAACAAGGGATCCCACATGGTAGGGATCCCAAATTATTTGTTTTGATTTGAGTAAAACAAAATTAAACTTTCAAATTGCGATTTAATTTATTTAAGATGTGCGTTGAATACACAGTTTATATGTCCAATGTCGCTTATTTGCTTAAGAGCAATTTCTTTAAGACTGTTAGAAAGAAATAAGCGGAAAAAGTGTCTCAGTGTCAGTCAGTGTCTGTCTATTCCTCTTAACATCATCAACTAAAAAACTATCTACATGATACCTATAAATATATTATAACAATTCATAATTTTCTATATAAATTATTTCAATACATATTATCATTACATACATATGATCGTATAGAAACGGCATACAAACATTATAAATAAAATAAAATAAAACAATATTTACATATAGAAACTCTCAACGAAAGATCTAATGCGCGACCTTTGACCTTTTTAGTACATGAACTTGAATTTTAAAACAAGTCCAGCATAATGACTTGGTGTTTTTTTCTGTACCTACGAATTTTTCTCAAATATTGCTTACTATCCTAGTGTATACGGAATCTCGGAACATATGCAAAGCTATAGTGGTGTCCGGTGAGGAGCACTTGCGCCTGTTGATGAGACAGTGCCTGGCGCGGCACGGCCTGTCCGCCGCGTGGCTCGACGTGCTATACCCGCTGTGCCAACACGCCGCGGAAACCATCGTATTGGGTACGTACCACTGTTCATAACACTACGACTAACTTGAAATACTGGGATATAATCGGGTCTGTCTCTTCACGAAATAATCTTATATGATAATTTGTAACAATTTTATTGATAGGTTATTTTATTTTACGTTTGTTCTGATTTTTATGATGTCACAATTGTTATTTTATACAAATTTCTAAAGAATGTATCGTTTTGATATTTAATCAAGAGTAACCGATTTGTCAATACCGTAGTCATTCGTTGCTTACCCTCTTAATTATAAATAAATAAGAGCCTTTATTTCGGCAATCATTACAAAGGTTGCTGCACATTCATTTTGTATATGATTCTATCTATCTACTTTAGGTGTTTTCGATAACCTATCTATTTATTATTGCGCAACCTCCAAAATCCTTTGACGCTTTTGTCACATATATGCGAAAAAATTAAAATTAATAGTTTTTTCGTGTTACGATACATTTTAGTTTTGTCACATAATTATGTGTGATGAAAATGTTACACTCAGTATTTGCATACTGTATTTATCTGCACAGATTCGTTACTCTTAAATATTATTTGCCACAGACGTAAACACAAACGACATTGATGTGCGCAATTATGTACAAGTGAAGAAAGTGCCTGGTGGGAATATGCGTGATAGTTGTGTTGTACAAGGTGTTGTACTTACGAAAAACGTTGCTCACAGGTAAACTATTTTAGCGTTAAACTCATGCAATACTTTTAAAAGTGTAAAAGACCATATTACATCAAGCTTTTGATAACGTCTATCAGATTTTTAGAATAACTATTTGTTTATTGTAACTATTACAATACATTAACATTAATATGAGATAAATTAAATTATAGTTTTAATGACACAATCTATTTTTAGTTGTATTGACACTATCAGAAATCTTGATAATGAATTTAACATACTATGTCCATTATACGGATCCTCCAGGGTACTATTTTTGGTCCATACCGTATTTAGCATGTATCTAGTTTTACAACTGAATAATTTGAGGTTTGTTTTTAAAAATGAAAAATAAATTATTATAATTGTGGATAATTCTAAAGCTCCTAAACGTTATAACTGTATTATGTTTTAGGGGGATGCCGCAGCAGATTACAAATCCTACAGTATTACTTCTAGATTGTTCTATTGCATACCAAAGAGTGGAAGGAAAGCTTACTTCATTAGAACCAGTACTGATGCAGGTATGATTGTATTCTTAATAAGTTAATTCTTAAAAAGTTTTTACATAATACTCTTAGGTCGAGCTAAATAAGTGACGCTACGGAATGTTTGTCAGGAGCAAGAGTACCTGCTGCGGTGCGCGGCCCGCATCCGCGCGCTGCAGCCGCAGGTGGTGCTGGTGCGCGGCGGCGCGGCGCGGCCGGTGCAGGACTCGCTGCGCGGCGCCGGCGTGGCGCTGGCGGCGCACGTGCGCACGCGCGCGCTGCGCCGCGCCGCCCGCGCCACGCGCGCCGACCTGCTCACCTCCATAGACGCGCGCGTTGGCACGCCCAGACTCGGCACCTGCGCCAACTTCTACATTAAAACCTGTCAGTATTTGGGCTCTTCATCGCCCCGCCCTATATATCCTACCTTTTTAATCGTAAAATAGAATTTCTTATAGCATATATTTAATAAAAATATTTTTAGAAGATTCCAAATTAAATCATATGAATTTTATTACCAAAAACATTCCTGTAAATTATTGCTAAACAAAATTATAATACGTAATTTTTCACGCAGATACTAGTAAAACTTTAATGGTATTGGAAGGGTGCGCAGAACCAAATCTCGGATGCTGTATATTACTTCGTGGTGCATCTCTACCCGAGTTAATCAAAGTAAAAAAAGTGGTCAAGTTCATGTTATTAGCCTGTTACAATTGGAAGCTAGAGAAAGCATTTTTAGGAGATATAGAGGCGATTTTACCTGAGCCGGGAATGACTTTTGATGATGATATTAATAATGATAATGAAATTACTAAAAATAGCATAGAATTCAGCAATCATGAAACTCAAAGTATTGTGAATGTAACACGTAACGATTCGTTTAACGAAGATACAAGAAAAAGTAACGAAACTGACAGCAATGAATCTTCAAGATCTGACAATATATTTACAAACTCAAACGTAAAAGACGTACAAAATGAAGAAACAGAACATACAATGACTAATGTACCCAATTACATAAAAGATGATTTAAATAATGAACCTATAAAAGACAATGCTGCTGAAGAAGATCCATTACATATTTCAAAGTCTTATGTTCGCAAGATGGATAGCGATAAAACATTGAGTTGTGGTGTCCCAATCAGAGACTTCAGTGATCCATTGCGTGCTACTATATCGGTTGATGATGACGTATTCTTACCTAAAGAAGAAGCCAAACTGAAGGCTGATTCTCACAGTGATAGGTGAGTGTTTTTATACGAAGATTGTGTATGTAAGGATTCTAATACAAGGTTGATTAAAGAAATAATGTTTATAAACTTTAATTTTCTATGTGACATGAGATGTGGAGGGATGAGCGAAATATGGTGAAGAGAGTTTTATGTACAAGAGTAGAGGACCAATGGATGGACGGACTGCATGAGAGAGGATATGGCTAAAAAGAGAGTAAGCGTCGAATGAATGAATGGTAGAGTAGAATAAAAAAGAAAAAATAACGCCCCGACCGCAAATAAAATTATTAAAACGGTAGGTATGCAGATGATGTTGATGGGTGGGTTATTTTCTAATATTCTAATTTTATGCCCTATTTAGGTGGTCAACTGACGATGCTGTTCTCTCAATGTCTCCTAACATCACAATCCCAGCACCGTACTTAGAAACGGAAGCAGGTCGACGATGTCCCTTACGGGTCTACTTCCCATGTCCACTGACGCCTGCGCCAGCACCGCACACCCCACGAGCTCATCACAGACTGCCTTCACGACAGAAGAGTAGCAAGACTTTGATAAAAGTAATTGTAATTTCCAATAACTTTAACTAAATAACACTTTTTTACCTTATCAAAATCGATAAAAAATTTAAATATTTATAACTAAACGCACTGCATTATGTCAAAACAATGAAAAAATAACAGTGTTGAAAGACGACCAATATTATCATTGTTTAAAACCTGAACTTGTAACCGCAGACATATTTACCTATCTATATTTCTTTTAATTTCTTATTACGGTACAATCCATTGATTATTAAAAAATTCGATAATTTCAAAATACATTTCAATAATAGCTTACAATGTTATTCACTGATAAGTTAACTTTAGCTTTTGAATGACCTGATATGTGTTTGATTAACTTGTTTAACATTTTTTGGGCACTCCATTTCGGCAGAAAAATATAGTTGGTTATAAAACTTGTTTGTATTCAGATAAACGAAGATAATTTTTTATCACACGTGTTTAATTAATTTAGTTTTAATACACTTATTATAGGTGTGCCACAGGGATCTATGCTAGGGCTCGTTTATATAAACAATTTGCGTTTTATTTCATAAAGCGTTATAACAGCTATTTAACAAATTGTTTTCTAAATGAAACGTTTTTAAAGCAACAAATTCTAAAATTGAAACATTTCGCACTTTTTGTCATAATGTAACATATTCCTGTTCTTCACCTATCAGGATGTACACCCGCTCGTGAAAATGCCCATATCATCACCGGCAGATGATCCAGCTGTGAAAGCAGCACTTGCACATTATAGGGCGATGGGCTGTCGACTTGTCAACGATAAACATAAACGTGAGTATTAATTTATAATAACAGGACGACGGGAGCCCTTTATCAAGAGTGAAGCGTCCCGCCCCGTCTGTGGGTGTGGGGCTCCTTAATTATACCTTTTGACTGGCCTGTTGATCTAGTGGTTAGTGATCCTGACTGCTGAGCCAGAGGTCGTGGGGAGGAACATGATCATTTGTTCTGTGTCTGGCTGTAATTTATCTATAATATATAGCATTTAAAAATTTATGAGTATGTTTACCAGCAGTCTGGTTATTATAATACAGGCTCTGCCTAGTTTGGGATCAGACGGCCGTGTGTGAGGTATTTCAAGTTATTATTATAAGCAAGCGTTTGGTGGCATCATCTTACTAGTCTTCGTCACGGACTTTGTATGTATTTCGAACACTGTTCTCTATTTTAATTCTGTTCTATCATAATTTAAGATGAATGCCCCATGTACAAACCAACTGTTTTGAAGAAAGTGAAAGAGCCTGAACACCCGGAATCGAATGAGAAGCAGGCAGACAACGAACCTCCTGATCCTCTCGCACCTGAAAACCATCAGCAACTTAGTTTATTGTTATATTGCTATAGCAATAAGTCGGCGAACGTTCCCGACTTCTGCGTGAACCCTTGGTGAGAAACAGTTTTCTTTCACCGACTTGTATTCCTCTGTTTACATTTGCACATCTTTTTAAAGGATTACATAGACCAGCCCTTTAGTCTGGTGGTTAGTGATCCTGACTGCCACCCAGGACTAATATTTGTACGATGAGCACGATCATTAGTTCTGTGTCTGGGTGTAATTTATCTATAATATTTATGTATTTAAAAATGTATAGGTATGTTTATTAACAGTCTGGTTACCATAGTATAAGTTCTACCTAGTTTAGGATCAGACGGATGTGTGTGAGGTGTCTCCAGTTATCATTATCATAACTTAGTTGGCCCAATGCTTGTCTACGAAGATGGTGTTATAAAAAACTAGCGATACGGCCTAGCTTCGCACGAGTGCAATTTACAAGGAGTGAAATAACAAGTATAAATAAAAAAATTAAATACCTCAAAAATGTAGAAAAAAACTAATGATCTTCTAACAGCTGAACAGATCAACAAGTCACCATTCAAAGAAATTAAAAACATAGGCAGTCATGGGACTGCCGACAGAAGTGAAAACTTAAACGAAACGAGTGGTTGTGGTGGTTGGTGACATTAATTAATAAGCAGATGACAGAACTCAATGTTTAGATTAGCGCCCTCTAGTGGATTTATATGTGTACTATTAGCGTGACGGTCAATAGTTCGGTGCATTTTCCCCATACCAAAAGTGCACAAACGTGCCTAAAGAAGTTTTCACTTCAAAAAAATCCAAATCGGTCCATCGGTTAAGGAGCTATAATATCACAGACACATGCAAAATGGAAGTGTTATATGTCAAACGTATAACATTCCCCCTTTTTGCGTCAAGGGTTATAAATAGTCCACAACGCTAGGCGGTAATGTGGGTTCCTGGTTTCCTGTTTGTGGAAGAATTTTCGGTCGTACATTTAATAATATCCATTAAAATCTATATAATATAAATAGGTAAAGACAAAAAGTTCATTACCTTTTTCATCTGTTTTTCTTCGGATTTTCTTTTGTTTAGTAGACGTTGACTAGTTTCAGTGTTATCAGTAAAAAAAAAAAAATAAGAGTTTGTTGCCTTATCTGTTACGGAGCTTTTATGTTATCAATAAGTTTAATGCATTAAGTTGAATTGTGACCTCTTTGTGACCATTATATAGTATACATAGATGTATCTCATGGAGTTTCCTCTAACCCTTTCAGTTTATGATCAGAATTTCAGCCATAATACGTCCTCTGTTTGATGTAGGCTTCCCTCATTAACTTCCAAGAAGACTGGTCTGAAACTAAATTCGGATTTTTTTTGACTGGCCCGTTGGCTTAGTGGTTAGTGACCCTGACTGCTATGCTACAGGTCGTGGGTTCGATTCCCACTTGAGTGTGGGTGTTCTTTGTGTCCGTTGTTTGTATGTTTGTAAAGTCCCCCGCGACATAGGAGTAATTCCTAATGCAGGAGTTGTCTTTTAAAAAATAAATAAATAAAAAAACTAATTTTGTAGGATTGTGACAATGGAAATGTACGGTCGCCATGACATATCGCTGGGGGCCTTCCTCGAGAAGTACTGCTTCAACAGCGATTACAAATGTACGTCTCACAATTGTTCAGTGCCTATGAACCAGCATGTAAGAAGGTTAGTATTCTTGATTTTTTTTTTATTTACTTAAAACTAAATATTATTGTTTTACATACAAACACTCAAGCCTGTATCCTCGAAGGGGTAGGCAGAGTACCTACTTAAAGACCCACATTTGGGCAAGCCTATTGCCATCACCAAAAAATAGGTCACTGGATAAACTTTGATGTCTCAAACTCTATTGTTTCTTTATAATCAAATTTTTTTAATGTTTATCAGAAGTTAATTTAAATTACATTTAAATTAGTCCAGTCCAATAAGGTGTTATGAATAATGACGATTTTTTTTAAGACGAAATCGCCGTTGGTAATATACGATTGATAATGTTTTAGTTATACAGGGCTGATACGAAAGGGTGTGATCAAATTTTAGTAGCGTTATGTGTGCCGACAAACAGCATGGGTAGCAAAACATTTTACCGACATCTTCAACAATCATCGTCATATTATTTCAGCCGTTTAACACAAAACCTTAATGAATTATACACCTAAACCTTCCTCATGAATCAGTCCGTTTATTGGTGAAAACCGTATGAAAATTCGTTCGGTAGTTTTGAGTTTATCGCGAACAGACAGACAGACGCGCCGGGGGACTTTGTTTTATATGTAGTGATGTAGTGAAGAATGAAGATATTTTCTAAACAATCTGGACATTCCATCAGCATTGTCCTATGTATTAAATACCTATAGTTTCATTAATGTCAGCAATGTCTTTCATACGAAATGTTAGCTTTATTAGTCAATTTTTAAATTCAATTTGTCAGTTTCAAAATAAGATTTCTATACATCACGAATTGGTCTACTATACGACCTATAAATATGACTGCAGTTTTCTGTTACAGCCTGTATATTATAAAAAAAAAAAAAATATTGTTGTAGATTTGTCCATGGCGACGTGTGCATAACTATTACGTGCAACACTATTGGACACAGTAATGTGGACAAAATCAAAGAAGACCGGAGTAAACAGGTATGGTACAGTTTATTTTAAGTATTTCAAATTGTGTTTCGTCTTTTATTTTTTTTTCAATTATGATCAAAATTTATGGACACAAGTTACACCTTGCTAGAAAACGTGGAGTTCTAGTTCTAGTAAGTTGAAAATTATTATTTGTTAGTTTTCCGGTTTTTACATGTTTATAAATAAGGCAATAGTAACAAAAGAGTTTCTCGTGGTTTTTTCTTTTTCTTTAATTTTACTATTTTTTCCCTCAAAATAAGTTTATACGGAACCCCCTGCCCAAGATCGACCTGCACTTAGTCGGATACTTAGTGAATAAGTAAACCTCGAAAGTTTCATTTTTGTTAATAATAAAATCAGTCCGTAACAGTTTCGAAATAAAGAGTAAAATAATGGGAGAGAGTGAATTGTAGTGGTGTGGTTGGTGTCCGCAGGTGATGTTCTGGTCGCGCTGCGAGGCGTGCGGCTGCAGCGGCGGCGCGCGCGTGGTGTCGGCGCGCGCGCTGGGCGTGTCGCTGGGCACGTACGTGCGCTGGCGCGCGCACGCCACGCGCTACGTGCGCGCGCGCACGTGCCCGCACCCGCTGCACGCGCACGCGCACGCCTTCGTCCGGGACCTCACCACCGCGTGCTTCCGGTCCGTCGCACCCCCGCTCTACACCGCATACGCTTATACATAACAAATAAATAAAGCAATAAAAATATATTAAACACATTATTATAAAAAATGTGTAGCTTTGATGACAATGATGACGATGAATATCACTGTTGATTTAATTTAGAAAGAGCTTAAATTTACCGCCTAATACATGATTAAATTTTCAACCTCCTTCATATTCTTAAGTAATCATACACATAAGTAAATAAAACTGCTACCGCTTTGCTAACAAAGATCATGGGCATGACATATTAAATTATGATTCCAAAATTTAATTAAATGTGTTATTTAGAAAAATCATTTTTTTCAATCTGCAAAAAGTAATTAATATAACTTTACAGGTACAATAAAATAACACCGTACGAGATCCAACTGCCGCCGGACATGATATCGATCAAATACGACACTAAACAAATGAGAGACACGTTAATTACGCAACTCAACGAACTTGTACAAAAAGGTACAAAATCCCTTTTTTTTTATTAAAAATGAAAACAATAAAACAGTGTTATTATGTTGTTTCACGGAAATTATCGCGATTACAAAAAGGTACTACATACCTGACTGACTCAGCTGACTCAACCACGACCACGGCCAGTGCAACCTGGTGGAAACGTCAGGTAATTCAGAGGTAAATAATAAAAAAGTACAATGCGTCGCTTCCGGGCTCACGTCAGTGTTTATGAGCTTATTTCTTTTTATATTTTATTGTCTGATTTAAGCAGGTTTTGTTTGCATTTTTGTTTCTCAATTTATGTTTTGTTGGTCGGAATCTTAAAAAAAGACTGCTAGCAACGTGTGTTGCTATCAGTCTTTTTGTGCCTAAAAACGCCTAACATCCTTTTTAATAATTAAAATAGAAGTAGTATACTATATGTCATAAGGTTAGATAATACAAGACTAGCTGCGCCCCGCGGTTTCACCTGCATAAGTCCCAATGCCATGAGAATATCGGGATAAAAAGTAGCCTATGCGTTAATCCAGGTCTCCAGCTATCTACATACCAAGTTTCAGCAAACAGTTCAGTAGTTTTTGCGTGAAAGAGAAATAAACATCCTCACAAAGTTTCACGTTTATAATATTAGTAGGATTGCTATTGCTAAAATTTTTAAGTCGATATACGGAGTCAAGTCCTCAAATGTCGTGTACGACGAGGTTAAAAATTCTTTTATTATTTTGCTGAACTAGAGTACTAAACTTCGATTGGTGAAGCAATGGGAATTATGCTCAACTGTTTTACTGACTTCAGGTGCTACTATTATATAAATACACACAGTCGCGCCTGTATCCTTGAAGGTATAGGCAGAGGTTTATTAAACACCCACATTTACCCAACTATAATTTGGTTCCAGGCACTTTGGGAAATAAAGATGGGAAAATTGGGAATATCAATATATATCCCAATTTTCCCATCTTTAATCGCGCGCCCAAATTTAAGCGCCCATAAGCAATATCCCTGTTCTTTCAATAAAGGACAGGGATATTGCCTATGGGCGCTGCTACGGATGGTCATGGTCGCATGTCTGTAGCTCGATGTCATATTGCAGTAACTCCAACGATCCCTTGCGGGGTCCTTGAAAGAAAGTCTGTCTGTTTATAGGTCACGAAATATTCAGCGGTTTGTCCGATGGCGACGCTGACAAAGACTACCAAACGTTCAAGCAACACATGGAACAGATACACCTGGCCCTTACGTCGGCCAGCTTGCACGAGAATAATACCCTTGCTGGTAAGTGCACCTTGTACCATTGAAATAGAATTCATTTTAGATCGTCGTCGTGTTTTTAAAGTAATCATTATGTGCAAAAAATAAGGTTGACAATTTTTTAACAATTTTTTTACTTATAAAATTATTGTTCTAAATGTTATATGTATTTGATAATATTATTATTTTAGCTTTCAATGAAAATAATAATATTACATACATGTTGGATTGATGACCTCCCTTTTTGAGGTCGGTCCAAAATTAATGGTCTATTTCCATAGGCAGTAGAAAATCTAAAAAAAAAAATACGTTCGAATTGAGAACCTCATTTTTTTCGTCGATTAATTATTTGGTGAAAACTTATAACTAGGAAGTTTCTATATTTTAAATGATCTTTCTAACATGAACCCAGGCCTAACACAAGTATTTAACTTAGCTGGAGGTGTTAACAAGAATTTAGTATGTAATATGTGACCCAGTCTTTAAAAAAAGACTTAAAAAAAAGATTTTTCTATAATCATTATATTTTGGTTACAGCTGTGGTTCGCAACCTATGGCTGGTGTCAGACCGTATAATTTCTGGTGAAAAGATGCTCCGAGACGCCCAGGACAAGTGGTCCAGCCCACCGGCCAAGCCGACTAAGAACCAACAAGACAATCCTGGTATGAGCCGTCCATTATGATTTCCGTTAACGAACCAGGAAAGTTAGTGATACAGTCTAGCTTCTAACATAGTAAATATCATGTGAAGAGACTTCTTTGGACCCCTTTACAGTTTATATATAGAAGAAGTGTAGAAAGCTAAAATTTTTAAACAATATGTCTTACAACTTTAAAAATTACGTGAAAACGGCTTAATGAAATTACACGCGTCCAGTATATGTGATTACCTGTCATGGTAGGTAAGTCTATACAATGACAGCTCAAGTTATACTGCCAATGAAAAAACCATGATCGCAATTCGACCTCCACGTGATCTCTATGCCTGTCTATGCTTATGAACATATAAACGTGCAATTTTTGTCGTATCGGTGAGTACGACAATTTAGCCATAAAGCAGATATTCAATTGTTTTTATTGTACGGAGGCGAGGGAACGTCTTTTCCGGTTATGTTTTGAGTTCGAATGGCGTTATGGCCTACTCGTTTGAAGCCATCGAGTAGTTCAGACTCTCCAAACATATATAAATATCGATATTTCGTGTATCTCGTAAACTGCTCTAAAGATTTAGATCGCATTTTATATTTAGATAAAGCTTTGCTTACATAGGTGTCTTGCCTTATAAAACGCGTTTTACAAAAAAAAAACAATCGCCCAGCGGACCTTGTTCCGCTCAGGTACTTACTAATAATGTAAAGCCGTCTTTGGAAATGGGAAATGTATCTTAGACGTTATCTTAATCTTAGGCATTTTGTATTGAGCTCTGCTACTCAACTGTACTTAAAGATCGAAAAACAAAACTGTTAAAATTATTGATATTCAAACTTACTTTTTATAAATAAGTCTGTGACTACATATAACAAACAACTTTAGCGCCATCTAGCGAAGACAAGCTGAACTGCATAGGGTCAACTAACTTTGTATCGCGCAATTAAAGTTCTCGCGCTGATTAGTGGTCCGTAGGTAGTAGGATCGTTGGGCCGCAGTCTGCAAGGAATGATTACCTAGCCTAGTGCTCTCCTGTACATTCACGCCTGTATCAGGCAGCTAGCAGGCAGGGGTAGGCAGAGAGAACACATACATTTTGCCAATTATACTTTAGTCCCACTCACGTAATAGAGGGCAAGCCTATTGCCGTCAATCGTGCATTTTAGGTATTAAAGATAGTCAAATTAGGAGTATTGGCTATTAACGGGAAATTCGAACCCTCTAACTAAACGATACACAATGACCGACTCTTAAAAAATTGGATTTACGTAAATAAAAATACAAAAAAATTATTTGCATGGAATTAAGGACCCTTTCCACTCGGTCGGTTAAATGTCTTAATTTTTTTGTTACAGTCGACGAAAAATCAGATCTGGACGATTCATCTGGCGATGATGGCTACAAAGAGAGTGCAGGTGACATAAAAATAAATAATTAAAAAAATAATATCTTTACTAAAATAACATCATTAACCATTACTAATATTCTAGGCACCACATACGTGTTTGCATCAGATAATAACAAAGATGGGGAAAGAGAACACACAGGTAACAAACTCATGTAATTACTTCTACTAATAAACATTATTTTAAACAAACTTGCAAACAGATGACAGTCACGATGTTTATAAGAAATGCTCTCTCGTGTCGTTTCTGAATCCTCTAGAAAAAATAATGATGTGCTATCTATATATATATGAATAGCTCCATATCTATATACACATTTGTTTTTCTTTTTAGCGTATATGCAAACACACAAATTAACAATTCTAGGATAATAAAAACTAAAGCCTTTAGTGGTACCCCTAATTACTAAGTACCCCCCATTCTAAAGTGTTCTAGAACTTATCGCCTACATACTAAATCTTCTAGTCTCCAAACAAAGATGTTATATTATTGTCACAAATAACTCCGTTTAATAACGAGTAGGTTCACACAATATTATCGGTTGGAAGAATTACCCTTGTCAACGTAATTTTAATACATTGTCATACCTCATAAGGACGTGTCACACGACATAATCTGTCAAGTTTCGGTAGTTCACTTAATTAAATTATTTGAATTATTAATTTCGTTTTATTTATGTAGATTGAATATGAGTAACTGATAATTTAGCGTGACAATAGTAACCTTAATATTACAATCAATTTTATCTTTTCATATTCGAAACATGTGTGCAGACTTCTTAGTAAATGGTTGGATCTATTGAAAATTCTGTTAGCGAGCAAGATATATTTGAAGAAATTTCTTCTTGCCATTGTCAGTTATTTCACAAAGGAAGCAAAGTAGGCAAATAGGGTAGATGAGTGTCAAGTCAAATCAGTACCATTTTAGTAAACGTCAAAACAGTAGCTTCTGTACATTTTTGTATGAAATACTAAGGCGTGACGTCACGCCTTCGTATTGTCAAATCATTTACTTTTAATGTTAATTTAACAATTATTATAATCTAAATTAAAAATGTCAAAATAAAACTGGATGACAATGGTCACAGTATTTTAAGTTATTTTATTCCGACATTTGGCGAAATAATTTATTTTGACCACATTGGCATCTACCCAATTGGTAGTTTTTTTTCTTTAATCAATATATTATATAATAATTGATTACACAATTATTGATAAAAATATTTTTTAGGGCTAGAAGAAGACGAAGAGAAAGGCGACAAGAAGACAGTGAGGCAAATATTGTCCCAACTTTTGTCTAACAACCAGCCCGCGAACCAGGTAATGGAACCCACTGAATACTTCATGAACTTTTACCGTCAGTGTTACTCACACAGTAATACACACACGTCGCCCAGAATGCAGGATTAATATCGGCAAAAAAATATTATAATAAAATTATCGATTCGATACTTTTTTTTCCTACTGTTCCCTAATAAAAATTGATGAAACAATGTTTAAGTTTAAATCGCTCGTTCTTCAACCGTCGTATAATATTCTCAGATTTCTTTAAAAAAAGTCGGTTAAAATATATTAGAATTTTGGTATTTTGGTTAAAATAGCTAATAATACTGGGTGTAATGACAAACTTACCAATATTTTGTATGGATACTTGAAACAATGCAAAAGTCAGTTCATAATACAAAGGATTTATAATAATTAATTTTATTCATGTTACGTAATGTACGGCTACTTATGTAATCTCGTCGTGGTACCTCGTGCGGGTTGCGTACGCTTTATGCTTTGCGATAGCAAGACTGTAGATTGCATGAATGTCGTTTGCTTGATTACATTGGAGTTTTTCGGCAGTAAACCCCATATTTATGGATAACTAGCAGCGCCCCGCGGGAATCTCGTGCTAAAATGAAGCCTATATGTTAATCCAGGTCTCCAGCTATCTACATACCAAGTTTCATCGCAATCAGTTCAGTAGTTCATACATACATACATCTATACATCCTCACAAACTTTCACGTTTATAATATTAGTAAGAGTTTTAGTAAAATGATCTGTTTAATCATTATGTACCATTTTGTTTTGGTAAAATGTAAAATGATGGGAAAAAATTTTGAACTCCGAATAATGATCTGAATTCATTATTTCGGTTTTTAGGTACGTCGTCGCATACACCTTGTATTATATATTCCAGAATGGTATGATAGTGTCGAGTGGAGTGTTGCCGGTGGTGGTGCGGGCGGGGGAGGTGGGCTCCGTCATCGCCGCCACGCTGGCCTCCGTCACCTACCGACGGACCAGAGCTGCTCATCGACACAGGTGGGTAAATATACCATTCGTTTTCCCTTGGGTTTTGGACCCATAACTCGTGAAACTCTCACAGTGGCAGTTAATTAAATATCTGAACCTGAATTTTCACAGTGCACAAACGGAACAAGAAGAAAATGATAGTACTAACTCGACGGGCAAGGACAAAACGGACGGAGACAAGTCGAAACCGACCAAGAATAATGACCATGTTGAAGTTTTACTAAAGGTAAGTTGTCAAACCAGTGTCCTCGTACCGATCTGTGATATCGTTCTGTCAGTCGGTCTGACGTCAAGCTTGTATAGCACTGTACTGGCGTGTGTGAAACTTGTGAATAATATGGCTATTAATTGCACTTTATATCCGGTAAAGACCTGTACTTACATAGTTGCTGATAATAAAAATATCAAACAGATTTCTAATTACATAGCAAAATTCATGAAAGATTTGCCACCAAAGCAATGAAATTGATAATTTGTTATACAACTTTTAATGTATTATTTACACTGTCTATATTGTGTTTTGTGTGTATTTCATGTCTTACGCATTACGCAGTACAAATAATTATATAAGTAACTAGCAGCGCAACCGGTTTCACCCGCGTAAGTCCGGATCCCGTGTTAATATCGGGATGAAAAGTAGCCTATATGTTAATTC
This sequence comes from Callimorpha dominula, assembly GCA_949752705.1. Classification (NCBI taxonomy): domain Eukaryota; kingdom Metazoa; phylum Arthropoda; class Insecta; order Lepidoptera; family Erebidae; genus Callimorpha; species Callimorpha dominula. The sequence continues at coordinate 20,056,064 of OX457003.1, read as the reverse complement.
AGGTCTTCAGCTATCTACATACCACGTTTCATCGCAAACGCTTCAGTGGTTTTGCCGTGAAAGAGTAACAACCATCCATCCATCCAAACTTTCACTTTTATGATATTAGTGGGATAAAATTGCATTAACGAAATTCATTATTAATTTCTCAGTAAATTGCATATGAGTCTAATCTGTCTATGTCACAAAACTATAATTCAGACTAAAATAACTTGTACCATCATAGTTCTCACGAATAGATATGATCTATTATTTATCGAAGTATACATTCTAGAAATCTGGGTTAAAGTTTATGATGTAGCAATAAAAAAGATGTAGGTATATTTATATATTATGTTATTCTGTCATCTGCTTTTCATAGTTTCTGAATTCGCATTTCAGAATATGTTAAAATTTAGTAAGCTACAGGTTGAAGAGTAATGGAAAGTATTATACCCGATAGATATTGACGACTAGTTAGTTTATTTAGGAATCTAGAAGCAAATAAGTATAGTTTAGTAACACTAACAACCACTTTTTTGTGGCGAACCGAATTAAAAAAGAATTACACTATCCACCTGGCTTCATCATCAGATCATTGTTACCAAGCCCAATTTATTGGACTCGTCAAAGCCCAAACGAGATCAGATCCAAGATGCCAAAATATAGTATTATCATCCAAACGACATAATATATTACAATAAAAACTTTCGTGAGTGGTATTCATATTTATTAAAAACTATACGTTTTTACTCACGTTTGACGCCTGACACCGTCGCGGCAGGACGCTTCACTCCTTGAGAAAGGGCCCCCGTCGGGTCAGAAACTAGTCGGGCATCTCCGAAATACAAATGTGAGTAAAACCGTATAGTTTTTAATAGACATAATATATACATACATAGTTTCATTTATCACACGACAATTAGAAGTAGGTTAACATTTATTTCCAAGATTTGTTTACATAGTTACAAGGAAGCTAATGTATTAATAAGTGAAAATATCGGTGCCTGAAAACGGAACTTTTTTTTTGTATGGTATAGGGGGCAAATGAGCAGACGGGTCACCTGATCGTAAATGACTATCGCCGCCCATGAGCACCTGCAACTTAAGAGTCACAAGTGCGTTGCCGGTCTTTAAGGAGGAAGGGTGGAAGAGGGGTAGAGAAGGGGGAAGCAATGCAATCATTCCTTCACTGCTGGTTTTCTATGAGGCTGGTATCACTGGTCGAGCCGGCCCATACGTGCCGAAGCATGGTTCTCCCACGAAAAAACAAAACGGAAACTTTAATGACACTTAAAACAATTTCTATAATATCATTTCATGTGCGTTCACAAATGACATTTTTAATTGTAAAGAGATTAATTGCATTAGCATGATTCTTGCAATTCGTTCTAAAACAGTTTTGTCGTGTAATTGCAGGACGGTCTGGTATGCCGCGTGTACTACGCGTCACAGTTCCAGCGACTGCGGCATATGTTACTGTCGCCGCTCACGGCCGCTCCGCCCTACGACGGTCGCGCAGACTCCGAGCCCAAATGTAACTGCTTCGAGAACGACAGTAAGGATACAACACCTGGCTCTTCGCAAAACTGATCGAAAAAATAATAAACTGTTCTCAAAAAGTACATAAAGTCATCATAGAGGCGTTCTACTATCATCTGATACAATATTGCTGCATCTTAGCCAAGTCAGTGCAAATTAAACGGACTTCGAAAAAGCGTTTCTATTGATCTATCGGTTAGACTTTAGACGGTTCTCATGTGAAGGTGAAAACCAATTTAATATGGTTGTTCTCAACGATGTTCGTTTTTCAGTAGGCTTAGTGCAGGGTGTACCACTAGGTTCTTTATTGGGACTTCTCTGTTTATCCTTCCGGATCCGGATTTCGAGTACTGTTAAATCTATATGTAAATAGGCAAGACAAAACAGTTAAGACCATTATCTCATCTCTCATCATTGATGAGTTTTAGTGACATTTTGTTTTTTTTTTTGGATCAGATCCATTTTTCTTTTTAAATTATGTGAAAACGGCTACAAAAAGCTACAGTGGTCCAGTATATATGTTGATCTGTCATGGTACGGAAAGTATATACAACTAGCAGCGCCCCTCGGTTTCACCCGCGTAAGTCCCGATTCCGTGGGTATGTCGGGATAAAATAAAAATATGTTAATCCAGGTCTCCAACTATCTACATACCAAGTGTCATCGCAATCGGTTCACTAGTTTTAAGTAACAAACATCCATCCATCCATCCAAACTTTTACATTTGTAATATAAGTGGGATGACAGTTCAAGTTATATTGTTCAATGAAATAAAACAAAATATTCAAAACTTAATTAATTATGTTATCAAAGTTCTGCCACCAGGCGTTCTCTAGTTTAATTACAGAAGTAAATGTGATTCTTACGCTTGACTCTCCGAACACAGCGTTATTCATTAGACTTTTATATTGTTTGTGAAAATAACAATTTCTCGGCGATAGGTGTACGATTTCGAAATTTGACTATTGAGGTAAACCCTGTCCGTATGTTCCAGAGGAGCTGTGTGAGATCGAGGAAGGCTTCATCAGGTCGCTGGCGCACTGCGTGCCCTGGGCCGCCCGCGGCGGCAAGTCGGGCTCCACCTTCTGCAAGACTAAAGGTGCCGTTCAACTTATCTCATTTATTATTTCCCTTTCGTGTTTTAATTGAGGTTTTTACTGATATCATTTATATACATTTGTTAATATAATATGCAAGAACTACTAGTGTTCAGAAATCTGAATCTTTGTCCAATAGAAAGTAACCATCTTTTGACTGAATTAACCCAAAATGGAACGTAATACTGCAATTTACTTTGTAAAGTGTTCTCTTTGAAATGATAGTTTAGTTTTTAAAACATTAAGTATTTTAGAGTACTGGTAAAGTATTAAAACGTTGTAATTTAATGTATATTGTTTGAACTCATTAACAACATGTTATATCTATTAAAGTATTATACAATAATTGTATTCAACGTCCTAAGCAAGTTTCGCTACTGCCATCTGCTAAAACCCGTACATACACTAAACATACTGAGCAGAAAACGGTGACATTCTTAAAACTTTCATTATAGATGATAGATACGTGTTAAAAGAGATGACGAAGCCGGAGTGGCAGCAATTCCTGGACTTTGCACCTCACTACTTCGGATACGTCACACAATGCAAACAGAACAACAGCCCCAGCTTGTTAGGTAAGCATTCTGTTAATGGAACGTTTTATTGTTATAGCGGCCGCCTGCGCTCTGTGCTTAGATTATATATAATGGTAACTTATTCAACACACTGCAAAAACCAACATTTAATTTTACACATTTAAATATAACCAAATGTAACTGAAACAAAGTAGGGGACAGTATAGAACCTTGCGGGATCCCGACGTTTATTATATGCGATCAGATTAGCTTCTGATTACCCAACGGGCTTCAATTCTGCTATTAGATTAAAACCTAGCAATCCTTGTTTATTATCCCTCGTTTAGTCTGTAATATTCCAGTTTCGATAAAAGACTTACGTGCGACACTTGGTCAAAAGCCTAACTCCAACTAAACTATATTCTTGTTTAGAGTAGGTTTATTTATGTTAAATTTGACTTATCAAGCTTCCCATTTCGATCATTCATATTTGATATGGACTCATATGACTGATGGTGACCACCTTTAAACATTGGTTCGCAGCTCGCATCTTAGGCGTATTCAGCGTAGGAGGTGCAGGAAACGGAGTATTAGTTATGGAGAACGTTTGGTACGGGTGTTCAGCTAAAGCCAAGCGCTTCGATCTGAAGGGCTCATCCCGACATCGTCTGACTCCTGACACTCAACCATTGGCAGTGCTAATGGATGAAAATCTGCTCAACTGTAAGAATATATTTTTATCGTACTCTAAGCGGCCTATCAGCATGTTTATTTAGTTGCAAACATTTAATTTAAAATGTTCCTGAAACTTGTGTTTATTATAGTTTATTTATTTATTTGGAATAACAAACAGTTACACATTACATGATACAAGGTAACATGAACAATTTAAATATGCATATATTTAAATTGTTCATGTTACCTTGTACATGTGCACTCACACTGTTATCCACAGAATACATAATGGACCGTTTTTAAATGTTAACTATTAATATTACAGGTCGGTAAAAATCAAATGAAACAAAACCCTATGAGCCGAGCTTTTGAGGGTAAAGATTGGACTGTTTCGAAATGTATTGGCAGGCATGGCAAATTAGTTTTTTATAATAACTCTAATTCTTCAAAAAAAAAACATTATAGTTTTGCCTTGAACGACGAAGAGGAGCACGAATTCCAGCATTAGTGCGACAAGAAGCAACAACAAAAGAGGGCGTTCTCGGTACAACATAGCATAATTTGTTGGTTATATCAGTGCAGTCATATCTGTTATAGCAAACATCGAAAAGGAATATTGTTTCGAGAAAAAAACGTCTGGATTTTAGGGTCATCAAGTTGTAGGTTTTAAGTAAATCATTATACGTAAGGAATGTGTGAAAACACCTATAGTTTGATTTGAGGAACTTGCGCTGAACGGACTTCAAAATATCTACGTACTTGTTATAAAGCAGATTCCATATTACTACACCTAATTGCTGCCAATTGAAATGATTTGTAAAGGTGAATGTAAGTACTAGACGATTTAAAATCAGTCGATATATCGAGCGAAGTCCAGTTCCGCGGTCACTTGGAGGGTAAGGCCAAATTAGCCTCGAAGAAGCTTGGTGTGCTCAACAGATCGAGACAGTAGTTCACCCCGGCCCACCGCCTACAACTTTCTCATACTGTTCTCATATCTATGCAGGAGCACCCCAGTACCAGATTCTCTCTCTTGACCGCATTCAACGGAGAGCGACTCGAATCATCGATTGCCAGGATATTTCAGATCGGCTGGACCCCTTGGCGTTGCGTAGAGATGTAGGCTCACTCTGCATTCTCTATCACATGTATCATGGGGAGTGCTCCGAGGAATTGTTCGGACTTATACCGTCCGCAACGTTTCGCAACCGTTCAACGCGACAAATCTTTCATCCCCATCACCTGTATAATTGGCAATCCCCCATGTCCCCCAATCCCCTGTGCGGTTTTTCAGAATTTTTTTGCCTCGCACAACCAATCTTTGGAACAAATTGTCGCCTGCGGTAATTCCGGACCGATACGACCTTCAAACCTTCAAGAAAAGAGCGTACTCCTATCTCAAAAGGCCGGCAACGCACTTGACTCTTGAGTTGCAGGGGTCCATGGGCGACGGTAGTCACTTACCATCAGGTGACCCGTCTGCTCGTTTGCTCCTATAATATAAAAAAATTTTTTTTTTAAATATCTAAAATAGCCCTTGATTTCATTTATGAATAAAATAAACAAAAGAGGGCTGCGATTTGGCCTCTGGGGCTGCCATTGAGTTAAATCCTTTTATAACGACCTTTTGTGTTCAGTTGACAATATAAGAAGAAAGCCATCGGAACAGGTTACCACGGATTCCGTTAAATGCAATTTTGGTTAAAAGTAGTTCATGGTCCACTTTGTCGAATGCCTTCTAAAAGTCAGTATACACGGCGTCCACCTGAACTTGTTTTTTAAGAATCCCTGTGTCCGTATAACAATAATGAATGAGTGGTTGTGGGCTGTGGTCCAGTGCGCTGGGAGAGCCCGCTGTACGTGCAGTCGCACACGGGCAGCGTGCTGTGGCGCTGCGTGGAGCGCGACACGCAGTTCCTGGCCGCGCTCGCCGTCATGGACTACTCGCTGCTGCTCGGCGTCGACGGCCACACGCTCGTGCTCGGCGTCATCGGTGAGCTGCTGTTTCCCTTTCAATATACTCACAATGTTTCTATCTTTAATTCCAAGTCTCCATTGGCAACGATTGGCTCGCCCCCTATTACGGGAGTGGGACCAAACTATAAATGACAAAAGGTGAATGTTTAATACGCTTCTGCGTATCCCTTGGGATAAATGTATGTGTGACTTGCACTCTGCAAAATAAAATTTCTGTCTATATAATATTTTATATATTTTTTTAACAAATCCGCTCCCTCTTAAAACCATAAACGTCTCTGTCAAAATGCTTACTATTGATTTTAATTATCGTCAGATTACATCAGAACATTCACATGGGACAAGAAATTGGAGCATCTAGTGAAGAAAAACTTGGGCTCCGGCCAACCGACGGTCGTGTCTCCTGAGGAGTACAAGCGAAGGTTCTGCAACGCGGCCAGGAAGTACTTCCTACAGTGTCCTGCTCACTGGGATCATCTCTATAATACTATACATGTGTAACTAGCATTATAGACTTTGATGAAAGAAATAAAGGTGTCGTGATCAGTGTTGCCAGACGTAGCAGTTACAAATGTTGCAATTTTTTTTTTATTAATCAACTGGTAGATTGTGTGGTGAAATATAAATATGAAATTAAATACACATATAAAAGTGCATTATTTAGGGGCATTGAAATTCATTGTTCTTTTTGTAAAGATGGTTATTACTAATATATAAAAAAAATGGGTGTGTGTGTGAAAAGTGACTTGTGCAAAATGGCTTAAAAAAAAAGGGGGATGAGCGAAGATCGGCGAATACAGGTAAATGTGGAAAAAGCGAAATATATATATCTGGCAACTCTGGTCCCGCTCAAGAGGAAACTTTTACTAAGTTTAAGCCAAGTGCTATAACCTTGACTTGCGTTTAATGATTTTATTTGCGTATTAAGTCAAATCAGCAATAGTACTTCAAACGACTTAATAGACATAGAAAAGCAATGCTCAGTGTTGCCAAGCCGATTCCTAACCAGAAGCCTGACATACTGAATTATTAAAATAAAAAAAAATGTATTGATATTTCAGTATTTACAAATATCTAATATTTGTAGTATAAGCTTTTTGTATGCACTGAATATAATTTATATATTTCATGTCTGCCTCTGTGAGCTGTCATGCTGTGGTTTTGTTTTCGATCCCAGAATTGGGTTTGCGATTAAGAAATACTTAGTTACAGGAGCCGGAGACCCGGCATTTCTTGGCAATAGATTTGGCACTTCCTCAAACAAATAAAAGACAAAACAATGAATGCGAATGACAAAACCTAAAACCTCTGTCTACTCTAGGGAGAAAAGTGTACGCTTTTATATAAATTTGTATTTTTAACGTGTATCAACAAGGTTTATTAAAAACCAATTGTAGGGTAGTTTTTCCTTTTTACTTTCGGGTCATTGTTAGCCATCACAACAATCTTGAAAAAAATTACTAATTTCTTAAAATAAACTGTAAATATTTACATCCTTGTCATTGTGTCGCGTAGTCGATTTCAATAATATAGCATTTTAAAACAATAATTATCAACGATAAACTATATTTGTGCAGGAGAACAATGACGCAGAAAAATTAAGGAATAAAAAGAAGGAATATACTTCCTGTAACGTAAGTTTTAATTGAATTTGAAACTTATTAACTCAGTTGTGAGAGTCGAAATTGTCCTAAATAATTATCTGCGTTGATGTGAACTTTATTTACAGCTTGTATCGACTCTGTAGCTACTCCAAAAATAGTTTTTCGGTGTTACCAAATATATTACCAATTTAGTATAATATACCAAATATGGCAACTACACACGCCCCCAGAGTGTCGTCACAGTTCTTTCTGTTGTATATGAATTAAGTTTAAAGAAATATTGAAGTAGGTACTTGTAATATAAAAATAATCAGTCCGAAATCATGATCTGACTCATTTAAAGTGTGCAATATGATGTCTTACTATTTAACGGCAGACATTGGTGAGCCTCGCTACATTAGATGATAAAAAATAAAAATATTTATACATTCCTTTATTGTTATGATATAAAAATAAAGTAAATATATTTATAAGTTGTTTTATTGTAAATCTATACTAATATTATTATATCGAAGAGCTAGTTTTAAAGATTGATAGCAAGTCTTTATTGCAACCCGTCAAATTAGCAAATGTATTGAAGAGTCCGTTCATTGAAGGTTGTTATACTATCCAGGTATTAAATAAAGGATGTTATTTCCCCGATACTATTTACTGCTGCACTGCAAGCTCAGGTATTACAATGACTTAGTAATATAAGTTTCGCATATTCATAACACGCTTTTAGTAGTTTCATTTGTAACTAACTAGCTCTGGAAACAAATCTTTGAAGTCAATTTTAACCTTCTTATAACTGTCGTAGCCAAATAAAAATGATATATTATAAATACTATAATTTGGCGTTGAAGCTAATTTGATGATGGAATCAGAAGGTGGATAGTGGAATTCTTTGGTGGCTACTAGTAAACCTCTGTAGTTTGGGCTCATATGATTTGTTTTGAAGGTTCCAATAGATTGGGGTTTGGTAACGATGGAGAGGAGGGCACTTTTTTTCATTTTTATTTCGGTTCGCCATTAAATTGTGTTCTTTAGTTTTACAAAACTATAATTATTTTGTATACTAAATATAAATAGGAAATTCTCAAACCAAAAAATAAATCGGCAATTAATCATTTCCGATTTATATTCTATACTTTCAAGGTTTATAAAAGAAATACACAAAGTGAAAACGCTAATATGTTTCATTAATATAATGGTTAATGTACAATGCACAATTCAACAAATAAGGGCTATATTTAAATAACTTACACAGAATTGGAAATTGTATAATACTATACACGTTTTGTTATTCGATGATGTTTTTCTCGCTATTCCGAGGGAGCTAGATAGTCACACACATATATTTATATGTAGTATATAAGTCACCGTACACGTATGACGTCATCACCGAAAAATTAATTCTTTATTCAAAAACTCGTCTATAAAAGGAAGGAATGAGACTTCGTAAAAGCATAGACAAGAGCAACACTGAGATTTTTTTTAAACCTTACGACAATCGTTTATTTTTGTTGCCCGATTTAAAACTTTTACTCGTTCTGTAAAAAGAAAAAAAAATACATACTTAGATTAGACTTGTTCTCAACATAAATATTATAATATTATTTGTTCTGAAAATCAACTGATTTAGAAATAACTTATAATTTTGTAATTAATGCACTATTATTAGTGCATAAACAAAAATAATTTACTTGTAAGATGTTTAAAATATAAATATTTTTAATAAAACAACCGTATTTGATGGTCTTAATCGTCGTAAACCATAGTAATTATATAATGAGGCAACATTACATAGCAAAATAATATACATCAGTCTGAACAGATGAGACTGCTAACTAAGTCCTCGGCCCTAGACACTATTACATAAATCAGACACTGTACTAAAACGTATTTGCATCCCAAATATAGTATAGAGTGGTAGTCATTCAAATTTCATTATCATCCAATTATCACAGTCAATATTCAACTCACCCTACAAACAAAATGATTTAATATTTGTGGAAAAGAACGAACACATTGCGTTACGTAACTTAAACGAATCGTCCAATATTTTTTACACATCAATTAATTGTGATCTTTATATGCTTAAACTTTTACTTACGAATATTTCACAGTTCACATAGTAGCAACAAGGGAATTTGTAATTAAAGCAATGACTAAGCCATGAGTTTTGATATATGACTTCTACTACACTCCGCTCCTCCGGCCGGTCGTCAACAGTCGAACTTATTCCCATACAATGGTTGATAATCTCACTTGAGATTGTCAGTCATGATTTTTGACTTCATATTAGGTTACTTATTTTATAATTCTATTTTTTAGACGGTCTGTCGTAAAGATAAAAAGTAAATTAAGTTGCTTTATATTTTATAAATAGTTGTTAAAGTTTTGCGACACTGAAACCTTTTTTGTTTTAATCACTAAAAGGAATGTATCCTGACATAGTAGTGATAGAGTAGGTGTTTTCGTCACTTTTTACTCATCAGTGACCGAACACAGGAAAAGCAGACAATTAATAATAAAAAATGCTGCATAAGTCTTAAACCCAAACTCTATTCGTACATCCGTTCTTTCCGTCTCAGTTTCTGATTTTCATTGATCATTTAAACGTCATAAAAGAATTTATACCACAAATAAATACATAAGTATGAATACTAAATAGGTCCCAGTGGAATAGAGCGATGAGTTGAGCCTCGTCGTGGACGGGCCGGGTACAGGGGGGGAGGTCAGCGGTGACCGGTCGCATCATGTCGGGTCGAGGGTTGTGCTTAAAACTTTCAGTTGGTCTAACCCCGCTAGAAGGTCCCTGTAATTTTATTAAATTAAAATTAATATAATAATTTTTACACATATTTTATACATCATAAAATAAATTTGAAACGAGACCACACTTAAAAAATTATAAAGGTTTTCTTTTGTCAATCTTGAAAAAAAAAACAGTGGTTGGGTGTTATTTAAAAATCGAACGACTAATGCCCGGTTCCTATAATCAAGAAAAGATTTGTACGGTTATATTCACCGAAATTTTATCGTCCGTAAGCAAAACGAATCAATTCTTGATTAAAGGAACCGGGCATAAGACAGCGTGGTGTGCGATACTTTGCATCGAAAATAGGGCCCTCATCCTTCTTGTTTCTGTTGTTTCGTCGTCTCGTGCAATTAGACAACTTTGAAAAAAAAAACCTGGTTAAGTTAATTTGAAAATCGAATAGATTAGAAAAGCACGGTGCGTACCGCAGCGAGGCCTCGGCGACGTGCGTGGCGCGCCGCAGCCCCGCCGCCGCCGCGCCCTGCGCGCCGCGCAAAGCCGCCGCCTGCGCCTGCGACGCGCTCAGCTGCTCCTGGAACACGGACCCGCTCTAGCTGACGCTCCTTATACGCGACGAGACACTCACTCGCGCCGAAATAATCATCATTATTCATTTATTCATTTCTCCCACGTAACAATTGAACACAAGAAATACAACATTGTCATTATAAGGTATTGGAAGCCAGGTTTCCAAGATAGGTTAAAACCCTATGTCATAGATAATCAGGCTACCATTCCACTGAACAGATTCATTCTCTGAAGCATTGTAAATTACTTGCTAACAATAGTAAAGAAAACTACAAAAAGAGTACATAAAGAAGGGGAACCCACCGCCTACCCTCTGAGAAATCTGCATACTAAGACTAATTAGTACCTTTAAAATTATAATACGTCTTCCCTTGACAAGATAATATAGTACTTCGACATGTGTTTCGCCTCTAAACATGACACGTTCAAAAACAATTAAATAATTCCTGTTATCACCATCTATGTTCACAAACCAAGGATAAAAGACTGGTTCTTCTTCGACAATTACTATTTAAAAATACTGATAACCTTCTAAATGACTTTTTTATATTAGTAAAAACTTAAAATATTATATATAAAACTTATCTTACTTTTAATTGTTTTATTTGATTCTTCAAATTAGCTATCGTTGATTCAGCCTCTGTTGCTCGCATCTGTTAACAAAACAATTTGATATTATTATAGAGTATATTATTATAGAGTATATTATTTAATTGGTAAATTACCTGTACATTATTAGTCATTATCGTTACTTGTAGCTTTAACACCTACCTCTGTAATACAATGTCTAATGGTAGTTGTAGTTAATAATCTAAAAAAAAAATTGTTGAAATCATTTTTTTTTTCCGGGCAGCCCCGGCGGACATTCTTTGGTTGTTTATTAAGTTCATAGGTTCATAGTATATCTTCAAGAAACAAATAGGCACGTAAGGATGGAAACTGATACTCCATTGTTTATATGACCGACTTCGCGAGAGATCAACTATATTTATTTTTATTATCTTTCGTTACATAAACTGGTTAAGTCGGGGGTTTTTAAATTATTTTATCCTTTTTCGATTACGTTATAAGTAGTTATAACCGTCGTGGGCTTTTTCAAAATATTTAATTTTGCTTTAACGACACAGAGAAGATATATGCGTTTAGGGTGAGGAGATTGTCATCCAACGTCGCGGCGCCAATTCATCGTCGCGGCGCCCATTTAACGCCGCGACGCCATTTCGTCGTCGAGGCGCCCATTCAACGTCGCGGCGCCATTCAACGTCGCGGCGCACATCCAAAGTCGCGGCGCCAATTCATAGTCCCGGCGCCCAATAAACGTCGCGGCGCACTTTCATAGTCGCGGTGCACAATCAACGTCGCGTCCCCAAACAGTGATCGCGGCGCCAATACATCGTCGCGGCGCCCAATCAACGTCGCGGCGCCATTTCATCGTCGAGGCGCCCATTCAACGTCGCGGCACCATTCAACGTAGCATTTCAAATTACTTCACTTAGTCACAGCGCTAGTCACATTGTGACGTCATTCGCTGTCGGTAAATGCCGACTGTGGTATTGTGAGCACGTCAATTCATCATTCATTTTCAAAGTCAAATCATTTTGAGATGATGTTTTTAATTAGTGTGTTACTACTATTAAATGAGATTAATCGTTATACAATTGAATATTATACAAATAATGGATCGTTGTAGTTTTAAATAATAGCGAAAAACACAGAAAAGCTATTTATATATGTTTGTTTTGTACTACAAAAAAACGTGTCTTCATCGGTCATTCTCATTATCGACGGTGGCGTCGTTGACACATTTTCAGTCTTAGCCGACCGTGGCGTTCAAATGGTTAAAGAATCATGGCCAATATGATGCATTGGTAGTTCTTTTTTAAATAAAGGTATTCTAAATTCTTTTTTGGACTTTACTCCTTAAGAATCGATTTGCATTTAAGGCGCCCGGTATGAAAAAAATATGAAGAGTAAAATTTAGTGATCGGAGGGCAGCGTAACGCTTTATTGTGCATTTTATGCTTTATTGGAGTTTACTCCTTATTCTCGACGCATGTAAGTAGATATTTATCCTACTAATATTATAAACGTGAAAGTTTGTGAGGATGTATGGATGGATGGATGGATGTTTGTTACTCTTTCACGCCAAAACTACTGAACCGATTGCGATGAAACTTGGTATGTAGATAGCTGGAGACCTGGATTAACATATAGGCTATTTTTTATCCCGATACTCCGACGGGATCGGGACTTACGCGGGTGAAACCGCGGGTTGCTTCTAGTGTTATATATATGTGTAAATATATACAGAATATATAGAGGGAGGGAGTTAGGGAGGGAGTTAGGGAGGCAGTTAGGGAGGGAGTTAAGGAGGCAGTTAGGGAGGGAGTTAGGGAGGAAGTTAGGGAGGGAGTTAGGGAGGCAGTTAGGGAGGGAGTTAGGCTGGGAGTTAGGGAGGAAGTTAGGGAGGAAGTTAGGGAGGAAGTTAGGGAGGGAGTTAGGGAGGGAGTTAGGCAGGGAGTTAGGCAGGGAGTTAAGGTGGAAGTTAGGGAGGGAGTTAGGCAGGGAGTTAGGGAGGAAGTTAGGGAGGGAGTTAGGGAGGGCAGCGTAACGCTTTATTGTGCTTTTTATGCTTTATTGGAGTTTACTCCTTATTCTCGACGCATGTAAGTAGATATGTGTATACCTTTATGTTATATATATGTGTAAATATATACAGAATATATAGAGGGAGTGAGGGAGTTAGGGAGGAAGTTAGGGAGGGAGTTAGGGAGAGAGAGAGAGAGAGAGAGTCGTGCGTCGGAGCTAAAACACACATTTTTTTTTTATTAAAAGATTTAAAAGAGGAGTATCATACCTGCGTGTCGACAAGGTTTGTCTCAGAGCGCGCCGAGGCCACGTCGACGGCGACGACGAACTCGTCCCTGCGCCGCGCGCGCCGCGACGTGTCGGCGCGCAGCGCGCTCAGCGCCGAGCGCGCCATCGACAGCTCCTCCTCCACGCGCGAGCGCAGGGAGCGCTCCGCGAACAGCTCCGACCTGGCGGACACCTTAGCACGTCAACCACGGCAATTTAACACAGACCAAACAGTCATTGCGCGTCGAGAGGTAACTCCATTCTAAAAAAGGTCACAAAAACTTGAAGAGTTTGTTTGTTCGGTTGAACTCGCTAATATCAAGAACTACTGGTTCGAATTGAAAAATTCTTTTAGTGTTGGATAGCCCGTTTATCGCGGATGTCTATAGACTATATAACTTCACGCTACAACCAATAGGAGCGAAGCATCAATGAAAAATGTTTCAAAAACGGGGATTTACAAACGCGGACGAAGTTGCGAGAGTCATACTTTTAACTTATACTCCAGCAATACAGCAAACCCTACTTTTAGGGTTTTATGCAAACGTGATATCTTTAATATTGCAAGCGTCTATAGACTCCTAAAAACGCTTAGTACCAGGAAACCATATCTTCCCAAATCCTTTTTTATTACCCACTAATAAAACATTTAACTAACCAGCTGTAAGAATCCCCATTCTTACAGCTGTTAGTCTTAGTTTAGGTTAGCATGGAGATAAAAATATTAAAAAAATTATTATGCTGATATTTCTAAAATCGTAGCGATCTCTACATACTGAATAACAATTGAACTTTTTGAGAAAAGTGCTGGCTTATTAAAATCGCCGAACACGTCTAAAAATCAACAAAACGCATGAAACTATTTACCAGAATCCTTAAATGAATGTGGAAATGTAACGAAAGACTTGGCGCAGTGGCAGTTGCAGGAGCAAAATAACCACTTATAACACTAGCCTGTTGGTCTAGTGGTTAGTAACCCTGACTGCTAAGCCAGAGGTCGTGGGTTTGATTCCCACCCAGGACAAATAATTGTGCGATGAGCACGATAATTTGTTCTGTGTCTGGGTGTAATTTATCTATAATATGTATGTATTTAAAAATATATAAGTATGTCTATCAGCAGTCTGGTTACACAGTACAGGCTCTGTCCAGTTTGGGATCAGACGGCCGTGTGTGAGATGTGTGAAGTTATTACTATTACTGCGCCGTAAGTGCAGTGCCAAATTGACAATACACAATATCAGCAGTATATCGGAATATTTTCTGACTTGACGGTGGAAAATTACTGGATGACCATTTCATTTAGAAAAATGTGTTCTTTTCTTATTGTTTAAGGTAAATTAGTAATTTAAACTACATTAACGTTTTAAGTGAACATTTGCTATTGTATTTTTTTTTCATTATCATCTATACATACATCATTAACGAAACAGTAACAACGTAACGTTTGGTTAAATATTAGTCTAAGTAGAAAATAGATTTATATGTTAAATAACGTAAACAGCATGCAATAGTTACGTTAACAGTTGCCTTTAGCACTGTTATTTTATTTTATTTATGGATTCTACTTTACATTTTTACTAATAATAAACATGTAACAATGGATTCCTTTCTCTACGAATGTTATTCGAACGGATAGTCGTCCAAAAGGCCGTTAACAAGACTATGGGTGAAACCACCTACATTGATCAGAATTTACCTGCACCAATAACTTAAAGCTTGAAATCGTCATAATACTTCAGGCCAGCTCTCATTGTATATCGAGCGATCTTAGCATTTACTTACATATCATTCAGCTTAACTCATTATATACCTTATGCTAACCAAATTAGGTTGTTATTTAATCAAATTAAACAAACCTGGTTCGCTCCAGTTCACCCATTATCTGTTGCATTTGTTCATCCTGATGTTCAGGCTCGGGCGAGGTTCTTCCAGGGTGAACAGGAAGGAAATCTGGTAGGCACATTGACTCTGCACCTGCAACGAAAACACTAGAAGCTGGATAAAGGAAATACGAGAAAGCTGGAGTTGGAAATAAAATAATTATGTCTGCTTTGTTGAGACAAGCTTAGTATCAAATCTGAAGGTAGATAGATGGCTCTCACGTCTAACGCCAGAATTAATTAATTGTTTCTCATATATTTCAATGTAATTCCAATACTATATCTTTAAACTTTTTTAACGTTAAAGTTTTGTATCTATACAAATAAATAACATTGAAGTGTGTGTTTGTAATGTTTGTAAATAACAACTTTTTACTAAATGCATCCTGATGTTTACACGGTACATATACCAAGGAATCAATATTTAAAAACGTTGTCTATCTGTCTGTTGATTTCCTGAACTGGACTTTCACTGGCAGATAGCTGGTGTTATAAGGAGTAACTTACGAGTACTTTTATTTTGTAAATATGTACACGCAAGGTATGCCGCGCGATTAAACATTTTGGCCGTATCCTTACTAATGTTGTGTTTGTTTTTTTTGTTACGCTTTCAAGCCTTAACTCCTTAAGACACGTTCCTAGGGGCACCGTAAAGGACATTGGATACCTTTCATACATATAAACAGTACTGTTATCGAAGAAAACACTTTTAAGTTAGCGGAGCCGCGGATAAATACAAGTTTATTATAAAAATATGTATACTGAGATACATGTATGTGTAAAAAATAATAATCTTGGTGAAAAGGCTCTATTACGCCGTATACATATATATAGGTAGAAACACTATCAGTATTGACGGATTGTCCGGACACGGTATAAGATGACAAAATTTAAAAACATTGTTTGGAAACATGTATCGTACATGAAGAACACATAATATTTTCTGAAGAAAAACAAAATAAAGAAAAACCTTATCCAGTTTTTTTTTATGCTGACTCAACTATTTATGGACTATATACATAACGATCCCTAAACGATATGACTACTCTTAAACTATGACTTTCTGTAACACACTATGGAATAATTGCTTTCCTGCATTATTTATCAAAAAAAAAAGCACTAGCAAACATATTCAAAAAATCCTTTCTATTCCCAAGTATCTATAATTACTTTCCCTAATGAAGTGAAGCGTAATTGCTACGTACGTCGCAGTGACGTCACGATGCAACAACTTATTGTTCCCACGAGGCAACTGACGTTATGACTCGTGGGAACAATAAGATATAATATCTTAATAATGCTATAAACAATTGTTTTAAAGAATCATCTATTCTAATAAGATGATCATGAATTAAATAAAAAATACTGGACTTTTACACGAGTTTAATTATAATGTATTGGTCAATCTAAAGTTCAAAACCAGTTCAAGTGAAATCAGTCGGCTAATGAATATATATGACCATTGTATTCAATACTAACAATGTGAGGTTTCTTATTAGGAAACCTTGAAAAACTGCAAACCATATAAGAATGTAAATTCAAATTCAAATTCTTTATTTCATAAAATTGATCATTAATTATTTAAAATCGCCAATTTTATATTTATAGATCAACACACAGAGTCACCGCAACAATAGTTTGCATGATATGAATATGAATAATTGCAAATGTAAAATTTAAAAAAAAATGTGTACGTGTTGCATATTATAGGTGCTGCGAATGTCCATAGCTATGTTTAGCCACCAGCCTCCATGCATGAAATGCAATATTGTAGTTTTGATCATCTATGTATACTTATTGATGTCTATAATATAGTAGTTTTATAACATTGTTAATAAAATGTAAGTAAAATACCTAATTGAAACTGTTAAAAAATAATTAAATTTACTATATCACAATTTTATTTTCAAGATTTCGCACATTATTAATTAGATATTTATGACCAACTAGCAGCCCGCACCGGCTTCACACAGTTACAGAGACATCTTCAACAATCATCATTATATTTCAACCAATTTACACAAAACCTTAACAAATTATATACTTAACCTTCCGCATGTATAGCAATTTATGTATTAGTGAAAACTGCATGAAAATCCGTTCAGTAGTTTTTGAGTTTATTGCGAACAGACAGACAGACGCGGCGGGGGACTTTGTTTTATAATATGTAGTCATTTTTTCTATCAATATATAATTTTTTACTTTCTATGTTGTGTTGTGGCCATTTCGTTGGTTTGCGAGAATATCAACATGAATCAAAATTCAGTCAAATTGAACTAAGAATGCCAAACGATCATAAATATTTGATATTTCATTGTTACCCGGAAGGTCAAAATACACATGTAAGTAAAACCATATAATAATAATAACCATAACCATAATCCTACTAATATTATAAACATGAAAGTTTGTGAGGATGTATGGATGTATGGATGGATGTATGGATGTTTGTTACTCTTTCATGCCAAAATTACTGAACCGATTGCGATGAAACTTGGTATGTAGATAGCTGGAGACCTGGATAAACATAAAGGCTACTTTTTATCCCGATATTCCCACGGGATCGAGACTTACGCGAGTGAAACCGCGGGGCGCTGCTAGTCTTTTATAAATAAGCAAAAGTATGGTCCTCTGTACCACTACTGTACTACGCTTAGCATAGTAGCTTTTATATACAACCACTATAATTACGACTATAATTAAGACTTGTCCGTGTATAATGTTAGACTTTATTCTAAGTAGCACGTATTTAATGTATCTCTATACAGCATAATTACTCCAATTTGACAATCAATTTCTTACACAGAATTCACTAATGTTAGTTTTAAGTAATTACATTCAATTGTGAAAAATTGCTGACAACTAAATTGTGACTTAAACTAGACAACTATTATGAAAATAGAACAAATGATTTGTTCAGAGTACTTTTCAAAAGTTATTTAACTAAATAAAGAAACTCACCAGCATTAGTAGGCAGATCTAAAGGGAAGGTACTCCTTGGAGACATATTTCTTCTATCAACTGTATTCACAGATTCAGTCAGGTCCAGATTCAGATGAGGTGGCAGATCCAACGGCAACGGTCCAGCTGCCTCGGCACCAGTGGGCAAGTCCAGTGGGATTCCGCTACCCCCAGCTTGTCCAGATTCGTTTGATGTAGATGCAGCCCCCATATATGCTTCATAATCGTAACTCCTACCACCATAGTTTGCATTACTTCTTCTACCCAAGGAAGAGGATGAACCCGCATTGAAACTAGTATTAAATGTAAAGTCCGGTAAGTTGTCCAAATCCACGGATATTGGCCCATTAAAGTTCAAATATGCCTGTTCAACCAAAATGTGGTCTTGCACAAAATCTGGTAATGAAGGCATTCCTAGAGGCTCCGAAGCCAAATTTGGTCTGTGGTAAAACGGCACGTCAACATTGTTCGCGTATAAGTTATGCTTAGATTCAGAGTTATCCACTACACTAAAAGGTATTTCTACGGAACTACTTGAGGATGTGTTGTCACTAGTACGATGGCTGCTGCCTTCGATGGTCTTCTCTTTGGCTTGGGAGTCACTGGAGCGAGACTTATCCCGCCGCGTGTCAGCGTGCACATCTAACTTCGTTGGTGAATGTTGCACCGTGTTTGCATACACTTTCGGACGAGCGCCAGTGTTTTCATATGTCGAGTTACCCGGCAGAGACAGATCCCTCTTCAAGAAATGTCGAAACGAAAACGGATTCTCATCCTTCCGCGTCGCCCCTGTAGATTCTGTAAGAAAAACTAAAAGTCAACGAAGAATGCCTTTATATTTAGGACAAAAAACAACTTCGTAAACTCACTGGAAGAAGAACATTTCGCCTCAGTAGACGATGTTTCACCATTGTCATTGCTATTGTACTTTGCTTCTTCAATTCCTAGGTCTGGCTTCGTAGCATTTTGTTCATTTTCCTGAGAGGATCCTGGGCTACTCGATTTTTCAGGCGATTTCTTATTCGAAACACCGTCCTCGTCCTCCGCCATGATAATGAAAAAATGACAGTTGTAAAAGGCGTTCAGAAACAATGCTGTAATTGTTATTACTATGTTCAGCAATCTACTAAACTTTCTTAGTTTATTATAAAACAACAAACAAACAAATTACTTACACTTTGACATTTTTTTTGTAAATAATCTTTTCATAAATATGAACTTTTCATAATTATGATTTAATACTATAATTAAAGACCTTGCTTCGTTTCGACGTTTAGGTACAAAAACGTATCTTAGGTAAGCAAGTGAATTAATCACTTGCTTACTTATAATACGTTTGACTTGACGCTGGTGTGACTAGAGCGTAATTTAAAAAATGCATTAAAATGTAAAGATGTTCAATTGAGTGGGGCTTCATCAACTAGTGAAAGTGGTAAGCACCTATATGTATAGCATGCGTAACCAGCAATCTTCACATGTGTGTGGTGTGTCTGATAAATATGTGTGTATACACATATACATGCCATATACATATACCTACACATGTCATACATGACATGTGTAGGTACCTACCTAACTCTAAGTCTGAATTTTTTTAATCTAAGGTAGCAAAGTTGTTCGATTATCATCCTATTCAAGCAGGTTGTGTAAATGGGTTTTACATGACAGACATAACTCAAATCGCGGCTTGAAAGACTTGGCCACTGTGATGTCAGAATAATGAGTAGCAGGTTTATTTAATGGTACCGACTGCTTTCCAATGAGGCCGCTCGTCAGACGGGGGGAGCGAAAGTTCAATAAATTAGATCTGGCTACGTGGATACTCGGCGATGTAAGTATCCAACGGATTCTTGAGTTGCAACACTTGCAACGCAACAATAAAAAGACCCATGACATGACATTGGACAATAACCATTTGAGCATTTCGAGACTTATAAGTTATTAATTAACGGACACAGACACAAATTACCTACCTCCACAATCAGAAACAACTATACCCTAGATGTTGCCTTGATTAATAGTTACCTACCTACTATTTAGTAGTTTATATTAGTTAGGTGAAATTGATGTGTAAATTTCGCATCAGGATCATTTCCTTCATCTCGGTGTCGGGCTGTTTTACTTATCTCCATTAGATACCTTGGTAGATACGTTGGTTTTTCCTTCTATCTATCCTTAATTATTGTCATAATTTTTTATTCATTCACCTCTAAGGAATAATGAATAAATCGCTAAGCCTTGTTAGACACTCTTGACGATTGAGTTGATTCTTTTCGATGTGTATCGTAATGTGGAGCGTAATACAACCGCGGGCCCCGCTGGATGGATCAGGCGATTTATTGTAATTTCTATCAAAATAGTTGAGGTACATTGGATTTTGTTGATAAATTCGTGAGGTACATTGAACAAACAAAGCATTGCCACTAGTTTTTTCGGTCTAGCTCGAGTGGCCCCGCTAGATCGATACACATTTCTTTTCGTAATCCTAATTTATAAGTAGGTAGATAGGTATTATAAATGTGAAAGTAAGTTTGTCTGTTTGTTAAGCTTTCTCTTAACTACTCAACCCAAAAAGTATACAAATTCTCTACCGATCATCATAAAATGTTAAAAAGAACATGGGGTACATCTCTCATCCAGAAAGTAGTACTGTTCTCCATTGCGAACTCGTGGTCACGTCAGCTCGACTTTAATGCGAGTGAAAGCGTGGGCAAAAGCTAGTTTAAAACAGCCATAAATTAGTGTCATGTCTAAGCTAAGTAGCTTAGCTTTGACCTCGCTTACTTAGCCACCTCGCAGACCTAGTGGAAAGACAGCGTATCACTTTTAGAGTTTAGAAATTGATGGCTATTTTTTAAACAAAACTAGCCTTTTGCTGTGCTCGCATAAAAGCGTAAGGGCCTGTACGTTTCGGCGCGTTGGCGTGTTCTGCCAAAGTTTATTACGACTTTGGGTTCTATGCTTATTACATAACGCTTATTTTTTAATCTTTCTACAAAAACCGCGTACGCGCAGCCGCCGCGCTGCACAGCGGACCACGACACAGCGACACAGGTGCCATTGTACTATATCCTCCAAAATTTTAGTTTCGGTAATAGAAGAGAATGATATCTTGTGGGACAAAACTCTTAAAATATATAAGTACACAAACAATTCTTAAAATATATAAACAAACAAACAAACTCAAATTCTCATCAATACAAATAAATATAATTGAAGTGCAGTGAAAATTGTATTTTGGAAAAAGGATAGCGAAGCCGTGCGGGAACTGCTAGTTCATAATATTTATAGTTAGGATTAGCTACATACACTGCTATTTGGTGTCACATTCGACACACTAGCAGCGTTACTCGCATCTTGCCAAAATGCTTCTATGGTGACTCAAATAAAATGCATACAAGAACGTAACGTAACAGCACAGAAATATATAACGTAGTAGGCACCTAGTAGCTCGCCGCGGCCTTCTATAATACCATATTCTTGGAAATAAGGAGATTATTATTGTTATAAGGTGTGGAGTTGTTTCACCTGTCGTATGGATAAAATATCTGCACATACCTTTCACATACTACGTAAGTAAATGAAACAGTTACCCTAATAGATAATGTTTTATTACATCTATTATAAGGCTTCTTTTACCATTCCATATTGTACAATATCGTAGTGTCTCGCTACATACTTAACAACAAGTATTAAAAATAACAGTGATTTTTTAACAATAAATGCATTAATTACTAGATTTTATTATTAAGTTATTTATTACAAAATTAGTGAAATAATTTTAAAGAGTCTGAGCATAGAATATGGTTTAAGCGTCACACACCTTTTTAAAGATTTTTAATATAGGATAAAATATTATGGAGAACTACTACTATGATATAATGCGTTCAGATCGAAAATGGCGCCTGGCGCAGGAGTTCTTTCACTTATTTAATAATAATAAAACGGAAGACCGCTCAATGAAACATACATAGTGTAGAAATGATTTATATTAATTTCGACCCAATCGCATAAAAACAAATAGGTATAATAAGTAGGGAAATCTAATACTAATGATTTATGGTAATATTCATTAGATGAGTCACTTAATACAAACGTTGCAAAGAATCTCTAAAACATACAAATTAACAACGAAACCAAAAGATATAAACACGGCTTGTATCGACTAAAAATAAATAATTTTTAAATTAATTTGGCACAGATCAATACCATTAAATAATGACAGGATCTCTTTGTACAAAACTAATGTATCTACTTGGCTTGTTTCACCGTCTTAAAAACCATTTTATTCATAAAAGATTACCGACGCAACGTAACAGAAACAGAAAGGGTTTCGGACCATAGACCCATTTAAAATCATCCACACCCTAGCAGATCCTTTTCCCAAAATATACAAATAGAATTGATACACGTTGGATCACGAGGTTTCAGAATTTTTAATGACAAGTTTATAGTAAGAACTATTACAATTTTAATTGAATTTATGGAGACAGAATAAGGCTCAGAGTAGAGTTCTGGATGCTTTGATCGTGGTAGGCGGCCGGTGGTAGATGGAGACACTTATCATGCAGCGCAGACCGAAACGGAAATCGCCGCGCCGGGGTGAGGTGGTGCAGGGTATGGAGGTGTACAATCGTCGTGGCGGGGAGTGGTGGTATCGCGTGACAAGACAAATGAAACTACACGGAGATTTTAGGATAGATGTTTTCAGATACATGTGTTTTCTATTTTATTTTATATTTTCTGGGATGCAGGTGTTTTTAACATTCCTACTGGTTATCTAAGAATAGATCTCAAGGGCCGAAACTTCAGAGCTACGCCATCTTTTCATCATACACGTCTTATAGCAACAAACACTTGCAAGGGTAGAAGCTCTAGCCTTATGATACCTTTACGACTTCTTCTTTCACAAACCATTTGTCAATGCGTGAACATAAACACTAAGTCTGCCTTTATAAGTGCCATATTGCAACCAATATGATAGATGATTTAATTATTTTTCTTTAGAATCAGTGAAACAAGCGCATTATCCAACAGGGGAAGTGTGTAATAAAAATTATTTTCCATTGTTAATGGACGAAATCGTGTTTATTGGTAACATTTAAAGTTGTTTAGAATTTTAATATGCCTAATAGCAGGTATAATAAAAAAAAAAGGTATAATAAAATTAGAACTAGAATTAATAATGATCAAAGGATACATGGCACTAATCGTTGTATTGTTAAATAAATATTTAGGTAGGATATATGAAACATTTGTTTTAATCAAACATAATGTACATAATTAAGTGTGAACAATTTGAAATCACTGGCATGTTTTAAATAAATAACTAAATTAGTATGACTCAAATCACTTTGAAAAAATCAGTTGATCCAATCAATAATATTATATTGTACACTAGCAGCGCCCCGCGGTTTCACCCGCGTAAGTCCCGATCCCGTTGGAATATCGGGATAAAAAGTAGCCTATATGTTAATCCAGGTCTCCAGCTATCTACATACCAAGTTTCATCGCAATCGGTTCAGTAGTTTTGGCGGGAAAGAATAACAAACATCCATACATCCTCAAAAACTTTCACGTTTATAATATTAGTAGGATATTAACGATAATTGCTACAAAAAAAAAATTGAATATTTACAAACATTAATATTTCTGTGTTCGCTAATACATCGTTATAAAAACCTATATCAGTTTTGAGTTTTACAAAAAATCTATTTTTTACATAAAAATTACTAAAACCATATATGCGTTATTCTGTAGTGCAAACAGAAGTGCAAACGTAAGTATATCAGTCTTTAGGTAGTGAAGGAAGAATGATTTCAGGGAACGAAGACGCATTGACTAATAGTTGCTGACTTGACTGAAATACAACGGAGAAATTCAAATGATAAAAAATCCAATTAT
Source organism: Callimorpha dominula (assembly GCA_949752705.1). Classification (NCBI taxonomy): domain Eukaryota; kingdom Metazoa; phylum Arthropoda; class Insecta; order Lepidoptera; family Erebidae; genus Callimorpha; species Callimorpha dominula. The sequence goes on along the minus strand of OX457003.1, from coordinate 20,031,740 downwards.
TCTTTTTTTTTTTTTTTTCAAGGCGTATGTATTTGTGAAGCAAGGAGTCCATGTTAAGGTAACAAATGAACAACTACATACCGAAATTAAATCACACTTAATATTTTTTAAGGGTTAAGAAATAAGTATTATGCTGTGGAAGCGAGTCGTTTTAAAATATTTTTAGAAAATCCGTTAGTCAGCAAATAATTGATAAGCATTAACTGTAAGTATATATATAATATACAGGATGTATATTACAGGGAACATTTACTTAAATCACTGAAAGGGCATAGGCAAGGGCACTCTAGCACACAGTTACAAAGTTTTTTTTTAAACCATCCGTTTACAAGTCATGACTGTTTGAATTTCCAGGTATAATTACCTCCGTTTCTCATAAAAGTAAAGAGAAAAAAAGATTTTTCATTATTTTTGAAAATCCATAAAAAACGTAACTTCGAAAACTTTTAAACGTCAAATTTTGTGGATTTTCTCAATAACAAAAAATATGTACTATTTAAAATCTTTAAGTTTACACGTTCCACCTGTTTTTATTAGAAACGGAGGTAATAATACCTGGAAATTCAAACGGTCATAACTTTTAGAAGATTTTTTTCACAAATTCATGCCCTTTTAGTGACGAGTTAAGTAAGTATTCCATTGTCAGGTTCAAAATATTAAGAATTTTGAAATCATATTCTCAATAAAATTATTGCACGTAAAACATCAAATGTAAATAATGTGACACAATTTTTGTAACCGTCATTTAAAACAACTGTGAACAAGACATACAAGTTATAGCGGAACGTTCAAATTTCGAATAAAATAAGCTCATCGCACAACGTCTCAAGATGGCGGCCAGTAATATATGAAAGTGAACATTCCTTTACATTAAAAAATACAAAGTTTTAAACAATGTACATGACAACATAATATGTAACAATACATATTACTCTAATTAGCTAAACATTTTCAATGAATAATCGCTATTCGCGACGGTATTTAGTCTCCATTTCATAAGAATAAATGCCATATACTGTTCTTTTTTCTCCCTAATAATATACTGCATTGGCATCAAAAGAATGCGTACTGTGCCACACACAAATGATTTTAGCATATTTTTATTTAATCTGTGATTAATATACTTAATAAACAAAAACAAAAACTGACTGTCTATCCTATTGTAAAGAAGGGTGAATTAGATTAGAATGATTAGAACTTTAAAAACGTTGGTGCATTCAAAGTTAATTTTCCGATGACTATCTTACCTAATATTTCGTTACTACATTGGTCCAATATCATACTACCTGTAGAAATTTCAAAATAAGTAGTCAGGTGTTCTATACACAGCTTTTCCGTTGTTATTCGATGTAAGTATATAATAAAATAGTAATTAACTATCCAACATAAACAAAATGTAATGTAGTTAAATAATGGAAATTGTTGTGCTGATATACAGTTGTCAGAAGCGAGTGACTCACGCCACTAGATCTTTGAAATAAAAGTTGTATGCATGTTAGTAAATGCAATTTTCCAGTTGCAAATTTATATAATTGGCCAGAAGTTAACTTAAAGTACTTTAGAAAAAGGAAACCACTTTAAAAAATGTATAAGTCATTGTATATGGAAATTGTCTACACAGCACACTAGCATTTAAAAAAGGAACAAAACAAACACGTATATTATTATCTAAGTAAATATGGTAAACTCATTTGTATATGATTAAATTTGGCAACAATTTTAATACTAAAGACTACCAATACAAACTCCGAAAAGTATTTTCTATTTGCTGGATATATCGTTGAAAAATAATTTGCCTACATCTGCACCCGTCTGGAAAATCTACCAACTATATACATTTCATACATTATATTATTTTCCTTAAGCTATTATATAAGAGATATGTGGCGAAAACTCACTTCAACTTTACTTGATTCGAAAATCGAATGGAATTAAACATTCAAATTGCCCATGAAATATGTGTGTACCAAACCAATATGTAAAACAGAGCGCCATTATGGCAATTAATTTATATATATATATATATATTTTGGTAAATAAATATTCAAAAAAAAGAATACCAAAGACTAAAGATAGAGATTATCTATCAAAAATATAATATCTGTCCATACTACGATATACCTTAGAAATTCAAAGCTAGAGAGTGAGCTATCTCCACTTATCATCTGGGTTAGCTAGCGTTTTACTTTAGTGTCCAGGTAAATTAAACTCTATATGCACACGATAGAGTGCACAATTAAATGTGCAATATCTTAAGCTATTTGGTTCTGTCGTGCTTTGTGGACCATCATCACGCTTCATACACATAACAGATGGTAAATTATCAACAATATGTTATTTCATAAACTGTTATTATACTGTGTACAAAAAATAAATTAGATATATTGAGCATTTTTTAGAATTTTTATGTTGTAGGTTTTAACTACGATTGTACTCAAAATAATATACATATTTATTGCAATACCATTATGCTTTTGTTAAATTTGATTCAAACGAAGTTTACCTTTTATAAAGTGTAGTAACATCCACGGATTATCAGGTCTGTACCTTTAATGCATCCTAGTTTGCTTTGTCTTGTACGAAATTTGAACACTAATTGGACTCATTCCAAAAACACTATTTACTTAATAAATATTTTTTTTCTGTGAATCGTTTCACCACCAGAGGCCGGTGGTAGCTGGACATAGTTGAGAAATGTTATTCCAGCGCATTATTAAAAAAGATTTTGAGGAAACATTTTCAAAATTAACATTAAAATTATATATTAGCTTTTTATTTATTTTTTAATTAATAATTTCATAACTATTATGTAAATTTAGAATTCAGGAATTTTACCAAAAAATATGATTTTCAGATTGCTAGTTGTGTTTAAAAAAAAAACTAAAACGCTATTAGGATCTTTAATCCTAATAGCAATAATTTTAACCTGACCTTTGTATGACCTTAATATTTTATCTTACACCAACATCTAATATATTTATCTAACGTGTTATTATAGAATTAATATATGCACGATGTAAGAACATGTGACGTAGTGCACACGACATAAATGGCACACTATTTGTGATGTGGTTGACATACAAGTAAATATAATTAACAATTGTATATAAGCACAGAAAGAAAACAAGTGCATTTGAGTTTTTATGACTAGAAAATCGTTCTTATAGTTGATTGGGAATTTCGTTTCAAAAGATGCAATTCGAATTTTGAACTCAAGGAATCTTCTTTTTAATTCTTAAATTTTCTGCGTCATTGTTCTCCTGCAGAAATATAATATATCGCTTACAATAGTCCTAAAACACTTTATTATTTAAATCAAGCACGGGATATAATAACCAGGATTTAAATATTTCCAGTTAATTTTAAGAGATTCATTACCTAAATTTCTGTTTTTTTTTGTGTTGCAGAGCAGAATGACCCGGAAGGAAAAAGAACGAAGACTCATCCGGTTACAGTATCTCTGCCAGGTCCTCGAAGACAATTTAGGTTACAATGTTATCGATTCTAAAAGTATCTAGCACCATTAGGTGGTTCCTATTTTTTTAAGCACGTTAGAATGACCTCAATCCGCCTGATGGAAATCTGGATTTTATTACTATGTTGAAATAAAGGGCATAACCAAGGGATTATTTCAGAGTCAGATTAGTTAAAAAAACTCCATTGTCTTCAGCACTCATCGAAGCACCAAGTGTCTGACGTTTGAAATCCGGTGCACCGCATATTGCAGAGTGAGTGTGTGACAGGCAACATGCAGTCCGAGAGGATATTCAGATAGTCCTACCATATTTTTTAGAAGATTTACAATAAAAAGAAGACGTTCATTTCAATATTCTTTGATAGATATTGAGGATAGCAATTGCTTCTAAATGTCTTTGTTTGTGTCACGGCTTGTCATATAGCCGATGTATATGTTAAAATAGATATGTAAGGATGTATCACGATGGCTCTCAAAACCTTAAGGGGCTGTAACTGACTCGAACTTTTTACTATCTAAAACATTGTTTTTATTGTTTTTCTATATATCATATTTTTGAGCCTAAAGTAATTTGAGTACAATCGTATTAAAACGGACACAATATCATGCTAACTTCAAATGTGTATCGCGTGTAGTGTATGAAACAATTCAGTCACAGTGCTTACTGAGCGAGATTAACCACATGTAATCAACTGGTAAGAAAGAAACATTTTCCTTCTCCAACCATAAACCTCTTGGAGGTAACATAGCATTTAATATTTAATATCACAGGGTGGTCACCCTCAAACGTAAGTTTCTTCAGCCTCGGACGTCCGTATGCAGTGTCTGAAGCAGGGGTGGGTTGTGCCCTAGCTGGACCGTGCCTCGGAGACGCTATCCACGTCCGTGGAAGCACGGGGTGTTGGCTAGCTGATGGAAGAGCTGCTTGACGTGGATATCGAGTCGCGGCCGAGCTCGGCCTCCATGATGGCTATCGTGAGCTCCTTCCGCGCTTTCTGCACCACCCATACCATCAGAGTTATGCCGATCAGTATCTGAAAGCATATATGATTTATATTTAGTTTTGAACTCTGTAATGAAATGCTTTACGTGCACATTATAGGTGTACTGGGGTAAACTAAGACTCTTAGGTCACTTCAGACCAAAATGAAAAATCCTACCATATTTTTTTTTAACTGATTAAAAACTCTTACTATACAAAAGAAGACGCTTAACATCTAGGTGGAATTTTATACTTAACGATAATTCGTAAAGAACTCTTCACCTTTCGTTATATATAACATTAGGTCTAAACAGGCTTTTATATATGTTTACTGGCAACATCTTAACTATTACCAGGAGACCCGTTCAGATCTTGCACATCACTACATATTATAAACCAAAGTCCCCCGGTCTGTCTCTCTGTTCGCGATAAACTCAACTGAACGCGATTTTCATGCGGTTTTCACGAATAGATAGAGCGATCCATGAGGAAGGTTTAGGTATATAATCAGTTTAGTTGGTTGAAATATGATAATGATTGTTGAAGATGTCTCTGCTACCCGTTAAAGTTAGCATGGCAAGTACCTCACAATTTATTGGTATAATTAGGCCAGATCCATAAAACAACATTATTATTAGTATACCTGAATAATTAAAGTAATTTGGTAAGCATTAGTAGCGTCCTCGATAAACTTTTTTTAGCTTCACTTGTATTTAAAAAAAATCTTGGAAGTCAATTTTAACCTACTTCTAATTATCGTATTAAAAAACTTTGTATGCATATGTAATTTGGGTGACATTTTTTTTTTTAAATATTATAGGGGGCAAACGAGCAGACGGGTCACCTGATGGTAAGTGACTACCGTCGCCCATGGACACCTGCAACTCAAGAGTCACAAGAGACAATACTACAATTTGACATCTTGGAGCTGATCTGTTGACGGAGCCAGGAGGTGGATACTGGAACTCTTCAGTAGCTGCTACCAGTAAACCTATCGAGTTTGGGCTCATATGATTTGTTTTGACGAGTGTCTTACAGATTGGGCTTGGTAATTATGGTCTGATGATGAAGACAGGAGGAATAGTGGAACTCTTTTTTATTCGATTCGCCATTAACTTATTCGCCTATTAACTATAATTATCAATGGATATTACATTTTGTACAACACAAGCAAAATTATTCGGATGGGTTACCGGTGCGACATGTTAGTTGTCACTATAACTATATTAGTACAATATTTCTGACTTTTAAATAAAAATCTAAATGGGGTGTTTCAGCTTGATGACAATGATGTAAAACTGGTTTTATATTTATTATTTCAATTCATCGTGATTCCTAATCATTTCGCTAGATGACCTTTTCTGTGCTGGAATTGCCGAGTGGCGGAGATTTCAACATACGATGATATTTACCAAATTTAAATTACAAAGAAAGAAAAACGGTTATTAGTAACATTTTACAATTTTATTTGTTTCATATAATAGAGAAACCAACAATGAAATAGCTGAAACCGCTAGAAAATGTTTTATGACCAAGGTAGTGTCATTAAACTTTAATAGAAATATAAATTCACAATTTTTTACCACAATAATACTCTTTTATGATCATTGCTTTGTATTTTGTGTCTGTATGTGGTTTACATACCTAACTATCATCCCGTCAGGAGATAGGGTTTGACAATTATTTGTGTGAATTACATATAATTATGCAGAGTCTGGGTGTATTTTGGACTCGTCAATCGTCTTTTTTGTAAAAACCCACCGATGAGGGTATTTCCCTGATACAAAAGTTGTCTTTTCTATAAGGAAAGGGTGTGTTCTATTAACTACATTTTATAGCATAAATCATGCTATAACTATTTTCAAGTTTGAAGTCAAACCAAACATTAAAAGTATGGTCTAACCAGGAAAATAATATACCTGGTATAGGGGCGCCTCGAATGAGTTTTTTATACACTAAGTTTAGTGATTGGCAAACGCTTAAGAGCTATGATACAATAGACAGAAACACAGATATACACGTTAAACTTATAACACCCCTCCTTTTAGCGTTAATCTTAGAAATTAATACTATGCTGAATCATTGTAAATTCAAACCAGAACATTTTTTATTCTGGACTTAGTCAACGTAGCTTTTTTATAAACGTACTTGATGTATAATATGTTAGAATAATAAATAGCATTTTATCCAGGTCAAAGCATCCATCAAATGAAGAAATTAAACCATCAAAGCTAATATAATATTTAATATGAATGGTTGAATGTACCAACTAGTCATGTTAACAACTAAATCTGTAATGTTCTTTAGGGAAATATAGTTCAATCCCTCAGACTTTCTTTCACGACTATTAATAGTTTTTGATATTTTAACACATAAAAATCTCACAAACTCAAAAATAGATCACGCTTACACTTTGACAGCAATCAACAATAAACAATGATGACATGTAAATGACGTTTTTATGTTAGGCATTCTTGCCATTAAAAGAAATAAATTCCATTTGGTTTCCGCAGCACGACGAGGATTTATATTTTCCTGGTCAGGCTATAATTTAAATTAAATTTACGATAGCAAATTATTCACTTTCTATGATTCATGATATATATAATTAACCAGCAGCGCCCCGAAGTTTTACCCGTGTAAGTCCCGATCCCGTGGGAATTTCAGAATAAAAAGTAGCCTATATGTTAATCCAGGTCTCCAGCTACATACCAAGTTTCATTGCATCCATCTATCCATCCATTCATCCAAACTTTCACATTTATAATGTTAGTGGGATTACGAATTCCGGTTGTCAATACATTTATTAAGGTAACAATAAATAAAGATTTCCAATTGATATAGACTTGCTCTTTCAGGTGACTTGTCGACCTTAGAATTATCGAGCATAGGTAAGCTACTTTCTTGTACCAGTTTGGTATTCTTTTTAAAAAGTTCAGATCAGTTTCCATAAGAATATACCTACCTAAAGCAGCCTGTACCTGAACGTATCTGGTACTATCCCACTAATATTATAAACGTGAAAGTTTGTGAGGATGTGTGTGTTTGGATGTTTGTTACTCTTTCACGCCAAAACTACTAAACCGATTGCGATAAAACTTGGTATGTACATAGCTAGAGACCTGGATTAACATGTAGGCTACTTTTTATCCCGATATTCAAACGGGATCGGGACTTACGCGGGTGAAGCCGCGGGGCGCTGCTAGTTGAAAATAATCGTCTGCTGGGTCCGCAACTAAACGAAATCCTAAAATTAATGGTTTAGAAAGCAGTATTTGTATGTGTACTTTAACATTTCGTGCGAGCAAAGCCCTGAGGATATTTATGTACCCCATACATATTTAAATCCATGGGAAGCAGCCGTCAACTGAAGGGCAACTCAAGCCGATTGTTAAATATAATTATGTTCAGGATCGCATGCGAGCCTTAAACCAGCGAATATTATTATACTTTTCGTGGTAATTTAGGCTAAAATACGTACGTTAACTTGCTGAAGGATTTACATGTGAAATGTCTTGACCCTGACCTTTTGTGACTGGTATATCGTAGTGGCTTTATTAACAGACTAGCTGCGCCCGGCGGTTTCACCCGCGTAAGTTCCGGTGCCGTGGGAATATCGGGATTAAAAGTAGTCTATATGTGTTAATTCAGGTCTCCAGCTATTTACATACCAAGTCTCATTGCAATCGGTTCAGTAGGTTTTGCGTGAAAGGGAACAAACATCCATACATAAGATATAATATTATACAAATCAAGGGGTTATTTTCTAATCTCTCAATACTATTTTTTGTAGTTCCTTTGCTATAAATATCCACTTTGTTACTAAGCTTCATAACATAATAATTTAATCCCGTGGACAATATACTCGTACCACAGACAAGTTTTTACTTCGCAAACGTTACTTCCTACTAATATTATAAACGTGAAAGTTTGTGAGGATGTATGGATGTTTGTATGGATGTTCGTTACTCTTTCACGCCAAAACTACTGAACCGATTGCGATGAAACTTGGTATGTAGATAGCTGAAGACCTGGATTAACATATAGGCTACTTTTATCCCGATATTCCCACGGGGTCTCGGACTTACGCGGGTGAAACCGAGGGGCGCTGCTAGTTAAGGAATAAAATTTTTCTCTTACTTCGTAATTCGTACTTTATTACTTGCAGAACTGCTTTGAGCTTAGATTTGACTGTAAATGGAATAACTAACTTATTACTATCTGCTTTTAAGACACTGGTAAAGGAACATTACCTGGGTGATATCAACATATCGCACTGATATTAAGAGACTGTATCAACTCAAAATAGGGTAAATTTGAGATAATTCATTTTTCATACGTAAATATCAATTCCCCACGCGTCAATAAATATAAAATAATAATAATAAATTGTAATAAGCCAAATTTTTAAACAAAACAAAAAATTATTCATATTTTTTTTTATTTGTTCAGACAAGAGAGTATTAACTCAAAAATTGAAAATAACTTGATAACCTGCAATCATTTAAATAATTTATTAATACAGAAATCCCTTAATTTTATCAATAATCTATATACAGTGTTCACTTTTTATAATCTTTAACAGGAAGCGACTAATCAGTTTTCTGTCGTTTCTGAAAAAAGCTACAGTTTGAGTTTATACACTCTTGTAATAGCAGTGATTATCATAATTGCCTATTTGCATATTTGTATGTTTTATATCCCTATACTTATATTTGTCTATTGCTCCTTGCATGTGTATTCTTACACTATATGTAAGATACTGTATGTTTATATAAATTGTATAATAAACCTACTGAGCGTACAGCATACTCCTTTAAATTTCCTATGCTCGCTCCATCCCATGGTTGCCTGGAAGAGATTACCTCAGTGCGATAAGGCCGCCAATGGTATACTATAAGCCAACCAACATTACTGTGCTCCTACTCTTTCAAATTATTTTGGTGTACAATGAAGAGATATATTATTATCTATTATAAAAACTTTTTGTTGAATTTTAAAATAATCGTCAACGCATGCATGAAATGTGTTCAAAATAATATAAGTAAATAATTTTAATAAAATATGTCACTAAAATACTTAAACAATTATAAATTATTGTGGCACCATCTATATCTGCAAAGGGCGGCTTTCTCGCTACAAGCAATTTTTTTCATACAGGCAAACTTTGGATGGATAAAAAATTAGATGAGTTGAAGAGATACTTTTCCTCTCACTGCTCCAAAATTTAAAGATCAAGACGAGTGGACTTACGAGACGAATAGTCGATTCATTCCTAAGATACTAAAACGAAAACCTGACCTAAAGCTACGTCAAAATGTAACTTTTTTGAAAGGTTAATAAAGAAAACCTTAAAGGTTATAGGGAAGATTTTTTTTTTTTTAAAGTCTTGAAGGAAATAATACCACTAATAAGTAAAGAAGCCGTTAAAAATACGAAGAAGCCATTCGTACTTTTAACGTTAATAGATATTAAACGTGTGCGTAGCGGGCAGGAGTTAGTTGAAGGCCAGTAGAAATAAGAACACGTCGAAAGGTATGGCGGCTCCTATTACCCAAATCATCCATGTCCAAAAAAAAAAACTACTAACATCTAGCATAAGTAATAATTATAATATAGATACTAACAAACTAACACAATAAAAAACTAAAATGTGTAATAAGAAGCTTTTTATTTATTACACATTTATCTTTCTACTAAATAAACGGCACATTCCCTTTGTTCCTGAAGGAAAAAGTGTAGGTAGTCGATATGTTATGTATTATGGACTAACGTTTTTTCCATCCAAATATACTTCATCATCTGCCTACTCTTGTCCCAATTTTATTTGAGGTCGGTGCAATCTTGTATTCTTCCATTCTACTCTAGCGTTCGTCATTTCACTGCTTCCTCCCTTTCTAGCCATATTTTCTTTTATACATTCCATCCATCTTTTCTTTGACCGTCCACTACTCTTGTACCTACCCGTCCACTACCATACTTACATAAAACTGTCTTCACCACATTTTGCTCATCTCTCCGCATCACATATGTCCATGCCTTGAAAATCTATGGCTCCTTATCTTTTCATCCTCTGGTGCTACTTTCAGGCTCGCTCTTAATATGTTCATCTCTCACCTTGTCCATCCTAGTCACATCACACATCCACTCCTTCCATATATAGTTAAAAATACTAATGCAATTGAAAGCAAAACGTCAAGATTCGTCCCTTCAAAAAAATAGGCAGCCATGGAACTGCCGACATAAGTGAAAACTAAAACGAAACTACGAACTTAAAACGTCACATTAGCAGGTTGGTGACATTAATTAATAAGGAGCAGCTGATAGAACTCAATGTTTAGATTAGCGCCCTCTAGTGGGTCTATATATGTATTATTAGCGTGACGGTCACGGTGAGTTCAGTGCTTTTTCCCCATAGCAAAAGTGCACACACGTGCCTAAAGAAGTTTTCATTACAAAAAACTAGAAAAATAATTACCAAGATGCACGGTATGGACCGTGACGTTGATGGAATTATTTTTGCACACACGAACGAACGGTCATATCAAAAGTTTTATTTATTTACATAGACGCACACTCGCTCATATTTTATTACGCCTATATTTCTTAGCCCATAGACGGATCATAAATCGAAATACTGGATAATACGACCACATTATGATGAACGATATATTATTCACTAATATGTAGCTAAAATGATCTTCTTTATTTAACCGTATTGTACCTGCGTGAACGTAGGCGAATGACACATTCATGATTGACAGTACAAACGAAGATTGTGTAATAAATGCTAAATATACAACTATGCAAACATTCATTTGGAACATTCCACGAATAACAAGACGCCGCATAGGGCTACTCTCTCCCTCTATCTGGGTCAATCTGGGACTACTTTCCTATAGTCCAACCGCGGTGGTCTGTTGATTGGGCCAAAGGGATTTACATATGCCACTGGTCAATCTCATATCATAGCAATCGTTGGTTTATGGCAAATTTAAAAATACTTAAATTAGGAATAAAATTATTATGAAAAAGATATTACCAGGGTAGTTTAATTAAACAAGAAGTCTTACGTGTAAATACAGTATTTAGTTTGAATGAAACATACAACTTTAAAACACCTCCCCGGTGTTAAAACTCTCCTGGTACTTGAAACGAAGATGGCTATTGAATTTGGTGTAAGAACTAATTGAAAATGTGTTTGTATAAAAAAGAAAGAAGAAAGAATATTTTTTTCTTACTTATTAGAAGAATCTTTAGTCTTACACATCGCAATATCTATGTAAATAGAAATAAGTAAGTAGTTACAAGAAACGTCATAATAATTTACATCGAGGTGCGATAACATTGCAAAAAGAAATACATTTATTTTATAAATAGCTACGCCCCGCAGTTTCACACGCGTAAGTATCGGTACCGTGGGAATATCGGGATAAAAATAGCCTATGTGTTAATCTAGGTCTCCAACTATCTACATACCAAGTTTCATCGCAATCGGATCAGTAGTTTTTGCGTGAAAGAGTAACAAACATCCATACATCCATACATCCTCACAAACTTTCACGTTTATAATATTAGTAGGAAGTAGGATGTGACAACTCACTAGCTTCCTTGATGGCAACGATTCGTAACAATTCGCTAGATTAAATTATAAAACCAAGTAGTTTAAATCTGTATCTGGCTCAAAAATATATCCAGACTGTAAAGTTTTGGACAAATAAATAAATACTCAAGACTTAAGAGGCATCAACCCCTATGATTAGAAAGTACCTTCCTTCTATACATTAGCCCAATATTTCGAAGGAGACATCACCACTAATCAATTTGATTGATTGATTAGCAGTGACGTCCACTCCTGAAACTAAAATACGGACTAATTTATCTAATGGTTGAATACTCAAACGGTGCTCATTTAAGGGACTTTGTTATGTCTCTTTCTGTCGCTGTGTCTCACTTTAAAGTGCCAGGAAAAGCAAAAGACTTAACGACGTCTCACAATTGAGAGCCATTTAAGTATATATGTGCATAAGTATACACCAAATACATAATTATGTATGTACATATAGCTACATGGTGTACAACATAGGTAATTTTTATATTTCCTGGATCGATACAGAGTTTCGAAATAGCCGAGCAACTGTATACATTTTACACAACTACATTAAGTATGTAGGTACTGGATTTCCTAGCAAGCAGTTTAAGTCTGAGTATACATTATTGTATAGTAGTTTCAAATAGGAAGCGCGTATATCGTTTGCATCAGAAAATATTACATTTTAAACAAGATTACGAGTTTCTAGCGGGTTAGCGATAAATATGAAACATATGGTATAATTCCGGAATGGATTTTAAAGATATTTTTTAGATAAAGAATCCTTTTGATTTAGAAACAAGTCGGGTTTCTCAAAATACGCCAGTCAAGAATGTAGTATGTACTGTTTTTGTAACAATACAGAGAATGGGTTTAATTTATGACATTTTGTATATTGAGAATTTTTCGTCGAGTTTCCTGACTTGCGAGCCTCGCCGCGAGGTTAAACGTCTGGCGTATAATATAATTATATATTTTGTGTTACGTACTTCAAAGAGAAATCATTCTATTATACATTAAAAGTTGTCATTTTTATCAAGATATTTGTTTAACGCCGCTGATAGGTATATTAATATATTAATTGGTTTGAACCGTTCAATCTAGGTTATGGGTGGATTAACTTTGGCACGAAGGCGGTTTCACCACTAGTTAGATTGATTTTAATTTTATCCCCCCAACCCCCACAATTAGGTAGGTGGTTCAGATTATCACAGGTATAATTTCATTCAAAATTATTACATAAAAGACAGTTAGGTAACTTTACTAGTCCACATATACATTGAGTAAGATAGTAATCTTGTCTGCGATAAAATTCAAGCGAGCATGGAGTCATGTTGTAAACCAACCATCTCTATAGCTTGCGACTTCCTGGCGACCATCATATTACGCAATGTTTTGCTTGTGATGAAGTCATGTAGCTCAGTTGAACAACTGCTTTAAACATTTTAAGCTCAAATAGATAACAGTTCTTTAAGCTTAATTTCCATACCATGATTAATATATTTTTTTCATAATTTTTACTTTTTTATTTTTTTTAATACGTTGGAACCCTGCCTCCTGTGGTAGGTGATAACCTGTGTTACAGGAGACAGTGTCTTCATCCATTTTGTTATATAAGCTATACAATAAAAATACAGTTAAGAATGTGTATGCGTGCGTGCGTGTGCTTGTGTGTGTGTGTGTGTGTGTGTGTGTGTGTGTGTGTTTGTGTGTGTGTTCATTCTAACGTTACTCCTTATAAGACTAGCTATCTGCCAGTGAAAATCGGTCCACCCAATCCGAAGATTAGCCGAAACAGACAAACTGATTTTTAAGCATGTATCGTGCAAATAACTGTACGAGTTAAAGAAAAACTATTATTTTGACATTACAAACAGACACTACAATTTAATTTATTTGTATTGATGATTAATTGCACTATTATAAATACACCGATACAAACAGTTGTAAACATAGAGCAAATTAATTTATGTTGTAAACGAGCATTATGTAAAAACTATCCTTACTGTGTGTGCCAGCGTGTGTGTTCCACGTTTTACATTAGTACTTTAGTGGTATTCTGTCGCGATGCTTTTTAACTTTAACCCCGGCTAGTATGACCATTTAATTAATAAACCCCTAAACCTCCTTGATCTGTCAAGAAGCCTTTTAGAAGATATCAGGTTTAAATATGTGTCGGGTTTTTACTTTGATAGTTACTTTTATCTGTTAATAAAGTATTGACGAGCTTTAGCACTATCAAGGTAAAAAATATCCTCAACGCTAAGCATAAATTTTCCTACTTATTCAACAAACAATACCATGCTTTAACCCAGTATAAAACTAGGATATAACAGAGTTACATAGTGCCAATATACCGGGAGTATGTCGATTTGTGGTGCATCAAACGAGGGGGATAAAGGGGACTTTTTATTAACCCCTCGTCTCCGATCCCGTTAATTTCACGAGCGTAATTCGACAGGTCGTCACGTAACACTTTGTTAGTAAATATTATCTACAAGTGTCTACAATAAGTGCTATACCTACGATAGAAAACAGAAAAGCTGATGATACTTTTCTTTTTTATGATATGGAAAATCGCACACGTCATCACCTCACCGGGGCTAATGGTGAAGTGGTATATTGATATAAAACCGACTAAAACTATATGGGTCGTGTTACACGTGAGTAGATTTAAGGGACTCCAGTATAACGTAAAGAGAAAGTCCCTGGTAACCCTGGCAGACCTTGGCCGGCTCAGTTAGGAACGCGAAATTATTTTCAGAATGTAAATCGAGCAATCTTTGGCACAGTGATCCTCACGATTTTTGAACGCATGTGTCATGTTATTTTGTTTACCTTGATAATTTATCAGACCATTCAACTAAGACGGACTAAATTAACAGAGTAGGTACAAAATTGAAAGTATACTTGGAAATATAATATATAACTATAATCTACTAGGACTACCTAACCTACTAGCCGCGGTTTCACTCGCCTAAGTCCCGATCCCGTGGAAATATCGGGATAAAAAGTAGCCTATATATTAATCCAGGTCTCCAGCTATCTACATACCAAGTTTCATCGCAATCGGTTCAGTAGTTTTGGCGTGAAAGAGTAACAAACATCCATACATTCATACATCCTCACAAACTTTCACGTTTATAATATTAGTAGGAAGTAGGATAATAGTAGGTTAATATTATGAAGCTACAGGTTATGTTTGCTTGTTTGAATGAGCTTATTTATAGCAGTGGAGAACTGACTGTAAACGCAGGTGAAACTAAAGAGTGCAGCTAGTAATCTAACTAGAGATCGCATGGCGGACGAATTTCGACTATTTTGAATGCCTTGTTTTATTTCCTTGCCCAGTATAACTTGACCTGTTATTAATTAGACTTGTGTACTATGACAAGTCAAAATATATACTAGACCCCTATATGTATCCGATTTTACACATTTAGCACATATTGTTTAAAAAAAATATTACTGCCCTTCTGTCTGTGCGCGTTTTATTTTTAAATTGTTTACAAAGAATTCTCCTCGCGTATTAATATAATAATAATAACTCCACACATCTCACACACGGCCGTCTGGTCCCAAACTAGGCAAAGCCTGTACTATGGTAACCAGACTGCTGATAAACATACTTATATATTTCTAAATACATACATATTATAGATAAATTAGACATAGAACAAATGATCGTGCTCATCACACAATTATTTGTCCTGGGTGGGAATCAAACCCACGACATCTGGCTTAGCAGTCAGGGTCACTAACCACTAGACCAACAGGCCTAGTATATCTAGATATATATTGTACTAATAATACATAATATAATAAAGCTGAAGTGATTGTTGGTATTTTATAAATGCGCTAATATATTATAAACGTGAAAGTTTGTGAGAATGTATGGATGTATGTGTGTGGATGTATGGATGTATGGATGTGTGGATGTATGGATGTATGGATGTTTGTTACTCTTTCACGCAAAAACTATTGATCCGATTGCGATGAAACTTGGTATGTAGATAGTTGGACACCTAGATTAACACATAGGCTACTTTTTATCCCGATATTCCCACGGTACCGGGACTTACGCGGGTGAAACCGCGGGCGCAGCTAGTCAGTAATAAATTACAAGCGGATACAAGCCATCTACTTAATGTGATATTGATTGTGGTGGAAGTTTGATTGGTTATCCAACGATGGCTCTAATAATAGATGCCAGTGAAAATTAGCTAATTGTTTACATTTACTTCTAACTGGCGAAATCAAGATTTTACAGAAACTGGAAAAAACTTATTAGTGATATTAGAAATGAAAGTGATTTAATATATCCGTGGCTGGCGTGAATATATTAAAAATGGCCACCCTGACAAATAGACATTGACATGTCTAAAATTGGTATTTGTCAGGGTGGCCATTTTTAGTTTTTAACGGTTATATGTTGAGATTTAAAATAACGAATATTATTTTGGTGAGTGAGTGTAAGTTGATATAAGAAAATATCAATGTTCATTCACAAAAGCATGTGTATCGTTAATTTGACATGAGGTTTTGTCAAGTTAGACATGTTAAAATGCGAGATGTCAACATATCCAAAGTCCAAGGTCGATTGCTCCAAAATTTATGTATATTTGAAACTGTAATTTTTTTTCATATAAATTCCTAATGCGTAGGAAGTCTTACGCCAATAAAAAAAACATGGAAGTCGACCTCATGTCAATGTGTTCACGCCAACCACGGATATTTATATGTAGGTATATTATGAATAATAATATAGCCTATGCTTTAATTTTGCTTATAGCGAAGTGTATTAAGAACGTTAGCTTAGTTGGTAGTTATTTTCACATTTATATTTAATGCTGTTACAACTAAAAATGGAGCTGGAAGGTTTTATTATAAGTAAATAAAACATGCGAATAGTGGCTTCCAACCTAAAAAGCTAAAAAAGTAGGTATTTAGCTTTTTAGGTGATTTATTCTTTCGATATGGTCCAATACTGTAGTCTGTCTGTCTGTGACCGTCAAGTCGAACAACTTTCTCTTTATTAAACGTCAAAACCGTTCATTCGGTAAATACATGTATGGCAATACTTGTGACAACTTGTGACGTCATATTTTGTTATCGACCAATCATTAACCTTTAATTGCTAGTTTTACTATTAAAAAGAAATAGCAAACTAAAACTATACTAATCATTTTAAATAAAACACGAAATTGCATGTGGAATGTTATATAATATAAACTAGCTTATCCCCGCGGCTTTGCTCAAGTCAAATGTATTTTTGTTTAACCCTCGGGAACATTACATTTTTTTGTGATATTAAAATTTTGTGGTTATAATATTAAAATTTGTGATTATAAATTGAGATAAAAACTATCCTATCTCTTTAGTTGGACCAAACAGCACACAGTATGCAAATTTCATTAAAATCGGTTCATTAGTTTAGGAGTTCGTCGCGGACAAACAACGTGACACGATTTTATATTTAAAGATTTATTTTAACCGTAGAGAAACACCATATTGTCCTATGAATGAACAATTTGCACCATATGATATTCTGTCAACTAACGTAAGTTACGTTAATCAAGTTCTCAAAGCTCCAGTTTTTCTGTGCAAACTATAAAATATCACTGACGCTGCTATCCACAATCCACTTCACACGATCATAATAGCCACTTGTCTGATGGCCATGAGAGCACCCAAGAATATTGTCAGGCATCAGCTATATTCGTTGAACAATCCTTCAGAGAGTTGAATCAAAACCTGACAAGTGGAGTCGTCTGTCATTTGATGTCTGCATGCAAAACAAAGTCCCTATCCGCGTCTGTCTGTTCGCGATAAACTGAAAAACTACTGCTCGGATTTTTATGCGCTTTACACCAGTAGATAGAATGATTCACGAGGAAGGTTTAGGTGTATAATATGTTAAGGTTTTGTGTAAATTGTTTGAAATATGATGATTGTTGAAGATGTCTCTGCTACCCGTGCGAAGCCGAGGCGGGTTACTTGTGGAATACATAACAGTTGGAGTACTGGAGGTTTATCTCTCTCTCTCTCTCTCTCTCTCCCTCTCTCTCTCCCTCTCACCCTACCCCTCCCTCTCTCTCCCCTCTCTCTTTTTCTATATATATTTGTCATTTCTAGACGCTGTACAGTATATATTCCATATACATATTTATATAACATTAAGTTATATACACATACATACTTACATGCGTCTTTCTTTAGGAGTAAACTCCAATAAAGCACAAAGAGCACAACAAAGCGTTGGTGCGACCAGCCCCATACAGAAAATACTACAAAATCAAGGAACCTGAATAATAAGAATAAGATTTTTTAAGAAAATAGTAATACACATACAGACTGACAAAATCTAAATCGTAAAGACCTGTAATATATACGATCGTTAGGTCAATGATTACCTACTTACTATACATAGCAGTTGCAGTATGATTACTTTATTAGTATCAAGTTGATAAATACGTCGTGTATGGCTTATAGATAAGCTATATTAAAATTAGTATAAACGTCGTCAATCAATGTCACAATCACGCATACATATCTCTGTTAAATCGCTGAAACTGACGAAACGAATCTATAACATTGCTATGTAATACTTTTTCTTTTTAAAAGTGGGGTTGGGGGCAGGAGGGTGAAAAATACTTTACGTCCTATTCTCATACCTACCAAATATACAAAGAAAAAACATTAAAATCGGTCGAGTCGTTTCGGAGGAGTTCGATCATAAACACCGAGACACGAAGTTTTTATATATTAGAAGAAGGTAATTGTTTATTTGTTAGTTTGCATTCAGGTTTTACTAGCCCGATTAAAATTTTTTTTTGCCTATAGATTACAAAACATCATTTCGCCTTATACGAGTGCAGTAGTAGCCAGTAGCCGTACTAAAGCGTAAATAGTTCTTCAAACTTCAATTTTGTTTAAGCACCAAAGGACGAATACTAAGAGGTCGCATGCACTCTCTAACCTAAACTTGCAGGTCCGTGTACACATCCTTACGTAGTGAGCTGGTGAGCGACGATCAGAGGAAGAAAACACTGCAAATCCTGTGCTCTCACGAAGCTTTGGCGACCTAACCAGCAGTAATACTAGAAGTGGGCTAATGGTGCTTTCAAACTGCTGTAGGGTAGCGATTCTTCAAATCGGATGCAGTTTCAATACGATTATAAATTGACTATGCCTGTGTGGAGGACACGGTGTTGTCCCTCCAACACAAAGGGAGGATCCTACGACTAGGCGAGGTGGCTATGCCTGGCCGCGGCCTAACGGTTGATGTTGTGAAGTTGAAGTTATACGTATACTAATCATCGCGAGAACTTTTATTGCACGATGCAGGATTAGTAGTTACTCCGTAGTTCCGCTAAATGACATTGAAGTATCTTTTTCGCTGTATGGGGATCTCGTCACACCTGCAATCCTGGCTAGAGAATATAATTCTAAGCTAGACTTTAACTTTTTTTTTAAGACAAGGACAACAGCTAATATTCTGATATGCAAGATAACAAAACACGTTGACTCCGTTGAAGTAAATTCAGTTTTCTAAGTGATTTATCAAGATAAGTCAATTTTACACTCGAAACGATTGATAAGCAACAAATACTAATGTTATCTAAACATTTGCAATCAAAACAGCCCAATTTATACTGATACAATTGTAATGTTCACAATATCGCATACCAATAAAGCAAAAGTATTCAAACACTTTACCACTTGTATGACAGGTAAAGATATTGATGAATTAACGTTGATAAATAACATGTTATTGTTGTTTGGTGCCGAATCAAAATTAGTTTATATAAATTTGATAGTTTATAAATCACTACATATTATAAAACAAAGTCCCCGTCTGTCTGTTCGCAATAAACTGAAAAAATACTGAACAGATTTTCATGCGGTTTTCTCTAATAGACATAGTGATTCATGAGAATGGTTTAAGTGTATAATTTGTACCCGTGCGAAGCCGGGGCGGGTTGCTAGTAATAATATCAATACTCAAGACTTAAAAGGTTTATTTATTTTTTGCTTTTTAGTTCTTGTCGTTAAATTTTTTGTTAAAAAGTTTTTTGTATACTTAAATTACGTATAACTTGCAGCTATCTTTAAATCCTTTTTATGATACATAATACATTGGAAGTTCTCAATTTTGCCTCTGCAGCCATTCCCTAGGTGCTGCAATATCGTGTCAAATCCCTTGTGTCTATAGATGTTATTGCTGTACGCGAATGGCATCCAGAACAGTCCAGAGCGCAGTACGTCCTGAACGAGTGCGCCTTGGTCTGTACACTGGCCTTAAAAACTATTATACCTTAAGCTATGTTTAGATGACACGCGTTGAGCGCGCGATTTGCAAGTAGAATTTTGTTCAAGCGCTCGCCTTGGGTCGTCCATTAATCACGAGATGTTTTTAAGCAACTTTTTCACCCTCCCCCCCTCCCTCCTGGTGATACGTGGTGATGTTTTAGATTACACCCCTCCCCCTCAGCCAAAATGATGTGTATTTTTTTGTTCAAAATATATTAAATGTTTTCAGATATTATAGCGTGTTCTACGAAAAAATAAATACACGTGTTGTGATATTTTGCGTCTTTTTCTAGCACCCCCAATTTGAGCATTACGTAATAAATGGACCATGTAAAGTAAAATAACAACGCAAGCTTCACGTGCGTTTAACGCCTGTCATGTGAACGTACTCTTAGTATAGATAATAACATGAGTATCCGCGGTTTAATTAAAAATAATAATTACTTTATACCTATCAGACTTATCAGTTCCGTTTCCACTTATCTATAAAACCTATATAGGCAAGTGGAGTCTTAGGACTTCGGCCTGATGGCGGCCTTGAAATCTACACTAATATTATGTTGAAGAGTTTGGTTGTTTGTTTGGTTGAACGCGCTAATCACATGAACTACTGGTTCGAATTGAAAAATTATTTTAGTTTTGGATAGCCCATTTATCGAGGAAGGCTATAACATCACGCTACGACCTATAGGAGCAGCAATGAAAATTTTTCCAAAAACGAGGAAAATTTACAAACGCAGACGAAGTTGCGTGGGTCAGCTAGTCTAATATGTAACTGATAGCTATCTGAATCTCGCTGAAACAAAACTTGGTTAATTTATGCAAAACTTTTATTTTGCTTGCGTAAATATGAACTTAATATACACTTACATTTCTATACATTCTATTTAATTCATAAACCCCACGTTACCTGGTATTTATAATGTATGTTATCTATACATATGTGTATATGTATAATATAATATATATAATGTGTCTATACAGAACAAAACTTTTAATTATGTCCCAATTTTTACTTTGTTTTAGGCTTGAACTTTAGTTTATAGAAATATAAAGCTATGTATACAAATTAAATTATAATATTTAATGTAAATTAAAAAGTTATCTATCTATCTTATCTCAAAGAACCCATTAAGTTTCCT
Organism: Callimorpha dominula; assembly: GCA_949752705.1. Taxonomy (NCBI): domain Eukaryota; kingdom Metazoa; phylum Arthropoda; class Insecta; order Lepidoptera; family Erebidae; genus Callimorpha; species Callimorpha dominula. The sequence continues at coordinate 20,010,237 of OX457003.1, read as the reverse complement.
CATAACACACTTAAAATAATAACAGTCACAAGAAAAGTTGATACTAAAAATGCCCGTGTATTCCACCAAAATTTACGATTAGTCATTTACTGTGAAAGCACTTCGTTTATGGAATGTATTGCCAGTTGCTATTAATCAATAGATTCGTTTCGCATTCCTCTGTCTACAAAATTACGACATTTACGTTGATTAATACGCATTTTATTACCCGTGAGTTTAAACTAATTTTATTACATAAAGCGTTTAATTTAATGTTTAAAAACTCAAACGCTCCCTTTATTCCGAAGTAGCGTAAATGGCCACGATTCGCCAACCACAAATTTTGGCAACCTTAGTAGCCTAAATATAAAAAAGTAGTACATAGCTTCCTTAAACCATTTTCCTTGACCTCATAACTCGTTTCATTTCATATATAAATGTCACGTATGTCACTTAAGGTCACACTTCCAAGACCTGAGTCACGACAATTCTAGGATAATTCTAAGTGTGAAATTGACTGGCCTGTTGGACTAGTGGTTAGTGACTCTGACTGCTACGCACCAGATCGTGGGTTCGATTCCCACCCGAGTCTGGATGCTCTTTGTGTCCGTTGTTTGTAAAGTCCCCCGCGACACAGGAGATATTCCTAATGCGGGAGTTGTCTCTTTTAATAAAAAAAAGTCAGATTAGATGAGGGCTTATAATTGTATGAAAATCGTACCTCTCATGGATTAAATTAATTCTCTCTGCAAAAGGAATATATATATATTTAAAGACTATTGCATAACTGAATGTCCCCTTTCAAGTATAGAATGAAAGTTATTTTATTCTGTGAAAAGTTTAATTTAGTTTCTATTTGTATCTACATATTCTACGTGAATCTTACTTTCTAACTATTACTCTGAGCAATAGTGTTATAAGTTAATATTTTTTTTTAAGTTAGTATAGACATTAGAAAGCCACAACCTGTCTATAAGTCGACATAAAAAGTTGATCGTGCGAGACCACGCAAACTTGAAATTACCTGAAAGGCGAACACGATGTATCCAGTCACGTGCGACTCGTGGAGTACATCGTGCATGGACCGCAGTGTTGATCCAAGGTAGACGTTGATGACCTGCGCTGGCAGAAGACCCAGCATTGTCGCTAGATGGTAGCCGCAACCACTGACATCGCTTACCTGTAGACAATAACCATAAAATTAATCTATTGAAAAGTATAAGGCGACTAAACCAGCGTCAGGCTTAGGCCGACACGAAGCTTTTGTGATGAGATTACCTGACCAGACCAAAGCAACATACTGAATAAGTGGTATATTAGATCGATTGAGACGTGATCGCCTTTCATGTCGACATTCTCCTAGAGGCTGCAAGAAAAATGTATGGCTAAAAAAGGAAGTATTTCAGCTTGGCCTACGAGGTTGTCGATATCTGGATTCGGCTATCATTGCACTGATAGTCATTTCAGCGCATGGGTTGATAGGTAAAAGCCATGACTAATACCTTCAGAGGCTCACATTAGGCGGCTGAATTAAGGGCCTGATACTACAGAAGGCAGTGCTCTTCGATACGGCACGCATCGGAGGAGGATTTGTCTCTGGAACCGGTCCAGCTACCGGTAACATATGGACAACCTATAAGTTTATAAGTATTTAATTACTAACAGTTCATATTTATATTTTTTGCGTGGAACCCTAATTCTTTTTCCAAAATAAAAGTAGCCTAAGTTACTCCTTATAACACCAGCTATCTGCCAGTGAAAGTCCCGTGTCCCGCCAGTGAAACCGGTTAACCCATTCCGGAAATTAGCCGCAACAACCAGACAGACAAAGGTTTTAAAAACTGATTTTTTGGCATAGGTATCCTGCAAATACTGTATGAGCTTAAAAATATTTAGGTGAAGAAATGTTTAAAGTGTTTGTGAATACATATTTGACAAATACCGTAGGAGTAACATAGGTAGGTAATCAAGAATTGACCAATTTAGAGGTTGTTCGTGAAGATCATAGGTAATTTCTTTTGTTAACTTTTTTAACTACGCTAGGCGATCTGTTATCGGCGACATTGATGACGTCAACCCGTTTTTATATTGATATACATACTTATGTGTGCTTCATCTCAAAACGACACAAAGATGAACATTACGGCATTTCCCTTACAACTGTGTATGGAGTACTCTAGAGTAGACAGATGTTCAATTAGAAACTCTGTTGCAAATAGCCACCACAGTAAAATAAAGTGCTGTTCCATTTCTTGTCTGTTTCATCAAATGCCAAACGAGTTAAACTTCAGCCTGTTTTCCCAGATATTACAAAGCTATTATTAACATTTGCGTGCTACAATACATTCCGTGGGTTTATGTAAAGAAATAATAGAAAACTGGAACACGTCAATCTCATTAGCATTAGCGAGTACAATAAAGTGGTGTGCGGTAGCTGACAATAAAATTATATTTTACTAGCAGCGCCCCGCGGTTTCACCCTCGTAAGTCCCGATCCCGTGGGTATATCGGGATAAAAAGTAGGTAGCCTATGTGTTAATCCAAGTCTCCAGCTATCTACATACCAAGTTTCATCGCAATCCGTTCAGTAGTTTTGGCGTGAAAGAGAAACAAACATCCATCTATACATCCTCACAAACTTTCACGTTTATAATATTAGTAGGATTGTTGTTTGCTAAGCACGAAATCACGACATGAAATCACGACATGTACAATGCTACAAATGCTTTTGTAAATCAACACCGCCGCGAATCGTAAATTAAACAACAGTTTTCAAGTATTTAAATTTGGAACAAATTCAAAAAATATTTGTTGTAACCACGCGATGGAATGGGTAAAACTTATAGGAGGTTTTATGTTCAGTTAAAATATAGATTCAGACTTTTTAGTGTTTTAAAAATGTCGAATGATAGTCCTTTGGATGAGATCACCAAACGAAACAGAAAGAATGTTCGATTATTTTTCTTGTGTAGAACGATGGCCTTGGAGACGCCACTGGCGACATGAATGCGTTCCAAATAGGCCAATTACTCCGCATGATGAAAATATGTGGAGTAAACATGAGTTGTGTGAACGTATTTTGTAAAGAAACAAGAATGTTTTAGGCAGGTACAAATGATAAAGTTACAAAAAGGCCATTTGATTTGACACTAAAAGTTTTGAGAGACTTATAAAAGATGCCCGGCTTCACAAGGATATCTAGTGAAATATGTTTACAGGCATCGGAAACCAAGACGTGCAGTGTACTTTAGAGGTGATGTTTTATTAATACATAAAAAGATAGTGAAATGCGTCAAACGTACACTTAATAAGGACTGGCAGCAAGTATGGCCAGAATTGCCCATCACATTTCCTAATAAGAAGTCAACAGGAAGTATGGGCAATTGCGCAATATCGATACACTAGATCAATATCAAAGGCCTTGAAAATAAGGTTGTTAGAGATTACAAATTGTTTAATAAAAATAGTTTTGATAACACTGTTTAGTCTACTGAAGAGGATAAAGCTGAAACTTTGATTAGAAGAGTCTTGTTTTTAGAGTGAAGTAGTTTATAAAGCTGTTACTGTTTTTTTTTACAAATCCATGTATGACTCTTAATTAGTGATAATACCTACCATATAGGCTATTGTTTATTAACATATCTTAAAACTATGTTGAAACACAGTTTTCAGATGTGTGAAATGTCAATCTGACCTAGCAAGTATTGGTTGGTAGTACCTGGAGAGGGGTTTGTAGGTTTACAAACACTGGAATGCACAATACTTTTAAATTGTGTCTCCTATAAAATTAATTATTATATTTAATTTATTATTTGACAGTAGCTCTACACAACACAATTCCTGCCGGTTGTTCTTGAACTGTTCATTAACATTAATTCAAATTAATGAATAACGAATTTTATAATCAAATCCGTGTCCTTAAATTCCTACTCAAAATATTTTTAGAGTTTTCCTCGTTCAAGCGTATTTGAGCTTCACCGATATATTTAGAGTGTTATTATTACTGTATAATGTAATGAAACTGCGTTTCAGGGTAATGCTATGTACATATTCCTTGAAGCAAAATAACAGTTTTACCAGTTTCGGGCCGGGTATATTTGGCACGGCCAATGTTTACACAGTTTTCGTCAATAAGATTTTTTTACAGACAGAGTTTTTTAAATAATCAAAAAATGCTCGTGCTCGCTACATCACTATAGCTATGATTTCTACTATAAATAAGAATTCTATACAGAGATAGGTGAGGTTCTTGGCGGATCATCTGAGGATACTTAGTGCCAGTTAGTGCAGATATAATGTATTGTAGCAGACTTAAAATAATGGTCCTGCGTCAGTTCACATGCAACATCCCAACATAACAGTTACGTCGCCCAGGCATGATCACATAGACTGGTCAGAACGACAACAAAAAAAAAAGTTTAGGATTCCAAATTCAAATTAGGTAGTTTCGATAAATACGATTAATGACATTCACTTTGACCGTTTAGTTTAAAAATCGAAGAGGCAACGCTCGACAAATTAAAATAAAACGATCGTTCACTGCCAGGAGTCATTTCATTCGTGAAATATTTCAACAACGGAGACCGCACTAAAGGACTACGAATCTCGTGCGGTAGTTGCTCAAATAATAAACATAGTGCTTGGCAGTTTACCAAAAAATACGATAGCAAAGTTTACTGCCTGTAACGGATTTTCTGATATGAGAAATGTGAAGGTCTGTCCTTAAATACAATCGTATACAGTTTCTAGTAGACGTTATATATAATCGAACTACCGTTGTTGTAATGACAAACGATAGACGTTTGCTGATTAATCGGTGTCGTTATTGAAGTCAAGACTAGCAACTAGCGCTTTTCTTCCCTACGAAGTTTGTTTTTGATGGACGGATGGAAAAAAAGAATTGGTAGTTGTCTATACTCATCATAAATTATTGGAAATAAATAAAAATACTGTGAAAATTGTAATAAACATAAACATAAAACAATTTATTTCATAAACAATGCACATATTTACAAAAATAGGGAGTCTCCTTTTAAGTAAAAGAATGCCTGTGCCAGGAGACTCCAACTTCTACAGTGTCATGGTTGTGTGTTTAGAAATAAATAAACTACCAACATAATACTACCACTAATAATGACTACAATAATAAGTTATATACGTTGACATACATTGGTTGAGATTTAGATTAGCATTACATTTAAAGTGTACCCTTTATAAAATTATACTATCAGTCCAGTCAGAACCAGTCACATAGAACGCTTTAGTAGCAATTCGACTTCTGTATAGTCTAAGACTGCAAGCCATTTAATTAATGTTTTTTTAACATTTCTTAATGTGAGACTGTACATACTTAATAATTTGTTTTATTGTTTAATTTATTTTGATTTTAACTTGTTTTATAATCTTCAAGCTAACATTAAAATTGAATGTTTTGACAACAGAAAAGCGTGACGTCAGCTTTAGAATGTCATACGTTTTGACGTTTACTAAAAAGATACTGATTTGACTTGACAGCCATCTACCCTCTTGAACAACTGAATAAGCACCAGATCGCTACAGGTTTTAGAAGAAGAAAGTATATTTGTGAAGATCATGGAATAGGGGAGTTGGTTGGCAACGCACACGTGTCACTACTTACGTGTCCTTATCGTCCTTAAAATATCTCTGTTATTACATGCTAGTTAATTAAGTGCTTGACTCTTGACCTTTTTCCTAGTAATGTTTGGTTTCCGTGGTTTATATTTAAGCACGAAAACGGCTTTATCTTCTCTTAAAGCGTCGGCATCGTTAGAACGACTTGACATGACTTATTGAGCGTTGTCATGTCCTGTTTTATGTTAAGATGTCAAAGCGAAATTTAAAGATTATATACGTTCCATGAGGCGTCATCGTTTTGCGTGCTAGATAAATCTAGACAATGACAAGTTTTATGGAGGGTACTTCTTACTCGGGTTCTTTTATTGGCGCTGACGGTTTTTTTTTCTATTTTGAGTCATAACTCATGCCGCGCACTGCGTAAATAGTAAACGCAACATGCCCGGTTATATGGCACACGATCGCACAAATCATAATCATTATCCGATAACACTGTACTAAACTCGGTATACGATTTACAAGTAGGTATACATATAGTGTGAGTTACTGCAGAGTGTTTGTTTACACAGGGTTATTTCCAAGCGCACGCGTTTCAGGTACCGCAGGAATTCCAGATGTTATATTAGTAACGCAAAACCTGGCGCATAACGGTTTCCGAAAATAAATTATTTAAAATTTTCGCGATTTATCCATATGTCTTTAATAACCTTGATGAACCTGGGGAAATTTTGTATAATCTTTAGATTATCCCGACGTTTCAATCGACTTATATTGATAGTGGTCATTGGATAAAAACCGTCTTATTTATCTTGGGACTAGGGCTTACTACCATTCCTTGCCCGGTATTCCACCGTCCAGTGCTTATTTGCCTGAACCAATCACTTCGCTCTCAGAGTACATGTTACACGTTCTGATCATTGTTGTAGGGATTGAATCCGGAAAACTGGATGCACCAATGTGGTGGATCCGGTATCATTAGATTCAACTGGATCGGGTACAATTTTATAGGGTCCGGTCATTCGGCTCAATAAACGACTCCAATTTTTTGGAGATTACCGCACCCTGCACCCCGCCCGACCTTACTTCACATTAGGAGTGCGAGTCCACAACCGACAAATATAGAAGTTGAAAGGGCCTTTGTAGTCATTGGCTATATTGTTTGTAATTGTCTAAGAACTCGATTGCCAAATCATTATACCTTCCAAAAAATTATAATTTGATGTTATTTAAGTAATGTTATCTTAAATAATTATTAAAGAAAGAAAATCAAATAGGTCATCAATTTAAGTAATATATTTATTAATTAACTTACATAAGTAACGCAATGTTAATTTTTACTCGAACGTCATGCTTGAACTGCAAAAATACTGAACTTAAAAGGAAGTATATTACTAATACGTAATACGCTAATACGGACCCTAAGATTTAACTAATTTTATTAGTAACTCCATAATAACTCCACATATAGATAATAATAGATATCATATTATTATTTATTTAAAGTCTATAATTGTAGTATAGTTTTGAATTGTTGATTGGTGGTAATCCTTACTAATATTATAAATACGAAAGTAACTCTGCCTGTCTGTCTGTCGCCCTTTCACGCCAAAACTACTGAACCGATTTAAATGAAATTTGGTACACAGATAGTCTAGAGCCTGAGAAAGGACATAGGCTTTTTTAATGCGAAAAAAGGGGTGGTAAGGGGTTGAAAGGTGCGGATGAAAAGTTGTATGGAAGTATCGTCAACTAGCCTAAATAATTAAAAATTCTACCCAAAGACACTATTTCACGCAGACGAAGTCGCGGGCACAGCTAGTAGATTATAAAAAGTTGACTGTCTGTCTAATCGAACCTGTCATTTTAGATAAAAGTGTATAATTTATCTTTTTAGCAAATAACCGGTATTTTTAATAAAACATGATGATTTAACTCTCTTAAATCTCTTTTATATTTTGACATAAACCAAAAAAAAATTATATGATACGCCCGGTTTGGGTCGGTTCCGTCCGAGTCTAGTCGGACGGGTTTATGGATAACTAAACATTGACCCTCAATTTCTAAACTCAACGATTGCAGGAAGATTGAGGAAATAACTTCACATAATAAATCTATTTGACCGAAATACCGTGGATAAAAAATTACGTATATAAATAAGGGTATTTTACACCTATAATGGACAACGAGCTCTACAAATATTTAGTTTGAGTATCTAAATTCAGTACAGACCAGACACATAAAACCTGCGTGACTGCGTGTACAACTTTCAGTCAGTAGTTAGGGTTGCCAACCATACTGTTCAAAAGAGTACTATACTTTTTTTTAATACTGGCTACCTTTCATCAAAAAAAGTTTTCAAAATATTGTTTTTTTTTGTCAGTGGTATCTGGAGCCATAAATTCTATAGGTATAAAAAGTAAACTAAATTATTGATATGAATGACTTATATTCAGAATTAATACATATCCAAGTTATGAATAAATGAATAAATATCAAAGGGCAAATAGGATTGGACGGGAGTAAATAGGAATTGCTGCTTCAAAAGTCCGCACACACACACCCACACCCTCTCACACTCTCTCTCTCTCTCACACACACACACACACACACACACACACGCACGCACACGCGCGCACGCACGCACGCACGCACGCACGCACGCACGCACACACACACACACACACACACACACACACACACACACTCACACACACAAACACACTTGCATACACAATCGCACTCACAAATAGTGTGCATGTGTTTTCGTAGTAGTATTGATTAGTAATATTATTGAACAGTAAGTTATTCATTTGCGAGAACCTTATAAAATATTTTTCCAAACTTAAAAAAAATAATATACTTTTTTATGTTTTTTTAACTCTCCGACTTCTATATATTTTATTTCTCATACAAAAAGTAGGCAGCCCTTGTCAGTGCAACCATATAGCTGGCCGCTGACTTCCAAAATATTGAATACATAATGTATGTTACACGTATGTTGACAATACAAGTAAATAAAAAACTTTCGATTGTTCCCTTAAAATGTCTATGTGCGGTATATTCATAGTAGTTTTGTTGTGGTAATAGCCACTATAAGAAGTTTCCACTAGCAAATATTATTATTTAAAAACCGAAGGTGGCAGTGGCTGTTTATCTGTCTTATCAATCAAAGTCTGAGATGACCGTTGACGTAATACAATAATCGGTTTATAGATTGTATTGATTATATTTATTGTATTTCCATATTATAATTTATATGAAGGTAAAAAAAAATCAGTAAGACCGGACATTAAGTTTGAAGCGGCCCTTAGTTTATAACATTGCATATTCCAACATAAATAAAAATTTAAGTTTTGTTCGTTGAGAATGTCTTGACTGACTTGGCTTAAAATTACTTTAAAATATCTATATGAGTAGAGACTATGTTTTCCGGAATATTGGCAAATTTAGGGAGAAACTGAAAGTGCTTTAGTCTATGGAATAAAAACGATCACAAACAATTGACATTCGAAAAGGACAACGTTTTGTTCGTTCACCTAGTCCTACTAATATCCTACTAATATTATAAACGTGAAAGTTTGTGAGAATGTATGGATGTGTGGATGTATGGCTGTTTGTTACTCTTTCACGCAAAAAAGTACTGTATGGATTTTAATGAAACTTTACAATAATATAGGTTATATATCAAAATACCACATAGGCTATAATTTATGAAGACATTGTGGATATTGGCAAAAATATAACGATAAGTGTTTAAGTAAGTCGGAAAAAATCTGCCATCTGCGAGCTATTCTGGCGTGCAGTGGGAAAACTGTAAGAGTTCCACGAATATAATGTACGGTGGGATTGTTGCTCCTAAATAGTTCTACAAATAAGTCAGCGACAGTATATATCTATCTTTTATGTGTAAGTTATTATTACTAAAATAGTGAAAAAAAAATACAATAAAATTTGATTTTTTATTTCCAATTCACATTTAGCAGTAACAAATTGACTTTTATCAAAATAAATACTTTTATCGCTTTTGATATTCAAAGTAGATAAACTTTGTCTTTTAAAGTACGTAATTTGGTCAAATATTTTAAAAGTTACGACTATATTATAAAACTGTGGGTGAGGGGGGGGAGGGGACATCGCTGCGTGAACCCGCATGAGTGAGCCACCCGAACGCGGGCAGACGCGTGAGGGCAGACGTTGTTGACGGTTGTGTCCGTAATGGAAGACACTTGCGATTTGTTAACAGGCTCTGTATACATACATTTATATAATATACTAGCAACCCGCCCCTGCTTCGCACGGGTACAAATTATACACCTAAACCTTCCTCATGAATCACTCTATATATTAGTGAAAACCGCATGAAAATCCGTACAGTAGTTTTTTCAGTTTATCGCAAACAGACAGACGCGGCGGGGGACTTTATTTTATAATATGTAGTGAAGATATTGAATGTGAAAAAAAATTGTTTGTGAGCATGTATGGATGTTTGTTACTCTTTCGCGCAAAACCTACTGAACCGATTGCGATGATACTTCGTATGTAGATAGCTGGAGACCTGGATTAACACATAGGCTACTTTTTCTCCCGATATTCCCATGGCATCTTAGTTACGCGGGCGAAACCGCGGGGCACAGCTAGTTATAAATAAAACTAAATTAGATCACGAGATAAAATAGAACGGAATTTTTTAATGACGAGCTACATACCTACATTGAAATGGTGATAGCGATCCGTTTGTTTGTAAGTATGACTGTCTTAAAAAGGACAATGACGCTATTGTTATAAAAAATATTACCGTCGTGTAATCTAATCGAGTATTCAAATCACTACATATCACTAGATACATATTATAAAAAAAAGTCCGACGCCGCGTCTGTCTGTCTGTTCGCGATAAACTAAAAAACTACTGCGGATTTTCATGCGGTTTTCACTAATAGACAGAGTGCTTTATGGGGAAGGTTTAGGTGTATAATTAGTACCCGTGCGAAGCCGGGGCGGGTTACTAGTTATAAAATAAAATCCCTCGCCGCGTCCATCTGTTTTTCTATCTATCTGAACGCGATAAACTTTAAAAAGACTAGACGATATCTGAAGTTCTGTAGTCGGACCAGGTCGGACTTTTTTCGGGCTCTAACTACTCGTAACGAATACCACAGATGTTCGTATGGCAACCGGGAACGACCGCTTAACGTGCTCTCCGAGGCACGGAGGGGTCTTAATGTGTTAAGAATGGTCACCCATTCTAAGACGTATCTGGCGAGTATTACTTAACCTTGCAATCTGCTACCACTTGGCCACAAGCCGCTCGTGGGCTATATCAAAAGTGAACAAACGTGCCTAAAGAAGTTTTAACTTAAAAAAATCTACATTAACGCAAGAGAAACCCCGGAAATGAGCTAGTATGTACTACAGCAGCAACTATTATCTTATTTGTGGTACTACTACATGATCACAGATAAAGAGGTTCCCTCGCTGACGCGTGGGTGAATACCAGGAAAAAGATCTTCAATTCCTCATTATATATACTCATTACATTATATATACAATTACTCATTATATAATACTGTTGAACGGACCTTGCGCAAAGAAGTGAAGACACAAATTGCTATAAAATAAGAAGCCTAGTAAAACCGTGAGGGTTTTCCCCTCCCCAGAAGAAGTCAGTACTGCCGGGGCTTTTTATGAAGATTAAATGTCTAGGGTTTTTTTATTAGCATCATATTGTAACTGCGTCTTTCTATGCAAAAAGGCAAAAGTTTTTCAAAGGGGGTAACTTTTGTAGGTAGTTTATTGAAAGACCTTGGAATTTCTAAAGATGCTTCTCCACACAAGACTGTTTCGCCTTTTATTTTCATCAAAATATGGCTGGGCATTCATATTTCTCTCGGACATTAATTTGAAGTTATTCTCTCTCTGTATGATACCTGTGTTATCTATATATATATCTCTCTTTACGGTCTCTCGGTAAGCATACCTTCTAGTAAGTCTACAACTCTTGTCGCATACCGTGTAGTTGTAGTGGATAAAGTTAACTATCTCGTACCATTATCAGTTTACGTGTTACAAGACCGTTATCAAAAGACAAACTAGTGTCCGCTACTCTAATCGTATTACGATTGGGTACTTACAACTAATGTATGAGTTATGTAACATTGAAACCATTGTTCTTGGTTAGGCGTGGTATCTAGATCGTATACCTATTTATCCGCTTACCTACCATGACAGGTCACTTACTGGACACGTGTAGCCCGATATAACGTTTTTTTTTAACATGTAACACATATTGTTATTTTTTTTTAGTTTTCTGGACTCCTATATTCAGGGTATATCTGAAAATGGAACTCTTAAATCACTGAAAGGGCATGCCTCTAGCATGCAGTTACAAAAATAATTTTTGAAAATAACTATCCGTATAACAAGGTGATCCGTTTGAATTATCAGGTATTTTTACCTCCGTACATATTAAAAGCAGCTGGAATATGTAAAGTTAAATATTTTAAATAGTACATTTTTTTTTTTTATTGGAACTATTCTCTTAATTATTGAGAAAATCCATTTTAATAAAATAATAAAACTCTTGTATTCTGTGGAATTAAAAAAAACATCAGATAGTGCAAACACGCATCTCAGTAGTTTCCACAGTTTTTTTTCTGTTAAAATAAGTTATTTTTGTGTTCTTATGTCATGGAAAAGTATGCAGACTGCTATACAAATAAATTTACTTTAACGCAATACTAAGACGTAGGGTTGTCACTAATCAGATACAAAAATAGATAGAGTTGTTGAGAAAATAGATGGAGATATAAAGATTATCTTGTCGCTAATAGTGCCTCTTTAAGAAGTGCAGAATAGCAGTAGAGTCCTCAACTACTTACTACACTATGTAACTAAAATATTCTACAAGAAACTTCTTTCCAAAGCCATTTTAGATGTGTAACATCTTTCCTCTCGCTTTTCTGCAATCTGTGGGAGTGATTTCGTGAAAATTTGATTTGGCCAATAAGAGCACGCGCGATCGTCGAGATGGCCGTCAGATGGTAAATAGCTTTTTTATATTTTGAGGTTAATTTCTGTTGCTGCTCAAATAATATTTTTCATTTTAATAAAAAAAAAATGATATAATATCGATGTTGCTTATTATCAAGGTGAGATGTCAGATGTTACACATCATAGTCGACTACTGTAAGGCTCACTCGTTTTTTTTTATATTTAAACAGAAACCATTTAACATAAAACTATATCGGGATCACTAGCAAGCAACCCTACACCGCAGTAGCGTTTTATATTTCGGCCGGACATCTGACTATGCTGCGTAACCAAGCTATTTTAAAAAGTGAAATATGAATTAAACAATTCATCTCACGAAATAAAAACAGTTATGTTGAATTTTAGAATGAATTCGTAATAAACCATCACGTTAGCATCAAAGCGAATTACAAAACAGAGCTTATAGATATTGGAGACTTGTAAAAAACATGTTGAAAAGGAGTGCCCTTGGAGTTTCTTGCCTGTTTTTCGTATTGTTTTGTAGTATTAGAACAGGCAACTAGCTTCACGACTGACTTAGTCTGACTTACTACTAGACTACTACTCCTGACAATTCAAAAATACCTAAAATGGGTTTAATTGAAATAAATGACTTTGATTTGATTGATAGGTTAAACTGCTTGTCAGAGGTACAATTACAACCCCATTATTTTAAAACAGAGTATATTTATATTAAAAAAAATAACGGGTTACGGTGTAACCGTGGCCCAGAAAATGCTACTAATATTATAAACGTGAATGTTTGTGAGGATGTATGGATGTTTGTTACTCTTTCACGCAAAAAAACTACTGAACCGATTGCGATGAAACTTGGTATGTAGATAGCTGGGGACATGGACATTCACACATAGGGTACTTTTTATCCCGATATTCAAACGGCACCGGGACTTACGCGGGGTGAAACCGCGGAACGCAGCTATTGAGATAAAAGCAGGAAAGAGACTAGACTAGAATAATTGATGAATTATATCAAAAACAATGTAACCTATATAACACGAAAGTTCACAAAACACTCGGACACACAATTTAATCGAATTATGTTAATCAGATCAATGTCTCACCGGCTCTCGAGTTGAGACAAAGAAGGTAGAATATATCAATGTACACATTTTGTCGATATTTTAGTAGATATTCCTACATTAAATGTATTTAGAAACATCCACATAATTATACGGCTTTCAAAATACTTTGCAAGCATCTCAAGGCTACGGAAGCCCCCTGTGCTTGTTTATCATCACATCGTAGAGTGTTTCGAAACAGGCCATAGTGACTCCCAGTATAGTAATTATATCGGTAATTACTACGGTGAAGAAAGCTATATGGGAGGGGCTAGTGTTGTCAACGAGCGTAAGGCCATCGTAAATGTTTATGGGCACTACACTATCCAAACCAAGAACAGCACAAAATGCAGAAGGCAAAAAAAACTGCAATGCATGTTCTTGTGGCCCTCTAATGCACCGAATGGTACCGAAGGATCAACTAAGGGTTGCACATCATGCAACCGCAGTAAAAACAATCAATTACTGCTTATTAATGTTATTAGATGGTGTGTTTCCACGTATAAAGTTGTTAATTTATACGTGAAAACACACCATTTGCTTAATCTAAATGTAGCACACATTGACAGATGATCCAGAAGTATAGACATTAGATACCCAAAATGTTTATTATGTATTATCTGGTTCTGATGTGTTTGCAACAGTCTCCTGCAACCATATTCCAGAAAAATTATGGAAATCTCGAAAAGAAGCTAAACATTCAATGGGCTCTTTCTTTCACACTTATTAAATCGTTACTTTTTTGGTCATTAGTAGGTTTTTTTAAAAGGAAGATAAATAATGTGATCGGACAACAATGTGCGGGCCGAAAACGTCTTTAAAGAGAATCACCCAATCGTCAATTGGTAGTAAATTTGTTTACTTTTAAATACCTTGTTTATAACGCTTAATTCAAGAATCTATATTCTAACATTTGTATGCTTTTAGATGGAACTAGCAGCGCCCCGAGGTTTTACCCCCGTATGTCCCGATCCCGTGGTAATATAAAAAGTAGCCTATCTGTTAATCCAGGTCTCCAGCTATCTTCATACCAAGTTTCATCGCAATCAGTTCAGTGGTTTTTGCGTGAAAGAGTAACAAACATCCATCCATCCAAACATTTACGTTTATAATATTAGTGGGATTAGTATGATATAGATACTCCCTTTCAATTAGGCGGGTAAACACCGGGTAAACATCTTCTGTCCATAAATTTGACCTTAAATACTGACTAGTTTAACTCAATCTGACTAGGATATAATTACATCATCGTAAGTTTGGTGGTTGTGGTACGGTACCGTTTTTATCTGACGATACGCTGATGAAGTATCAGATCAGTAATCTTACTGTTAAATGGTCAAATTAGAAACAGAAGCGGACGATGGTACATCTTCCTACCACGGGTATCACCAGAGTTTAATTCCTAGTAGAGAACCATGTTTATGTAAACCTGATACTGACCGGGCCATTACAAGCCATTACTTATTTATTTATTTATTCTTAGAGAGACCTACAGACATATAACAATGTTGTATCATTAGAATTAAAAAATCATATTGCTAATTACAAGTCTCTACATATAGGTACTCTAAAGAGAACTGTCAATTTAGATTGAACAAAAGTAAAAGTAATATATAAATAATATACACATAGATATACATACACACATGCATGCATACACATACACTCATACATACATACATATACACAATGAAATGCAGATATACAGATATGCTCAAAAACAAAACAATCAAAATGATAGGTACAGTTTGAGTGCCGCTTTAAGTTTTAAAAAAATGGTTGAGCTTAATTTAATAGCCTTCCAACCGTGTTCACATTGGTGCAAAACAAGTCTATATTGACATTCCGTGAAAGTTGATTAAAACTATCATCATCATCATCATTTCAGCCCTAGGACGTCCACTGTTGGACATAGGCCTCCCTTAATGACCTCCTCCCTTGATGCCAAGCCCTTGCCATTCCAGGAGCTTGAAGGCGTCTTCCAAGGTGGTAGTAAATAGTTTCGGAGATATGACATCTCCCTGTCTTACGCCTCTCCTTAAAGGAATCGCCTTCGAATTCTGTTCCTGTACTCGGACTGACATCGTGGCGTTGCTGTACAAACACTTCAATACTTCGATATACCGGTAGTCAATTTGGCATCGCTGGAGAGACTCTAGCACCGCCCATGTTTCGATCGAATCAAAGGCTTTCTCATAGTCCACAAACGCTAGTGTCGGCGCACCAGCAACGGGGGAACGGATCGGAACGGGAACGGGGGAAGGACAACGGCGCGAGGAGGGGTGCGATAGGACACTCCGCGCAACACATTCGCCCGCGACACTCGCTCGATCATTTTTAATGTGTAACGTTCAATACAATTTATACAGTCCACCATCTTTTATTTATATATACTAAGGTCTTAGTAACCGAACAAACATTGGTCCTTAAGTTTTTTAATAAAACCGATTCGAAATAAAACCAGCGAGTTACCTACAAGTCGGCGTTGGCGGACTTTGAACCCGGCACGGACGTTGGATCGCCCGCTACGCCACGTTCCTGCTACACTACGGAGCTGAGGACATCTGACTTAGTGGGACGGATTTGGATAATTGAGTGAGTTCGTTCCAATCAGATTTCCCTTTTTCTGCTTCAAATTCAGGATTTTTGAATCGTCATTCTTTTTTATATTTTATACCACTTCTCGCCTCAATTTGGGTTAAACATTTAAGTTAACGCTCGGTCTTGCTTGCCATCACATATTTTTGCGCTTATTTGTATTTGTGTAGGCTTAAGCGCTGAGATTAAATTATTTTTTAGTGATAGGTACCTACCTACACATTGCTAATATTCAAATTGCTAGTTTCATTTCTGCATTCTTATATTTTTAATTCTCGTAAAAGCGTATTCATAATAGTTATTTATTTTCATTTGCTTAACAGCTGTGCATCCTTTTATTCTAACGGTAGTTAATGCGTCGTATCTAACCGAGCCGTTTCAAGGTCAAGGGCCGCATTCCTTTGCATAGAAACTAGTTCTTATTCATTTGTAAACACTTTAAACAGCTGTCCGCTTTATTTTCTTCACAATGAGTGAGACTATTGAAACATTAAAAAAAACGACGCGGTGCACTTAAAGCCAAGTTAACCATTTTTAAAAACTATATTTATCCTCTTAGTAGTGCTTCTAGCATGTCCGATTTGCAGCGTCTTGAACTGGAAGGACGTTATGAACGACTCCAAATCTTATATAGTGACTTCGACGCGTTACAGACGGAGATTGAGGTGCTGTTGGACACGCCCGAGGAGGAATTTAAAGGCCGGTGCGACTTCGAAGCACAGTACCACGCCGCTGCAGCCCTGGCTCGGAGCTTACTTTCTGCCAATCCTAGCTTTGAAGGGTCAGGTAAGGCACACAAAAATGTCCGTCTACCTAAAATTGACTTACCACATTTTGATGGCAGCGTTCAGGGTTGGCTCGAGTTCAAGGACACATACATTTCTCTAATTCATAACAATAGTTGCAATGACGACATAATGAAATTTCATTATTTACGTTCATGTTTACGCGGTAGTGCAGCTTTAGTTATAAAAAATCTAGATTTTACGAGCGACAACTATGTAAATGCTTGGGATTTGCTGTGTCAGCGATATGATTATAGTCACCTGCTTATACACAATCATGTACAAGCATTGTTCAGTGTTCAGCCGTGTTCAAAAGAGTCCAGTAAAAGCTTGCGTTACCTGATAGATGTTACTAATAAGAACATTCGAGCGTTAAAAACATTAAAACAACCGACGGAACATTGGGACACGCTCATTATATTTATGATGTCTCAAAAACTAGATAACAGCACAAGCCGTTACTGGGAAGAGCATCGTAATACATTATTAAAGCCTCCAACTTTATATCAATTTATTAAATTTATAGAGAATCAGATTAACTTATTAGAAAAATTAGAAGAGAATAGTAAAATCAACCTTAAATCTAAAGTAACAGAAAACAATAATGTAAACAAATCTAAAAGTTTCGTTATAGCATCTAATGGTAATACAATTGAATCTGTAAATAAATGTCTATTATGTGCTGAAAATCATTTGCTTTACAGCTGTGAAACATTCAGGAGCTTACCAGTAGAAACACGCATTGAAAAGGCAAAACAGTTCAAGGTTTGCATGAATTGCCTGCGTTCAGGCCATACAAATAAAATGTGCAGATTGTCACACTGCAAATATTGCAAAACACGGCATAACACCCTTTTACATGTAGAACCAGAACGTAGATCTCCTAATACAATGCCAAATAAAGATAATGTTGCCTTTTCAACTAATTTTGAGCACGATGATTCATCTTCTTTTGTCTTCCTTTCCACAGCCTTGGTGAGAGTGCGTGGTGTCAATGGCACTAAGCACTCCGCACGACTATTGCTGGATAACGGGAGTACCACTAACTTTATTTCACAAGCTTTATGTAGCAAGCTGGGTTTGTCACGACACGGCACTGGCTCAACAGTCACAGGTATTAACAACCTAACCTCTTATAGTACACACTCTTGTAATCTCACGCTTGAGTCTTATTGCGGTACTTATTCGGTCGACTTGGGTTGTCTTATTTTACCTGAGATAACAAAAGTGCTACCATCGCGTTTCATTAACGTCAATAAAGTCCCTCTTCCCTCAGGAGTACGTCTAGCTGATCCTTCATTTAATATACCATCAGAAATAGACATTCTGGTCGGGGCAGAAATATTTTGGGACGTCTTAGGGTCCAATTCTATTAATTTAGGCAAAAATCAACCTAAGCTTCATGAAACGAAGTTAGGTTGGATAATTTCTGGGCACATATCATATTCAAACAGCTGTTGTCCTACGTCACAAGCTTCGTCTCATTTTTGTAATTCTGTGAAAGACGAAGTCAATATTAATCGTTTCTGGGAACTAGACTCAGTGCCAGTTAAACATGTATTAACTGCAGAGGAAAACTCATGCGAACATAATTTCTCAGTTAATACATATCGTAACACTGAAGGGAGCTTTGTAGTCACAATCCCTCTTAAAAAAGACCCAAACCTTTTAGGTGATTCTTTGCAAATGGCTATAAAACGTTTTTTGTCTCTCGAACGACGTTTTCAACGCGACTCCGTATTCAAAGAAGGGTACTTAGACTTCATGCGTGAATACGAACAGTTAGGACATATGACATATGAGACTACGGTTCGGAACTTTTCCGCAACTCGTGATAAAGAAATTAGTTATTTTCTACCTCACCACGGAGTTATACGTGAGTCTAGCACAACAACTAAATTACGTACGGTGTTTGATGCCTCTGCAGCCACTACCTCCGGTCTTTCATTCAACGACATCCAAATGGTCGGCCCCGTAGTCCAAGATGATCTTCTCTCTATATTGTTGCGCTTCCGTCAGCATAGATATGTTATATCGGGCGACATCGAGAAGATGTACAGGGCTATAGACATAAATCCCTCTCAGAGATCACTTCAGCGTATAGTTTTTCGTTATGATTCGAAGGAGCCGCTTAAAGTCTATACCTGCTTCAGCGCCATTCTTAGCGACTAAATGTCTAACTAGTCTAGCCACATCAGCTGATAATGAGCGAGTTAAGTATGCCATCCAGCACGATTTCCATGTTGACGATTATCTCAGTGGGAGTGACTCGATCTCTGGCCCAGTTGAGTTATATAAGGGCGTCATAAGCACTCTATCATCGGCAAACTTTAATTTACGAAAATTTCAATCAAACGAACCTAGTATTTTACAACAAATTAATTACAATGCAGAAATTCCTTCTTTTAGTAATGTCTTAGATTTTAACAATAGTAACATTAATGCATCTTCTAAAATGTTAGGTTTGCACTGGTTATGTGATTCAGACTCACTTTCTTTTTCAATTAATACCGATCAAAATACCGAAAAAATTACAAAACGTCACGTACTGTCAGATTTTCGACCCACTGGGTCTAATAGGCCCGTGCGTGGTCGAAGCCAAGATAATTATGCAACGGCTTTGGATCGAAAAATATGACTGGGATGACATAGTTTCCACAGACATAAATGATCTTTGGTCTTCATTTGCATGTACGTTGTCATGTCTTAATCAACTAAAAATACCTAGATTTGTATCGTGCAATAACTCTAAGAAACGAAATTCACGTCTTTGCCGATGCTTCAGAGAAAGCATATGGAGCATGTCTTTACATTAGATCTATTAATAATTCAGGTTCCATTCACGTAAAATTGTTAGTGTCTAAAAATCGTGTAGCTCCTATTAATCCTACTACAATACCAAGACTCGAACTATGCGGTGCTTTAGTAGCCACAAGACTGTGTACAAAGGTTCGTGACTCTCTTACGATGCAAATCGATAAAATTTATCTTTGGTCCGATTCTACAATTGTACTGACGTGGCTATGTACATCACCTAATCATTTAAAACCATTTGTACGAAACAGAGTCAACGAAATCCAAGAAGATACTGTTGATTGTACCTGGGGCTACGTTCCGTCGAAGGACAACCCGGCAGATCTTGTTTCCCGAGGGCTGAGGGCTGATGCTATCAGCAACAGTTCCCTGTGGTGGTCTGGTCCCACATTTTTATTAAAATCAGAAAATGATTGGCCACAAAAGCCCAACAGTTACGCTAAACAAGATCTACCAGAAGTAGTTTGTCATGTAGTTAGTAGCGTTGATAATCAGCTTAGTACTAATCAAATGCCAGCTGGTTCTATAGTTAGTGATTTATTCCTTAAATATTCTAAATTAAACTATTTACAAAGAGTAATTGCTTATGTATTTAGAGCTATTCACAATTTTAAATATTCACGACATAGAAATACAAGTTTCCTTTCAACACAAGAACTGCAAATATCATTAAATTGTCTTATTTATAATTCTCAACTTCAAATGTTTCCTGACGAATACACTACTTTGCGTACAGGGAAGTCCCTACAGCGTAACAATCGTCTCATTTCTTTATCTCCATTTATAGACTCTAATAGCATTCTACGGGTTGGCGGTAGGCTCGACAATTCTCCTTATGACTTTAATATAAGGCATCCAATTCTAATTTGTTGTAAGCATCCCTTTACTAAATTATTATTTGAATGGGAACATTTAAAGCTTTTATATGCTGGACCACAGCTTTTATTGACGAATATACGTCAGCGATACTGGCCTCTAGGAGGTAGAAATTTATCTAAAGCAATTGTTAGAAAGTGCATAAAATGCTTTAGATATAGGGCACAAAATGTACAACCTATCATGGGTCAATTACCCCCGTCTCGCACTGACCTTCAATACCCCTTTCTTAATTGTAGTGTGGACTATACAGGGCCAATTTTGATCGCTGACCGGAAAGGGCGAGGCTGTAGATTGCTTAAGTCATATTTATGCATTTTTGTGTGCCTTGCAGTAAAAGACGTTCACCTCGAGCTTGTCACAGCATTGACAAAAGAAGCGTACATGGCTGCTCTAAGACGGTTTGTGTCGCGTCGCGGCAAACCCTGCAGCATCTGGTCGGACAATGGGACCAACTTCGTTGGAGCTTGTAACGAGTTGCGTAGCTTCCTTTCGGGTCCAGACGTTGCTTCGGACATAGCCCAAGAGGGCATAGAATTTCATTTTGCTCCTCCATATTCTCCTCACTTCAATGGCATCGCCGAAGCAGCCGTCAAGTCTGCTAAAGGCCACCTCAAAAGAGTCTTAGGCTCTACTCACCTCACATATGAGGAAATGGCGACCTGTTTGGTCCAAATTGAGGCCATTCTTAATTCCCGTCCTCTCACCGTTGCTTCCTCTGATCCATTAGATTTTTCCGCTTTGACACCTGCCCACTTTCTGATTGGACGACCACTCACGTCTGTTCCGCACCCACAGGTCACACCGAACGAGATCATCACACATCTAGAGCGCTTCCAGCGAGTGGAAATGATAAAACAACACTTTTGGCAACGCTTTGCTAATGAATATGTTTCTACACTGCAGCAAAGGTCGAAGTGGAGCGCTTCTACGGGAACACTGGAGCCGGGCATGTTGGTGCTGATCAGAGACAAGGCGCAGCCACCTCTATTGTGGTCACTTGGCCGGGTCACCAAGGTTTTCCCTGGCAGCGACGGGGTCATACGAGTGGCCGAAATCAGGACGAAGACGGGCTGCATCCCACGAGGTTTCAACTCTATCTGTCCTTTACCTATTCATTGAAGTATTTATTGTTATACTTCAACCCGGGCAGTATGTCGGCGCACCAGCAACGGGGGAACGGATCGGAACAGGAACGGGGGAAGGACAACGGCGCGAGGAGGGGTGCGATAGGACACTCCGCGCAACACATTCGCCCGCGACACTCGCTCGATCATTTTTAATGTGTAACGTTCAATACAATTTATACAGTCCACCATCTTTTATTTATATATACTAAGGTCTTAGTAACCGAACAAACACTAGACATAGTGGCAAGTTATACTCTTCGGTCTTCTGTATAACTTGCCGAAGCGTGTGGATGTGGTCTATGGTGCTGAAGCCTTTTCGAAACCCGGCTTGTTCGGGAGGCTGGAAGTCGTCAAGTCTGCGATCAAGACGATTTGTGATAACCCTCGAAAACAGCTTATAATTATATGCTACTAGATTAAAACTATATGCACTTCTTATAGAAAAACCCTTACGCCTATAGTTCGTTGTTGCAAAAGGTACATTTAATAGGGGCCGTTGTCGAAAACCAATTCTATTTACACTTATTTCTACCTTAGCAACAAGTTTGGGGCAGTCGATGGAGCCTTGAGCAACGTTTATCAAATAACAGATGTCATTGATACAACGTCTGTGCCCAAGTGGTAGAAAATGGAACCTTTTGCATCGGTGGATGTAATCATCTGACCATTGCTGCGCTTTGAAATTCAGAAATCGAAGAAATTTCCTCTGGACACCCTTACACACGAACTTATTACAAACGAATTTATGAAACAACACCAAAACTATTTATGATTTTATAGACTAGATAGAACATCTTCAAGCCCCGAACTATGTCTCAAAAGTACTTCAAGCACCACCGTCAATATTATACTTAATACATCTATATAGTGTATAATGAGTAATTATATCGCTCAAATCGCCAGCTACGTAAAAGATCCTCATTTACAGTTTGACTAAATACTTTAACGGTACAGAATAAAAAAGCAAACAATAACAGATAATAATTTAACAGTGTGGGAAAAACATGAGTCAGTTTTATTTTAATACTGCTTTATGATTTAAGCTCTAATGCAAATGGCGTGAAACAATTACAGCATTAACTACATAATTTGAAGTGCAGAGATATTGTAGCGTCAGCCAATTAACCCTGTTATTCGATGACAGGATGACACCACGAATGTGATCCACTTTGCTTGAGTTTGACGTGTCGACCATGACTTGTCAGAACGACAGAATGACTATTGTGGACAGGTTATAGTTAATGATAAAAACAATTTGGTAGTTTCTTATGTCTTATGGAAATATTTAAAGACGTCGCTTCGTGGCGCTGTAACCTTTTCATACCTATTTAAAGAAAAAAACTCGCTTAATTATTAAACCACTCACAAGATATACATTGTAACATGGTTGAACTTGACGCTAAATATTTGATTTGTTTTCTTTTTTTAGAGACAATGAACGCGGAACGCGCTCTCTTCGCTCGCAAGTTCGCCACCGTGGCGTCCATGCATGATGAATATGATGATATACTGTGTATGTAATAGATAACTCGACCCGATTCCCTGAACTAACGTATATCCTTTATTTTCTGATTAACCCTAGCTTTGTGCCAAAATTCTCGTTTCTAGGTGGCCCAGAAGTGAAGAAATCGATTTTTATTAACTTTTCAGTCAGCCACCCCCAAAATGTATGATTTTCAGAAGTTTATTTCTCGTAAAGTATTAAAATTGGAGTTTTGAACTTGTCCGCGCACTCTTGCACGCCTATTATAGGATATAACATGCAAGTGGCAAAGATCGTGATAGTCGGCTAGAAGGCAATACTTATTTGAACCAAAGCGAATATGGTGCGACTCACAAGAGTAATGACATTCCTCTCCTTAGATGGACTAACTACCTGACCAATTGGAAACCGATGGACTAAATGATGAGTTTACTTTTCAAATGTGAGTATCAAAAAGATTAGAAAGTTCATTATTATTAAATCGGTCTAATCAAAGTAATAGGTGCATTTGAACTGTGTCATCACGTCGGTCGTGCAAGTGGGCATTGCTTCTTTGATTCTGATCACATATCTGTTACAAAGTGGCATTTAATCATATAGATAGATAGATAGATTACACTTTATTTGTACACCAGGGTTTTACAAAGAATATGTAACAGAAGATGTATCTTATAAATAGTGTACAAAGGGCGGCCTTATCGCTTAAAGCAATCTCTTCCAGGCAACCTTGGGATGGAATGGAGTTATTTTATTAAACAGGTGGTAATCGTTGACGTTAAATTAAAATGTGGTTAATGCTTATCATCTATAACATACATACAATACTCAATAATTATACCTACTTATACTTACTCAAGTACTCTTATATACATATATACCCACAAATAGACATACACATATACACAATAAATAATGTATACATCATATTTTAAATATAGTTTTATAGTGACAGATAATACTCTTGTAACATTGTTTTGAACTTAGCTAACGATTGTGCTCTTCTGATAGCAACAGGCAGTCCATTCCATAAACGCACGGCTTCTACAGTAAATGATTTGTCATAAAAATTGCTGGCATGTCCTGGCATTTCCAGTCTCAAGTTTTCAGTTGACCTCAGGCATTTTAAATGTGTGTCATGGAGGAACTTAAAGCGTTCTTTGAGGTAACAGGGAGTCAATGGATTAAATAATATATTATATAGAAACGTAAGAATATGAGTATTCCGGCGAAAGCGAATTGGAAGCCATTTGAGCCTTTGACGGAACTGGGAAACGTGATCATATTTGGGTAGACCAAATATAAATCTGATGCAAAAATTATATTGTGTAGATAGATATAAACGTGGCATGCTCTTTCACCGCGCGTCTGTTTGTCTGGACATCGTATTTAGGACTACTGTGTTTATAGCATAGCCATAAAAATAAACGACAATCTCGACCTGGTTTGGAATTACTCTGTATATGTGTGTACAGCATTGAGGTTATCAGCAATGTGTCTTAGTTTTTGTAATAAGAATAATGTAATTAATTTTGTTGTGTCTCGCCTTCATCTAACCCCGAGATTAAAAGTTTGACAAAATGAATTCGGATACCATGTTTAGGACATCGAATTTTCAGTACTTACCATATTCGGAATTTGGAAATCTCGAAGTATGCGATGATTTTTGAAAGCATTTATTCTGCTGTTTCACAGTTCCCTACATCGCCTTATACGAACCCCGGAACACGGGAATTTAGACATACTAGGACGAATCGCAGGTAGTTAATGAAAGTAATGAAACGGTTAGAGTTGAAACGCTACTACCATTATTACCCAGGGTTCGCATCCCATCTCGTTGTTTAAGAAAAAACATTAAAGAAAACCCGAATTTTGAAATTGAAAATTTCATACTAAGAAGACGATGACTACCTGCCAACAAGAAATTTCATCGAGCCCTGTCAATTGTCTTTTTCTCAGAAATGACAATTTATTTAGTACGCTATGACCGTGGAACGTTAAGCACATAATTCATTCTATTACGCGCTCCAGCGTAATTCCAGTTCTATGTGGTTTATATGAATTCTGACTAAATAAAAGCCGTTATCACTGCACAGAATTAAAAGATTACTAGATGAAAATCCGGTTTCGCTCGGGTGAAATGTGACTCATAATTAGAGATCGGATAATCGCTACTTGCGCACAAGCAAGTATAATTTGCCGTCTCACTCGCACTCTTACAAAATGCTTACATTTCCTGGGCCCGATTTGACACTTGTTTTTGCTTCGTCAAAAATCACTGACAATAAAAGTAGGGAAAAGCAACCATTATACGTTGTAACAGAGCAAGTGTCATTTGTGTCAAACTGGGGTTTATTACATCTCACGGAGTATGGGTACACTTAAATTTGAATTTCCTGGAATCGCGGGATTCTTTCGATAAAAAAGTGCTTTCCATAATAGCCAACATCTCAACTTTAGGTAAATATCTATGCATCCGAATATCCGATCTCTACTCATAACTCATAATACACAATCTTTTTACAAAATGTAGGTAGATATACGTGTGAATCGGCCTTAACGAACTTAAGATGGCATCCGAGTGGCCACAATGGCGACTGCCATTTGCACTATTAGAATTTAACAAAATACTCGACAATCCGAATTTTGCGGATAATATATGTTGTCGACTCGAAATCATTATTTTTTAATGTTTTATAATTTAGGTAAGGTTTCAGTCGAGTCACATTATAAAATACTGTGGTCGAGTCTACCGCACCCCTTGACCGAATTATTATTATAGATGACACATAGTAAAGCACAGAGTTTTTTGTAGAAATAATCTTTTAGACGAACGAAGGTAATCATTTTTATTATGATTTATAAGATGACATTTCTTGCCAGCAAAGAATTTCATATTGCGGTTACCGTCATGGTAATCACGAAGCCAATTTTTTTTTAACTTCGAACTGTTTCAAAAACGAACCCACTGTGCTTATGAATACTCCGAATATCGGAGGTATCACCCGCACGTTGATGACTAGGAGCCGTGGAACTATAGCGACTTTTCTTACCACCAAGAACACAACATTATCCAAACAGTGTGTGGCTATTATTTTCTTTGGGAGAGCGGTGCGTGTCGACTCTAACAAATCAATAGGTTTATGCCTTTCGCGGTTTTTCAAGCTCGGATTTAGGATTCGGTTGGCTCTTGGTTCTATGTTACATACGATAGAAATAATACCATCATCGATTCTATTTACACGATTTTTGCGAAAAAGGGGAAAGCAAGAACGTCTTTTTATAATTACGCTTTAATAATATAATTAGATTTTCCGAGTCTGAACACAATGTTTACTGGTTTTTATGCATTTATTTATTTCATAATATGTTTGAAAATCAAATAAACTTGTTTGTTCACACTGAAAACAAAATAGAATTGTTTAACATAGACATCATGTGGGGACGTCACACGAAGGTGTTTTCTTTTTTTTTTTTCTATTTTAATGAACAACTCCTGCATTAGGAATATTTTTGTGTCGGACACAAAGAACACCCAGACTCGGGACAACAATTTGTGGATCACACAAATTTTTGTCCCGTGTGGGATTTGAACCCACAACACTCGGCGCGGCGTAGTGGCGAGGTGACCACTTAAATCATTGCGCCATCCGTGCAGACTAAATATTTTCCACAATAAAAAAAAAAATTATATATATTGTGGACAGGTGTAAGTTGTTAACAAATTGTAATTTTTTAAGTTACCGAAAGTAGAAGAAATATAAGTGTTTCATTTTGCATTTTTCCTATATGATTTGATAAAATTAAAAAAATATATTTTAGGTACGTTATGTTAGTACGTTTATGTTCGCCACTGGCACAAGGCTGAGCGAACAATATTACTTATGTCTACCTATTAAGTTTTTGCACTTATTCGCTTACGCTAGCTTAATAAATATTGACTGGCCTGTTGGTCTAGTGGTTAGTGACCCTGACTGCTAAGCCAGAGATCGTGCGTTCGATTCCCACCCAGGGCAAATAATTGTGTGATGAGCACGATAATTTGTTCTGTGTCTGGGTGTAATTTATGTATAATATGTATGTATTTAGAAATATATAAGTATGTTTATCTGCAGTCTGGTTACCATAGTACGGGCTCTGCTTATTTTGGGATCAAACGGCCGTGTGTGAGATGTGTGGAGTTTTTATTATTGTATAATTCCCATACTAATTCAGAAGATCAATACTTTTCAAGGAAATCAGAAGTTAACTACGATATCGGTCAGGGTGCAAGTTGTAAATGTTGTCTGTTGAATCGTAAACAATGTTCCCACGATAGCGGGCACGAGGTACCTACAAACAATAGTAGTGCCTTGTTTCTAAAACGTTACAAGGCTACAAGCTCACACTTTTTTACAAGTCCTTCTAAATACGTTTTTTAAAAATACGAGTCTTCAAACTCACAAGCTACAAGAATATTTTAAACAAGTTTATGTGAATTACATTTATTAAATAATTTCACAAGACTTGTGAAATTGCCGACGGCCGTGTGTGAAATGTGTTATTATTATTATTATTGGTAACCCTACTCTTTCTGCTCGCCAGTAGAAGCTCTATGCTTCTACTGGCGAGCAGAAAGACAAAACTCTACTGGCAGTGCCGCTTAACTGCTGTCTTCTGCAGCATAGAGGTACTATAACAGACGAGCGACTCTGATTCAGCATTTTATCGCTAGTCTGATTTTCTTTAGACATGTAATAATTTGTCTGTATCCTACAATTTGCGTGATGATCAATGAAACAAAATAGGACTTGATATTATATAATAATTATTAGGTATATTTCAATCGTATACGAGCTTAATCACATAATTAACACAGGTTTGTGTGACGTTTATTGATAAATTGGTCAGATACAGATGCACGCTGCTGGGTTTTTTTAAATAAATTATATTAATCATGATTATTAATTAAGATCAGTACGATAATAGTAAGTGAATAAATATAAAATGTGCAATAAACAGTGACAATAACTTTGAAGTGACGAGTCTAACCATGGAGACTGGAATTGAATCAATCTGAACATGGACACTAAACGGTGTCCTTGGTCAGATCAAACTAACAAAGCGATCCGACCACGGATACTCGGTGGGATTATCTATCACTCTCAAGTACTTTTTTTTAGATTAGGGAATACATTTTTAAATAGTGTTTAAATGAACTCCGAAGGTGGTCGATGTCGATAACGGTTAAAATTATACGCCTTGTTAAACTTGTCTACAGGCCTTTTTGGTATTATTTTATAGCTTTTTACAATTAATAAAGTTGGCGTGCAAAACAGTATCTAGGGTTTTCTATTTGCGGATTTTTTTAAGTTTTCACGCTCATTTGCGGGTAATTATTCAATACCAACTTCAAATCATTTATAGAGACCTTCATAATAATGTCAAAATTTTCATTCGTCAGGAAAAAAGCAACCCTTATTTACTTACTTACTAATTACTTAGAACCAATTTTAACACTTCGACAACAGATATATCAAAACCTATAGGGTACTTAACATTGAACTAGAATTATGAAATTTGGCGAGAAGCAAGGTCTCACCGCACAAGTAAAGGAAAACAATCTGAAAGTCGTTAATTTGTTATTATATCACAAAAAAAAATAATTGCCATTTATGTTTTGCGGTTGGCAAGTTAGTCAAGTCTATCTTTCAAGAAAACGGGCAAAAATCTTCGAGTATCGATTCCTGAAATGGACGAACTATCTACTAAGGCCATAAAGTTGTTACGGTACCCTCGGTTTGCGAGTCAGACTCGCTCTAGTCCGTTTTTTAACGTATTTGCATGTTACAAAAATATAGTGTTAACGTGTAACATTTTTTCGTAAAGATGATTAAAATCAAAGAAAGTTAACTAAAATAAATACGTAGTTTCTAATACAAACTAAAAAGTAACGTGTGTGTAGGTGTAGATTAAACACACAAAAGCGTATACTATCGAGTTATCGAGTTGAAACTAAAGAATTTCATTATACCTTTGGGATTGTCCATTAATCACGTGAGGTTCGAAAGGGGGGGGGGGGGAGGAGTTTGGAAAATATCACGAAAAATCACAAGGAGAGAGGAGAGACATTACCGCCGCCAAAATTGATGCTTTCGATTGCAACTATCTCCTAATATTATAATCCCACTAGTATTATAAATGTGAAAGTTTGGATGGATGGATGTTTGTTACTCTTTCACGCCAAAACTACTGAACCGATTGCAATGAAACTTGGTGTGTAGATAGCTGGAGACCTGGATTAACATATAAGCTACTTTTCATCCCAATATTCCCATGGGATCGGGACTTACACGGGTGAAACCGCGGGGTGCTGCTAATTTGTCATACTTTACTGGATTCTCCTTTACCCCATCTTGTTTCTTAATCACTGACAATCCAGTGCCTCCTCAAAGTCTTAAAGGAATTCTGGAAATCTATTCGCGGCAGAAGCATGCCACAATATTTATTTGTACTTGACAAATCTCATGAAACGATGATAAGTCAAACGAGAAGTCTCATTAACTCTAGTTAAATTGATTTAATTAACCATTAAGTCCATGAGTTCAAAGTACAATAGCCATTATCTTAATTAATTGAAACAAATATGTATTCGTAGTATCATGGCTACCGTTACGGTCTCATAGTCTTCGAGAACAAAGTTACAAATGTAATGGTCTGGATATACAGACCGTGATGAAACTGGTTTATGGTGGTCGGATGTGGTTTTCGGAATATATTATATTTTATCCCGCATTACGAATTACTCCTGTGTCACGGGGGACTTTACAAACATACAAACAACGGACACAAAGTACACCCAGACTCGGGTGGGAATCGAACCCACGACCTATGGCATAGCAGTCAGAGTCACTTACCACTAGGGCAACTGGTCAGTCGAATCGAATAGTAGATGTTCAAAAAATATCGCTGGGATTCCAAAATACAACCGTCGCATTTAATGAGAATAAGTAAAATAACCCGGGCAAGTTAGCTCAAACAGTAGTGGTAAGGGAAAATTGGTACGAATGTCGGGAACACCATTATAAATGCAATGTGTAAAGTCCCCATCGATCTCACATCTGCATAAAAATTATTCAAGGTCGAAGTTCGCAAATATGGGATTTCTGCATTTTTCAGTCAAATGGTAATTTTAATCATAAAATAGGTCAGATAAAAATTGTAGATCATGCATGATCTAATATTTTTATTCTATTTACACACTGTTATAGAGATAAACTACTAACTATGTACTACTACTTGTTTCGGTAGTGACTGGTTCTCGTAATGTCTGCGTTTAGTGGTTGGGCCAGACAGCAGGCGGGGCGGCGCGGGACGGCGTGAACAGGTTGAACAGAATGTACTAGTTAATATAGAAGATCGTCGCCGTCGCACGTTCGGCGCTAAGGGTCATAGCTCATTAGAGCCTCTCAGCAACCGGCCCCTTGCCTCGTGGGATTAGTATTTTTTTTAATAGATTTCTATGGATATGCGCTTACTACATCAACTCTCTAGCATCGCCGGATCGCCTCGCTCGCAAGGTGTCCACGCGCGGACGACCACCTGCCGACAACAAGTAGACGCCGAACGACGAGGCGGTGCTGGTCGGGTGCCGAGTGGCTCTAAGGAACTATGACCTTGGTACATTGCAACCGCTCACGCTGCGTCGCCGGCCCACTCGCGTCGCCCACTGTCTGCCCTAACCTTTAAAGTTTATTTAATGATCAGTAAATAGGTCAACTGCACCAAGACGCCAGGTATAATTTCCGTCTTGGAGACTAATACCTTGTACTTTGTACTGTCACAGATGTCGATTAAATGTATATCCATCAATGATTTTAATGCCGTTTCTTTGTTGCATAAAATTTTTAAACACCAATGAGAAAGTGATTAATGGCTATTTATTTTAGAAATCCATATAGATGCGTCATGACAGTCGATATTACCGTCCGCATAATTGCAAATAATCCTCTCTGTATGCTTTCAATCAATATAAATACGTTTCTAGCCATATTTCTGCATGTTCATAGAAATTGCGTCTTTATTTACGTATCTTTATTGTCGCAGCAGTAAGTTAGTATGCGTACTGATGACTATAATAATAAATATAATGTGGAGTAGTCTTAGAAGCCACTTATTTGCATTGTATTCTGTGTTATTAACCGACGAAAAAAAAAGGAGGTTCTCAATTCGACCGTATGTATATTTTTGACAAAAATTAGAAATTATGTATTTGACTTTTTGACAAAAAATTAAACCGATGAAAAGAACTAAAAAGCAAAAAATAAATAAACCTTTTAAGTCTTGATACACGAGCTCAAAATTTAACTCGGAAAAGAAATTGTAATGATTATTTGCATCAATTTGAGAATGACTAATAATAAATTATTGCTCAGAGTATAAAAAATCATGAAATTGGAAGACGATAAGCATTTTTGATAAGTTATCGCAAACAGCACAAGCGAAAATTTCATTACACGCTGTGGTTATGGTCACGGACACACAGATATAATACGTGGGATGATCTAAAGCTTATTATCACATTCGTCATGATTCATGGCACGCGTTTTTATCAATACCAATCTATTTTTTTTAACATAATCTATTTTTGTAATAAGTGCTAAAGGTTAATAAGCAAATTATTAACGTCTTACTGTATAAAATAGATGTCTCAATGTACTATATTCGTAATCTATACTTATAATAAATCTGTAGCGGGATGAATTCTGTACATTAAATATATTAAGAAAAAAACCAATTGAGGGTATTAAGATATAGATACTGATGCCGAATATGCGATTGAAACAATTTTTGCCTGTCTGTCTGTCTTTCTGTTTGTATGTTCACGATAAACTCAGAAGTTACTGAAGGGATATGCTTGAAACTTAGTATGATAATAGTTTGAGTGCCTGTGGATGTACGAGACGAGTTTTATGTTCTTCACCCGAAGCAGAGTCTCCCGTGAAGGGTGTGTCTGGACATCGCCCAGTTGCCGTCCGCTAGCCAGCGGTGGGTGGATCATTGGAGGCAAAACGTCACCGTACCGACGGTCAACTTATAAACGGTGCTGTGAGGCACACCGTGTGGTTTTAGTTGGTTTAAGCCTGATATACGGCCTCACCACAAACCCGGTGAGGTGAGCTTCCACACGAAAACCAAATGAGTAATGTTACCACGGCCAAATTATGTCGTTATTTTACGTGTAAGCAACCAAAACAACCTTTTCTGTACGCTCCAGGTTGTTTCACCGCCAATACAGTATAAAAATTCCTGCCTGGAGAAAGAGGTGCAATGCAATAAGCGACGAATTGCTGTTTTCCGAAAAAAACGCGAACGAAGTCGCGGGCACAGCTAGTATTTACTATTTTTCTTCCTATCTTCAGAATATAATCATAACATTTAAGAAGCAAGGTATACTTGAGGCACTAGAAATATACATTTTATTCATTCTCTATATGTTACTACATTTACGAATATGTAATGAAATCGTCATGATATTAATGTTTACATGGCATGTAAGATAACGTCATCATTTTACTGGGTCAGATTGTGGAATAAGGCAATATAAGGGAAATCCCAACAGAACGATACCTACAATACTAATATTATAAATGCAAAATTAACTCTGTTTGTTACCTCGTCACGACTAGACGGCTAAACGGGACAGCTGGGGAAGGATATATGCTTCTTTTTATTCCAAAAAATGTACAGTTCCCCTTAAGATAAATTTGAATGTCCACGCTAACGACGCAACACTTAGACAAAGTCGCGGGCAACAGTTAGTAATAATATGCTAACGTAATCAGTTCCTTAGTAATTTTTATTTATTATTTAAATGTCTTCGTCTAAACTTCTTTGTATAAACTCGTCTTTGTCTTAACTCATTTAAGGATAAGTTGGAGGGGTTTGAACTTGTCCAGCTGAGCTAAATGCTTCTGTAAGAAATGGGTTCACGTCTCAGTAGTGCTACTAGAGCTACATTGGTTTTACTTTATCAAAAAAAACAAATATTCAAATTGGAGCCCAC
Source organism: Callimorpha dominula (assembly GCA_949752705.1). Classification (NCBI taxonomy): domain Eukaryota; kingdom Metazoa; phylum Arthropoda; class Insecta; order Lepidoptera; family Erebidae; genus Callimorpha; species Callimorpha dominula. The sequence goes on along the minus strand of OX457003.1, from coordinate 19,976,830 downwards.
AAAGTCTTTAAAAAAGTAGTAAACAAAAACCCAGTCATTACAAAGAAATTGTATCATGTATATATTTTTAGTTCTATCTACCAAAAGTATAATTTGATACTTTGTTTATTTCATGTGTGACAAAAATATCACATGTTCTGGGATTTCTTGGAACATTGTGAGAGTTTATAATTACATTTTGTTTTCTTTGTTTGTAATTTACAGTGAGCCCTTTAGATTCTATGGACATGTTGTCTACTAATGATTAATAGTAAAATACTATATTGTAGTAGTATACCTTGCCCAACCGACTGCACCTTGTATGAGGTTGGTCAGAACGGATTTCTCTTGAATTGGAGCTACCTACCTTTATAAGCATCTATCACAGCTTTTTTGTATTCCGCATCACAATATGTAATTTTTTTTAATGTTATTTTTATTTTATTTTTCACTATTTCTTTTTTGTCGTGACAACGTCTTATAAAAAACATGACTCATGCGGCGTTACCTCGCTATGAGGCGTCCCTATGACGTTGTCACGTTCAACTATCGTCAGTAAACCGACTTTACAGACAACCGATTTTGTTGATCATTATTCATTTTGTATGTAATAATAAGTAATAAGTAATTCAATAGTAATAAGTAGGTTTTGTAACTTTAATTTTCTTATATATGTACCTATGCTAATATAACAAAGCTGAAGAGTTTGTTTGTTTGTTTAATCACGCTAATCTCTGGAACTATCAGTCAGATTCAAAAAATTATTTCATATTTTTGTATATGATAGCCAGATTTATGAGAAATAGTATAGGCTATATAGGATTAGACTACACCTCACAGATTAGACTAGCCTTAAAAAAATTATGAACAGGGGAGGAGGATAAACTTTGCCCTCTATAGCAAATTAAAATAATTCAACAGTTATATTCAACAGGTCTATAAGAATAGTGGAGCAAACAAGTTGTGTAACATATAACCCTTTTTTTTATTGTGTGGGTCATTGGTCACCGGAACTAACGGTGCAGTGGTATCTCGGAATCGGACTCGGGTATATCCTATGAATGAAGTCCCCGAAAACCCCAGCTGACTTTAGCCATCTCTTAAACAGTAGACAGCCACACCATTGAGTGCTGAGGACCTGGCCCCCCTTCCAGTTTAGAGAACGCGCGCAGAACACGTCACGCGTCTCATGCCTGGGTCTGCTAGGGTAACAAGCATGTGACGCATCCCGACTTTGGCCGCCAAGGCTTTGATTGCCAAGGAGAGATGTACTGTGAACACTTCAATGACGAGAAACTGTTACTAAAATATTGTGCTGTAGTGCACAGCTAGTCAAAGAATAAAAGAGATAGTGGTCCTTGACGTCACAGCGCCGCGCGCCGAAATCCCATCACACGGAACTGGCAGTAGTATTATTTTTAAAGTGAAAACTTCTTTAGGCACGTTTGTGCAGTTTTGCTATAGGAAAAAAGGACCGAACTCGTGACCGTCACACTAATAATACATCTATATATTATATAGATCCACTAGAGGGTGCTAATCTAAACATTGAGTTCTGTCAGCTCCTTATTAATGAATGTCACCAACCTGCTATTGTGACGTTTTAAGTTCGTTTCGTTTAAGTTTTCACTTCTGTCGGTAGTCCCATGACTGCCTATTTTTTTTTTATTTTAATTGTAGGCATTGATAACATTGTATAAGTTATATTTTTTCAAGTAATGAAATGCCATGGAATTATGTCAAAGCATATAAAAAAAATACAAGCATATTCCCTGGTAACTGGCAATATTTTAGATTATATCTATCTGAACATTTCAAAACAAGTTTAAAGAATTTGCATATCATTGTTGCTTAACCATCATGTAAGTAGCAACAGGTAAATATGTTTAAAAATAAAAAGATAATTTGCATATTGTTTTTTTTTATTCTGCTTGTTACTACTCACTTTTGTCTAAATTAACAATACATATTTTATTATAATAGTGACTAATATTAAAACTAATATAAAAATATAGTTGGTTTGTTCATTTGTTGTCAAGTTCTAATAATATGATTTGTAAAATTCTTTGAATTAGGTAGCCTATTTATGGAGAAAGATTATAGACTAATAATACTATCATATTAAAATCCATAGGAGCCGACCAGCAGGGCTGCCAGATTGTGTAATTGGATACAAAATTTATATAATTCATCTTTGGTATCCTGTTTGTATGGTAGATTGCATTGTATAATTGGATACAATGTCATTACTGATGTTATAGCGTCAGAAAAATTTGAATTGACATAGAGATACTTAAAACAAATCATGTCTGTGTCATGTTAAATTTGAAACACCTTTTATTGAAATCTCCAAAGAGTGACGTAATATAGTTGTACAACACTGATTTTGTGTAATTTCTGAGACTTAGCGGTATTAAATAAGTTGTCCTTACTGGCAGCCAAACAGAATGTGAATATATGGGGCATAGCTAGGTTATAACCATCAGTATTGCTAGTATATGCAAGCTAGCAACATTGTAGTACCTTTTAGAAAAATATTGTGCAACTATTGTACTGCCTTCACTTTTTATACAGCATAATATATCTTGCCAGGTTTGTTATGTAGGCTAAGAATATTCTATTAGAACTTAATATCATATTCATAATATTAACTTTCTTATATAATAAAAAAATGTTAAAAAATATTTCACGAACTAAATTTAAAATATCTTAATGACACTGGCCATTATGAATATTTTTAAGCTAAGTCAGCAATATGGATATGTAATAATTATCTGCTGGTAAAAAAGGTTGTAACTATTTGATCATATTTGGGTTTTCTTTTTTAAATAAGGCACTAAGGTCAAGCTAAGATTTTACAAACAGGTTTTAATACAAATTTAAAACAAAATACTTACAGCGAATATTGTGTTCTGCAATCCAAAGGGTATTGGAGTCAGTCTCGCGAAGAATACGATTTTAAAGGCCTGAGGCCCTGAAATCACTTTCAACAGCGCCCTGGCTGTTTCGTTCTTCAAAAGCCGGTCCAACGGTAGATAGTTCCGAAGTGCTTTCAACGTAAAGTGAGCTATTGCCACGCCAAAATTCGCACTCACCAAAACTGTACCTAAACCCTGGATTATTCCAAACAAGTAACCACTAGTAATTATTAACACTAAGTAACCAATAGTCACTGGGAAACTCACCACCAAAAATAAGCCCATAAATAACAAAAATATTATCCAGGGATCCTGTGCGTCAACCCAATATAAAATCGTTTTTAGATATTCTTTGAAGAAATAGAGCACTAGTACCAGACATGTGAGCAATAGTATCGACACTACTATGTTAAATAAATAACTGTACGTTGTCCTATTGTTAATTTTAGCCCAGAAACTTTTCTTTCTTGTGACCGCTACGGGGTCGGGCTGGCATTCTTCGACGTCGACAATTTCCATGGTGATTGTCCCTTAAGAAAATTAAACACAGACTATTTATGTTTGTACTGTTTACATTTACACAAGGTATCGTTCGCCATGGCCTAATTCAATCGACTGTTTACTTCCCATTTACGCACGGCCGAGAACAATTTTTTTTATATACGACCGGCCACTTCAATCACTTGTCACAGACTATAGCTATTGGACAGATAACTAGACGTCGACTATGACAAGAAACGTCAAAACAAAGCCCGTATCATGGTGGGTTTACACGCTGGCGTTCAAACCGACATTCAACGAGCACATGCACGATCACACACATGTGAACAGGCTGTTTGTGCATGCCTGCGTGAATGTTATCGCGCTTGCCGCCGATCGGGACGACTAAACGGCTGCGTTCACACGCTTGCGTTCGAACCGACATTCAACGACGCAAGCATGTGAACAGGCTGTTTGTGCATGCTTGCGTGAATGTGCACGCGCTTGGCGCCGATCGGGACGACTGTCGGTTTTTTGTCACACTTCAAAAGGTGAATGTGCTTGTGTGCCTGTTTACACACACACACGCGCTCGGCCGCGTTAGTATAGTTTTCGTCTTCGTGGCATACAGACGACGTAACGTTCGAAATTAATTTTTGACGACACTAAATATATCGGAATGGTCTGAACCTTTATCATGTACGAATCGAAAGCAAAAGAAGACTTCAGAAAGATGTTTCTGAACTATTCTTTTAGTAAAAGTTTATATTGTTTATCAGGGCAAAAAAAAATATGAAACAAAATAGTACCAATTCTTAGGATTAAAGTTAGTATTGATTGATTGATTGACGATTAGAGAATTGTAACTAATCGCATATCAATGATGTGCAGTAAATAAAATAGATTTATGTATGCCTTAAAACAGTTAATGAAGAAGCTTAAAGCTTATCATGGTTATTTATGTTCATGTTTATTAGAAATAAGAAAAAATTCTATTCAAAAGTTAGCGAGGATAGTAAATTCATTAAAAGAGATCATACTAAAATAAGAAACGAATTATGTAAAAGCACTCTTCGATGTAAAAATAGTTATAACGCAAGTCAAATAAAAAAATCAAATTTAAAGATTTGGCTACTTGAAAAGTGTTTTTACACCATAAATGATTTTTTTGTTGTAAAACCTAATAGTTTTAAGTAAAATTCCGCATGCATAATTATGTCGGGCTGTTTTCTTTTTCAATAAAAATAGATCAAGCACAAAGCAGTTGGTGGAGCGCCAATATATTTATAAAATGCATACATAATCGCACCATAATATATTTCGTTATATTATTAATTTCATAGTTCTTATAGTAAACCACATTCTGTTTGTCGAATGCAATTAGTGCTGGTACTACTGTGAAATTGCCAATGTACTCGACGATCTCAAGAGATGGCGTTAGTAGTTTTCAAAGAATGTAAACGCGCTGCACCTGATTGGTGCATGAAAAAACGGACATACCCTGCTCTCATCGCTTTTCGCTAAGAAGACGCATTAATATGAAAATTTTGTTCCACAACGGACATCAGTTATATTTCTCGTGAAAAGAAGCTGATTTTCCGTTAGTCCTATAGCCGTGTAGTGTTTGGACTCGCTTGTAACCTTAACAAGGTGTTTGTGGAGTGCTCTAGTCTTCGATCATGACCGGCCGGTCAATACCTGGACGTTTCAAGAGACCGTAGAAACCTCGCCGCTGCTCGCTGCCTTCTGGAGGATCGGGACTTGGTCGGTGTTACAGGTCAGTGCTGGCATGATTGTTTTGATCGATAGAAGTGGTTTACTTCCCTACACCTCGTACGCTATACTATAAGCAATTTATTAACTTGTTGAGCAATCACACCCTGGTTGGGCTATTTACACGCCTGACCAGCAGTAGCTCCCACGAGATCTACGTCTACATAGTCTTCCATGTTTCCACTGACTACCATGTCCACAGAACACTAATAGGTACCCTACGGATCATGCCTGCAAGTGTGTGAAACAGGGCTGCCAGATTGTAAAATTGGATACAAAATTGGTATAATATCGGTTATCTTTTGTATCCTGTTTGTATAGTAGATTACATTGTATAATTGGATACAATGTCATTGCTGATGTTATAGAGTAAAAAGTACGTACATACACATAGAGATACTTACAACAAATCATGTCTGTGATAAACTGTTAAATCCTTATCCTTATATCCTTAAAGTTAAAACACCTTTTACTAAAATCCCCAAAGAGTGACGTTCTATAGTTGTACAACACTGATTTTGTATAATTTCCGAGTCTTAGCGGTATAAAATAAGTTGTCCTTACTGGCAGCCCTAGTGTGAAAAGCTTGCTTGGCACGCTGCGTGGCAGGCTGCGCGCCGAGCTGAGTGCCGTGCTGCTTGCCAGGCTGCACGGCGTGCGTGTAAACGCACCATCACGTGCAGTCCTACAAAGCAGTCCATCAAAAAAAATTTGATCGGACAATGACGAACAGTTGCAATAGCAAAAAAAAAAAACGACTTCTCCCCGCCAACTTGAGGGTAACTTTTTATTTTATTTAAAAAATAAATACTAAGATCGAACAAATAAAAATTTTGATCGAACAATGACGAACAGTTAACGAACAATTGAAATAGAAAAAAAAATGTAATAAAACGACTTCTCCCCGTCAACATAGGGGTAATTTTTTATTTTACCTAAAAAAAAAAGTAAGATCGAAGAACTAAACATTTTGATCGAACAGTTGAGAACAGTTAAAAGAGCAAAAAAAAAATGTAAAAAAAACGACTTCTCCTCGCCAACTTGACAGCCGCCGGCGAGTGCCAGAACCGAATTTTATGACAAACGAAGTACTTGGTCAAGCCGAGAAAAAAAAAAACTTGAGAAAACTTCTTTACGCGGCGGCGGCGTTGTGCCTCCGCCGCCGCGTAAATAAGTTTTCTCTTCAAAAATAAAACAAAATACACATACAATTTATTTGTTTTAAAATATCAACATTTCATTTCTTTAGTACAAAATTTTTTGAGTTAACAAATGACTGCTAAATTTACACTCATATGTCTTATTTTTAGTTTTAATACATTTTAAACGCTTGATGAATGTACGTGAGGACTTTTTCACTTGACATTGGCGGAATTCCTGCGCTGATGCTTCACGGGGGATAGAGTCCACAATAAAATAATATAATTATATTTTTGTACGTGAGGTTTTAAAGCCAAAGTACGAGGTTTTATGTTGTTTATGTACGAGAAAAAAGTTCTAAGGTTGGCAATCCTGATTCCCATTCCATACACTAGGGATGGCGATTCATTCCAAAAAATATCAATTTACCATCAATTCGATTCGTATGCTGATGTATCTATCACAAAAAAAAAAACGAAGTTTAAAAGATCTGTTGCTAAAACATCGAATTTTATTTTCAACTTTGCATTTATAATGTAAATATAAATTCATTTTATGAAAAACAAGAAGGATACCAAAATGATATATGATCTTTTATGAATCTCTTTCTTTCTCAATGACTTCTTACAAACACTACACAAAATTATGCATTGACTTACTAATTATATTATTATATATAATATATTTTTGTTATATAAATGTAAACAAGACGTGGAAGCGTAAGAGGGAGGCCTTTGCCCAGCAGTGGGACACGTGCGAGGCTATCAAAAAAAATAAAATGTAAACAAATTAGTATATGAATGACAGTCCTAAGCATGCAAAGTATGAAGAAGATTTCAATATAGTTGCAATGTACTACTGAACTAATAGAACTAGAAGTCCGAACTAGTACATGTGACTCATGTGAGTGACTGTACTAGATTGGAACGCTCTTTTCAAGCAAGAACAAGCCTATGACCCAATATCAAGCAACAAATACAAAGAGTCATAGATTACAAATTTTTTTTTTTTATTAAGTGGAGGCGAAGGAAATTAAGCATGCAGACATCTTACGAGTTTTTGAGTAATTAACCATTTAACCGGCAACGCCGTAATATTACGGATACATTCAAGTAATTGTAAATAATTTAATGTTCTTTACCAAAACAAAAAAAAATCGAACGGCGATTTTCAAGGGTGAAATATCGATTTACTGAATCGATGCAGTACTGCAACTCGATTAAAATAAATCGTTCTTATGTGCCTGGAAAATCGATTGTTCGATTTATTGATCTCAGATCGGCATCCCTACCATACACATATGCATGCTGTGTTCCGTGGAAGTTAACACTTAAAAAAAAACAATTATCTAATTAAGAAAAACCAATTTAAGAAATATTTTACATCCTACAATAGGAAATTAAGATCGGCCAACAGCAGTGTTATATAAACTAGAAAATTCAAGTCGAAGAACAGCATAACCATGCCTCCTAAAAAAGCCAGTGCTGGCGCAGGCGGTCCCAGTAAAAAGACTGACCAGAAGAAAAAGGAGAAAGTCATTGAGGTAAATAAATCGGGAAAATTTATTTTGAAGCTAATAACATCTATCTAGCTAAAGCATCAGTAGGACTTAAGCCGGCTAGGAATGCAGGCAAAAATGCATTTCCACGGGTCATACATTTTTATCGGAAGTGTGTCTGAAAGAAAAATGTTAGTGTATGAGGTATAATATATGACGGGCCTGTCGGTATCGTTATATAGTGGTTGTGTGATGAGCATGGTCATTTGTTGTCTGGGTGTATTTTATCTTCGTATAAGGTAGTTTATCCGCAGTCTGGTTACCTAAGTACAGGCTTTGCCTAGTTTGGCATCAGCAGTCTGGTTACTATAGTAGTAACAATGAAACAACTGGACGATTCACACAAATGTCTAGTTGTTTTAATCGCAACTTAACATTACTGAGGTCTTATTTTTTTTTCAGGACAAAACATTTGGCCTCAAGAACAAAAAGGGTGCGAAGCAACAAAAGTTTATCCAGCAGGTTGAGAAGCAAGTAAAGAGTGGCGGGATCCACCCAGCTAAGCCCATGGATGACAAGAAGAAAGACAAAGATGCCAAATTGAAAGAGCAGAAGGAATTGGCAATGTTATTCAAACCTGTACAGACACAGAAGGTTGAGAAAGGTAAACTAAAAGATTAGAATGAAAAAATAAAATATAGGTAAAAATAACAAGAGATTCTACCGATTCTGACAAGAGATTTCTATAATATAGTACATGTTTTAACCCCGACACTCGTCATTATCTCAAAGAATGATTTTAATTGTTGCACAACAAACATTTATGGGTCTGTGCATTTAAATATGTGTGCCTTTATTTATTCAAATAGATGTATAGTTACTTGTATGTATGTGAAAACATAGGTGTATCTGTTATTATGAATAATTGGTTTAATTAGATTAGATAGTATTTTCAATAATTATACACTGTGGCTCCTCTTGCCATATATAAACACTCTTTCCATCCAATGGTTGTCTGGAAGAATATGTATATATCCTTATGTTTTTGTACAATAAGGAGTTTATCTATCTATCTATCTAATCCAGAAAATTATGACTTTGACAAACCTTCAACTTCACATTTCAAAGTTCAGCATAATAGAATAAAATTTATTGTATACCAAAATAATTTTTTACAAGGAATTACATTAAGTAAATATGTACAAAGGGTGGCCTTATAGCTGCAAGCAATTTCTTCCAGGAAACCTTTGGATGGAGAAAGACGACAATAAATAGATAAAAGGATTATACAACTGTCTTTAAACCTTTTATTTCTTCAATGTAGAAGAACAAAACCATTATCACAGTAGCTTAAAAATGCTAAAATTACTATATTTAAACAATTTTGAATATTTTTTTTTTAGGTACCGACCCCAAGTCTGTGGTGTGCGCATTCTTTAAACAGGGCCAGTGTACCAAAGGAGATAGGTGCAAGTTCTCTCATGATTTGACTATTGAACGGAAGGTAGGTAGAGCATATAATAACTATAGGTACTAAGTTATTTGATTTTGACAGTCCTATCTAGGTCTAGTTAGTGGTTTGTGATCCTGTGATTCCCATGCATTACAAATAATTGTGTGATGAGCATGATCATAATTTGTTCTGTATAAAGTTAATACATCATCAATACAAATAAATAATATTTAAGTGTCCGTTCGTAATGTCTAAATAATAGTTATGATACCTATGCCTAAAAAAAATCAGTCTTAATTTTTTGTGTCCATATTTTTGTCTGTCTGTCTGCTTGTTCAGGCTAAGAAGAACAAGCGAGGAGACCTACATGAGTCTAAATGGGGCCTTTGTTTTCCTGCTTCTCAGGTTCGCCTATAGGGCGCCATTCTAATGCTAAGTACAAACTAATCCTTAACTAAGTTAAGGATTTAAGGCAAAACTCCCGGCTTTTTATATTATTTACAATTTGAGTTATGCCTTTACATTGATTGTTTCATGGCTTGTAGTTATTTGATTTATTATTATTAATTTATCGAATTTCATTTGTTTGTTTCCTTTTGTATTTGTTCCATAATCTTTATATATATAAACGTAAGTTACCCTAGACAATGGATTTCATTTTCAGGCAGAGAAGCGATCTTTGTATGTGGATATGCGAGATGATGATGATAACATGGACAACTGGGACGAAGATAAGCTCAAAGAGGTGGTGGAGAAGAAGCATGGGGAAGGAGATAAACAGAGACCTACTACTGACATTGTAAGCATTATATATTTTTTTAAACAAAATGGCTTATAAGCTAAAACAGAAGCACCTTACTTACTTCCAATAAGTTAGGTGCCGTCACTTAAAGAGTGGTATTGGTTAAGGGTTCTGTTTTCGATTTAGACTTTAAAATGGTCCATTATGCGTTCAGATATGGCTGGCTAGTTGAGCCAGCTCAGCTCCTTCCATTCACAGGCTTCTAGGAGCGACCTCGTGTTCGCGAGGATATTTGACGTTGGGCGACCGTTTCCTCTGCGTTGAGACATTCTCTGCTTAGAGGGCTGCCTGTCGCATTAATGGTGAATAGATGCCGATTCAGCGCCAAATGTCCCGTAATGGTTCCTACAATTATTCTGATGTCGAGTAGGATGAGACTGAGCAGTCTGCAAGTCAAACTTGGTGAGATCTTCGTCAGCACCAGTTTACATTGCTTGCAGACAGGTAGGAGTTATGCGCATGCAACGAGTGAAGGCAGTACATGCTAGTCTCTGGAATTGTTGCAGTTTGTTTCTGACATTACTTGGCTCCATTCTCTGTCACCAGGGAATAGCACCGTACCCGATGATTGGCCATATAACCGTTTTGTAAAGCCATAGTGTGATTTTCGGTGATAGCCCCCAACTTCTGCCAAGGAGTCGCTTGCATTGGCAGAAAATAATGCAGGCCTTGTTCAGGTTTGTGTCCAGGTGCCTGTTCTATAAGAGTTTACTGTCCAGTAGATTGGTGATTCTGACTGGCCAGGTGATTCAGAAGGCGGTGGTCCAGTCTGAATCACCTGGTATATTTTCCCCACTATCATAGCATGTGATGTTCGACATCCTGGGAAGTGAGTTGTCATTAACAGTTCTAAGGTCTCTGAATCTGCTTTTGTGTAAGTCCCATCAGGTTTCTTCAAGAAGCCAAATCTGTGTCCTCTTTCACCCCTCATGAGGTTTACGACTCTGTTAGCCTCATTTTTGTTATCTATGTTAGTACAGAAGCTTCTCGGGCATTCAGTTTTTCTGGTTCTGATCCGCTTCTTGTAGTGATGTCGGGCCTGCTTATATGCTTCCCAATGTTGGTCTAGTCGAAAGTTCTTTGTTTTATTAAACAACTGTCTAACCTTGCGGCGTAGTTTATTTAGTTCAGGTCCCATCCAGTAGTGTTTACTGCATGGTCCAGTTCTGGGTGTCGAAATGTTTGTTCAAAGCAAGTGATCAACGTAGTAGTAAGGTTGTCTACATAGTTATCGATATCCGCTGTGGTCCCGTGAGCATTTGGCACATCTACTGTAACTTGCTCATATTTACTTTTTTTTTATGGTATAGGGCAGTGGTCACCAATTAGTCTCGCTCGGGGTCCGTTTTAAGAAATGAAATGACCATCGCGGTCACACGACGTAATGTAAACATTGTTTCACTGCCGGTTTTCTGTGGTATCACTCCGGTCGAGCCACTCCATACGTGTCGAAGCATGGCTCTCCCACTATTAAATCAGATTTGAATAATCTAATTTATAATATCATGGAGTATAGCAAAGCCAACAACCCCCTATCGGTGAGATCTTTGTTATTTGCAGCTCTTGAAGATTGTACTAAATGTTCCACTTTCAGATTTGCAAACATTTCTTGGAAGCCGTAGAAAAGTCAAAGTATGGTTGGTTCTGGGAATGTCCATCAGGAACGAAATGCATATACAGGCATGCCTTACCGGCCGGCTTCGTTCTAAAGAGAGACAAGAAAAAACTGGAAGAGAAGAAGAATGAGATATCACTTGTAGACCTCATTGAGAGGGAGAGGGCAGCACTAGGATCTAACCAGACAAAGATTACGCTGGAAACATTCTTGGCGTGGAAGAAGAAGAAGATTAGTGAGAGACAGGTTTGTAACTTGTAACCAACTATTTATAAATTTTTTTTTTTTTTTTTCTAAGAATTTAAATACAAATTTGGTGATGAATACATGTGATACAAGTTATATTACTATGCCTGGCTAGATTACTGTAATACTTCCAGTATTACAGTGATGGTTTATGAACTAACATGGTTGCACGAAGGCATAGAAAGCGCACATACATTGTTTTTTCTTTTTTTTTAAAACATTGATTTCAGGAATAGGATATTCAAGACAAATTTTCAAATTAAATATGTTTATTACATCAAATTGGTTATCAAATTTTCGGAACTGTGAATAAAAATATTATTTAAAATTATAGTTCAACCACCAGTAAAATAAAAAGAAAATGAATAACAGATAATACTATATTTGCCTGTGTCGATCTATAACCACCCATTGCCAAATTTTTGAGCCTTGTGAGAAGTAAAATAAACTCACTGCCACTGTTTTAAATCACCAAATATTGTTACAGATAGTTGTAACAATATTTGTTAAATTGTATTACATCACTTTTTTTGTTATGTCCTATTATGTTATTAAAATTAAAAATAAATAAACTAGAATTAGGCTATGAAAATAGGGAATCTGCATAAAATAATTGAAAAGAAAAAGAAGAACAGAAAAACATAAAAGATGGAAAATAAGAATGGATTCTTAATTTTTTCCTATCAAATTTTTCCCAGGCACAAACATTACAGACAAACAAACGAATGTAAAGTTTGATTTTTTACTTGAATCGCAGAATTTGTATCTCCAAATCAGCAAGTGCCAATAAATCCATGCTCTTAACAATCTCCATATTATTCCAGGAGGCATTGAACAAGGCAGACGAACAGCGTCGCAGCGACTACAAGGCAGGAAGAGCGGTGGGACTCTCGGGACGAGAGATGTTCTCCTTCGACCCTGCGCTGGCGGCTGATGCTGATGAGGAAGACGATGAGGCCGTGGACCTGGCCACCTACGGCAATGAAGAACAGGATATGACGGAGTACAGGGAGGTGCAGTTCGAGCTCATAAGCATGGAAGCTTCTGAGGTAAGACTTTTATAACATTATAATTTTTTCATTAAATAATAGCTAGTGAATTTTTACATTAAAATGAATAGTACAGTGTTAGTTTCCTGGAACTTTTGAAAATTGGTAATTTTATAGATTTCGACCTGCTCTTTCCGAATTTCTACTTTGCAACTTTTGCCGCTCGCGCCGCCATATTGAAAAATTGGTGCCAAAAACAGTTTTTTGACAATATTTTCTTTCTTACTCATTTAACGATTAAAATTTCCTATAATTTATGTAAAATGAATAGTTTCCTCGGTACTAAGGACGATGAACCCACAGCACCTGGTCTATCGAGAATAGCAAAGCGAAGGCGAATGCTCTAAATATATGTAATGGAGCATTACGTGTGGATTAGCTAGAGCTAATCCACACGGGTTTTTTTTTTATCGTGGTAGCGGTGTTGACTACCACGATAAAAAGAACGCGCCACTTACTCTCCATCTCATGGTTTTACGGAAATTAATCTTTTGGCCAAAACGTGTATTGAGTTGACTTTGCAGCGCTCATACGTTAAAACTATTCATTTCATAAAAAACACAATTAGCTAAATTATAGGACATTTTGATTATAAAATTAATAGGAAAGAGGTTTTTTTTTATGGCATAGACGCAAGCGAGCAGACGGGTCACCTGATGGTAAATGACTACCGCCGCCCATGGGCACCTGTAACTCAAGAGTCACAAGTGCGTTGACGACCTTTAAGGTGGTAGTAGGGGAAGAGGGGGGAGAGGGAAGAGTTAGGGCTCACTCTCACATCTTCGCTCACGCGGCGACAAGCAATGCAAGCATTGCTTCACTGCCGGTTTTCTGTGAGGCCGTGGTATCACTCCGGTCGAGACGGCCCATAGGTGCCGAAGCATGGCTCTCCCACGAACAATATATATCGTCAAAAATTGTTTTTAGGCGTAATTATTCCAATGCGCAAGCGGCAAATTTGAGACGAACGCGTCAGAATGTAGTGTGTAGTTTAGTCACTTATTTTCTAAACCCTGGGAAAACTTTCCAGGTAAAACTATCAAATTGCTGTACTAGATATGTACTGTCAAATCGAACACAAATTTCAAGGTTAATAAAAAATTACTCTAATTTCTTATTCTTGACATCGAAACTTTATCAAAATATTAGCTCAGCTGTTACTTCAGCTTGCTAATTCTTTAAGATAATAAATATTAACCCTGGTAATGCAAGATTTTAGATCTATCTAAAGCGTCTAAATGACAGTTCAAAAATGGTTAGCAATGATGTACTTTAAATAATATAGCAGATCTCATCCTTCAATTGATTGTGAAGTGTCAATTTGTGTGTTAATAAGTACCAAATAAATTGTTAATTTGAAGGTGGACGACACGGGTACGAAAGCAACAGAAGACCGCCTGCAACAGCTCAACCTTGGTCTCGCCAACGGCACGGACGAGGCCGAGGGCGACGCGTCCAAGGAAAGTTCCTCCTCCGACCAGAACATGGACATTGATGTCCCCATCAACGAGAACCTCTTCATGGATGAAGATCTCGATGAGGAACTAGACGAGGATTCAGAGGAAGCATAGGAGTTACTCAAATTTTTATTTCGTCATAATTGGGTTCATCATTACGATTTTTGTGCCGCTGATTTGAAGAAAACGAAGAAAAAATAGCTGACCTGCGCAACTCCAGCGTCACATAAGAGAGAGAAAGATAAATTTTCCCCGTTTTGGCAACATTTTTCATTGATGTTCTCTTTTATTAATTGGTCTGGTTATGTCTCGATAAATAGGCTATCCAACACTAAAAGAATTTTTCAATTTGAACCAGTACTCCCAGAGGTCAGCGTGTTCAACCAAACAAACAAACTCTTCAGCTTTATAATATTAGTATACACTAGCCGTCCCCGCAGTTTCACCTGCGTTTATGGTCACTGGTCCGTTCCTATTGACCGTAACGTGATGTTATATAGCCTATAGCCTTCCTCGATAGATGGACTATCTGACACTAAAAGAATTTTTCAATTCAAACCAGTAGTTGCTGAGATTAGCGCGTTCTACCAAACAAACAAACACTTCAGCTTTATAATATTAGTATAGATATGATTTATAGAAAATATTTTACTAAGAAAGGTTAGAAAGATTTTTCTATTTATGTAAATTCAAAATTCAATATGTTTTTTTCATAAAATTGATCATCAATTATTCGAAAACGTCAATTTAAAAAATGATGTTTATAATTTAAAATTATAGATCGACACACACAGAATCACCGCAGCAATAGGTTGCTTTGTCATATCATACCTGCCTGTGTCGATCTAAAACCGCCCATTCCCAAATGGTTTGTAATTCTTTAAATCTATGAAAACTGATTATATCAACTATTTTATTTGTTGTCTTCAGCGTCATGACGACACGCATGCTGTCGTTTAATGAGGATTGAAAATTAACCCTAAGATCAAATAAGGGAGATATAGGCTATAAACACAATGGCGACGGATAGCGCACATTTGAAATCTATCTTGTAAACATCCATGAACATTATTTCCTTTTAAATCTTAATTGCAGGTTTTGACCCGTTTCGGCTTTATGTTAGATGTCTAAGCATCACTATAAAAATTTCCTCTTCATCATTTTATGATCTTCAAACAAATTTGATTTAAAAGTCTGATATTTGTGAGTTTGTATGTATGTAGTGTAGGGAGGGTATTCTCTTCTGATGAAAAAAAAAAACTTTCATCATTGGACGCAGGGACGTATCTGGGAATGGCGGCTAGTGATATGACATGAAAAAAAAATAGTCATAGAAATACAAAATCGTATTGAATATCCTTGTTAATAACAGTGTAGACCACATTCAGCGGTCATGAATGAGATGTTTTAATTTTCTTTGTTCATTTATATTCGTACATTTTTTATATTTTTTCAACATTATGTTATGTGGTTATTGGGAGAGTATAGGACCGATCTTAAACTGAATTTCATTGCAATGAGAGCCTCGTTTCCTACCAAATATGAGTATAGGCCGACACCGACGGACAAATGTATATTCAGCTTCGACCGTATACACCATAGATGTTTGATCGACGCTCAAAAAATGGCACCAACTAAACTGTGCTTAAATGTATAATAAATTGTATCAAAATATAGTAAATATTATAAAAATATGAAATTAATATTGCGCTATCTGTGAAAGTTATCCTAACTAATATACGGAAAATTTGTACACAAGATATTACAGTAGTATCTCGCAGAACTCACAGGTGGCGTAAAATAAAATAAATCAGCCCGCGGTCAGCATGCCCCCTATTACTTGAGTGAGACTTAATTATACAGGGTGTATTTGTAAAAGGAACACTTACTTAAATACCTGAAAGGGCATGACATGAATTTTTGACAAAAAAACTATCCATTTGCAAGTTATGACCATTTGAATTTCCAGGTAGTTTTGCCTCCGTTTTTTAACAGTATCTGGAATGTGTATTTAAGTTAAACTTTAACTGACTGAATAGTTCCAAAAAAAAATATGTACGTTTTAAAATCTTTAACTTTACACATTAAACCTATTTTTATGAAAATCGAAGGCAAAAATACCTGCAAACTAGTTTTTTTTTCCCTTTCAGTGATATAAGCAAGTGTTCCTTTTTCAAATACACCCTATAGATAGCAAATTGTGGGTGTTTAATATGGCTCTCCCAACCCCTTCGGGGATGCAAGCGTGAGTGTATATATGTATTATTGTCCAACTGTAAATATTCCTATAAGAACAGTATAAATAAAACATAGCTTGTAACATTTTTCTTTTTTTTTAACATACGTAATCGGATCTTTTTCACTACTGTAGCGGCGTAGTAGGTACAAAATATACCTACGCCGACTGGCCGTCTATAGACGTCTCACTCAGTAGGATCAGAAACGCCGTTCGATTCGACATGCGACGTACGAACATGACGAAAAGAGAGTTACGTATAATTTTAAGTTTTAAAATTACATGACAAAAATGACTGAAATGATAAATTAATATTGTTCAGACACCCAGTCATTAGATGGCAACTATAATAATTTCGAAGACATAAGTACCGATTGATGTCATTAAGTGTAGAATGTGCCCTCGCTCTTTATTTTAGTCCTGGCGTGGTTCAGTCAATTTTAGACACTGATGTTATAGTGCGATCAAAATTGTACTTTATTTATCTGAAGCAAGAGATGCTATTTATTTAAATGACATTACAGTGAGCGAGTTGTTGTACTATTAATTAATTGGTCTTGTAATAGGTCCTTAGGTGTTATGATCGTTACAGGTATCAAAGTTTGATGTAAATTCGAAATGTGTGTTAATGTTTCAAGTAATAGAATGATAATATTTAAATGGCTATTATTACTCGAGTTCTCTCTCAAGTTGTAAACTGTAGTTTGTCACTAAATATAATCTTACGATAGCATTAAAATAGTCATAAACATTAAGAATTTTACTCAACGTCTTAGATGTTCGTGCCACATGTTTTTCAGTATCATTTGTAGTAAAATAAATATATATAGGTATTTATTAAATCTTCCATTCAACTTGAACTCATAGTGTGCATTCTATAAAATAAAATTATATATTTTTTTTTTTGTGATTAAGCACAAATATATTTTTTAGACTTTATTAATTACTAAAATTGTACTTTATTAATATGAAGCACGAGATGCTGTTTATTTAAATGACATATTCAAGTAAGCCAGTTGTTGTACTATTAATTAATCTGTGACGTAGTAAGTCTTTAGGTGTTACGATCGTTACAAGTATCAAAGTTTGCTCTAAATGGCTTTTATTACTTGTGTTCTCTCTCAAGTTGTAAACTGTAGTTTGTCAGTAAATATAATCTTACGTTAGCATCTTAATCGTTATGTGTAAACATAACGATTAAGAATTTTACTCAATGTCTTAGATGTTCGTGCCACTTGTTTCTCAGTATCATGTGTATTAAAATAAATATATCTTCTCAATACCTTTCCATTTAATGTTGAACTCATAGTGCATTCTATAAAATAAAATTATAATATAGATAGATGCCTTTATATTATTTTTTAAACTTGATTACGTCCTAAAATTCTCCTTCTTTCTATGTTAAAAAATGTGTTGGAATAAAATATCAAAAAGTATTGTATAAATGAATATTAAGGAAAACTACTTAAGTATACTGTTTAACATAAAATGTTTCAATTTGATGTTTTCCTGAAAATTAAACTAAGTAGGTACATATTGTATTTGTAAATAAAATAACGTATTTTATTTATTTCGTTTTTTTTTTATTTGGTGATACAATACTGTGTATGAAACAAATAACTATTTAATCAATAGTTTATAGAGGCAAACAGTACCGCCACGAGTTAAATATAATTCGTGGGCGCCAAGCAGATCACCAGAGACACACCACTCTGGTAAAGTAAATGTTTATAGGTACCGCTTACCTTCGTATTGGATGAGTACTTGTTTGCGAACTTAGTTGTATACAAAGCATAAATTAAAATACTCCCTACACTTAAAAAATCTGCCGTTTTCAAGTGAAGCCCTTACGAACGAAGAGTACTTATTTTTCATTGTTATTTATAAAGAATATTTGTTAAGACACATTCGTTATTGTGATTCCAGCCTTTTAATTTTTGATCTCCAACCATCTACTTGGATTGTCTATGGTAATTTTGTCTATGACTCCTTGAGGTATTCCTTTTATGGAATTCAGCTTTGGCAGTACGTTGTTTATGATGTGCGAGTACCCGTGGCCACCGAAACGAACCTGAAAAAAAAGTCTTAAGTATAATAATAAATCTTTCCAAAGAATTCGTAAAATACAGAATGGTTTATATAATTTACAAAGTATTGCACAAGTACATGACCGGTGTTCTGTCTATGAACTGTCCTACTGCTAGGCATGAACTGTCCCACTGCTAGGCATGAACTGTCCCACTGCTAGGCATGAACTGTCCCACTGCTAGGCATGAACTGTCCCAAAGCTAGGCATGAACTGTCCCACTGCTAGGCATTAACTATCCCACTGGTAGGCATGAACTTTCCCACTGCTAGACATGAACTGTCCCACTGCTAGGCATGAACTGTCCTACTGCTAGGCATGAACTGTCCCACTGGTAGGCATGAACTGTCCCACTGCTAAGCATGAACTGTCCCACTGCTAGGCGTGAACTGTCCCACTGCTGTACACGAACTGTCCCACTGCTAGGCATGAACTATACCACTGGTAGGCATGAACTTTCCCACTGCTAGGCATGAACTTCACAGCATAAAAGAGGTTTGGCTATAATGAACCACAATGAAAAGCGGGTTGGCAGTTTTTACTAATCATAGAACATTATGATTGACCCTCAGGTAATTTTGAAGATAATATAGGTTTTATCACGACGTTACAGTATGTGACAAATAATTTGTAATGGACAGTATTTAAAGAGCCAGAGACGCGCTACCAAGAATCAAACTCGAACCTGAGTTGTAAGCTAATAGTTACCAGTACCTGCTGATAAACACCAGATTTATCGTGGGAGAGCCATACTGCGGCGCGTATGGGCCGGCTCGACCGGAGTGATACCACGGCCTCACAGAAAACCAGAAAACCGGCAGTGAAGCAATGTTTACATTGCTTTTCGCCTAGTGAGTGAGGTTACTGGACGCCCTAATCCTTCCCCCTTCTCTCCCTCTTCCACCCTTCCTCTACTCCCCCCTTTAAAGGTGGGCAACGCACTTGTGACTCTTTGAGTTGCAGGTGCCCATTGGCGGCGTCACGTAATTAATGGACAACCCCCAATGGGTAGTACATTTAGGACAGGATACAAGTAAACAGTTTACTAAGCTGTAATTAGTTGTTAGTTCTCGCTCTATCTCTCTTACCAGTCTATGTTTCGTATGTATATCATGCGACAGGAGTATCTTGTCTTCTCTCCCTTCCTTCACCAGCAGGGCTACTTTGTCCATCCGTTGGGCATCGCTGGGCATGTCCGTTGACACGCTCAGCTGGTAGTATGACACCTCGCATCCAAACAAGTCGAACTGACAGTAAGTGCCGAGCTTAGCGAACTCTAGAAGTTTATCGTCTTGTAGTAATGTTCCTGGAACAATTTGAGATCATAAATTAATTATAAAGCTTGTCATTGTGAGGGTACGGAAACGGAATCGTCGATGCTTAGTCCTTCGTCAAAAGAAATGTTGCTGCTTCAGGCTAATCTTCTGCAACAAGAGTGCAACATTTTGGACAGCTGTTTTTGCGCGTGTAAGCGGAGAGGATACGGGTTTACCGTTTGTAAATTCTTTCACAGCGGTGCACATAGAATAGCTTTTCCTTGTTTAGTTTTAGTTTCTTAAATAATTAATTCTACCTATCAGTTGCATCGCTTCGTACAGTCACCCCTGTTCGATCTTCATACATTTAACTCCACTCCTAGGTTCCAAAAACTCTAACGCCAATAATATAATTATTCATTAAAGACTAGAAGTTCCTGTACATATTTATATATTTTACGCGGAACCCTAATTCTTTTTCCAAAATAAAAGTTGCCTAAGTGACTCCTTATAACACCAGCTAACTGCCACTGAAAATCCCGTGAAAATCAGTCCACCCGTTCCGGAGACTAGGCGGAACAAACAAGTAAAACTGATTTTTATGCATAGATATTGTGTAAATAACTGACTGACGTACAAACCGACACTTCAATGTTGTTTATTTGCATTCTATGTACTGATAATACGGTTTTCGTTTTCGTCCGGCAGCGCCTGACGCTGTCGCGGCAGGATGCTTAACTCCGTGACAAAGGGCCTCCATCAGGTCCGGAACAAGTCGGGCACCCCCGAAATACAAACGTGAGTTAAACCGTACATTTCTTTTATAACAATAGGTATACTTAGTCCAAAAGACCAGTAGGTAAAAGTACTTACGATCCAAATGCGACATGACGACCTTATCGACAGATCCACCGGCTTCGAGGTACAGGCGTATTATCTCGAATGGAGCATCTGGTGTTCTGTGGGGATGGAAGCTCACTCCACATTTGACTTGTGGCTGTAACTCGCCAGCGGCAACGATTGCTTTGCGTTCAAAATCTACGAAAATTTAAAATACAGTCTATTAATTACTGGATCGTATCAATAACTATTGATTTAGTGTGAACGACACAAAAATATTTTTTTGAATCCGACAGGTAATTCCAGAGATTAGCGGGTATAATTAAACAAACAAACAAAAAATCAAATAAAGCTCGTCAGATTTAATAAATTAGTATAGACAATATCAAGTTCATAGCTTTAGAAATTAGTTTTGTTTTAAAAATAATCCAAAAATTTGGAGTTGCCCTTACGACCCTGACATATATCCACACATTCCACAGTTTGTCCTAGAGGTGTACCTATTACCAAGTACCACAACTGTAATGTGACATTTACCCTTTAATGGCCACACGCTGCCAATCTCCCCCATAAACCCCGCCTTGATTCCAGACGCTTCTACACAGCCCTCCGTCAACTCTTTCAGCATGTGATTGTACATGTGTTCGGTAGACTGCAGCAGAGACTTCTCGTTCTGCGTGTCTGATATATAATAGCCTGTGCCAGCCACTATGTGCACATCACTGGCTTGAGACAGGCGTTTGTAGAAGTTCACATTTCTCTTTATGCCTTCAGTTGTATTTTCTACGATTGTACCTGAAATTATAAACGTGCAGATAGGAACAAATATTTGTAACTTGTAATGGAGATTAGGTAGGTACGTCCTAGTAAACCATAAAATCTTGTACAAAATATTTATTGTTTGTTCTTGTTTGTTTATGTGTTGTACGGATTAAAAAATTAACAAATTATATATAATGTTATTAGCCTCTATAGAAACTGGCTACATGCGTAAAGGGGGTTTCCTGTTACAGAAAAGAAATTGGCGAAATCGATCACGCACCAGTATTTTTCAGACATTACATAAAAAATTAAATCTGAAGGTTCACAATTGAGTACCTCTTTCTTTATGGAAGTCGGATAAAATGAAGACACTTAATAACGGAACGTTTCATACCTCCACCATATTTCTTATATGCTATCAGATCTTCGAGTACAGCAGTGTTTGCGTCACTGTCATCCAACAACAAGTTGTAAGGAGAACTATATGGATACTGCTTGATGTATCCAATCATGTCTAGGGTATATGGTAGAGTTTGGAACTTGTCAGCCAACTGCGCCGGCGGGTTGGAGTAGAAGTGTGAGAAGTCCATCGAGAGGTGTTCATGGGTAAGGGTACGTCCGAGGGCAGAAGGATTTACATCCCCTAATACTGTTAAACAAAAAGATAAAATTAGAGACATATTAGATGTGTAACTCGGGGCGTGATCCGATCGTGGTCACGGATGGACTCCGTGCAATTAGATCGAAACGTCGGGTAACCAAAAAGGTTTTGTACCTTATCACTACATATCTACATATTATAAAACAAAGTCCCCCGCCGCGTCTGTCTGTTCGCGATAAACTGATCAACTACTGAACGGATTTTCATGCGGTTTTCACCAAGATTTTGTGTAAATTGGTTGAAATATGATGATGATTGTTGAAAATGCGTCTGCTACCCGTGCGAAGCCGGGGCGGGTTGCTAGTCTAATATGTATCAAAGTCGCGAAAGTTTAAAAACAATTAGGTAGAGATAGTTAATAAAATCAATCAAGTCACCTGATGGTAAGTGACTACCTTCGCCATTGGACACCTGCAACTCAAGAATCATAAGTGCGTTGCCGGCCTTTGAGGTGGGAGTACGCTCTTTCTTGAAGGTCGTATCGATTTGTTGAACGACACATTTTATTAGGACTTCCGAAATAACACATTTTTTTGATTTTATTATTATTTACATATTTGTGACAAAGGTCAAGTCTCAAGATTAAACTCGAAATTACCAGCTGACCGTAGTCAAAGTTAGGGACTTTGACTAATTAATTTGGGAAGCATGGCAAATTTTCAACGGAGTAGGGCTAAGTGTAACTGCCGGTACCTACCTATTGGTTGTTGTAGTAGGTATATTTTAGAATCATTATCTATCTAAATTATCATAAATTACTTTAATGATGTAAGTCGTTATCTTGTTTATTTTTATTTCAATCTGGCCTGGATACTTCTTACTTATACTTACTCTAATATTTCTTAGTATTTACATATAATGAATAGGTGTGCCAGTTAGAGAAATGAGTAGTTAGAGAAAAATGGTCGCTAGCGTAGGTCTTTAAGTTTGTCTATGGTAAATAGTTTATATTTTATGGTTCGTTAACAAGGCCAAAATCAACAAACAAAAATTAACACAACGACAAACATACATCGGTCGGTATGATCCCATAAATACGCGAAAGAACTGTCTTATTTATTAGTTACGAATCGAGTGTAGGTAGTGGCCGATAATTGCAAAAGTCTTCCATTCATGTCGACCTAATACAAATTTAATCACTGTTTCGAATGACTATAATCTTGACCTCTATAATTGCGGTCTACACAAGGGTTAGGGCTGTTTCAATGTTAAAATAATGTTTTCTTGGTTACCTACATTATCCCGTACGTTTAAGACGTTTGCTTGCATTTTGCATTTGGCGGTATAAAATTAATAATTCTTATCTATTTTTAAGAATTTAAAAATTAATACTTACAGGAAGGTAGGTACGCCCCGATTTTGATTTCAGATAAGTCTAAAATACTTACCAGTCTGTATCTTGGCAGTCATCTTGTTGTCTCCAATTTGTAATCAGTTGTATAGTAACGCGAAACATTCGCTTGAACTGGAATTGTTATTCTTATCACTTTATCATTTCAAGAGAACGCAACAACTAAGTACCTACGTCAATCATGTAGTATTATAACGACTACCTAAGTCGTAACTGATATACCTATGTAAGTAAGTAATCATTATTGTCGTCTTATTTAGGTAGGTATACTAAATAGACTTGACTGTAAATATGTTTGAATTGCTACACTGCATGGAAAAAACACAAACACGATGTCTGTAACGAGGTCATATAAATTTAGGTTACATAATAATGTAGACTTTTTGGTGTCTATAAACGGTTTGCGTGCAACGGAATAAATTTACACACGCGAGCACTTTTCAAACAAAAGCAAAATTACCATAGCGACCAGATTATTGTTTTTCAAGCTGACTCGCCTTTTAACCATATTAGTGTATAATCTATGCTTTTAACGTTTGGTGTGTTGTATTCGCAGAGATATTCCAAATGCCAATCTTGGTAAAAGACTATACCTGGTCCCAAACAAGTGAAGTGGTACACATCAGAATACCTCTTAATCCAGTTAGTCATGAAAAAGTTGATCTTTTTCCAAGTAACAAATATATCAAAGCACATTTTAGCCCATTTCTGTTTGAAGTATTTTTACTAAACGACGTAGATATTAAAAAAAGCAAATGTCTGGTGAAAGAGGATTTAATATATTTAGATTTAGTGAAAACAGAGCAGATAGAATGGGGATGCTTAGAAAAAGAATTGACAAAGGAAGAGAAAATGGCAATAAGGCAAGAAGTCATTCAAAAATGCCAGGAGGAAGCAAAACAGCAGTCTGAAGACCGTCAAATAAAGAAGAGTCAATTAGATAGATTCACTGTCCAACAGGCTATGGAAATAGATACTAAGCATCATAATTTGATGGACGCCAGGCGTGATACTGTAAGAAAAGAGGCAATGGATGCTCTGGAAGAATGGCGAGTTAATAATACGTATGATGGTAATAAAAAACAAGTTACTAACCAAACCCAAGACGAGGGTTTCAAAGCAAAGTATATAAAGGGCCCACATCGCGAGCAAAGTGGCGTTGAAATCACTGAACTACCTCCATCTGATGATGAAGGTAAAAAAGATGATAAAAAGAGAGACAGTATGGAAACTAATGAAGTGAAAGATGATGCTGGAAAGAAAATAAACGCTCCGGTTAAGAAACCCCCTGTTAGAAAGCCTGTTAAAACACCTGTGAAATCAGAATATGTTGAAAGTAAGAAAGAGCAGGCAGCTAAAAGGGTTTTGCCGAGGCTCAGACAAACGACGAACTTAGAAATAACACACACACAGCGGTCATTTCCAACGCCCAGTAGAGAGTCCCAGGCGGACGAAGAACAAGCTTGGTTGAAGAATATTACATTGGCGAGGAGGGCAACTGGTAACATCTTTTATTTTACTATTGTTGAACGATTGAGAATATAACGGTGGCTTATACTCACAGTTTAAGGTCTAGGTAGGTATACATAGGGCAAGTGTGTGGATGGGAGTTGGGAGTCGTCGTGAAGACAAGTGGACATTGGTTTATTGGGATTCTTGAAATTGTTAACATACACTTATTATAACTAAGTTTGATTTTTAGGATTTTCACTATCTTTTCATATTTTAAACGATACTTTATGAAAAGTAAAAAATTTACTTTTCGTTCTTAGACAAGATAAATGAATGGTAAGAAACTATTTAATGCTTCACAATGGCTAAATAATACTTCGACTCTTGCATCTAGGGTTATCTCTAGTATCTTGACTGGCTTGTTGGTCTAGTGGTTAGTGACTCTGACTGCTAAGCCAGAGGTCATGGATTCGATTCCCACCTAGGACAAATAATTGTATATAAGTATGTTTATCAGCAGTCTGGTTACCATAGAACAGGCTCTGCCTAGTTTGGGATCAGACGGCCGTGTGTGAGATGTGTGGAGTTATTATTATATCTATTTAAAATTTAATTATAGGGTTTTTTATGACGCAATTTCCAATATTCACTACACATGAGAAAAAACATCAGTTCCGTATTTAACTTTTTTTAGGTTTCGTATCGGAGGACTTGCGTCCTGAGGAGCAAGACCCTCAGTGGTGCAAAGCCAAAGGCGACGAGTTTTTTCGGAACGGCAACTTCCTCGGGGCCGTCAGCGCATACAGTCACGGCATCACGTTATCCGACAAGTTCCCAAGCCTCTACACTAACAGATCCGCCACGCATTTCGCTCTTGGAAACTTTAATAAGTGTGTAAGTGTGCAATCATGTTCTTGCCAGACGGAGTTAATAGTAATAGTTTTCTATTTCTTGGATAAATAGACTTGCATTAGGTTTGAAGTCTATATGTCCGTTTGGCATCGTTACCATATTTTTCACGTAGTCGGGTCATAAACTCGGACTTCGACTTTCAATTGTATCGCTCTGGGATGAGTTTAAATCAACGCAAAAGTGTCCTTTTCTTGTCGGACTGTTTAACACATTCCTTGTCGATCGTATATTTTGTCACCAGTTTGTTCTCAACTGCGGGAAGACTGTACCTGCTTTGTGCCTAGTTCGTTATCATATTGAAATTATCGAAATAATAAATTCGTTTTTAGTTTTTCTGTAAGTGCTTATATAAATCTGAATATATTATTCCCATATATTGACATTATATTTTTTCGATTCAGATTCAGGACTGCTCCACTGCTCTAGACCTCATGAAACCGGCGTGTGAGAGCAACCGTCGCAGCCGCGCCAAGTGCATTGCTCGGCGCGCGGCCGCCCTCGCCAGGATAGGTCGCCTCAACAAGGCCATTGACGAAATGAAGGCAGCAGGCAAACTGTTGCCTGAAGATGAGAGCACCAAGAAGGATATTTACGACATGGAGAGAGCTTGGGAACAAAATCCTGATTCTGATTAATTATTATAAGATACATATTTTGTTTTTAGAATTAAAACGATGACTTTGACACGGAATCTATTTACTATAATATTGTTCGTGGGAGAGCCATGCTTCGGCACGTATGGGCCGGCTCGACCGGAGTGATTCCACGGCCTCATAGAAAACCGGCAGTGAAGCGATGTATTACTTTTTGCCGCGTGAGTAAGGTTACCGGAGGCCCTAACCCTTCCCTCCGTTCCGCAAAACGCCAGTAACGCACTTGTGACTCTTGAGTTGCAGGTGCCCATGGGCGGCGGTAATCATTTACCATCAGGTGAGCCGTCTGTTCGTATGCTATAAAAAAAAAAACCCTATACCATAAAGACAAGTTAATGAATAGAACAGATTAAATAGCAACTCTCTCGAAGTAATTAAAGTTCAAAATTGATTGCGCATTAATACGCATTTTTGCGTTCTCACGACGACGCTGCCGCTATGGATAACAAACCAGGGTTACAGGTTTGTTTAAATTAAATAATAAGGACATTGTGTTATTCGTGTAATTGAGAACCTCTTGCTTTTTGACGTCAGGGTGTAATACTCGGACACTCAGGACTCTCGGACTGATGACACTATGGAGTTTATTCTTCTTGACCATCGTGGTCGGACTAGCCCAGTGAGCATGTTGGTTCGATGTACTATTATTATTCTAGGCTATAGCTTTTGTTTCAGGTTTTGCTTTCTTATTTTGAGTCTAATTCTGAAACCTAATGATTATCTAAAAATGTATTTTGTGTATTATTGCTAAAGCAAGAACAATAAAATTATTTATTTATTATGTATCTTTGTTTTATTTTTAATTTTGTTTTACACATTTATTTTTTACATGTTTTACTAATAAAAATCTAAACTACGTACTACAAAGAAAAGTTCAAAATATAAAATATCACAACATAAATATAAATAATATTAATAGTGAAAACTGTTATAGGTAATCGTAATTTTAATACATACATGAATGGATATTTTACTCTTCTATAACTTTTTTGGGCAAACTAAGGTTCTTAAGTAAAGCATGGGGTGAGGGATCTCTCCCACGGAACCGCCTGAACACTTCACTGGGGTGACAACTGCCCCCGACAGCTAAGAAAGTGTCCCTATATCTTTTCCCCACTGCTGATACATCATTTCCACCTTGTCTTGCTTCTTCAAAAGCACTGTATATGTCTGCAGCAATCATTCTAGACCAAATACGACAGTAATATGCAGCTCCCCATTCCTCGGAGAAAATCTTAGTAAACGAAAGAGGGTGGGAGTCATATTTGTCAAAAGGTAGTGAATGATATTTCGGCCACATTTCCCTCACAATATCCCTCCAAAAAGTCTTTTTAGAATGCAGTTCCAAATCAAGTTTAGATAGGTATAATTCTTTACATAGATTATAACCAGACATATGACCTCTTATATTCTGTAGGTTTCTGACAATATCATCTGATAATGATTCTTCTGTGCTGTAATGTCCACTCACAGTTCTTACTGTATTTGGGTCATATAGCCAATGCGTCATAACCTGGCCACAAACTTCTGCTGCATCCCATTCCACGTTGGAGAGCCCAGCAACTTCAGAATAATTAGCTTTAGTTAACAAGTGGCGAAGAGAATGACCAAACCGTTGGAACAAAATAGATACTTCATTGAATGAAAGTAGAGATGGCTTTCCATCAACCGGCTGTTGGAAATTGAATATCAAGGCTGACAATGGAGATGTACCTGTCGATGTGCATTTGTTACAGATAGCAATATGCCATCCTGCATCATCGTATATGCGAATTTTTTCGTCTTGACGGGCGTAAGGGTCTAAGTAGAAGTTGGCTATAGGAGTATCATTTGACTCTTCATATATGTCATAGAACTTGACATCTTTATGCCATGCATGTACACTTGGCCTTTCTACAATTTGAATATTAAACAAAGTACTGCACAGATTAAAAAGACTATTAAGGACTCTCGGCATGGGGAAGTATTCTCGTATTTTGTCTTCATCAAAACCATAGAGACTCCACTTTTGTTTCCTTTGCCAATATGGTATATCCCAGTGTTCTAGCTTATCATCAAAACCTCTTTCTTGTGCATATCTTTGTAGCAGCTCTATTTCAACATCTTGCATTGATCTAGCACTCTCTAATAAATTGTCTAAGACATTGTACACATTTTCTACTGATCCAGCCATTTTGGTCTCCATACTCATGTCTGCATAAGTCTCATAACCTAAAATTGTAGCTTGTTCACTCCTTAGCCTTCTAATATTTTCTAAGTGTGTAGCTGTTTCCATTTCCTTGTTAGCATATCCAGAGCATCTTTGTACATGTGCTTGCCAGGCATTCCATCGTAAATCTCTGTCAGGACAGTATTGCATGAAAGGTTCATAGATGTGAGGCTGCAAAGTAAGTTTCCAGGGGCCTTTGTCTGAATCGACTCCCATGGCCATATCTTTCACTAGAGCTCGTGGAAACTCTCTTATAAGACTTCTATCCTTGATAGTACTAGTAAAAATCTTATTGGCAACGTTTACTTTGTCTCTGTAAGTTTGCCTTTCTTTCTGTAAGGTGGGAAGGATGTTGTCCAGTCTCTCTCTTTTGATTCCTTTGACATCTAACCCGTTTAGTTTACCTTCCAGGATATACTTATCTAAAAGCCTCTGTTCCTCATCTGTCAGTTTTTTAAGACGGTTCTTTTCTGTTACAGCAGCTTGGAATATGGGAATGCTATTAAATTTGCTAGACCGAGCTTTGTGGGCTCTTTCATGTACTTGAATATATGACTTAGTAGGCATCAAGGAACTGTTTCCGAGGTACAATGTCTTTGCCATGCCCCATGTAAGCTCTAATTGGCTATCAAGTATTTCAAAAGGCTTAAATACATCTGTAAAGGCATTTTTGCTATTTGCAGCAGATTGTTCTATTTGACGAGTTCCATTTTCATACTCTAAACTTTGTTTGCTGATGGTTGCGATACATTTCTCAATGGTAAAGTCATTGAATTCTGGTAACCCATTCTCTGAGAGTAATGTATTATCTCCATCCTCTCCTATTTCTGGTATGCTGAAAGGCAGAAACAAGTATGATAATAAAGGGCATAACTTTTGAAACATCATGGAATCTAGAGCCGAGGATGTGAGGTATTTACTATCAGGATTTAGATATTCATTATTCCATTATCTTAATGTTTGTAATAAAACATCCTATTTGAGTCTATGTTACAAAATTTTAAATTACAATAATTTAAAGATTAAATTTAAACAAGGATTAAGATAATAAATATTTTTTGTTTTAATAATAAAAAGAAATTACGTCATGCTGTCAATAGACAAATTCAAATTCAATAGCTTTATTTAATGAAATTGATCGAAATCGTCAAATAAAAAAATTGTTATGATTTAAAATTATAGATCAACACAGTCACCGAACAATAGTTTACTTTGTCCAAAGTAAAATCATAAAAAAAAAATATATTATCATAACATGCCTGTGTCGATCTATAACCGCCCGTTTCCAAATGGTTGAGCCTTGTGAGAAGAAATCGGGCAAACAAACTCATGGCCACGATTTAAAAAAAAACAGTTTTTAACAATATTCAGTAAATTTTATTATATCCTTTTATTGTGTGCTATTATGTTTTTAAACATACATCAATTTATATGTTATTACATATTATTTTTGCCTTAGAATTATATATTTTTAAAGGAAAACACAACCACTGATTACTTACAGCACAACATATCCAGCATTGCGTTTGTTTTGGTAAAGTTGTTTTTTTATATTTTGAGTAATCACATTACTGCGTAGAAATGATAAAGCCATATTTCACAAACAGAACTGTTTATTTCATAAAAATAATTAGATATTTCATAATATAAAAGCCGCACATAAAAGTATGACTTTTGACAGCTGATTAAAGAACCAAGTGTGACCAGATTTAAATTGAATTATATGCTAACTACTATGCTAAAATCTGCTAAAGCCTGCTATTTGTTTTTGTTTTAAATGCCAAAATTCTGCTTATGAATATTATATACATATTTGTACTGCTATATTACTAATAAATGCCTGTAAGAGATTGGTTTTATCGATAAGGGCGCCCTTTGTACATTTTCAATAGATGAACCTTACTATTCCATATAAAATAATTATTTTGGTGTACAATAAAGTTTATTCTATTCTATATTTCATACGAAACAATTCATATTAAAAAAGCGCAAGCGTAATTGTTACAAATATGTAATAAAAGTAAAATAACTATTAATTATGTGTGTAAAAACTATAAGCTTATCTAACTTTCTGTGGCATCTGTGGTGTCAATATTTTTATACAGAGCTGTCGATCTTTGTGCTTTACTCTTTAAAATGTGTTGTACGAGTTTGTTGCAATAAATGTGGTATTGTTGTCATCCGTGGATCTTGACAGCCCAGAGGGAAACAGTGGATCCTTCTCCCACTCGGTACAGTAGCTCTGCTCATATTTTCTTTTCATTTTAATTATATTAACGCAAACGACACAACTAACTGACGATGGCAACGCAGGAAACGTTGTCTACGTAGAACTCGAAAGACAATTATACATCTTCAGGGAATTCCCCTAAAATTTATTTAAGGGTTTCCAGTAGAGAAAGCTAATTAGTACAAATTTAAAAAAAATTATAGTTTTGTAAACATTGCTAGTACAACTTAACAGAAGTACTATTTAACAGAAACTCATATAAATTGTAATTATGTTGTGTTTGTTAATTAAGTTAATTTTTTGCTGATACGTTATTTGATTCTGCCAAAAACTGCGATCTTTTCAAACCTGCGACACAATCTGCTACGCCCTAAATTGGGGATCTAATTCTGCTAAAATCACAGAATTCTGCTAAATCTGGTCACACTGAGAACCATAGTCAAAATATTTACTTAATTCTTATTAAAGGGTTTTTGAATATTGCACTTTTGACAGCTCTTTGGTAGATAGGTCATAGTCATAAAGTCATAACATAAACGATCTTTAGCCTATACTATTATTTTGGTTCGTTCAACTGCAACTCTAGCCTCTTAATCCAGTCACGAATTATTTTTAACTGTAGATTTTGTAATTGAATGAAGGTAGATGTGCACCTTGAATGATTTCTATGTTTAATAATTTCAAACCTTCAACGGTATCACTGAGTGATTTTTATTTTTTAGTACGTTAGCTTTTGGAGCATTTCAATAAATTGAAATTCAGGCGGCATCAGCTTGCATCCTGTTTACCTTTCGTGTAACACTAACACTATTGTACCTGAAGATCTGACTCTTAAAAAGAGTGGCCATGAGTTTCTTTGCCAGTATTCTTCTCAAAAGGCTCTACGCATTTTGAAAACTGGAAGTTATAGATCGACACAAGCAGGCAGTAGATTTTGGTGTTTTCACCTAATTTACCTCGACAATCCAGCACATGCTTGCGCCGATCTATGATTTTAACTCTAGCTTCAATTTAACGTTCATAAATGTCACTTAGTGTCTTAAATGAATAAACGATTTTGAATTGAATTGAATTGATCATAACTTTTTTTGAAGTGAAAACTTCTTTAGACTGGGGAAAAAAGCACTGACCTCACGTGACCGTTCGCGTCACGCTTCGATACTTAGATACAAATGTGTGTGTTTTCACTACTGACGTGCAGTCATATTTCTGAACATTAAATGCGGTACATATTACGGGGGGAGGGGGAATGAATTTGAATTTTGGATGCGAAGTATGAAGTTTTTTCGGTAAATAATACTTACTGAAGATATTTATTTCTAAAATGTATCATTAGAGTAACATACAACAGTCCCTATAAAATCTTAATTTTCTTCAGATATCACGTAGGGTTTCGACTTTCAATGAAATTTTCTCAGACGTCCATACCGATTTTATCTAAGAAAATGCTCTTTCGGTAGGCTCATTCTGCTTACCAGGGTAAGCAAACCAGGTACTGGACATTGGCCAAACAGTTTTTTTAATGATATTCCGGTTTATTGTATATTCATATGTCGCAGTAAGACAGATAAATCCGTATTATAGTTATATTCCTAGGGATATAATTATATACCGTAACATAGTTATACGCAAGCGATTCATTACTATCTCACTAGGAATATAGTTATAAAACGGTCCAAGTTTAGTGATATACTTATATTACTAGATTAAGTTTAGTGAAATAGCTTTCGGAGTGTGCGGCGCAGGCGGCGCGCGCTCCGATAGCTGGTGGTATCCTGAAAGATTGGTTACCCAGAAATGCAATACAGCTTTCAAACATTACTTTGAATGATCCTATGCCAAATGAAAACTTGTCACTGAGAGAAATATGCCAAAAATAGTCGCGCTTTGGTGGCCAAGGTTATTTAAAATGTTCCTGTAATAAATCAAATATACAGTGTTATACTAAAAGATGTGCCTGTAAGAAGCATTCAGTGCTATGTAATTCTAGATGTCATGATTGGTATTTTTTAATTTTTGTTCAGACAAGAAGAGGACTTCTTGTCTGAACAAAAATTAAAAAATACTTTTAAAGAAAGAATGAAATAAAGATATCTCAAAACTGTTGATTAGCTTTAAAATATTTTTAATGTTTGATTAGTTTTAATTGTATTGTTAATGTTTAATTTCTAAAAAATATGATCGTTTTAATTATAATTGAAATTACTTTAATACGTGTTAATGTCACAAAGTATTGTAGCTAACTGCAGGATACATAAAGTTGATTTTTTAATAAAGATAAAATCAATATAATATTGTTTTATTTTATTATATATGTTAGATTTCTATTTCACTAAGCTTAATCAAGTAATATATTTATAGCACTGAACTTAATCTAGTAATATAAGTATATCACTAAACTTGGACCGTTTTATAACTATATTCCTAGTGAGATAGTAATGAATCGCTTGCGTATAACTATGTTACGATATATAATTATATCCCTAGGGATATAACTATATTACGGCTTTATCTATCTTACTGCGACACATACACGTCCATCCAACGTTGTTCTGTACTGTAACTTCATCTCCTCCTAATCCATTAGGATATCATTAGGACATCGTCATTGTGAACTATGCGCTATGGGTGATGTGCATGCGAGGCATGCGGGACGCATCTAAAGTTTTGCGGAACTATTTTACTAAATATTGCAAACAACATCTGGCGTTACAGGGCTGTCCCCGCAGAATGCGGGACGGTTGGTCGCCTTGTTATTGATATTTAATTATAGTTATGTGATGAGGACGATCGTTTGTTCTGTGTCCGGGTGTAATTTATCTAAGTATAATATGTACCTATGTATTTAGAAATATATAAGTATTTTTATCAGCAGCCTGGTAACCATGATACAGGGTCTGCCTAGTTTGGGATTAGACAGCCGTGTGTGAGGTATCTATCTCAAATTATTATTATTATAGATCATCAACATAATGTCGTCCTCTATAATGTACTTTATTTTATATGAAGGTAACGAATCTAAATTGAGTGTCGAGCTTAAGATAAAGTGTATGTGAGATAGTTTCTTTTTTATTGTAACCCTTGCGGTAACTGATAATTCCAATGTTTAGTAATAACAGCAAAACTTAATGATGATATCATTAAATTGTTCATAAAAACATTTAGTCATGTCAAAACGTGGGTTCAAATAACAATTAGGATGAAAAAGCCAACAACTATTTGACATTTAATTTTTATTAGGTACCTACATAGCTGGTTATATGGCACAGAACTCATAATAACAATTTTACTTAACTAATACAAAGTCGACCTTTTCACTGTCTTTTTCAATTTCAGCAGCAATGTTATCTACCAGAGATACATTCACCATTTGACAGGAACATAACGCATTACAAGAAGCACACACACTTAGTTCTATAGCACTGTCTTTAGCGACTACCTTAGTATTCTTGGTTTCTTTAACAGGAGGATTGCAACAAAAATCAGTATCTAGGCCCATTTTCTCACCATCTTCTAAAGTCTGTGGAAGATGTTGATTGAGGGTTTCTGGTAGAAGTAAGCTAGTTATACCCCCTGCTACTAGTAGAGCTCCCATAATAATTAATGGGAGTACCATGATGTCGGAACCCTGAAACCGTACAAAATTTAGGAATGTGATTTATTTTTATGGCTGTAGTCAGAGTTTTTAGTTTTGATAGTTTTTAAGTATGTCAAATTATTCCATACATTGTTTTAGTAAGCCATCCATTTTCTCAGAGGCGCTGTGAGAACATATATTTACGTAAACTTTAAATATTCATGATAGTTGTATTGACCACCATCTTATTAATAATGCTATAAAATTTGTTTAATGAAAATATCTTGTTATGAATAAAAAACACGGCCAAATGGGTTTCACACTCATTTTGACAAAGTTCTGTATTATTAGAATCCACAACTTTGCAACTTCATCGCAGATAGAATTGAGGTACTTTTAAAGACTTACCAAATAATTCACGAGCGGTATGAAGATAGGTCCAAGCATGCCAAGTACTGAGCTCAAGCTCATACCGAGTCCCCTCACGACGGTTGGGTACAACTCTGAAGCCATTAGAGGTAATACTACGAACGATGATGATATTCCCATCTTACCAACGCAGTATAGAGCCAAAGTAATGTAAGTTTCTGTAAGAAAGACAGGAAGATGAAAATATGCGTCTTTGATTTTTACTGGAGATAAATTAATACTTATAATCTATGGATTATCTGCATCGTAAGGATATGTAGTGTACTTTAATTATGATCCCTTACTTTTATGTGGTCCCTGCTCATACTGACCGGTCTTTAAACAGCGCGTTTACGTTTACACCAGAAACTACGGGTTAATAATGACTTAGACCTAAAGTTTTTGGATACTAACCATGCTGGACCAAAAATGTCGTCAAGCATGCAACTCCTCCAACAACCATACTCATACACAAGGTCCACCTTCTTCCAAGCCTCTCCATAGAAGGCCACAGGAATAAATATGTAGGGAGCTCCACTATTCCGGCGAGAAAGAAATTCAAGAATTCGTCTCCACCCAAGACTGGCGCATAGTACGACAACCCAACATAAACACTAGTATTCGTGAACCAAATAAATGTTATGATGATCGTTTTCTTCCTTAAATTGGGTGTTCTGAAGAGATCCAAGATACCATACTTCCTAGATTTGGCTTTTTCCATGTCTTGGTTCAGTTTGTCTGTTTTGTATTTGCGATGGAGCTGCACCATGTAATTTGCTGGTAAGGATTTACCATTGATTCTGTGAAGTTTAAGGTATAAGAAGTCAAAAAAAGTGTAATAATTGCGAACTAAAAGTTAATAAAGGTATAATTCTATTCTAAATGTTTAATGGATTCTGGTGATAACAGTTTTTGTTTAAAGATTCGGGATTTCTAATCCTCAGAGATTGAGGTGGCATGAGCAGTCACTCCACTGCTAAACTGCAAAAGGTTGACAGTTGTAGATAACAAAATCAGTAGCTGATACGGCAAGCTGAAGAATGTGATTTAACATTGCACTTACTGGGCCATATTCCTCAAAATAACTTCGGCTTTTTCAAACTGTCCTCTTGCTAGGAGCCATCGTGGGCTTTCTGGCATCGGCCATAGGTATAAGAAGAAGCACACGAACGGCAGCGTGGTGGCAAGCGCTAGAGGACGCCAATCTCTGACTAGATACACCACGCTCGCAAGCAGAATTAGGCCAGTTGAATAAGCTATGTTTGATAGAATTGTGCAGAGCGTTCTACTTCGTGGGCCTACAAGTTCTATAGCTGTGGAAGACAAAGTATTAATATTATAAATCTTTCAAAATTTACTACATGTAGGTCAATATTAAGTACGACATCTGCTCATCTCTGATACTACTTCAGATAGCCACACCATTTGCGGAACTGATTTTATACATACCTCGCATCTTTACCTAAACTGAAAAATTAAAATAAAGCGAACTTTTGGTGGCTTTAACCTGTGTTCATAGCTTAAGCTGAGTAGTTTAAAAAATACTAAGAATGGCTAACAAAGTAAAGAATGGCTACTACGCTATCTTAGATTTCAATTGATTCAATCACCTTGAAATCCGAAAGACGTTCTTTATTTACTGCAATTCTCTAATAATAACGCATCGTAAATGAATTATTTAAAATATCTTCATTTAGTGACTTATAGCCAAAAAAATATTATTTAACACTATTGAATTACACTATTACACAGAATGAGACTATTATGATTTATTACTTCTATTTAATGAATTTAAATTATTTTTGGATGTGCGGGTAATATACCTACTTACCTAGAACATAAGGTGTGGTCATAATCGCTGGTACAGTGAATCCCACACCGATTCTATAAATAATCCAAATTATATAGTTTTGGGCAAAGGCGGTCGCTACTCCGAAGATACACTCAATGAGAAGATAGATAAAGAACGCTGGTTTTCTCCCAAACGAGTCCTGAAGGTAACCGAAGATGTAATTGCCGACGATGCCTCCTACAGCCAGGAGGACTAAGCCAAGAGTTGGCAAAAAGTCTCTATTGCAGACGAGGTCCCACTGTCAATATAAATAAGTTTCTTGATTATTTTGTGCGGTAGCTAAAACATAATCATCATTTATTTTAGTTAAATGAAATGAATGATAGACGTGATGCGGAGGGATGAGTATAATGTAGTGAAGAGGTAAGTTTACGACCAAAGAAAAGATGGCTAGAAAGGCAGTAAGCTGCGAAATCATGAATGCTAGAGTAGAATGGAAAAAGAAAACTGTGTGAAACACAAATATAATTGAGAAAAGAGTAGGAAGATGATGGTTATTTTATATAGGTATATAAGTACTTAGTTTTCTATTTTATACATATAGAATAAATATGTATTATAATAAACATATATATGACTCACCTCAGTAACGACAGTGTTCTTATAGATATTTCTGTTGTAATTCCAGCCTTTGGTACAGGGTATCGTTTCCGATGTAGACTGTATCGTTGTGACGTCGTCCAGGGTCCTATAGTTCTTGACAATTTCACTGTAGTTCAGGTTGTACATACTGCATTCTGAGTACTGTAGTACTTCATTCTTTAGCTCCATGGGGATGCTGGAATTTGATTCAAAATCAGAATGGTACTAACACAATCTTATAGTCTATACTATGGACTATGACTTACTTATAGACTCTATAGGTTAGCAACCTTGAGGCCCATAAAAGCAATGCGAGTTCAAATTGAATTATTTAAAAATAACTTATATACCTACTACTGTTCGTTGGTAAGCGCTTCACTTGAGATCGGCTGAACCGATTTGACAAACCCCTTCTTTTATAGGTCTTCAGGAAAAGAAAATTTGATAAGTTAGCCTAATAGAGCTAAAAGAGCAAGGCCGGTGAAAGCCAGATCTTATTCATGTTATAAAAGCTAAAAGTTTTAAATACTTAAAATTCTGCAGACGGTTGTCAAAATGTGGTTGAAACGATATTAAGTATCTGTCAATGGATGACGAATTGAATATAAAATATATTTCTTATTCTGTTGACGGTTTTGGGTAGCAACTCCAAAAACTTCTGCAACATTAGAAAAATGACGATGATCCAAACATTATAGTCGTGGATGACTGCCACTCTTGTTTGCCACCAAAGCGCTAACAATTGTAAGAAAATTCATGATTTTTTATAGAGAAATCTTATTTTGAAAATGACAAATTGACCAATAAAGCCAATATTACGTATGAGAGAGAGCTGACATGAATACCAAGGATGTTGATGAATTTCCTTATTCTTCTGAAAATGTCTGCATAAAAAAATTTAAATACAAAATCATTGTAATATATATAAGGTTTAGATATGTGCATCTACAGTCGGAAAACGCAATTTCCGGTACATTTTTTTAAAGCTTTTTTTTTATACTAAATCAACGATTTGTCGACCATGTGCTCTTAAAATTGAACATGTGAACTTATTGTAATAGCCTGTATGCTTATTATTTCGTAAGGGTCTAAGAAGATGGAATGGTGACACGTTTTACGGACAGTTCTTTAGACATCTTTTCAGTAGATTTCAATTTCTAACCTCAGATTCTTGACGAGATTTATATCCGATATAATATCGAGTTCAGGCACCCGGCACCAGTGTTCCACGTTAGCTGCCATGAACAGTTGCGCGTACGCATGGAAGCCGCACGGTATAACGGCCGGGAGTAGGATCAGGTAGATGACAAGCTTCTGGTAACGACCGAACGAGCCCACGTCTTCTAAAATTGCGTCGAAATCCATTCTGAGGGCGTTAAAAGTACATGTTACCTATCAAATTTTTTGTTGTTGTCCAACATCATTTAAAAGGACAAATAAAACATTTACTATACCTTTCTGTAGAATGTATTTTAATCAGACGTGTTTTTTATTTTACTCTTGAAATATACTAAAAGTTTGACAATAGAAAACTGATTTAAAATATTGAATAATATAAAATATGAAAAAGTTTGAGACACCTTATGCCGATGTAAAAATCCTAATTGCGATGTATTGGGTTCCTAACTTAGAGTGTACCAACATTATTGAGAACTCTCAGGCACAGAGGTTTAATCACAATATTTTTTCTTTATCACCTCAGTACAGACGAAAAATCGGAGGCGACGCATATTTCTATACAGGGTGGTCTGACTTCGATAATCTCTATTTTAATTTTTTATAATGATAGTAATGATTGTTCACCCATTGAGTTTACACCTGTGAACCGATTTTGTTAAAACTTACACACATATGTAGTTTTAATGACACTACAACATGACGGAGACCTGCAGTTGATTTGATGATGAATGCATCGCAATCGGTTCTGTAGTTTTGGCGTGAAAGAGTAATAAACATCCATCCATCCAAACTTTCACATTTATAATATTAGCAGCGCCACGCGGTTTCACCCGCGTATATCCCGATCCCATGGGGATTTCACGATAAAAAGTAGACTATATGGTAATCCAGGTCTCCAGCTATCTACATACCAAGTTTCATCACAATCGGTTTAGTAGTTCTGGCGTGAAAGAGTGACAAACATCCATCCATCCAAACTTTCACATTTATAAGGGATAACAATAAATAGTTAAATTAGGTAGGGTAAGGGTGCCGACAATGGCTCACCCTTTTTTGAATGTCTACGGTTACGGTCTAGCGGTTCATCTGAAAGAGTTCAGTCCTACATCTTTTATATCTGTTTAAGTAATTTAATTAGCGTTTTACTTACATTACTAATAAACTGGAAACATTTAGGATTAAAAAAAAAACGGGCAATGATCGACTGTGAGTGCTAGAGTGGGTACAATTGCTCGGGCCGATGTGTACAGCAGATCGCATGAGGCAAAAGTAAAATCATATTCAAAACATAGGGTACCAAAAAAACGCTTTGTTTATACTTAAATCAAGACAGACTCTTAATTTACCTCAGTTTAATGAGTCAAAATTAATATGTCAGCTAAAAAATTGTTTCTTATTTTAACAAAAACAATCTTAGGAAATATAATATATGTAAGTTTTCTCCATTGTTTTTTTAGTAAAGAACG
This sequence comes from Callimorpha dominula, assembly GCA_949752705.1. Lineage (NCBI taxonomy): Eukaryota > Metazoa > Arthropoda > Insecta > Lepidoptera > Erebidae > Callimorpha > Callimorpha dominula. The sequence continues at coordinate 19,936,708 of OX457003.1, read as the reverse complement.
TCTTTACATTGCAGTGTAGTGTAAGTTTTAGACCAGAGACAATAATATCTAACAATTAATAAACTTTTCTAACCAAACAAATCAACTAAAACAAAAAAAATTACTTGGTATTTAGTTTCCCATCGTTGTTTCTCAAAAAACTAACATAATATTCAAAATTTTCATTTCTGTTTTCTATGACTTTGTATCAAAACACTAAATCCAAACTAATAAACTAACTGAACTAAAACATAGTCTTCTTCTCTATGTTGGCTAAGTGAAGGAGAATCGAAATCATCTTCTATGATATTTCGGTTGTCGCTTTACAATTCTTCATCTATATCATATTCATCCTCTTCTTGATAGTCAATCTCTTAATTTTTAGCTTCTGTATCGCTTTAATACCTTCTTATAAATATTTATTTCCTTTACTGATTCTTTTCGTTAAGGTTTAGACTCTCTTGCTTTTTCAGGTGTATCTGTCGCTATTATACGTCGGTCAAGTTTTATTTTGCTGTGTATTTGAGATATTATCATATCCCAGGAATTGTATTGAATATTTGGTGTCCAGTAGCTAGTGAAACTGGTAGTTTGAATTCCGGATTCCGAAACCTAAGCCACCTTCCGGTGCAGGATTGATTCACCTGTAGTAAGTCTTCGAAGATCTACCGTCATTTGTCTGCAAATTTTTCGTTCCTCTTTCATTGGGTGGACCATTTATTGGAATATAAAACAAAATTAGCTCTAAATCAAAATTAACTTCTTTTATTTTACCGCTAAAAAGTACAATTTCTGTAAAATTTCTCTCCATTTTGAATTTGTCAACCGATCTACAGAAAACCATTTGACTTTCAATGTTGAAATATATACAAAATACTTTCAAATAAACGTTAGTACTTACATGTGGCACTTAGCTCGTACTATTAGTAACAGTTAATACTATAAAAATTGCACAAACTGGCTGAAAAAACTCACTTTTCGTTATAAAAGAATAAAAGTGATCACTGCGTGTCAACGCGTCGACACAAGTCAGTGGCACTAAGATCATTTGGGTTCGTATGTACTCGGCCCTTTTTGGTGAACGAGACGAATTAATACATCTTGTCATTTCCCCCATGGGAATCTGAGCGATTGTACCCGACTGATCTACTGTCGGCACAAAGGTGCTTAGGTACTTACCTAACTTCTTCTTTGGTTCTTACTTACCTAACTTACTTAATAAATTTATGGATAATATAGTTAGGGTAAAGACCCCAACTATTTCACTACATATTATAAAACAAAGTCCCCCACCGCATCCATCTGTCTGTCTGTTCGCGATAAACTGAAAAACTACTAAACGGATTTTCATGCGGTTTTCACTAATAGACAGAGTGATTCATGAGGAAGCTTTAGGTGTAAAATTTGTACACGTGCGAAGCCGGGGCGGGTTGCTAGTTATCGATAAATGTATTAAGTAAGTTAGGTAGGAAAGTAAAAATTTTAAATAAGTAACTACCATTAATTAACACACGTAGAATTAAAAAAAGAAATTCGAATACACTTCGGCAAATAGACGAGTCGCCTCGTCGCTACCACCACTTCCATTTTATACGTATTAATTAATTTGGCTGTTACTATGTTCTTATTAAAAAGTAAAAAAAAAATCTAATCCGCATAATTGTAAACTGTCACTGGTTCACGAGAAGCTTTGACAGATTTATTACACTTTGAGTCTTTGACAGATTACCTCGAAACTTGGGAAACTTTGGAGTCGAAATTGTGACTTGGACCTACATTGAGTTTTTCTAGGAAGATCAGTTTTCAACCAGTTAGTTTAGGTTCTAACCTTACATAAGTCACTGAAGGTAATTCAAATAATTAATTTTTATTTCTAAAACAAAAATCACCTGAATAGAATACCTAGGTAATCATTTAAAAATAATCTTACCTTACAGGTGCTATAAATAGTTCAAATAAGAAACAATTTCTAGAACCACATTGTACCCATAGTCCAAACTCTTCACTGTATCTATCCTGACTGCCAGATTGTGCAAAATGCTTACTGCCATAGCTACACATTAGCTAAGGACACTAAACACTCACTCGAATACAGGTTGATGCAATAAATAAACCAAAAATATAATAAAAAGAAGGCATAGTTCCCCAGTTTTATATTCAATACCCTAGTCCATGGTCCAGGGGGGGGGAGGATTTTTTTTTTGTCATTCCAGTGTAGGAAGCGGGGGGGCAAACTAAAAAATTAACTTAAAATTACCTAATTAGTACAATTGCATTTTAGTGATGCCATTGGCGTTTGTCGACCATTGCATGTATAAATAGACTCCGGTCAACCTTATTGTATCAGGTTCCTCATTACAAAAACGCAGTTATTATTGTGTTTAAACTTTTGCTATTTGTATGTAAATTAAATCTATTAACTGGGACTTGTGAGAGTGACCACCATCGGTGTAAGCCAAGTAGGTAAACAAAGGTGTTTTGTAACTGATAAAATATCAGCTATCGCTATTAAATCTAAATTCACACATCTAATATGCAGTTATAACACTTATCACCTATAACTAGAATATTAAATCAAATTGGCTATTTTAGACACTTTTGATTTTGAATGGGGATACATTTTTCTCTTTAATATATTATGGAGTATTTCTATATGATCTATTGAGGCGCTACACCTCCCTTCGTGTCAGTTTAAATTGGTTTCTTGCCTTCTAACACTTGATACGTAGATTTTAGTTAGTTCTTCTAGTAGTTAAACCTACATCAGACGTAAGTCACATCTTACGGGTTTTGCTAGGAGAGATTGCAAGTCGTTTTCTCTTGTTACCACAGCGCCATCCTCCTTCTCAATATTCCGAGACCGGAGGGCGTTAAATGAAGTTAAAGATAGAGAGTATCAGATGGGGTTTTACCCACATAGAAAAAGTAAAAAAGAAGAACATCTCACACTGTGTTTTTTTCCTTCATGGAGAATATCGAGTTTCTCTGAGAACAACTGTTTCAGAAAGTAAAGACTATATTTTAACATAGTTATTTAATTTTTGAAGTTATACTTCTTTAGGCGCGTTATGAAAAAATTACGAGAGTGAAATTTTAAGATGCGCGCGCATCACCGTCACACAAAAGTAACAGGTTGAAGTTGCCCACTAAACCGCTCATTAATGAAAGTGAAGTTGCCCACTAAACCGCTCATTAAATCTCGAAACAAAGCTACCAACAAAACAGAAATAGAACCTCTATTGTGTTTTAAGGCTACCAACAAAATAGAAATAGAACCTCTATCGTGTTTTAGTTTCACACAAGTGCGAATTATATATGTGCTAATAAATTATATTCAGTAGTGATTTAAATTGAATTATTGAATAATATTATTTACTATTAAAAACGAATATACTTTTTCAATGATGTCAAAGAAGTATAACTTCTGGCTTCTGACGCGTGTACATAAGTACATGTACCCATTTCTTTTTTTATTTACTAATTTACGTTTTGTTCTAGGTACTTATCACGTATACTTTTAAGAGAACATTAAAAGAAAATACAAAAGACATGTACAGTCTCTGCATGTAGATAAAATGGGATGCGCGTGGGCAATTATTTAATTTGCTGTAGTCAGCCAATTCGATTAGCGATATAATTGAGGCGTAGAACCGTTCCCTGCCCAAGCCGACCAAGGCCGGGAATCTATGTAGGTATATTTGTAATCCATGGACGGTTATCTATTGTATAATTTGATATTAGCTAGATTGCACCTGTAGATCTAACATTGCATTACGTATAGTGGTTGTAGAATCTCTGTCGATGGACACCCCAAGGCTTTTTCATGGTCATATTTAGTATTTATTTTGATTCATGAACTGTTTCAAATCAGTGAGTAGGTACGTTGAGTAAGAACTACTCGTGGATACAAATGTTTGTTATGGATTTGGATGAAATTTTGTACACGGATAGGTTGTATTCAGGATTAACAATTAGTAAAATAGTACAAATTTATTGTTATTTCAACACATAAACTTAGTATACTTTACGATAGTATACTAAGTTTATGTTTCAATAACAGTTTAATTCTTAACTTATCAATAAGTGGCGTTGTTGAATAACATTTTCAACATCAGCAACCGTTTGATTTCCTTTGTGAAAACTATTTTAAAAGAAACATTTTCCTCAGAGCAATAATTTTCTGTCAACTGTGTTGGCGTAGACTAAATATATTGTTAAGCTTGTCCCACCTCCATGGCACAGATTTTTGTTGGTTGATCCGCATAAAAAAAAACAACTTTTTTTTATTATTTTAGTTTTTGTAAGGTCACCCCAGTGAAGGGAGGTCCCACAAATGTCGTGTGAAGTAATTAATGAATAGCCCGATAAAAGAAGTAGGCTACGTAAAGGGGCAAAGTAATAATTTGCCTAGAATTTATATAATAATATAACACAGAAATTAACTTTTCTGTTGATGCTGAAATAAAAGGAATTCAACCTTTCAAGTAGTTCTTTTTCCCACTGGAGCGTCGTTGAAGTACGCAAAGTAAGTAAGTTTTATTTGTTGACATAGGTATTTTAATGATTCTTTTATATTTTAGTTGTTTTATTTAAATTATGCATGAAAAAATATTGGAAACTTCTCCATTAAGTTCGAAACTTTGATTACTTGAGGTTTTACACGTATATTTTTTTTAACTGACGAAATCACGAAGGAGGTTCTCAAGTCAACCCATATATGTATTTGATTTTTAATTATTATGTATGACCACGCATAACTTTTTACAGGGTAGTCCTTCGACGTTGGTCCCATTTACGAGTAAATGTCAAATAAAAATTTCAATCCTAAAGGTAGAAAAACAGGGAACGAATGATTGTTTGCCCATTGACTGTACACCTGTAAATCGATTTTATTGATACTTAGCGCACATACCTAAATATGTAGTTCTAATGACACTCCAACATGATGGAGACCTGTAGTTGATTTGATAATGGATGCGGTATCCAGTCGAGGGAATTCCTCAATCTCATTTTGTGTTTGTTCTTATTAACTCATGAGAATGAAATGAGAATTTTTAACCTAATAAAAGATTGTTGAACATCTGTTGTTTAAATATTCATAACAAATAACAATGAATAGTTAAAGTAAGTAAATATATTATACATAAGTTAATTAAGTAAGGTAGGTAAGTAAGTAAGTAGGTAGTAAGTGTTAAATAAGTAACTATTAGGTAATTACAAGTATATTTTAGCCATCAAAAGCAAAAAAATAAAAAAGGTTTTAACAAAAAATTAAACCAACCAAGTATGTTTGACGCTGACTCAAAATGATTTAGGTATTTACATTAGTGTAGGAGTTTAGTTAGGATAACAAGTTTATTTTTCGCTTTACGTTTTTTGAAGTGAAAACTTTTTTAGGCACGTTTGTGCCCTTTTGCTATGGGGAAAAAGCACCAAACTCGTGACCGTCACACTAATAATACATATATAGATCCACTAGAGGGCGCTAATCTAAACATTTAGTCCTGTCAGCTCCTTATTAATTAATGTCGCCAACCTGCTAATGCGACGTATTAAGTTCATCGTTTCGTTTAACTTTTCACTTCTGTCGGCAGTCCCATGACTGCCTATTTTTTTACTGAAAGATCGGGTGAAAAAGGAATAAAATAGTTTCTAGGAAAATCAATATATTGCTGTAAAATTATAAATATTTTTATATAAATAATACTATCGTACGAAGTAACAAAATTGAAAATCGGATCGCACGCGACCCGCAATGAACATAGCTGCTAGCGGCATAAACATAATGAACATAGCTGCTAGCGGCATAAACATAGCTAGTCTGGAACTAAGAGTTTATTCAAAACAAATTGGTCGTTGGTTTTAGGTGACGTTTGGACGATAATTCTTTCAAAAATAAAAACCGACTTAAAAAAAAAACCATTTCATAAAACACTTATATTTTATTCTCATGGATTCCATTGTCAGAACTGGACCAAATTGAAATGGGACCACACGGGAGCACCAGCTTTTAAATAAAAAAAGAATCATCAAATTCGGTTCACCCACCTCGAAAGTTCCGAGGTAACAAACATAAAAGAAAAACACAGTCGAATTGAGAACCTCTTCCTTTTTTGAAGTCGTATAAAAATATAAATAAACAATAAAAATTTACGAAAACCATTAAATCTTATGACACATCTTCCTGTACCACTCAGGATCATTCGTTGCAACACTTTCCGGTCTTCCATCTTTGTGTCTGTAGTGAAACTCTGAAACTCCTCGGCCTGGCACACTGTTCACGATGAATTTACAGAATCGCTCGCACATACGAGCATCCCAGTCTGAGGATACGTAGTGGATGGACTCATATTCCACTAGAACCTGACGGAGAAAAATACATTACTTAGTTGAATTAAACTTTTATGCGCACCGTGCTTGTTGTATGCAGCATTCTGCAGCGTATGAGACACAGGGTTAGGCTACAAAAGTTAAGAGAACTCCTTTTAATGCAACGTGTAGCTATTATTTATACTAACCAAAAATAGTTTAGGTAATCGTAATCGTAAGAAATGCCAGTCATTTAATATATATCGTAGTTGATGGTGATGATGATGTTAAAAATTTACGGTTACGGTAGATTACCAGATAATAGTGTATATAGTAGATACAAGTCATGAATGAATTGACGGGTATAAAGAGAGCAGCAGAACTTTTCCACCTTGCTAAAGACAAGCCATATGTGCAGAGGTCACTGTTAACCTGCATTAATTGGAGAGCACCCAAAGACGAAAAAGTCAAATACTGTCATATTTGACTACTACTACATACGGTTATACACACACTCTGGGGATGAATTGCATGAATTGCTTCGTTTAGTAGCTGTGTCCAAAAGTGTTTTAGATTTCTGCGATGGACAGATCTCATGAAATTCTAAGCCTTGCCTTGCCTCGTGTCATCAACAACACAAGGAACTTTTGCACATTACCCGGTAGTTATTCAGGTTACAGGTTCGATGCTTGCTACCTACTTGCAACTATGTCGTCACTCTTGTTTATTTATTTCAATTGAAGCTATAAGTCCATACCTGTACATGATACTCCTGATCACCGGCCAGGAAAGTGAACGCGTAGTCCCGTGGTGCGGTGCCGTTTTCGCCGTGTTGATATAGTTTCAGGTCTACTGACTTTATGGGATGTGCTTCACCATTCGGCAACGATATCCAACCCGCTTCGAAACTGATCAAGAGATATTTATGATTTTATAGATTTTTATAATGAGTGATGGATATTAGTATAAGGGACTTTTTGGTATAGTCCCATTGGCATGTTTAGAGATACCGTAGGATACCAAACCCAGGGGGGGTTTGGTATCCTACGGTATCTCTAATAAGAATATCCATAGATCTTTTGACGTGGCAGGCGACCATGTTACAGTGCGTATAAAATCTGCCAGTCAGTATAAAGTGCTAGTGTGGAGCCAGTGTTGCAAATTCTAAAATCCATTCAAAAACCCCGCAAAGACAGAAAAACCATGGGGAATATAAATTAGGTGAGAGTTTTGTAGTGAAATTCTTCTAGTCTACATAAACTAGACAAATATACCAGGAGCAATTGAAGCATACTCCTGTGGAACTATTTCTACTATAAGTGAGGCACTGATAGAGTCGATTGTAAGGGTGGCAAGTATGGTAACCGTAAATTACTTAAAGGGTCTTGAGTCAAAAGTCCTACTAAAGAATGGAGTTATCTATACTAATATGATAAAGCTGAAGAGATTGTTTTTTTCGCAGAACGCGCAAATTTCTGGAACTATTAGATTTGAAAAAATATTTGTGCATTTGATGGTTGAGGAAGGTTATCGGTAATATTTTAAATCATGACCTTAAGGAAAGCGAAAATATATGGGGGAAAACTGCGAAGAACGGCTAGTCACCTTATATTACTAGTTTGGCTTCCAGAATGTTCACACATACATACAATCACGCCTATATAGCCGAAGTAGAGGCGCATAAACGCCCACTTTTTGCCGACCATAATTTAGTACCACTTACGTAATAGAGGGTAAGCCTATTGCCGTCAACCGAGCTCTTTAGGAATTAGATGGGGAAATTAGGAGTAGATTGAAAGGAGAAAGGTAGGTAAGTTGGGACGGCAAAGTAGTGTAAGCAACAGCTGGAGCAGATCAGGATCGCATACCTGTAACTCGAACAACCGGTTGCGGTTACACGTAAGTCCCGATGCCGTGGGAATATCGGGATAAAAGTAGCCTATGTGTTAATTCAGGTGTCTATTTTTCTACATACCAAGTTTCATTGCAATCGGTTCAGTAGTTTTTGCGTAAAAGAGCAACAAACATCCATCAATCCACACATCCTCACAATCTTTTACGTTTGTAATATTAGGATTTGGCTTCCAAAATGTACATTATTATATTGTTTCTATCAATGTAATATCAGTTTTCAGGATAGATAAACTTACACAGAAGCTGTATAAGGTTGGCAGATGACTCCCACACAGATGTTGATGCCATTGTCCAAGAATATGTGGTGAAATGCGTATCGGTGCATCAAAGTCCAATCTCGCTTATGACCTGCAGTGACATTTTGTAATAACATCAAAAAACATACTTATTCACCTAGTAACATTAAGCACATGTTTTGAAGGATCCAGGACACAGCAGTTTCCAGGTCAAATTAGACCCGCTAGAGTTGGGAAATACTTCCACCGGTCCCGAGACTTAGTAAAATGGTCTCACCAAAGCTATGATCTCTGAAGGAAGGCAGCGTGAACTCAAACGACTCATTTTCAATTTTGAATTTACACTTCAATGCTCCGAACTGCTCATAGTGTGACTGGTGAGCTCTGTAACCACAAAAAGAGATTTCGTGTTTAATAACTAGACACTGTGCTCTTCACGTGTCTGTTCCTACCTATCTTGTATATATATTGGAAGCAGGTGCATTCTTTGGATGATTTCTTTTTGCCTAAGATGCGTGTGAAAATGAATACCCAGTGTTTTAAGGTTGGTAACTATTTACTATATTACTTAGGAGAACCGTATGCTCCTTTTCAAAAATGCATAATTGCCTAGTGGGATAGAGATCCCATCCCATAGAATAGCAAGCTTAAGACGTAGGCCACGTACCTACAGCGGTCAGCTGAACATACTCAAGAACAGGTTACCTTGAGAGGTTTTGAGTTTCTTTAAGGAGATCGGTATATGAGTACATCGTGGTATTATTTAATGCATCTAAATAATAGAGAGGAAGTCTCCGTTTATCAAGTATCTAAACCCGTAGAATTACGACTTTTTCTTTCACTGCTCTTAGCATTAATTACTTAGGTATTAATTCTCAAAAGCATTTATGAGATCTTTCTGTGACCTCTGGTGATATTGGATTAGAGTTCAATATGGCTTTAGAGATTATTGAAAGCATGTATTTCTTATACATGCTTGCTCTTTCACTTAAATTAGCTTGCATATAGCTAAATAATTAGATTAAAGGGTTTTCCACCACCACACTGTGTGGGATTCGTGGATAATATACAGACACTACCGACGGCAATGTAGAACCTACTTCTAACACAAGTTATATACTTTGGCTTTTCCATACGTTTTAAGTCCTCGGAAGTAGTCTCTGCTCCACTTCTCTTTGGCAATGGACCTGATGACCGCGGGCGGGTGCAGGTCACTGTCAAAGTCAAAAGGCTTGCTGGTCGCGTTCCACTCACCGAAGAAATCCACTTCAACCACTTTCTCAGGGTTGTTTTGGTACCTGGAATTTGACAAGTCGAGTATTTCAGTTGCTTATTTTGCCTACCGTCCAGGGCTCTGCTCGCTTGGAATAAATGATTTTCCATATCATCCCCCTAGAGGTCAAAATACAAAATTTCATCCCCCTTTTCACTCCTGTAGGATTGAATATTTTTACTTATGCAGTGCACAGCAACATAGCTCTCAGATTGTGGGAATTTTTGCATATTTATTGGAAACTTTCTTGTGTTTACTTCCGTGTGTTTCTTGTTAAATGTTGGCGAAATTACACAATATCTTTATAAATTACTATCTAATTAATATTTTTATACACGCTGCCAGCCACACAATATTTATTTCGGAACTTACCTCATTTCTCCCTTGTAGGACACGGTCCATTTAGCCATAGGTACAATGGGCATTATTTTAAGACCTTCGGCTCCAAACTCTCCAATTTGCGCTCCAAACAGGACCGTGTCTGGTATCTTCTTGCTGCATAACAACCCTTTACCTGGTAACTGAAAGAAGAGAAAACCGACAAAGTTTTGGACATGAATTGACTTGGTTGACAACGCCTAAGGCGAGTTAGATTCCTGCTCAGCACAAATATGACTTAATACCAGACATGAGCGTTGCTACTGCCTTTGCTACAGGTTTTTCACCTAGCTCATGCAGCAACAATAATAATATATACTTCCAATTTTATTTAACTTATTGCAAAGGATTGTTTTATGCAGTACCTAATAACTACGTCCGATTTCTTCTTACTGGAAGGCCAAAAACTTTTGTTGTGTCTAGTTTTCAATGTTTTAAATGACAAGCTATCTACAATATATCCTGTGTTACATAGATTGACTTACCCCGATGTAAAACAGTCCATTGCACATGCCCAACGGTCTACGTTCACAACCAGCGATTACATAGATCCCCTTGTCCGACTCACTCTTCGAAGAAATGAAGAAGACTGCGTCGAAAGCCTAAAATTTGATACAATGCAACTGTTAAAATTTTACTAAAAGAACATCATGATTGTTATAGATAATACGAAATAATGAGGCCCTATTACGTGATCTGGACCAATGATAGATGGCAAAATATGAGTGTTTAGTAGGTACGCCTCTTCCTACAGGAATTCAGGAGTGAGTGTGTAAATGAATCCTTGAATAAATTATAAAATTAAGCGAACGGAAACACGTGATGTATACCTAAATAGAAGAAGTGCAGAAGGTTAAAAAAGCAGCACAAAACTTTAAACAATATGTGTTACAAATTAAGAAATACGTGAAAACGTCTATATCAAGCTACTGTCTACATAATGTCAGTTCAAGTTATGCTGGCCAATATAAAAACCATAATGAATTATGGTCCAAGTTCGACCACCAGGCGATCTCTAGTATTCAATGGCCCCAATTCTGTTACTTCACTCGCTAAATTAAAATTCACTAAATTTTCTTCATATAAGAAGTAAACCTTGTACACTTAGAAACAAGGTCTTATTTCAAATTGAAACAAGTAGGTAACATATGTCGCTATCGAAATAAGCAATTTATTTGTCGACTAAAGTCTAATACGCTTAAATAAACTTTAATACCACGTAGCAAGAGCCGCTATCCGTTGAATGCCATCTCTTTTGCTTTGTGTTTTTAGTAAGCGTCTTCGTAGGTGTAGCCTAAAAACACGTCATCCTTGTTCGTTTTGAACAAGTTTTTATACGGCAATTATACAGCGTTTGAATTAATGAAGACTCTCGATGCGTGGAAATTAAGTTGAGTATACGTTGACAGGTTTTATTGAAATTTAGCGGCGCTGAGAAATAGATGCTAGGAACAAATAGACCTTATTACCAAGAATACTAGGTTGATTTCATATGAAGAAATTAAGTCAGGTTTTAGTTTAGTCGAGTGTACAATAGAATCGGCACCAATATCCGTTTAACTAAGTGTGGATTCATGGAAGTCACGAACCTATGCCCTGAATATATGGTGATGTATGGGTATATTCTAATTGCGAATACCTGTTAATAGTATTCGTCGTTATTTCCTCTAGCATTTATTGTATGTATTCCGAATAAAATAAAATATAAAACTCTAGCTAAAAGGATATACATTCATGTGCTAACAGTAATTAAGGATATTATTTAAGTAGTGGTAATATAAGTTTTAGTCAAACTGAAATTAATTTTTCTCGTATAACACAAGGGTAGGAATGATTGAAGTCATTAATAATTAAAAAAAAAGAAACGCATGTCGTATCTTTCTAACACCCGGTTGGAACGAAGTTCCGTTAGCTATATAGGTATAAATATATATCCATTAAGGATTAAATAAACTGTGTCAAATGTAGTAAATATGGTAAAAACTCGAAATTAAAATTGACTAATCTGTTAAAGTTACCCTAACTAATATATGGATCATTAGTATACAACCAACATCAAATAACATTGTATCGCGCGGAATTCACAGATGGCGTAAATAAAAAAATCAACTCGCGGTCAGCATTTTTCGTTGCGCTAACAATATTTTCCGTCTAGATTACTTTGTTTCAATAATAATAATCTCCCACTTTGAGTTTTCGAAGCGTGGTAAGTAAGATAACAAGTCTTAGGCCGCGTGCTTCTTTACCATGGTTGTATGTATATACAAAAAAAGATATCTTATGACCTTAGGATCATCGCTGAACGGCTGCGCTCTTTCCATGAGGGAGGCATCAGCTATTGCTTTACGGCCCTGGCCTGCATCCCCTTCAGTTCCGGCCGCAGAGTTCTTGCTTGCATACTGTAAGAAAAACACTTTATGTAATACCAGCTGTGCCCGCGACTTCGTCCGCGTGGAATAGTGTATTTATATCGAATCAACAGCCTAAAAAATAAGTTTCAAGCTTCTAGCTCCAAATATGATACAACTTTTCATCCCCACCTTTCGACCAATTACACCTCTTTTTTCGAATTAAAAAGTAGCCTATGTCCTTTCTCAGGCTCTAGACTATGTGTGTACTTAAATCGGTTCAGTAATTTTGGCGTGAAAAGGCGACAGACAGATAGTCAGAGTTACTTTCGCATTTATAATATTAGTAAAGATAATAAGGATTTAAGTTATAGTAGGTATCATAAACACGACAAACAACGCAAGATCTCAAGGTGGTTCCTGTACCTTCATTTCCAGTAGTGTACCAGATTCAATACTTATGCTATAGTTTTCTTTCTGTGAATACAGAGGTATAAGCAGTAAAAAAGAAGAATATATAAACGACTATCATACACAAGAATGAAGAATGTGTGCTGAGTATGTTTAACCACTGCAAAGTATTTTTTTTTTAATGCTAACCAGAATTCATCTGATGTATAAATGAATATGAATAGTTTTAGGAGAGACCTTCAAGGCCCGAACATTACTCGCACTTCCCAGATCCTTTTTAACCGACAAATGAAAAGAAGGTTCTCAATTCGACCGTATATATTATTACAAATATATTTTTCTTATGTATGTTCAGCCCTCTCTCCGTTATTTATGAACCATTTTTGATTATTCTTTTTTTTAGATAGGGTATACCTCAAAGGTGGTCCCATGTCAAGGAAGTGAGGATCTGATCATGGGACCCTGATAAAATTGAGAGAAACCCTCGAATATTTAGTTTATATAAAATTTGATAGTTTATGTAAATAAGCTCAATACTAAGGACTTAAAAGGTTTATTTATTTTTCCTTTTTAGTTCTTTTTGTCGGTTTACTTTTTTGTTAAAAAGATTTTTATTCATCTTCGGTTTTCAATATGTTTCTTGATAATGGTGCCGATTCTATTGTACACTCGACTAAACTAAAACCTGACTTAATTTCTTCATATGAAATCAACCTAGTATTCTTTGTAATAAGGTCTATTTGTTACTAGCATCTATTTCTCAGCGCCGCTAAATTTCAATAAAACCTGTCAACGTATACTCAACTTTATTTCCACGCAGCGAGAGTCTTCATTTATTCAAACGCTGTATAATTGCCGTATAAAAACTTGTTCAAAACGAACAAGGATGACGTGTTTTTAATGTACACCTACGAAGACGCTTACTAAAAACACAGAGCAAAAGAGATGGCATTCAACGGATAGCGGCTCTCGCTACGTGGTATTAAAGTTTATTTAAGCGTATCAGACTTTAGTCGACAAATAAATTGCTTATTTCGATAGCGACATATGTTACCTACTTGTTTCAATTTGAAATAAGACCTTGTTTCTAAGTGTGCAAGGTTTACTTCTTATATGAAGAAAATTTAGTGGATTTTAATTTAGCGAGTGAAGTAACAGAATTGGGGCCAATGTCATTATATTACGAACTAAGGTGACAGCTTCCTAAGCTACGTTACCTGTTTGCTGCCTGTACCTATGCGTTTTATTTTTAACCGACTTCCAAAAGGAGGAGGTTCTCAAGTCGGATGTTTATATACTTCTATGTATGTTCGGGCATAACTCAGTTAAATATAGGTGGATTGTCAAAATTCTTTTTTGTTTGAAACAGGTTTATTCCGAAATGGTCCCATTTCAATTTCGTAAGGATGATGATGAATTATAATGATTTAGGCACATTGAAGTCAATTACCTTTATACTTTTTTTAAAGTTAATTATTATATATATTTTTGGGCCAGAAACTCTCGCGGGTTCTCAGAAGACCTTGCCGAAGTTTCATCACAATCTGATCAACGGTTTAGTAATGCATAGAGGACAAACATGCTAACATTGATTTTTATTTACATAGAAGTCTAGCTCCACCCGGCATGCGTTGCAATGCCATCTTTTTTCTTTTTTATAGATTTTTAGGGCCAGGAACCCTTGCGTCCCCAGAACACCCTACCAAACTTTGATCACAATTTGGTCAATGGTTTCGGAACGCATAGAGGATAAACATACAAACATTGATTTTTATTTATATAGCTAGCAGCGCCCCGTGGTTTCATCCGCGTAAGTCCCGATCCTTTTTGAATATCTGGATAAAAAGTAGCCTATGCGTTAATCCAGGTCTCCAGCTATCTACATACCAAGTTTTATCGCAATCGGTTCAGTGGTTTTGCGTGAAAGAGTAACATACATCCATCCATCCATCCAAACGTTCCCACTTATAATATTAGAAGTAGAAAGTAGAAGTGGGATAAGCTAATTTAATTTACCTACCTACTAAAATAATGCAGATACCAGTGCTCGTTACAGTCCCGCCCCAGAAGATTTTTCACAAGGACAAAACGCGAGCGCCTAATCCTGCGGTTTATTTGACAGTAAGACCTGAAGGAATAGTACTTCTAATCATAGAAAAGTGCAAACGCCAACAACATCCATAACACAGTGTATTTGAAACCGGGGCATGTATCCCACTATGGCTATCCGGGTTTTACCCTATGTCATGTAGGCTGAAGTATGATGATGTCTTCTTTACACGGCTAGTTTATTCACTATTTACGAGTTTTATCCACCACATTAGTGACACGACCCTAATCGCAATGGATTATCGTACACCTGTATGAATAGATAGGTACCTAATTTTTTTTTTTTGTATTAGAATGTTTTAAATTTAATGAATTATGTAAACTCATTATCACTTTTTTATATCGCATTACGATATTCTGTTAAAATACCTAATGCTCGTTATCACGTCATTAAGGTATTGGATTATGTAGACTTTGATATTTAATATTCATACCCAATAGTAACCATTATCAACACAGTATTTTATTTATCTATATTTACTTATATATTACAGTCTAAACAGTGCTAATGTTATAAAACCAAAAAGTTTTTATATTTCAAGGAGTTTTTCTTAGGAATAGGGTTGCCAACTTTACTATTTACACTAATCCTACTAATATTATAAACGTGAAAGTTTGTGAGAATGTATGGATGTATATATGTGTGGATGTTTGTTACTCTTTCACGCCAAAACTACTGAACCGATTGCAATGAAACTTGGTATGTAGATAGCTGGAGACCTGGATTAACATGTAGGATTAACTTTTTATCCCGAAATTCCGACGGGATCGAAACTTACGCTGGTGAAACCGTGGGGCGCTGCTAGTATGCTATATTACGACGCATTTATTTGTAAAAAATGTTCAACTTATAAAAAAAATTAAAGTTTGAAGTTACAAAAATAATAATTTGGGAACTAAAATTTGATGTCACACATACCTATAACGTAAAATGGGACAACACGTCGGTTATCACATTTTACTATATTTTTATCTAAAATATGTATATATATTCAAATTAATATAAAGAAATTTGACAACCCTATTCTGGAACTATCATTCTTGTTTCAAAATTTACAGGATAATAAATTAGAGGGCTCGGACTTTCCGGCAACAGCTAGTCCTAGTTATTTACAGGTAGGCGACCCTGATCACCTCCCGCTATTGCAGTTTCTTCAATTGCCTTACCTTCTGACCTACCTTCCCCTTTCAATATACTCCCACCACGATATCATGGCCTCATAGAAAACCGGCAGTGAAGCAATGCGAGCATTGCTTTTCGCCTAGTGATTGAGGTTACCGGAGGCCCTAATCCTTCACTCTCCCACTCTTCCCCTACTCCCCTGGTTCCACCTTAAAGGCCGGCAACGCACTTGTGACTCTTGAGTTGCAGGTGCCCATGGCCGCCGTTAGACATTTACCATCAGGTGACCCGTCTGCTCGTTTGCCCCCTATACTATAAAAAAAGACCAATTTGAAGTAAATAAGGTGTGTATGTACGTAAATAAATTTTTAGAAGCATAATGAACTAAGGTACTTACATAATTAAATATTACAGGCAGAGACACTTCCATAACAATATATATGATGTATTTTATGATGTAAGAACGTACACAATGTCATCCAACCTTGAAAACATCGAAGTCAACCTACTAATATTATAAACGTGAAAGTTTGTGAGGATGTAAGGATTTATGGATGTTTGTTACTCTTTCACACCAAAACTACAGAAACTTGGTGTGTAGATAGCTGGAGACCTGGATTAACATATAGGCTACTTTTTATCCCGATATTTCCACGGGATCGGGACTTACGCGGGTGAAACCGCGGGGCACTGCTAGTTAAATTAAATATTTGACAGTTGGATTGTGGGCTTAAGTAAGCACATAATATATGTAGCACTTGTGTGTGACTGACGTGACTTGCAAGCATGTTAGAAACAAATGAGGATTTATTTGGATTCGGATCCTCAAGTGTCCGCAATCAAAAAAGGTATCGTAGTATAAACATTCCGATTTAAACATCTCATAAGAAGTAATTTTACTGATTACACTTAACCTACTACCAACAAAACTTTCGTGTTTTTCTTTGTCACCACTTCACCAGGTCTTCAGACTTTTAGTTTGGTGATCGAGAAATATAAAAAACTTAAATGATAATTGATAAGCCTTATTGAACAGGAGTGGTTGGGTTTCCTGTCTCTCTATTATGTGTCCGAAGGTAAAAGACACGACAGCAGCACCCAGCCAACCTTTAACCTCTACCGGCCACCAATAGAATTTGTGGTTTTGGGGATTCCAGAAAGAAAACGTGGTCATGGTTGGACCAAAAATGTATCAACCCTTATAAATATTATCGCGAGTAAAAAAAAAACTTTAATTAGATGCAGTTAGGTAATGGTATACAAATCCTACTAATATTATAAACGTGAAAGTTTGTGAGGATGTATGGATGTATAATAATAATAATAATAAATTTATTCATTTATAGTTGGTACACATTATATAACATTAATTGGCTTAAAAATATATGGGTGCCTGTACTAGGGTAAACCTGTGCCACAGGCGGTAAGTGTATGTATGGATGTTTGTTACTCTTTCCCGGAAATATACTGAACCGATTGCGATGAAACTTGGTATGCAGATAGCTGGAGACCTGGATTAACATATAGGCTACGTTTTATCCCGGTATTCCCGCGGGATCGGGACTTACGCGGGTGAAACAAGTGTTTAACTATTGGTACCTACTTAATGTATATTTTGCAGTGGATTTAGTTTGTGTAGATCAAGGTATTTTTTTGTATTTGAAGTCAGTAAAAGAAAATACATGAAGCCCATTTTTTTGTTTGCTACCTAAGTGGTACAGAGGGATTTATGGAATAAACCTTTTGTTACATTTTTCTGATTTTTAGTTTGTTTATATAAGTAGCTATGCCCCCTTTTTATTTTCATTATTATTATCATGTTTGTCACCTCAATGGTAAAAAGTTATTATACATAGGTAGATTAAAACTGATAGAAAGCTCAAAATGAACTTTTATCTGCATTTTTGTTTGTCTCACTGACTTATATTATTTCGTAATTAACGTATCTGTTCAACAAAGTCACAACTGCCAATATATACAAAATCATGATTGCACAGTTTAAAAAATATAAGTACATAACTACCTACCTTTCTGAAATAGTAGAGGCTCGCAAACAAACCATATTTCAAATAATACCACTTTCCCGGCACGGCGTATATACCAAGTATCGGTTTAGCGTCCTTACATAGCAAATTATAAATGAACAATATTACACCAACACTAAATACTCCCAACACGAGTGACATTTTGTAGCACTAAACTCTAAATGTGTTGATGGTTGTGATTGTGATGGACATAGCACGATAAGATTTTGGTTGGCAAGTGCCTACACTTTTGTGTTATATCATGTTACATAGCCGTGTTCAGTTAAGTCGATTATCTACATAAGGATTGTTGTACACTTAGAGCCACCGCGCACTGATTAGTTCAGTCGCTATCATGTAACGATCGTGATCAAACTGTCTTATGTCGGTCGATAGTTCAGTCCTGTGGTGGTGCACCCATCCGATGAATTAGCAACCGTACATCTCTCGTACTAGAATTATCGACTGACTGTTTAGTTTATAAAGTGCGTGCACACGCGTATAACACATTTGTATAAAATTAACAAAATCTTCAGATATTTCAATAAAATTATATTCCGTTCTTAATTAAGCTGTTTGAAAGAAAGAAAGAAAGAAAATACGTTTATAAAACACACTACCACATTATATACATTACACATAATTTATTAGTGTGTCGTGATGCGCGTGATAGATTTATATAAAAATATATATAAATTTAGGTGCCAACATGACGTTATTACACAGAGCCAAAGTGGCCGGTATTTGTATTTTAATTATGTCTACATTTAAAAATGAGATTCTATACGATTGTAGGGTATGTTGGTTTTATTTTGTTAAAGGATTGAATTGTTATAAATACCCCGTCTGGGTCCAATATCGGGCATTCTATTGCAAGCCTTGGAACTGGAAGGACTTAGCCACTACTAAGTTACGTAAGCTGTTATACTTTTTCTAATATATTTTATTGTTGGTAATCTATAATGAAACTAATGTCCTATATTATAAAATAGGAGAATTATGTTGTAATGATTTGTTACTGTGTGATAGGTACTGTTCTAATTAGTGTTCTACTGCCGTATATCATATATTATGATATTATTCTTAATATGCTTATACGATTATGTTTATTCGAATATATGATATACACAATTATTATAAACAATGTAACAAGTAACTTGTAAAGAAAACGTGTTGAAAAAGAGTATCCTTCGAATTTCTTGCCTTATTCTTCTCCAAGGATCTACGTATTGGAACAGGCAACTAGATTCACGACCTACTTATACACACTGAGTCCTACAATTTAAAAATACCTACAATGGGTATACTTAAAATAAATAATTTTGAGTTTGATTTATTATTCCTAATTATTCCTGCTACCGCCATCCATAAACTACTGTTTGTTAATAACCTCTGTGACTGTATGTAGAGAATTTTATGCAAAGAGTATTATTAATCCATATATTTTATTTGAGGTTATTGACGTTCTAAGCTTAAAATTCTAACACGCGCCACAATACATCTTCACGGCGATCGCGGGGAGGCGCAGGACCAGGAGGCAGGACTGCGCGACGATCGCCTTACATTTACAACAGTCATATTTCTTATTATCTATGCAGTCAACACAGCGTCGACTGACTCGGACCGTCACGACACAACGCCGCTAGCATCCGCGTCGCACCCACGTTACCCGCCATGCAAGCGCTACACCAAATACGCTAACTAAAGTTATTCAGTTATCGAAACTACGTGCTAAATATATTGTTCTTAATTACGAATTTGAATTTGGAATCTGTACAAACGAAGCACTACCGGCGCAGCTAGGTAACGCAGTGAACCCACACGTTGCCGAACAGCTACAGCGTTGCTACCTGCAGGTTTATTGGCCATAACCACTAGGTAAGTGATATTTATATACAATTAAATTATATTACAATACATATCCCAGTCTGACATAAATATTCTTCTGTTTTCAAGCCACATCATTAAACAACTAGGGCAGGGCGCATCATCAACGTCGGTGTGGGGTGTGTGTTTAAAGGGTTACAGTTCAGCTAATGTTACAGTACAGGTATACTGTCTGTGACGCTGAATTTCAACTGTAGCCAGAGAAACCAGGTAGCTATTCGAACTTGCATTGTAAAATATGTCTCAAGATTAAAGAATGCCAATATGAAGGTTATGTCAAAAATAGCTTGTGCTCCGTAATAAACATCAAATCAATACAATCCAGTAGGGTAATATTACTTTTTCTGTAAGAGAATCACACACACATACACGTAACCTACACTATACATGTAGACCCACGTTTTCATACATGTCTATCACAATACCATCAAATCCTCATTTATTTTTATTAAGGCTTCATGGTATTCAGAGGCCTTAAATGAATAATATATTTGCACATCATCAGCGTATATATGGAACTTACCGTGCTTTATTGCCCGACCAATATCAGCACTGTAAAGAATGAACAGCAAGGGTCCCAAAACGGACCCCTGCGGCCCGCCCCTCCCCAGGGCCGAAAGGGCCGAACAAGCTATCGAACCGTCGTTGTTTTGAGTTTCTACATACTGTGCTCGCCCTCTTAAGTAGTAGAAGAACCAACGTATTACGCTATTCTCAAAGCCATAATAAGCTAGCTTGGACAGCAGTAGCGAAAAATTCAAAGAATCAAAAGCCCTAGAAAAATCTAATAGGACTAGAATCGTGGCTTTACCTTGGTCTTGTGCCGCCAGTATGTTATCAGTAACATCTAAAATAGCAGTTGCTGTACTGCGATTTTTTCTAAAACCAGACTGAACGTCAGACAAGATATTTTGTTCTTCCAAGTAATGTCTTAGCTGTAAGGCAACTACTTTCTCCAACATCTTTGACAAGCACGGCAAGATGCTAATAGGCCGAAGGTCTCTATAATCTAACACATTACTATTTTTAGGTATAGGATGCACAATGGCAGTTTTCCAGCTTGTGGGAAACTTAGATGTAACAATGGATCTGTTTATTATAGTTGTAATTACATCCAATGTCTCCAGTACCGCGAAAGTAATCATTTTTAAGGATATTCCGTCAACTCCCACTGCATTAGAGGGAAGTTTAGTCAATATTTTGAGAACTACTGAGGAATCAACAGGTGACAAACTAAAGGTCGCACTGCCAAACCTATGAAATTCGTAAAAGGTTAAATTGGACAGTGAAACATTCGAGTCTCCGGGAACACTCAAAAAGTGCTGATTAATTCTATTGCTGATCCCTCTCATGAAGCTCGGTCTTCAAGACTGTTGAGTCTTTGAGTGTTGCTGTTGAGGGTTTCACGCAGCTCTTGCACATCTTGGCGCAACAATCTCAAGAATTTCAATTCCCCTTGCATTTGAGTCATCTGATCCCGAAAAAGTCGGATCTCCAATGCAATATCCACAGACCCATGCGCCGCAGGGGTGTGTGAGGCGGTGCAGACAGAATTTGTCAACGCCATACAGTCCCTATGCTCGTCCTGTGATGCCACCATGTCTATGATAGGGGTCTTCACAGGAGTTTCGGCACGGTTATCCTTTGGTTTATTTTTCAGACACTCGGGACACATCCAATTAGGGTTCTTAGCCGTTGCCTTGGCTCCTCCCAGACAGGCTAAGTGATAAGTATGAGGACAAGAAGAACAGGTTGCGCCATCTGTCTTCATAAAACGACCGCACGCTTTGCAGTTGGTCATTATGACAATCTATACTGTAGTATGAACAAACAGTTGACTTATGTATACGTAGTACCGTGCGGCAACAAAGATGTCACTATGATTTTATATACATCAGCTGACTGCACAGCTGATATGCGGGTAGATAAATAAGCGATATAGTATGTTTACCCACAACACTGTTAAGGATATGAGATATTTCTTTAATAACACTCTAAAATGTTGCAAACTAAGTTAATACACATTTATTATCAGCAGATAATATATAATTACCGGAACACTTCTCTTACGTAGCTTTAGTTAATTTTACTTGATTGTTTGTTGTTGCACTAACCGTAGTGTACTCTGTCACACGTACGAGTTGTATTCTTGATTTTCTATTGTAGAACAGTCATTAAACACTAAGATAACGATAGTCTGTGTGTACTATACGATACTCCACCGATTTATTGATTTCGAACTGTTATTAAAGATGATATAAAATTGATTTTGACTTTTATTTAAGGAGCTATGCAAAGAAACAACTGTATACACCAGGGCCACCTAGCGGTTTTTGATTTTGTTTATATCCTTAAGAATTACTTATTGCATTTCGAGCTTGGCACCGACTCAAACAGACCAGTAGGTGCCTTTATAATGTTACCTATCAATAATAATAAAGTGTCACATGTAGGTATGTATTCTTTTCAATTAATTTACGTGCAAATTTCACGACCAAAACGCGATCAAACTATCTCCAATTTAATAAAAATATATTTTTATTTCATTCATTATCAAGTTTACTGAGCTGTCTTTAAAAATACCGAAGAGCTCCAAGTGTGTTCCGACCTTAATATAGTTAATTCAATTTGCATGATCGATATCAATTATGATAGTAATGACATCCGGGGGCTGTGGCAATGACCGTCTGTTTTTTGCTAATGTAATCTTTGAAAGACGTGCCCCTTTCAAGATGTACTTAGGGTGACTTAGGTTTAGGGCATATCACAATCATGGTAGTAAGGTAGATTAGAGTCTAAATGGCTCCCTCATACCGATAGATCCTCTCGGAACGCACTTCTTGAGAGGGAAGGAGGTTGGTCTGCCAGCAAGAGACGGGATAGCCAAGATATGTATTGTATTATCAATTTATACTAATACTAGCTGCGCCCCGCGGTTTCTCCCACGTAAGTCCCGGTCCCGTGGGAATATCAAGATAAAAAGTAACCTATGTGTTAATCTGAAAACACGACGACAGAAACACTAAAGTGGTTTAGTAACTTGCATAATCTAGGGAAGGAGAACCAGAGCCAAAACTTGTTCTTCTAGGTGGTGGGTAAAGAGAAGTAATGAGTGCACGAGAATAATTATAAGGTACTCTGAAATTATTTTTTGTTAGTAATTGCGGACTGTTTCTTTTTGTGTCAAGTGCATCCATTTTGAAATTATTGAGTCCGTCTTTATATGAGGTTGTTTTTTTCAATGAACTCGGTTTAGTTAAGTGCCATAAACATCTCTTTTGTATTTGTTCTATCAATAGTCAATGAACAGCATAATACTACACAACAATATTGCAGAATACTTCTTACAAAACTATTGTATAACAAACTATTAATTCTTGCCTTGCGAAATACTCTTCCATTCCTTATACTGCCGTCGTAAATGAAAACACAGTAACTACAGTTTCCCAGTAACTGTCAAAAGTACAGTTACACAGCAACTGTCAAAAGTACAGTGACACAGTAACTGTCAAAAGTACAGTTACACAGTAACTGGAGTTAGAAGAGGAGTAAAAAAAGAGTAGAGGAATAAATGCTAATTTTTTATCTACCTTGATCCCTAACACTGTCCACTTCTTTCAATGGCATAAAGAAAGAAAGAAAGAAAAAGATTTATTATTGGTACATTTTCGTACACAATTACACACACCAACACTTAAATTTTAACAAGAAACAATAAGAATGAAAAATAAAATAAATAAAAAATAAAATAAAAGACCATAAAAATGTAGAACTAAAAAAATTTAGAGTAAAAAAATTAAAAAAAGTAAAAATTGGGAGTTGATCATTGGCATGTTGTTTATCTTATATCATTATTTCATTTAGCTTACGGGTAAATGTAATATATTGACTATTAGCTGGATTTAACAACATCCCATTATTTTGACACCATTTCGATAGCGCGTCCAAAACCTTTTGAATTAGGTTGACATCCTGATCTGATATAATAAATTTTAAGATTAGAGCAGTGAGGAAGATCATTGATAAATATGTCAAACAGTAGCTGTCCCAAGTGAGAGCCTTGGGGAAGGCCTGAAGTGATGCAAAAGTGGGTCGATTTTAAATCATTTAATATTACATTAAACACCCGATCGTTGAGATATGATTCTATTCCTTTGTACATGGACACGGCAAATCCATATGCACACAATTTTGTAAGTAACTTTTTATGAGAAACCTGATCAAAGGCTTTGCTAAAATCTGTGTATATTACACCTACTTACTTGTCACTTCTTCTTCTGATAAGGTCTCTATAAAGAAAGTTAAGTCAGTACAAGTTAAACGGGACCGCACGAAGCCATGCTGATAGTCGGATAAGGAGAGAAGAGAAGAGAATTGGAACTAAAGATAAAAAAATCTTGGCCATACTTGACAGTATTGATATAGGTCTGTAGGTTTTAACCAAGTTTTTACGGCTAGATTTGTGAACTGGACCACGTTTGTAATCTTCCATTGCTTTGGGAAAGACGCAGTCAACAAGCATGACAACTAGACTCTTAGCACATGAGGTAAAACGGTATATACCTAATCAGTCACATAAAAAAACAATCTGAATATTTATTACCAATATTCTTCGACGAGATTAATTTGTTCACAAAAATAATAACGCCTTTATATATTATACTGCTGTAATGCTCCATAGGAACAGGTGAGATAAAAAAAAAAACAATCAACAGCGCACATTATATTTTGAGTTATAGTTAAAAAGGTTTTATTTATGTTTTTAAGTTTGATTACAATAAAGAATGTCATCAATTACCCAACTGAGAAGCGGGACGACAATAATTAAAAAATAAAAGAAGTTTTTGAAGTTGTTTTAATACTAATTACCATTATAAAACTAAACTATTCTTAATCTAAACTAATAAAAAATACTATGGATAATGCTTAATACTATGGTGTGATATTTAAATAGTTATGCTTTCTTTCATTATTACATGTTATCATATTATTTTGATAAACTTCAATAAAAATCAACTCAATTGAACTATGTAAGTATTCAATGTCCTTTGCGGGATATGTACAAACTTGCAACATTATTAGACTAATCAGTCTAGTAGTGTTGCAAGTTTATTAAAAATATACAAGCTTTTCTTTTTAAAGATATTGCTGTGTTAAGTTCAAGGTATTCATTTCTTTTTCTTTGTTCTTAACGACGGCAAACGGCATTACATAAGTCAAATCAGTTTTTCTTTTTAAACGCCCATTGTACATATCAATTTTATGTACTCACTGTAAGTAATATTTTATAAAGTTTCTTCAATTCTGTTCCATACTAATTGTCTAAAGGGCACGTTCTGTGGTAACTTGTAAGAAATAACAACCTGTGACGTCATACTTCTATGACTTATATACTAAACCTGAAAATAACAACGAAATCAAAAGGTGAAAGACAATATACACGAGGGACCTTCATAACGTTATCGTAGATTTGTGAAGTAGATTTGCCTACCCGCAACAGCCAGAGTAGGTATGGCCTAATTAATCCCTCTCATTCCGAGAAGAGGCCCACGCACTTTGAAGTAATTAATCTTTTATTTATGAAACAGCGCTATTACAAGACGGATGTTTTTTCTTCACTGTTACAACTCTCTCTAGCTACGGTAGCGCCATCTTAACAAAGTTATAGCTGAAGTAGGTATATTTTACTTAGATAGATACGGTCTTCCTTACCGTCTATAGTTTTCTTAATTTTCCAAACTGTTTACTTCATCAAGACATATAACATTTAATTCAAACTATTTACACTAGAACATTGCGATGTAGAATCTATAACCAGCTTCTTCAGACTATTTTTTTAACATCTACTGATGATAATCAGCATGTAGGTAAAGATGTTGATGATATCTAGGTACAGGTTCAGAGCGGCGAAGATGTACTCCTCGGGGGAGATGCTATACTTGTGCTTGCCACCCATCATGAGTTGCGTATCGTACACGAGGTATAGACAAAATATTAAAGCGCCAATCGACCCATAGATTAAATTGTAAATTCTGTTGTCACGGAGGAAGATTGCGGCGATACCTGTAAGAAAGAATGTATTAATGTGTTTATATTTAAGTAGACTAGTGATTATTAATTAAACTACTGAAAACATAATTCCTCGTAGAAAGTAGGCTTAAAAAAAGTTCCCTATTACTGCTACTAAAGAAAAAAAAAACCATAGACAAACGAAGAAGGAAAAGGTACTAATCTAGTTTATTGAGATCAGGATTAGATTTCTGGACTAATAAAATTTAAAACTAACATACCTAATCAATAAGAAAATGAACTAAAAGGTAGTGTAAGTTAAGTAAGTAGGTTGTCCTCCTAAAAAAAAACAGCTTAGGATGCTTCACGGGGATATTCGTGCGGACACGTTTGTTCACTTTTGCTATCAGGAAAAAGCACTGAATTCGTGACCATCACTCTAATAATGCATATATCGATCAGTGGATCGATATATGTATTATTAGAGAACGCTAATCTAAACATTGAGTTCTGTCAGCTCCTTATTAATTAATGTCACCAACCTGCTAATGTGACGTTTTAAGTTCGTCGTTTCGTTTAAGTTTTCACTTCTGTCGGCTGCTTATTTTTTTCTTCTTTGTTTTTAGGTCCGGTGGTAATTTTGAATTACATTTTTACAATAATTGTTTAACAATCTTATATAGAAAGAGTTTTGTTTTAAATGTACCTACCTAATATAAAGAGCACGACCACAGCGCACGTCAGCCCACCGCCGATGACAGTGAAGTCCCACTTCGTCTGGAAGGCGAATAGTGTGAGCGCCAGGCTCACAGCCGCTGTTATACCCACCGCCATCATTACCTGCAATAAAAACATACATACACTCTGTCTGTATCTACGAAGGGGTAAGCAGAAGAATATTGAACTCCCATATTTTGGCAACTATAATTTGGCTTGCGTTTCAATTTAGGTAATCGTGACCATCTATGATTTCCTCTACTAATTCACACTGGTGAATGTCTTGATGTCTGATCAGAATAGAACCCAGTACAGTCGTAACTACGATACGACCGAAATTCAATATTTATCGTGAACCGACTGCCGTCAGGCCTCCACAACCCAAGTACTAGGTGATATCGAAGTTTTGGAGTTAAACCAGGTTGTCAGACTCTTTTCGCGATCCACAATGGCTCGTTGGTGGTCCCGGCTGGAGGCTCCACGTTCTGGTTTTGCCACCGTGGTGGTGCTCTAGCCGGTCATCGTCGAGTGGGCAGGGCGGTAGCACGGGACCCTTTCCTTCCGACTGATGCTGGTTCTTTCCGGGCACGGCTGCTTCGGGAAGTACCTGCACTCGGTAACTAGGAGGGAATTGGGGAATTGAGTCCCGCCTGTCACCATTGCGACTGCAGTGAGGACTCGGCTAAGCACACGCTGGTGGTTTGCTCCGCTTGGGCGACGGAGCGTCAGGCCCTTACTACAGTCATCGGAGGTGACTTCTCGCTACCGGCCGTCATACACTCCATGGTCGGTTGCGACAGAAATTTTACCGTGGTTGCAATCTTCTGTGACGATGGCGTTTCCCCTCCACCCGCTATAGTGGCTAGCCGCGAGAAAGCAGCGTCCTCGTGTACCTGGATGTTGACTAACTGAGAGATTTTACCCGGAGATGGTGCCCGCACTTTTGCCGGCAGGCGCTAGGAGGGCACACTGTGTGGTTTCAGCCGGTTCACGAAAATCAGGATTAGTTATTACTACATAGTTCAGCTTGTTCTAGTTACATGGCACTTTGTATGTTTAGTGCACTGTCATTATCTACACACATCTTTATCTCATAAGATCGTCTGTCTCCCTCATTAATGGACGTCCTATGCTGCGCTTTCTGGTCCGTGGTCTTCATCCGAGAACTTATCTTCCCCATCGACCAACCGTTCTACGTGGTACGTGCCCTCCGTCAGAAAAGTAGTCCGTCACAAGAGTAATTGGCACTTAACTTAGTGCATTCAGAACAGATAAGAGTTACGCGATAGAAAGAAAGGCAACTTCTAAGTGAATATAACTGTAGGTAATTAGCGCTGTGTGACCTAAATTGCGACTTTATTGTGTCGGAATAAGAGTCGCTATTTATTTAAATGATTTGGCGGAGTAGACTTCTGTACCTGTACCTACTATTATGTATTCTGTGGCATTAGTTTATTTCTGGTGTTATGCGACACCAGAAATGATTTAATGATTGATAGATTCTGACTTTCAAATTATTTTCTAGTATAAAAGAAGGAGGGAAGTGTACTCACTGCTTCAGGTGCATGAACACTGGAGACTACTCCTAACAGGAAACTCTGTGCGAGGGTAAATATTGCGAGGAAGATGAAATTCATAGGTGTCTGCCGCCTGATCTCGCCACAGCAAGCCATTACTATCATACTTGCGAGAACCACACCGAACGCGACCCATCTGTAAAATAAATAAAAGTAATCATTACTTACCTATTTAAAGACGTAACGTGGACCGGTCATTCTTGTTAAGAACATGAAATTTTGCCAATTACGCTGATTTACGTGATTTTACAGTCAAAATACTATATTTCTGTAAGTTTTAATGAACAACATAAAAGATCGTCTCAATTTATATCTAATGAATGAGCCACTATAGCAACTATAGAGCCTAGTATAGTTATCAAATGTGGGTGTTTATCACGCCTGTGCCTACCCCTTCTGGGCACAGGCGTGAGTGTATGTATGTATGCAATGTTGTATTTTGACTCCTTTGTGTGTGTTGATTACTGTTTAAACTGGCGCACCCTTTTTCGTACGACAGATAGTTATGTATGGTCTAATTTTTTGTTGCTAGACCTGTATTACTTTTTGAGATCTTTGACTGCGCTTTTGAGATATTCGTTCTCGAATTCTGTTTTACAAATCTAAATTACAGGAAGGGACTGGGAAAAATACGTAGAAAAAAATTGCCTGTCATGCGTTAAGTAAAACATGGACTCTGAAAATTATCACTACGAGACGCATAAGGGCGTTTGAAATGTGGTGCTACCGTCACATGTAGCGTATCAGTTGGACACAAAGGGTCGAAAACGAAAACATGCTCCAGCTTGTCCATGTGTCCCGAACACAGATATTAACTATTAATAAGCGCATGCTGGAAAATCTCGGCCACGTGTTTAGGCACGATAGATATCGCCTGCTTCAACTTATCACGGTGGATGGGCAAGGTCGAAAGAGAGAGATGCACTGGGCGAAAGAAACAATAGTGGCTTTGCAACATCCCGGAGTAGAAGCCAAATTAAAGTATTGTCATTCAAACTACATATAGGTACTTACATACAAAGTATCATTTTGTTACGACAATAACAAATAGGTTAAAATTTACTTCCAAGAATAGCTGGCTAGTTAGTGAAGTGAAGCTAATAAAAGCGTCTTAAAAAGAAATGAATGAAAGGTTTTGATACTCACACGAGCCAAGGGTTCGCCCGAGCAAAGTTGCCAGTGGGCGTGTGGTACACAAAGAGAGTGATGAATCCAAACGTTACCAGGAGCTGACACAGCAAGATGGCGTACACCTGCAACACATAGAACAACAACTATAAAGCATTCGTTAGGCTCCTTTGTGATTTATCAAATTCAAATTCATTCAATTTACGAAAAAGTTAGTACGATATGATTTTAGAAGTTAAACATTCTACTTCACACATCTTCATTATTAATTTTATCATGTCATATCATCATCTCATCATCATCATATGCAATTATCATGCAAATTTAGAGTACTTATATTTACAAAAACGAATTATATTGAGAATATTAGGCATTATAATTGTTTTGAGAGGATACAAGAGAAAAAAAAAAAGATTTACCTCAAAATGCCAAATTATTTTAATTAATAATAGGTCAACACTGATTTCAGTAGTCGATTGCCAAGAAGCCATCGAATTGCACCGATCGTGGTCACGAGTCACGAGAATTCTATATAAGTGTACTCATCGACGCGGGAACTTTCATTGCGCGATGCAGGATCATTAGTTACTACGTAGTTCAGCTCGTCTCCGCTAGATGATGTTGAAGTATGTTTTGCTGTATGTGGAAGTCGCCACAGCACAATCCCAATCCTTCTTTATGAGCAATATCTCCTTATTACCTACCGTGACCTTTCAATATACTGCAAATGTTCCCATCTTTAAATCCTGATGTCCCCGGTTAACGGCAATAGACTTGCCTGCTATTATGTGAGTGGGACCAAATTTATAATTGGCGAAAAGTAGATATTTTTATCTAGATACGTCCACAAATAACTTACATGATCGGCAGTGATATTTACTGTTGTTCTGTTCCTTACTGTAGTTTCCTGTTGTTGTAGCTGTCCTCGAATTCGCGTGGAAATTTTGGTGAAATCTATCCCATGGGAACCGTACATTTCTTCGGGATAAAAAGCTTTCTTTGTTCCAAACTTTATCCAGATACGTTCAACCATTTTTGCGTGAAAGAGCCACCCTTATTTATTATGAATACCATATAATCTTACCTTACGAATGAAGCCCCTGCGTATGGATGCTTCGGTGAAGTCAAACCCGCTGACCTGGCCATCTTCGCCCACACTGACTTGTTGTGGCGCCATGTATGGTGTAGACTGAAACGAAATCATAAATTTTAATTTTGAAACACCCCCGACTCGAAAACCCCTTCAACGATTAGACAAGAGCTGATGATCTTCGCACGGCTGAACCGATCTAAGAACACTCTCGATCATGTCACCTTTCAAACAAAAATAAAACGCACTTTAATCGGTCCTTTCGTTTGGGAGCTACGATGCCACAGAAAGACAGATACACAGACACGTCAAACTTATAACACCCCTCTTTTTGTTTCGGAAGTTAATAAAAATAAACTAGCTGTTGCAAACGACTTCATTCGCGTGAACACTTTGGTGAAACCTATTCCACGTGAATGTGCTATTCCAGACTATAATCTATATCTGTACCATTTGTCATTCAGATCCATTCAGCCCTTTTTGAGTGAAAGAGTAACAAATATCCGTCCATCTATCTTCACAATCTTTATAATAGTAGTTGAGGTTTGGGATTAGAAAGTTACACCAATTTACTTACCATAATAGACATAATTTATTTTAATAATTCGCAATTAACAAAATTACAATTTAAATAATCACTTGTACTTCACACTCGTATTATTCGTTGTTTCTCGTACTATCGCTCGACTAAAACTCATTTCCTACCGCAATGCATGCGTCTTATATACCCGGAAAGTTATTTCGTGGAGAGATCGTGATATTTCCCGAAAATAAGGCTACTAGTTCAGCTTTCCGTCAAAAGATGGCAAGCTTTTGGATTTAGGCAATCGTCAACTTTTATAACTTCCTCTACTCGACAATAGATCTCTCCCGCAGTTTAAACTTTCGTTACAATAATATTAGTAAGGTTATAACGTTATAAGTTATCTTTCTATCCCTTGGAAACAGTATTTATTTCATTATGAAAACTAACCTATGTCCTTTTCTGTCCCTGGCAAAGTGTATGCAAAATATTATAAGAACGGGGCAGGGCTTGAGTAGTTAAGGCGTTAAACTGTTAAAGCGTAACAAACAAACAAAAAAAATCACATTTGCATTTGTAATATTAGTTAGGATAGTTAGGGTTAACTTAGACAGAATATAAATCATTGCTTTTGATATTTTACGTGAGTATTGTATGCTGTTATCGTCATCGACAGGTGTTTGTTGATAATGTAACACGAAGTTAACTATTTTTATTAGGGTATTAAAAAGAAAATACCCGTTTACTTTTAAACTTTTATTTTGTTTTTTAAAAATTGTTTTGACTTGGGGCTTCCCCGACTATGGTTTACAGAACTTCATGAGGGTGGGGCATTACAGGTTTGGTAACACGGAAGCAACTAACTACTGCTAGCTCGTACTTCCTTTACGAGCATGTAGTAGTCGCTCGCGTGATAAAATAATGCATTTATCTATGAAATCTTTTGTTTCAAAATCCCTAGACATTTTAATCAATATAAATTTAATAAAATAAACTCCGAGACCACTAATTTATATGTAAAAAAAACAAAACCATTTAAAAAGAAAACCTGGTAGATGGCCATTTGAAAGTGGGCAACACTAGAAATTCTACCTATCTATCTATGTACCTACCTATCCATATACTTACACACACATTACCTGGTGTCCTAAAACACAAGCCTCGAGCACCAGGCACAATGTCTTCGACAATATTATAGCAGGTAAGGATTAATAACTATAGTTTTAAAATGTTAATGTCTACTATATTGTGGTGAGAAATAAATCATTATTATTATACTCGGCAGTGTTTTTCATTGCGATAGCGATAGTTTCCCTATCGATAGTTGACCTTGAAAAATAGTTACTTGTTCGATAGTGCTAACGAAAATCGAAATTTTCAATAAAATCGATAGACGATAGTATCGATGCTATCATCGTGTGTCGTCTATTAATTGTGTGAGAAGATAATTATAGGTTTGGCATAGAGCGTAAGTGATGCATCTGGTGTTGCCAGTGTTCAAAGGCATCCGTAATCGTTTACAATTTACGAATTACGTGTGAAAACGTTTTACAGGTTATACTTAATTATGTATGTATACGGGAATTACCTTTACAGGTTAGTTAAAAAAAACTACCAGCAATACGGCAATGATTCTAAGACCATATTAGCAGCTTTGTACTCCACTTCACAAAAACGTTCTGCGGTTTGAAACGTACACACTTTGTATCTTTTAAAACACACTTTTAATAAGCCGACTTTGTTCGACAAAATTAAACATGCAATTAACCATTTTTGCAGCACTCAATTCAGAATTTTAATAGGTATCACTAGTAAACATTTTCACAAAAGCACTATAAGTATGTTTAGGGCGAAAAGAAATTTATTTTCGCGTATGTTTGTGACTATGTTTCGACTGAAGATTAATTTAGAGATACTTTTTCGAAAGGCACTGTCTACACAGTTATTTTAACAGGTTATACTTATATATTATTTTTTTATAGAAATTATTCAAAAAGTTACCTGCGCCATGAAAATAAGTGTATGCACGTATACTGTTGATATTGACTAAAAACTATCCGCAGTTATCTGTTAAGCAGATAAGATAATACTTACGAACGAATCGTATGAGTAACTCCTAGCGGATGGCTGATATCATATCGCAATGATTTCACGTACCTATTGGGCGACCCTAATTAATAATTTTGATACAAATTAGAAATCGGATTCCATAGTTAGTACAAATTAGTTTTGATATACATACCTACATGTATACGCCCACGTTATCATGGAGTGCGAGGAAGTGGCGACACAACGGGCAGGTATCCTCGAGGGTGCGAGGCCTGTGAACGACCCAGGAGGCTTCTGTGCTTCAGGAAGGAGCTTATCTATACGCATAATGAACCGCCTGTGAGTCTAAATGCGGAAACAGAGCCCTATACCAATACCAGTACCAATAGCGTGACGGTGACGAGTTCAGTTCTCTCTCTGTAATAAAATTGAAGTGTCTGTTTGTAATGTCTATTTTACTAAATGCAACCGAATGTTTAAATGGTACATATTCAAAAAACAATTTTAATTTTATTTTGTAAGTAGTTTACCGATTTCCACAGGACTTTCACTGGCAGATAGCTGGTGTTATAAGGAGTCACTTAGGCTACTTTTATTTTAGGAAAAGAATTAGGGTTCGCGCAAAATCTATACTAATATTATAAAGCTGAAGAGTTTGTTTGTTTGGTTTAATTTAGATATATTTGCGTAATCTTAGGAACTACTGGTTCGAATTGAAAAATTATTTTAGTATTGGATAGCCCATTTGTCGAGGAAGTCTATAGGCTATATAACATCACGCTACGATCAATAGGAGCGGAGCAGTGACCATAAACGCAGGTGAAACTGCGGGGACGGTTGGTATTTAAATATGTCAAAACCTGGTTATATAATATCCGGGGACATATTACACATACATCTAGACCCAAACTAAGCAGAGCTTGTACTATGGGTACCGGCATACAGCTAAACATACAGAGATACATTTGACCGGCCTGTTGGTCAAGTGGTTAGTGACCCTGACTGCTAAGCCAGAGGTCGTGGGTTCGATTCCCAGGACGAAAAATTGT
Organism: Callimorpha dominula; assembly: GCA_949752705.1. Taxonomy (NCBI): domain Eukaryota; kingdom Metazoa; phylum Arthropoda; class Insecta; order Lepidoptera; family Erebidae; genus Callimorpha; species Callimorpha dominula. The sequence goes on along the minus strand of OX457003.1, from coordinate 19,902,575 downwards.
GTGATGAGCACGATCATTTTGTTCTGTGTCTGGGTGTAATTTATCTAATGTATGTATTTAGAAATATATAAGTATGTTTATCAGCAGTCTGATTACTATAGTACAGGCTCTACCTAGTTTGGGATCAGACGGCCGTGTGTGAGATGTGTGGAGTTATTATTATTATTCTCTTTATTCATCTTTTACCGTTTAAATTTCATTTTTAAATATGTACTTACATAAAAAAAAATATATTTAAAAATATAAAAATTGTAGACCACCGACATCGGGTATAGGGACCAAGATACCGGTGGTTAGGGCTCCAAAGACAGGAACCTCCTCATTATAAAGGCCGTGTCGAGAAGAACTGCCTTCTGCATCAGTCCCTTGATCCAACCGTCTAACGTGAGCCTCTTAAGGTGTTGATCGAGGCTCTTGGCTATTAATCCATGAGCAGATATGACAATCGGAACAATGATCGCCGATTCGACATTCCACATATCGACAATCTCGTGAGACAAATTATTTTTATTAATAGGAAAACTGTTACTATGCACCTGTACAGGACCACGTCTAACTAAAATATTTACAAGATCACTGTTAATACTGTTATGAGCTGATTCGGGATTAGAAATGTAAACCAATTTATTAGGTACCAAAATAGACACAATTTATTGCAATAATTCACAAAATACACAGAGAAACAAACAACAACACAATTACAATTAATTACCACTATTATACTTCACTTGCACTTCGCACTTTACTCGCTTGTTACTCAACTTAAAAACTAATTAATACTAATGCCGCAATGTGTGCGTCTTATTTACCCAAAACGCTGCCTTACAGACAAATCGCGACATCTCCCGAAAACTCGAAATTACACTAGAACTTTCCAATACAGACGTTTAGTCTTCGTCACTACTCCGTCACTTGTATCACTTTCTAAAGAGCTAGGTCTGTAACCCAATGTTTTAAATGTTATTTAACGCCAATATAATTCAAAACAACATAAATGAGACGTGGCACTAATCGCTCATCGATCAAAGATCTGATAAGAACAACGAATAGTCTCTATTTACTTCATATTAGTCATATAATGCCAGAATTAGTTAACTCTTTGGTCTAAAGATATAAAAATTATTTCTTGCGTGTGTAAATGGTAACAAGAGACGAGATTCATGGGCAGGCATGGGCAGTATGGGCGTGAGTGGACGAGTAAATAGTAGAAAATAAGACAGCAGGATATAATTCCTCAGCCTCTCCTTAGCGACATGCGCGTGCGTATTGAAAACCGAACTTTAACCCTGACCGGGTTGTAGTTCGGTTACCTACAACAAAAGAAGGTTACCAATACCATTGATACTATAGGAATTCATTTAAAAGAAACTAGTGATTCAAATTTAAATATTTATTATTAACTATTTACATTTGAAAGTTGTAATATATTAGTAAATATTAGAGACAAAGTAGATTTACTCGTACGAATGAAATACTGTACCACTCTGAAGTTAACAATGAGTCAGAGTAAACATCTGACTGAAATAATCTGACTATGGAGAGAACTCGGTTAACGTTAACTCTCATGGGTCATCCCTCACCAGGGCTAATGGTGTAGTAGTTTCGGAATCGAAAAGTCTAGAACCACACGGTGTTCCGTCACAGTAGGTCTAACTACTGTGACTGAACACCCCGCTATAGAAGGGGCTAAAGTAAGACTTAAGAAGACAGGCTCCGAGACCGTGGCAAACCTTGGCCTCGGTAAAGTGATGTTTACCTACGCGTCGCAATGCAACATTGCTGACTTGTTAATCTCAGGAGGTAGAGTATTTTCGTACTACATAGTAACATATTATAGAACTACATCATAAAAGCGTAAGGTACATGTGTAAACAGTTCAGTTTGTGTTCGATCTACATCTTGTATTGTCAATTTCTGTTATATATATACATATATTTAAGAGTATTATATGTACATAGGTACAGGACAAAATTTATATTCGCTATTCATAACTGGACAGTTTGATATTATTTACTACAAGTGTATCAGAGCTGGTGAACTAAAGCAAAAATCGCGAGGGCACATATATCATTGAAATTTAAGTCAGCGGTCATCGGTGGAATTTGAACTTCTTAAATAGTGTTACTTAATGTTTATTGTTTGTAAATATATCCCATACAAATTTCGCATTAGTTTCGCCTACCTTACACTAACTATTAAAAATAATGTTGCGACGTAGGAATACTTTGTCTAACCTAAGACTGTCGAGCAAGGAAGTTTCTTTGTATTTCAAAGAAGAAAGGAAGTGAAGTTTTACCAATTATCTGTATAAAAGACGAAGTCTCCTGCAAAGCGCACACGTGAACAGACACATATTGGACAAATTGCGTAATCATACAATCAACACAGACCTGTTTAAAGATTCACGAAGACTATTGCAGTATTGTTGCGGATACATCACGAATGGAAACTCTGCAAACCTATTTTAGATCTATCGATACTGTGCCTGAGAAAACGGTTCGTTAACACAGCGCCATCTTGCAACGGCACAACGATCGGTTATTCTAAGACTGGGACACGCCTTTATATATTCAAATATATAGTTGTGAGAATATTACTTATATCTAGTAAATCACCTCAAAGTGTAGTACAATCGATGGATTTATATGCGTAAAATAATCCGTGTAATGACTTGTTTATAGATTCTATTGCAAAAGTTTCACGTAAAGCACTTTTAGATTAGACATCTTATACCTATCTTGAGTAATCTAGTTGTATTACTGAATCTACATATAAATACCCAAGTATTTTTGTTAATAATTTATAGAATTACAGTATTAGATCTAAATAACTATAACAAGATAATTATTCTAATATACAGACTAACTCAATTTATACAGTCGACAAAAGAGAAACACAAGATACTACTTTGTTGGAACTCGGTTAGACGTTTTCAATTGATATACTCTGTCCATTTATTTATTTTCTTTTTGAGAGTTCGATATATTTAGTAGTCCATTAATGACGACGTTGCCCATTCGATTAAAAATAATTATCGATATTATTTAAGAGGAAGTTTGAATCGATTCAAAAAAAAGTTAATATGTTATACAGAAGATTTGATTATTAATGTTACTGAGGACTCAAGTGACGAATCTAGTGTACCATATATTTTATTTGTTCATTACCTACTTTAAGTTTAAATTTTTATTTCCATTTTGATGTTATGTATTACGAAAACAATTAAATACAACTATTTATAACTATTTTTTTTTTATGATATAGGGGGCAAACGAGCAGACGGGTCACCTGATGGTAAATAACTACCGCCGCGAATGGGCACCTGTAACTCACGAGTCACAAGTGCGTTCGTTGCCGCCCTTTAAGGTGGGAATAGGGGGGAAGAGCGGAAAGGCGGGAGAGGGGAATCAGAGGGATGGAGAGAGGAAGGACGGGAATAGGGGAGAGGGAAGAGTTATGGCCTCCGGTAATCTCACTCACGCGGCGAAAAGCAATGCAAGCATTGTTTCAGTGCCGGTTTTCTGTGAGGCCGTGGTATCGAGCGGGCCGAAGCACAGCTCTCCCAAATTGGGACCCAACCCACCCATGTATAGACGAATGGCTTTTATACTACTTATTTAGAAATAGTTAATATTGATTCATAAATATGCAGTAGAAACATTTGTTCTCATCACTACATACAATAGAATGTAACTCTTTTTAGTATGTAAAACGCAAATCATTTAGTTTGAAAATAAATTTATATGTACAGAATCATGATGTCCACGAATAGTTATAAATAGCATAATCAAATGAAAATACATATACTGTATAATTTTCTAACTGCGCGTTTTAACGTTTAATTTAAAATATTCAGTTCTCAAGCTACTGTCTAAATGAAAATAAAGGAATGGACAGAGTAAAGGTACTATTTATTACAACTTATTTTACGTAGGAGACGAAACTTGTAGAATATTGGTAAAAATTATGGCAATCTGGTGCAATACAATACAATATTCGACCATAATTTCTTAAGACTTTCCCTACATACCAGGTAAATATCTTTAAAAAATCTCAAAATAATCTCTCTAAAAAATAAAAAGTATGCAAAGAAAAACAACGAATTACTGGAACTACTCACTCAAGACAAGACAACGTGGGTCACACATTACTAGTATTCTTGTTAACCCCTCCAGCTAAGCTAAAATGCTTGTGTTAGGAGTGGGTTCACGTCGGTAGTGCACTGGGTGGGGTTCGAACCCGCAATCACTTGATCGCAAGTCCGACGCCTTAGCCATTACGCTACCGCCGCTTAAAATAAAATATTGCTTAATAATTTAGTGAAGTTGATTTCTCCTTTGTTGACTGTTCTAATAATTACTACATACAATAATACACTAAGAATTATAATACCATCACACCTTATTTAAAGCGAAATACATATATATCCATTAATGAATGGAATATAAATAACAGGAATAGTAACATCTAATGCGTTATTACAAAAATATTATTTTATTGTTAACGGTTCTTTCGCTACTAAGATGCGTTGTGGTGTTTCGTATTTTTTAATTTAACTGAAAATATAACCTAATTAATATTTTTTAAATATTTATGGCTAGTAATTTGTTTATTTTGGCGAATCAAAAAAGAATTAAAAATATAAATTAAAATTAAAAAACCACAATTGACAAGTGGTTATCTGCTAAATTGATAACATAACATATATTTAGAGCATTCTGTGTGATGTGTACATGAATTTTTATGTATTTAATCTAGTCCTTATAAATCCTTTATCCTGCCAACTAATTAATTATTGAGCTGTATTACTACATCCCAAGACCTGATAAGTTTAGAATAATATTTAAAAACCAATAGCCCAGAATGAGAGAGAGAAAATTTCAAATGAAATAAAAGAAAAAAAAGTATTAATATTTTACATTTTATTAATAAGTGAAAATAATAAAAATCTTAGTATTACTATCTTTATAAATTATTGTGATCAAATAGAAGTAATGCCAAGGCTACAAGGTCATTACAAAAATGACAAAGATGGACATTCCTTTGTACTATGTTGTGATAATTGAAACAACTCATAAAACTTATGTTTTATAAGTTGTTTATACCTATTTTTGAAAATATCTACGGAACACCACAATCCTGATATACCATAAACAGGACAGGTACATAACATACCTTTGCTTAGGCGGAGGTAGACATTGTATATTTAAATCAATTATAATTATACTCTTTTTAGAATTATTGTTAATGATGAGCTATCTCTGTTGAATGAAAACAATATGTCAACAACGAAAGCCTACAAGAAAAAACCTGACACACAATTAATCATACTTATGTTAAAGATGAAACAAGTACTCAAATCGAAAAGTGTAAAACCACAGTTAGCAATATTTACTGGCCATTATAATTATATTATACAGGTGTTACTGAAAGATGGGGGTCATATTTTAGGGTCGTATAGTAGTATTAGTAATGATTTTTACATACAATTTTATTTTGAAACTCACAAATTCAACCTAAAAATTCACCAATAAAGCAAATATTTCGAGAGGGCCGATTTGAATGAAACTATGGGTGTTTAATACAAAGTTGATGGATTGTTCCGATTTTTCTGAAAATGTCTGCATACAAAATAAAATCATTAAAAATTACATGAACATTCATAATATATTTTAGAAATGTCTACCTACAGCAAGAAAAACATTTACCGAATTTTTTTTCAAGCTGAATTAACTATTATTTGTCGGCTACACAATTTGACCAAACCTTTCTGTAACACCTGTATAATCTTTAACAGAATGTATAGACACCACATAGCTTTAATCTATTTTCGAGATAATTAGTTACAAACGACGAGATCCATCTACCAACCAACTTTATCTTACCATACATAGATGTGTACACAGCTCCGAAGAAAGCGGCAATTACAAGCAGAAGCTTTTTTGAGATATTTTAACATATTAACACCCTTATTCGTTATGACCAAGAGTGAAATTTGAAGTATTTTAGTTAAGAACGAGTTTTTTATTAGTACAGTATAGGTACGCACGTTTCTCGTATCGTGGTCATAGTGAATCAGTCGACCGAAAAAGTACATTCTTTGAACGCCATCGTCACATACACGTGACAAATGTAAATCAATGTTATTTTTTTGTTAGTGTCAAAGTGTATATTATCTTATTTTAAAGCACCGCTTCTAGCGTGATATACACAGATACTAAAAAATGCCATCTCTTTCTTCTAAAAGGAAACAGAAAGAGATGATACAATATGCTATATGACTTTAGATATATGTACCACTTCTATGTTAGATGAACCACGTCGTATTTATTGTTTTAAGTAGGGACAACGGTCTTTCGCTTTCCACGGTAAATGCACTTTTACCACAAAAAAAAAAACAAGAATAACAAATTATATTTTAATTACACAATAGTGGAGACCTATTTAAAGCAAAGTAGTTTTTTTTTAATTAATAAAGTAAAGTAATACTGCAATATTTTGGTGTTTGGTTATTTAATACTTTTTAAACATTTAATATTTTTTTTACAAATTCCAAGTAGCGTGAACGAAAGAATATTAAATAAAACTAATAATTACAGAATTAGTTAATGCTTGTCATGGCAACATTATATAGATTACAAAATAAAAGACACAAACAAGTCTTGATATATTTACTATTGATATACTAACATAGGCTAAGTTTTTATGTGTTACTAAAAATTACTATGAGTCCACAGTTACTCGAAATAAATTAATTGAATTGAATATTAGTGGCAGGTGACCGCGTCTATTAAGGAGTTGCCATATAAAAAGAATATCTTTAGTATGTAGCACTTGCAAAACAACCTACACCAAAACACTGCAGTCTAAAATAATCGCCTGCATTTACTTCAGTGACTATTCCTTTAGACCGACGTCCCCTGTTCTCCCTAATCTCTGGACGCCCCGATAATGGTTAAAATGTACAGGAAGATGTTGATGATGTCGAGGTACAGGTTCAGAGCGGCGAAGATATACTCCTCGGGAGAGATGCTGAACTTGTGCTTGCCACCCATCATGAGCTGCGTGTCGTACACGAGGTATATGGAAAAGACCAGAGCACCGAGAGACGCGTACACGAGGGTCACGATCCTGTTGCCGGGGAGGAACATTGCGACGATGCCTGTAATAAAAATAAACAAATAATAATAACTCGACATACCTCACACACGGGTGTCTGGTCCCAAACTAGGCAGAGCCTGTACTATGGTAACCAGGCTGCTGATAAACATACTTATATATTTCTAAATACATACAGATTATAGATTAATTACACCCAGATAGAGATTAAATGATCATGCTCATCATACACTTATTTGTCCTGGGTGGGAATCGAGCCCACGACCTCTGGCTCAGCTCAGAAGACTGAGAAGACTAGAGACCAACAGGCCTAACAATATTACGTTATGAGGATAATAATTAGTATAAGACGTACCAAATATGAGTAGCACGACGACAGCACAGAGCAGCACGCCGCCCATGACGGTGAAGTCCCACTTGGTCTGGAAGGCGAACAGCGTCAGCGCCAAACACACCGCTGCTGTTATACCCACCGCCATCATCACCTGCGACACAACAAATCATCATCAGTCATCAGTTCATCACACAACATAAGAGAAAATTATGATTATAAGAACGATTTTGAGCCCCTACCTTCGTGTAAGGGCATATTATAAGAATTCTTGGATGAGTCCAAGACTACTCATGTGGAATTTATCTAAATTTGCCTAAACATTTTTTTTTCTCACACACGGCCGTCTGAGCCCAAACTAGGCAGAGCCTGTACTATGGTAACCAGACTGCTGATAAACATCTTATATATTTCTAAATACATACATATAGATAAATTACACCCAGACACAGAACAAAACTGATCATGCTTATGACACAATTATTTGTCCTGGGTGGGAATCGAACCCACGACCTTTGGCTTAGCAGTCAGGGTGACTAACCACTAGACCAACAGGTCAGTCAGTCAGTCAGGCCAAATAGTTAATGGCATTAGAAAACGATCAGGTACAAACATATTCATGATTTGACATAAAACTTTTATTAAAAAAGATAATAATATGTGAGTTATAGTTACTAATATATTAATATTAGATAATTATGATTTGCTAAATATTACGTAAGAATTTAAACCCCTCTCCTCCGAGATTGCCCCCTCCCTCTCAAGACCCTGTAACTAATGAATGACCCCGAAGACTCCTCTCGCTATCTGTTTACAAACATTACTATTCCCAGTTCAAGATAATTGGGATGTTAAAACTAATTACAATGTTACATTATTACTAAATAATTAATTGTAATGTTTAAAAACCTTCAACCTTATTTTTAATTAAAAAGCTATAAATAGCTATATAATAAAAAATTATTGAAAACGACTAAAATAGTAAATATTACCACGTGACTGCAAACACCACCAGATAGTACGTCATTAACCGATGAACAAGTTGTCAAATGTCAGTTGGTATCATAATTTTAACTCCATTTTTACTTATTACTCTATGAAGAACTGTCAGTTAACCGGTTAGTGACGTAATCAACTGCATGGATATATTTTTTTAATGTATGACCACGCATAACTTTTTACAGGGTAGACCGATTTCTATAATTCTTTTTATATTGAAAAGGGCATACTTCGAAGTTGGTCCCATTTAAAACTAAAAAATAAAAACTTTAGAGCAAATAATTCAACCGACGAAGGGAAAAAGGAACCGAAAAATTAAAAAAAAACTTGTTAGTCTAACTAAACTTCTATACAAACGTAAATAGGTACCTAAATAATTTTAACGCGGCGCCAAACCTACAAACAAAAAATGAAATTCGAAAACAGTTCGGCAAATCGATGCGTCGCCGTCGCGTCGCTGCTGTCATTTTACTTAAAAATTAATTTGCTTGTTTGTATGTTTGGTGCCGGCTCAAAATTATTTAGGTATAAAAAAAGAAGAATGTACTCACAGCATCGACTTTGTAAACGCTCGAGGTAAGACCCAGAAGGAAGCTCTCAGCGACAGTGAATATCCCGAGGAATATGAAATTCATAGGCGCCTGCCGCCTCACGTTGTGACAACAAGCCATTACTATCAGGCAAATGAAAACTGTAGCGAACGCAACCCAACTATAAAAAGAAAATGTATTAATTGTTAATAACATTGTGAGGGTGAAGTGGTATGTCGGACTCGAACCGACTAAAACAACACGGTGTTCCGTCACAAGTCTATTGCAGGGGGGACTCGGGATACCCTAGGAAAGAAGCTTCCGAGAACCCCTGCAGACTTTAGCCTCCTGATCAGCAGGCGACCACACCGTGCGATAGGAGGGGCCCTACCCCCCTCCTGATGAGAGAGGCGCGTGCGGAACCCAATAACATTATGGCCTGCAGAATATTGTTTACGATTTATTATTGAGTTTCTAGACGGCTTGGACTTCTGGCAGCAGTCAGTTCGAGTTGCAGATATGCAACCCATGCAACCCTGACCTGCACCAGTTATTGCTTACACTCGAAATCCATTTTTTTTATGGTACAGATGGCAAACGAGCACACGGGTCACCTGATGGTAAATGATTACCGCCACCCATAAGCACCTGCAACTGTGAGTTGTCACGAGTCACAAATGCGTTGCCGGCCTTTAAGGTGGGAGTAGGGGAAGGGGGGAATGGGGAGCGAGGAGGGGAGAGGGAAGGGTTAAGGCCTCCGATAACTTCACTCACTCGGCGAAAAGCAATGCAATCATTGCTTCACTGCCGGTTTTCTGTGAGGCCGTGGTATCACTCCGGTCGAGCCGGCCCATACGTGCCAAGCACGGCTTTCCCCCGAACAATCCGTATAAGCAATTTCCTCTCATTCTTTATTTCAATACTTCTCTCTTATTACCTTCTCTTCTTAACTACATTTACCTTTTAATACACTCCCAAATTTCTCAACTTTACTTCCCAAAGTGCCCAGTTGATGGCAATAGGCTTGCACCCTATTATGTGAGTGGGACCAAATTTGGCAAAATGTGGGTGTTTAATTCATCACTGCCTACCCATTCTGGGATAGAGGCCTGAGTAATATGTGTTTTATTATTTTTAAAACTAGTTTTTATCGTATTGATCGCATTCCACAACCGAATAGTTCGATGGTATTGATTACTTTAATCCAACTATTTACAAATCCCTTTGGTTAGCGTCAGACCACAAAGTAGTAATTCATGGAACAGCTTTCGATTTTTGATTAACAAATTTAAGCAGGAAATCAATTATTCACGTAGTAGTTTGGTAAAGTGTGTGGTGTCCCGATGTATGTCCCAAAACGGACATTTGTGACTGATCGGGACATACCGTTTTTCATTTGTGAATAAATACTGATGATATACTTACAACAGCCAAGGATTTCTTTGAGCCCACAGTTTCGTCGGTTGGTGGAACAAGAAGAGTGCGATAAAGGCCATAGTCACAAGGAGCTGACACATCAAGATGGAGTACACCTGTAATAACACGAACATAAATAAATGTAGCGGGTAAAAACATTAAGACATGAGATCTAAACCGCGTTTAAAGCAATAGGTAACGTGCGTGATTTTTGATTTCTCAATGATGTCGGCAAAACAATTCGCCTTAAGATTACTAAAATAATTAAAAAATAAAACTATATCTCTAAGGCTCAAAGTTATGAAAAACATTTATTTTCATTGTCATATTTCACTTCGTTCCTTAAATAAAATACTTTTTGTTCTCTTTAGGTGTAATACATACATAAAGTTTCGATTTACATGTAACTACACGTTACCGGTGGCTTCGAATTTTATTAGAACCAGGTTTGAATCTCGAGGAGAAATTTCAAACTTTGGACACAAAAACAGGTTAAAATTTTTGTCATATTTCATAAGCTTTTAAAAAAATATTTTCATACATGGACGGGTCGCCCTAATGAATACCGTTTTATTCGGTTAGTGTGACGATTTTGCCAAGTATTTTTATCAGCTATATAATCATCTAGTTTATAATATGATCGTTTACATAGCGTGCGTTTCATACAATATTTTTTCTCTCACTTAATTGAAGAATGTTCGCAGTAGTCCGGGCACCAGAGCGTTTCGAGGGTGGTGGTCTTTTATAACAATACGATACTAGGCTTAAAATTTAAAGAAAAATACGTAGAATAACATACTAAAGTGTCTACTTCGACGAAGATAGGCGTCATTGTTTATTATTGCAAAATAACTTGAAAATCGGCTTTTTTTCGGTTTTCATTAAAAATCTAAAAAAGTACTGCTTTTAGAGCAAAATGTTAAATGCAAAAGCTGTTAAACCGACGATTTTGCATAAGGATTAGACGTTAAAAAAAATTAGAAAATTGTTTCCATTGTTTAAATAAGCGAGAAAAACCGCAAATGAAAGACCGTATTTTTTCTAATTTTAAACTTAGACGTAAACAATTTAGTACAAGTGATTGCACTTATTTTGACATTAATTAAAAAAGAAAGTATTACTAGTACTTTTTACTCCAAGTAATCTAGAAGTGGGCACGTAGATTGTTAAAAACTTCAACGTAGATTGTTAAAAACGTCATATTATGACGTTATTATCTACGTACACGGTCGATGAAATCAAGGTATAAAAAACTACTGTACAACTGATATGAAAATTTATTGACAAAGGTGCGAATGCTTACGTCGGATGATGCTAAAGCTCTTACAATACTATTACAGATGACAGATTTGAGGTACGTTATACCTCGATTTCATCGACCGTGTCATATGACGTTTTTAACAATCTACGTGCACACTTCTTACTCGTACTTGAAGTAAAAAGTACTAGTACTACTTTTTTTTTAAATTCATGTCAAAACAAGCGCAATCACTTGTACTAAGTTGTTTACGTCTAAGTTTAAAATTAGAAAAAATACGGTTGTTCATTTACGGTTTTTCGATAATAACTTTTTTATTTGTTCTATTAAAAAATCAAATTTTTGAGGTATCAAAGATATTGTTATTCCCCATCGATTCCAAAACCTCAGATATCAATACCAAGCCCGTGACACATTTTAAACACAATTGAAATTTTAATTTAATAACTTTACAATAGGCTGCCATTTTTAAATTTCGCGATTTAACTTGGCGTACAATGAAAAACAACCAATCAATTTTGAATATTGCATCGTGCAATTTCACGCATTTTAATTTCTTTGCATTTTTCATCTTTCTCGCTTATTTAAACAATGGAAACAATTTTCTAATTTTTTTAACGCCTAATCCTTATGTAGAATCGTCGGCTTAACAGCTTTTGCATTTAACATTTTGTTCTAAAAGCAATACTTTTCTAGATTTTTAATGAAAACCAAAAAAAAATCAAATTTTCAAGTTATTTAGCAATAATAAACAATGACGCGTATCTCCGTCGAAGTAGACACTTTAGGATGTTATTCTACGTATTTTGCTTCAAATTATAGTTATAGAATTTAACACAGTAGGTAGGGTACCTACCCCATATAATTTTTTAATCAAAATTAATTTTCTGAAAGCATGCGACAAGATGACGATTTAAAATTGATTGATTACTAAATGAGATTTTTTAACCAATAGATAGACTGTCTTCGTTTGTACGAGGGCGGCACTGAAAATTTCGGGAATCAAGGAAGTGACACAACATTACTATTTAAAAATGTATTTATTGCTTTTCGAAGTATTCTCCGCGAAATTTGACACATTTTGCCATACGATGGAACCAATCATTGAAGCAACAATTCCATTCGGAAGTTGGGTCTTCAAAATGGCCGTTTTGTAGGCGTCCACAGCTTCTTCAGGTGATGAAAATTTCTGACCACGCAATTTATTCTTTATTTTAGGGAAAGTATAGAAATTATTAGGGCTTAGGTCGGGGCTGTACGGCGGATGGTCTAATAATTCTATGTTTTCTTGCTTTAAAAACTCTTTTGTTCTGTGCGCGGTGTGAGAACTCGCATTGTCGTGATGGAGGATGATGCGGCGGTTGCAGTTCTCTTTACGGAGTTCAGAAACGACCTGTGGCAAACAAATGCTAGCATACCATTCTGCATTAACTGTTCTTTGTCCCTCAAGAAAAATAGTCGCAATAGGCCGGTTTTGGAGACAATTGTGTGGCCATGATTTTTTTTGCAACACTCCGTGAACGAACAATTTTTGTTGGCTTTAACTCATTTTCGAACACCCAAACTCGTGACTGGTTTTTGGTTTCGGGTTCGTACGCATATATCCAGGATTCGTCACCTGATACGATGTTGTATACAGCATTTGAGGATCCTGCGTGGAATCTTTCGAGAGTTCTGACGCACCAAGTAACGCGAGCCGCTTTTTGCTCTTCACAGAGCGAATGCGGTATCCATCGGGAAAACAACTTTTTTACACCTAATTGTTCATGCAAGATTATTTGTATTTGACTCATGCCAATGTCTAAGTTGCCTGAATTTCGCAGTATGTCACATGTCGATCTTCCTCAATCAGCTTACGCACAGCATCAACGTTTTCTTGGGTGACTGCAGTTTTTGGACGACCTTGACGGGAATTATCACTGAGCTTGACACGTCCACGTTGAAATTCAGCAAACCAGCCATAAATTGTGGTTTTGGATGGGGCTTCATCACCAAATGCAGAAATCATCCGGTCAACACACTGTTTTTGCGTTAAACCACTTCGAAAGTCATAATAAATCATCGCTCTTGAATTTTCTCGAGTCAATTCCATTTTATTTTCTCAACGACTAAACAAGTTGGACAAAACCTTGTGATAAGACCGAGAATCTTTTTTTTAAATAAATAAATGGTATTCGATTTTTAAAACCAAGGAGTTTTCAATTGAAAAGATTTTAATATGACAGAAACAGTTGAAATATTCCATTCCGGATACTTTTAGTGCAGCCCTCGTATCTTACTATTTCCTTACCGGCAAGTATCAGATGTGCTCAGTCATTGCCCGTTTTTAAAGACCTAGTAAAAGCACACTATCTACAAGAACGCTGAATCTAAATTTTCTCCACTTAGGTTACAAAAGCAAACCCTGTCCACCCTTTCAGTACTCACTATACAAGTTGTAAGTGACACCGTATCGAATCCTGAAATAGTGTATTCAGACCATCATTCTGAGTGGAAAATCATTGGAAATTTCTGCCGGAAAATTCTTTTTTTTTCAAATGATATCACAATGAGTAAACATACATTTTACCAAAAAAAAAAAAAAGTAAATACCCGATTCGGCCAAAAACTGCCATGTAAAACATTTATGCCGCCGTGCGCTGAAGGTCACCGTACCGCACAGTACGCGTGTTGCGTTACACTGCGTAGTTCAAAATCAAAGTCTTGACTGTAAATTCTTAATCTCGCATTTTTATGATTAACTGACTGTAGCATTGTGATAAGTATACAAAGAAAGATGTTTTTGTCAGTTATTTGCGACGGTGATACTTACACGCTGTATAATTATTGCATGTGTTTAATATATATTCAATATTTAAACTATGATATGTATAAATAAATTATTTCATTTCAAATCTAACGTATCTATAACATGTTATTAACACCCTCTCTATCTATAACATGTTATTAACACCCTCTCTTACTATTTTATTCTCAACACACGAGAAACTGCCCTATAATTCCTTTTTATGACATAATTATGCTATCCATGCTATCCTATGGTTGCCTTTAAGAGATTGCCTTGTGCGATATGTCCGCCAGTTGTACAAATTATTTATAGTTATTATTTACTGTATTGTATATCTGGTATACAATAAAGAGAATTATATTACACACATATATATATATATATATCCAGGACCAGGAAAAAGAATTTATATAATTAATACACAATATATTATATTATTAAAAACCTAGTAACCAATACATCATCAATACTCAATACAAATAAATAAAATTTAAGTGTCTGTTTGTAATGTCAAAATAATAGTTTCTTTTAAGCTCTTTCACTGGCAGATAGCTGGTCTTAGTACTAGTAGTACTAAGACCAGCCGTAGTAACTTAGGCTACTTTTATATTAAAATATAAAAATATGTAAACGCGAGCGAAGCCGCGCTGGAACTGCTAGTGTCTAAATAAAGTTACTATTAGTATTTCTAAAAAAGCTGAGTTTTGAAGCGATAATCAATTCCATCAGTAGGTTTAGTATTTTTGTTTTGAGGCCAGATTACATCACGCCCATGACAGCGCACCAGTGACCATAAAAAAAGGGTAAAAGTGCGTGGGTCGGCTATTATTATAATACATGTTAAAACATCAGTTACCTTACGGATGAATCCTCTCCGAATGGATTGCTCGGTGAAATCGAACCCTTTGACTTCGCCATCTTCTCCCACACCTTGAGGAGAGCCGTATCCTGGCTGGAAATGACAATTACTAAAATAAATTTCAGTTTATAAACCATAATATCAATACAAGTAAATAAAATTGAAGTGTCTGTTTGTAATGTCAAAATAATAGTTATACAGTTATTTGCACGATGCTTATATGCCTAAAACTCATTTTTAAAAATTTTGTCTGTCTGTCCGGCTAATCTCCGGAACGGGTGAAGCGATTTCCACGGGACTTACACTGGCAAATGGTGTTATAAGGAGTAACTTAGGCTACTTTTATTTTGGAAAAAAAATTTAGTTCTGCGTAAAATATGTACTAGTAGGGAACTGCTAGTTATATATAAGTATGTTGTACATAACAATATAGACGAAATAATGCAATAGGCTTGCGTGAGAGGCGCCAAATTATTGGCAAAATGGGTTTAATGCACCTCTGCTTACCCCTTCTGGGTTACAGGCGTGAGTGTATGTGTATAGATTTCCTTGTCCGTGACCTATATCTTCCAAAATTGTTATCTATAATATTTTATGTCTGTTTAAGGAAGGCACAAACCGCAGTAATTAATCGACTCTATGGAGGTCATGAGGAATCGATTCATTGACGGAGGTAGCCGCTTGTTTACTCGGCTTATGTTATTTGCTACTATGTTAGTAAAGCAAAGGATATCTTACTAAGAGGAGACTTACTAAATATACGCGATTGTGCGGATACGTCGTTAATTTAGTCTCTTAAAGTACTTACATTAAGAAAAAGTAAATAAATACGTTAGCTGTTAATTGGTAACGGGAAATTTTGAGCTAAAGTAAAGTTTAAGCTAAAAAAATAGGAGTATTTTAGGCGCAGTACGGCACACCGTGTGGTTTTAGTCGGTTTGATTCCGACACATCGGCCCACCGAAAACCGCGGTGGGGGTTTTGACACGCAAAAAAAAAGGTAGGCTAATATTGTTCAAAGTTAACGTCAGATTTCGAATTGTCCTGCCCAAGATCCACCTCGTTTAAAATGTGACTCACGAATTGAGTTACGTCGCTAGATCTCTAAAAAAGAAGAGCTTGCCAAGTGACACAACTTTAGTACTTTAAAATAATATAGTACTTTAAAATAATATAGTGAAACTTCTATACGTTTCTTACGTATGCCTATGTTTCTCCTATTTACGTCATTTAGACCTGACACGGTCTAATTGAAGCGTGTTTTATGACAAATAACCTGACTGCAGTAAGTACGTAATACGATTAATTAGAAAGTGTTATAAACCGTCTCACAACCACTGCTACAAAATATGATAATAAAATCACTAACTAACAGTAACTGCCATGTCGTTCGTACCTCTCCCCGCACTCAAGTGATTGTTATCAACTTATAATAGATCCTTACCCTTTTATAACCCCACTACCTGTTCATCAATATTTACCAACCGACCAATAGTATTGCTTTACCGGCATAACATGTCATAATGTCTATTAACTCATTTTTATTAAATAGTGAACTGTTATATCATCTATTATAGTTTGCCCCCATTTTTTTTATGAAATAAATAAGAGTTTTTGATGTGGCGACAACAAAAGCGATGACTAAATTACTAAGTACCGATAAAGCAAGGAATTTATTGTCGACAGACTCCCCAGATAAACAATACGGCTATTTAAGGTCCCATTTTAGCTTAACGAAGTTGCCGCGGTGGATCTGTGGCGTTCAAAATATAGGCCGAATGTGACGTGGCTGATAAACTTCTGTCGTTCTGTAACAGAATTACAATACCTTAAAACGTTCGTATAAGGCTTGTTATTTATTAAAAATATACGGTTTTACTTGTGTATTTCCCGACCCTCGCGGAAGGTAGCTTAACCCCTTGATAAAGGGCCCCCTGACGGGTCCGAAACTAGTCAGGAATCTTTAATAAATATAAATGAATACCCCTCACGAAACTTATTATTCCAATACTAAGATTTGGTTTTCATAATCTCCAAGTTATTAAATGTAACTGTGTGTTTATTATGACTCTTGTTTTCATAAATCAATAAAAAATCAAACACTTCGTTGCCCGTAATAAAAATTGTGCTGTAAATTTTATAGATATGTAAAGTCCATTTTTTATTGTTGCCCAATTATACATTTTACGGGTAATAATAAATGAAAGTTGAAACGGAAGACACTCCGTTTTCCGTGTGCTTTGAGAAAGCACAGCAAAGTGACTCGGTGTCGGAAGTTTGATTGCCTTTGCTTTATTTTAAAACCGTGTTCACGCTACTGGTCTGAACGTTCATTGTGTTATTAAGAATACCATTATAAAAAGAAAAATAATTTTGCTTTACATACTATTTGGATATAGGTATCTACTGTAGCTATCAAGTAGAATCTATTTTCAAATGACCTATCAATGAACCTAAATGACCTGTCAAAATATAATGATTTTTCAAGTACGAGTCTTCAAATTATAAATTTCAAAAATAGCGACGACAAATATTTTTAAAGGTATATAATTAGCAAACAACAACAGGTCATTGATTGCTAAGCAATGGTTTGTTAGTAAACATTCCATATCGAATTTGGCAAGTATAGTTTGGTTTCAAAATACTTTTCAGGAATTATATTTTTATTTTCGAATTACAATGTTTTACGATCTACAAGCAAAAGGGCTTGTGGATCGTATATAATTGCAAACTCCTCAAGCATCAAAATTCACATCAAATGGATGAGCTTATAGGGATCATGTCGCAACAATGCGTCACTAAGTCTGAGTTCGGTACAGACAACAAGGCGCCCGCATCTTATGTAACGCAAATTCCAAGGGCTAGCTGATTTAACGAGTATAGCTCTGTGTGATTGATAATTTAAAGAGTACTATAAAAAGTATTGTAACACTTTCCCTAATTCCCTTACTGCAATTGGATTTTTTTAAATATATTTACGAATAAATTTTGATGTATTGCATACCTATTAAAAAAATATTAAGTAAACAAAAATGTTGTAAAATTAGTTTTTTTATCAGCACCTAAATTACGGCCATTAATACTTTAACTCCTTAAGAATTTTATTTCTTTTATCATTAAAATAATTAATCCTTACATTAATTTCCTAGGAATTTTTAAACAATCTAAAAGGTACACTTTTGTTGCAAAAGGGTATTTTGACCAATATTGAGTCTTACTTTGTAGTCCATTAGACACATGATGCGAATTTTAGTAGTACGATTCGGTCACCTCGGGGTGTCCTCGATAAGGTGTCTGAACGACCTAATGTACTTGAAAAATATAGTGTCCAACTGATGGCCACTAAGTTTCTTGCCTGCGCTCAGTATCAGTTGCGCTGTCAGTACATACGCTCGATTTGCGTTGCGGAATTCTATCATTTACAATCACTATGTGTGATAAAAGCGTGAATAATTTACGAAGGTCGATCTAAAACAACGAAAAAAGTCAAATATCAAAGCAACATGATTTCATGTCAGTTCCAGCAAAGTAAGCCATTTAAATATTTCGTAAATTAATTCAAATTTTTATTCGCCATTTTATGTTTGCTGTGAACGTTGCCAGTTTATGAACTCTAAACTCCCATATTCAAATGTAGTCTTGTATGTACAGATTATTATTATTATATTATTTCGTTTAACCATATTCATCATTACATCACAGTTAGCAAATTTAATTTTTTTCTTTTCTTACCATAATATTAAATATGTATATAATTTGATCATGTAAAATGTGGATTCAAAAAATTTATCAAAAATTGAGAAAGAGAGAGACACTAGTATAAAAATGATTCGAGTCAAATTATATTTTTATCGTGGAGTAAATTTCTCCATATTTAATTGGAGTATTTCATGAACTGTTATCATTATGCACACACACTAGTAAGGTAAAATGACGTTTTCGAGAGTGTAAAACGTAGCTGTCACGCACACCAGCATAATAAATGTGGCCCGATTCTTTTATTTATTTTGCAGTGCGGCACTCCATCTAGACATACAAGATCTAACGACGCAGCCTTAATTCATGAGCAACAAGATCATGGAATAAAGGCACTAATTTAAAATGAATTACCATCAGGAGTAACAATACACAACACACAGAAAAATGATGAATGTCTGTATTTAATAACTAGCAGCGCCCCGCGGTTTCACCTGCGTAAGTCCCGATCGCATGGGAATATCGGGATAAAAAGTAGCCTATTTGTTAATCCAGGTCTCCAGCTATCTACATACCAAGTTTCATCGCAATCGGTTCAGTAGTTTTGGCGTGAAAGAGTAACAAACATCCATACACACAAACTTTCACGTTTACAATATTAGTAGGATGAAGCTGTTCTCAATTCCCTTACAGCCGTCGTTCGTCACTCTACCAGACTATATACTTTTTTTATTTCCCTCCTCTCAAACTTTCCGTTAGCAGAATAATTACTATCCGTAGGATAGAGACAGTATATTAAAAAAAAAATAGGCAGTGATGGAGAATGCCGACAGAAGTGAAAACTTTAACATAACTGTATGTGACTTATTTGACATACTCATACATACTGTGTCATATACGTCACATTAGCATGTCGGTAACGCTTTGCCACTACCAAAAATTGTTCAACGCTGCTAAAGTTTTCATTTCAAAAAAGAAGTCAAACCATTCGACCGAAACGTCGAAGAAAAATCAAATAATAAAGGAATTGAATGACATCCGTCTATAGTGACGTACAAAATGTATTAAATACAATATGAAAAGTATTTGGATTAACCTTTAAGTATAATATCCAGACCAACAGCAGTTACATTTCCGCGAGACAGCAAAAGCTAAACGGCCTTGAAACCCGCAATAAATTTTAACAGTATTATCTTACTAATATTATAAACGTGAAGTTAGTGAGGATGTATGGATGTTTGTTACTCTTTCACGCAAAAACTACTGAACTGATTGCGATGAAACTTGGTATGTAGATAGCTGGAGAGCTGGATTAACACATAGGCTAGAGCTTTTTATCCCGCTATTTCAACGGCACCGGGACTTACGCGGGAGAAACCGCTGGGCGCAGCTAGGTTTAAAATATGCCAGGCGCTGTACATGTATTTATAGATATTACGATCAAATATGTTAATGACATTAGAATCTTTATCTCGATTGATTAAACTAATTGATAAAGAGCCTGTTTGTTACTAGAAGTAAAGTCAGGGCTACATCACTCGATCGAGGTCGCGTTTTATATACCTACCAATTTAGCTTACCGTCTACGGGAAAAGTGTCAGTAGGGGCGACAACGCGTAGCTGAGAGCACGCACGCACGGCAGAACGGTCTTCTCCGTAAATAAAAACAAAATGTCAAATCGAACTTATTATGAAGTGGAGATGTTTTGTTATTGCTAAATGTATTTATTATGTTAAATTGCGTTATTGCTAGATGTTAGTGATCTGTAAAATCCTTTAAAAATAAGTTGCAAAAATGATTTTAGCTATTACTTTTTTGTCAATATAATATAAAAATACTTTAGATGTTTATTCTTTACTCGCCATTGCCGCGTGGCTTTACTAATAATAAATAATAGTTATCTTCTCAACAAAAAAATAAATGTTACCTATATATATATATATATATATATATATATATATATATATATATATATATATATATATATATATATTCTATACAATGTTGTACTAAATCAGGTTTTGAGTGATTGGCCATAGTGATGTTGTAATAAATGTAGTCTATTAAACCGTCAATAATAAACCCATAATTTCTACGAAAGGTGACGAACTTAGTAAGTTTGGACTGTAACTTGTATAGTAAGCAAGGCGAACTGACGGCTGCTTCTTTCTCACAATATGTAACATAGTTAGAAATATAGTGAAAATAATAATAAGAGCTACTGAAATGTTAAACTTATTGAGAGTTTTTATTTGAGTAGGTAGTTATTTGTTATTTAATACTTTTGTGTAACATAATATGTAATACAAAAGTATTAAATTATAAGAGTATCTTTCTTTAGTATACGCAACAGCCATTACTAGCAACCCGCCCCAGCTTCGCACGGGTAGCAGAGACATCTTCAATAATCATAATCATATTTCAACCAATTTACACAAAACCTTAACAAAATTACATACCTAAACCTTCCTCATAAATAGCTCTATCTATTGATGAAAACCGCATGAAAATCCGTTGAGTAGTTTTTGAGTTTATCGTGAATAGATAGAGAGACAAACGTGGCGGTGCAAAATGTAGTGATGTAGTGATAGTGATGTATATGTCTACAGCATCAACATTTTATGTTACTATTGAAGGTTTAATCATATTTTAATTTCCTATAAAAATTAAAGATATAAATTTCATAGGGGAAATAATTTTATTAATCATTATATAAAACTAATAAATTTTATTATCAAGTGTGTATTCTGATATGCACTGCGAGCACTATA
Organism: Callimorpha dominula; assembly: GCA_949752705.1. Taxonomy (NCBI): domain Eukaryota; kingdom Metazoa; phylum Arthropoda; class Insecta; order Lepidoptera; family Erebidae; genus Callimorpha; species Callimorpha dominula. The sequence goes on along the minus strand of OX457003.1, from coordinate 19,880,807 downwards.
AGAACTGACGTCAATTTAGTATACTGCTAAGCCGTTCCTTTATAATTAGCTTTACTGGTTACTGTTTAATACGGAACACAGTCCAGTACTGCCATCTATGTTTTTTGGCGCTGTTTTGACGTGAAAATAATTATCATATAATTATAGGTACAAGTTATCTGTTCAACAAGAAAAAAATTGTTTTGAATGTATTTATATTTAAAAATTTAATATTCAAGTCAATTGACAATAACTCGCATAATAAAAGTAAGTTTACTTTTTATTAAAAGAAAATATTGTTTTTTAAGTAACCGAATGCATAATAACTTTATAACCAAATTATTTAAATGGGGCTATGTACGGTAAAAGTGATGAACATATTTCAAAAAATAATTGTTTATTATTTAACTGGAAAAAAAATGTAGTTGATCACATGATCAAAGCACTGAGAGCACCTTTCCTCGAAAACGCCAGTGCTCACAGTACAAAAATGGCGACGATTTATGACGTCATATACTTCCCTAGGATACTGCGGCAGTATACTGACAGTCCATAACGGAACGAAATTATCCCCAGTATAAGAGCACTGAACAGTGCTCGCAGTGTATATCGGGACATACCCCAAATAAATAATTTATTTCATTATTTGTGTACTTTGTACAACCCTAGAGTGTCCGGCAGTTCGGCTACACGCACAGACGAAGGTCGCGCGGTGGGCAAGGCGTTCTCAACTTTCGAAAAGCGTAAATAAGATATATTTCTGGTCGCAGCTAACGCCAGGTATTATTATTTAAATTTTGTAGGCTATTATAACGTAGGTATTTTGAGTTTTGTATGAGAGTGATGTATCTGTTACGAAGTAACTATTATCTTATCTGTGGTAAAGTTCACTAGTTTGGTTATACTTACATAATATAGACGAATGAGATGAAATAAACTCAATAATTATTGTAAAAACTAGTAATCGAATTGTCACAAAACTTACATAACCGGAACCGAATAGGTGTAAAATGACTTTTTTTAAAACTTACTGACTCGATAGATAGATATATACTTTATTGCACACCCAAATACTACAAAAGCAGTCAGTGTGAAACAATAAACTGTTAGAGTTCGTACTTTACATTGAGTTATAATTAGGGCTTGCAGTATTTGTTAAATTTTACTATTCGTATATTTCAAGTAGTTAAAGAAATACTATTCGAATAATAGGAATTTTTCGAATACTTTCTACGTAAGGAACGGCAGTAGTGTAACTTGAATATTGCACATAATTCGTGGATGTTTTATAGCACAATGCCACTTAAGTAGAATTCATGTAGCTACGATTACGATTCGAAGTCCATTCATCAAGGGAAACTGATAAGTTGATAACGTACTGCCTTGTTTTTCATGTCCTGCAATTGTTTTCTAAGATGGTCTTTCGAAGATGGATGGAAATTCGGTTAGATTATGGTATCCACTTTTTTTTAAATAACTTCCTTATGATCTCGGAAGAAAAAATAATTTTAAAGGACAGACCCTCCAAAGCTGCCATTTTTAATACCATGGAGGGCAAATGATCCTCATTTTGTTTAAAATTTTTAGCTTTCTGCATTTCTAAATATGAACTGTAAATATTCCAAAATTCACGTTACTACGTTCGCAAAATTTTCTTAAAAAGGGGTACAAAGAATTCTCTTCACGTATAATGATGATTACAGATCGACACGTATTGTTTTACTTTCATAAAAAAAATAAACACACTTTCCTCCTGATGGTATGTGGTTCGGAGATGGTGTCGGTGCCTATGCCCAGATTAATTCAAAAGCAAATTTGTTGAATAAAAAATGCGGTAAGTAGGTTAGGTATATTATTACCTTCTGATAGTGCAAGTTTTTGTAATCAGCCACATAGGAGATTTTGATAAACAATTAAATGTAGACCTACACAAATTTATTTGACATTTCAGTTGGTACACTTGTAAATGAGAATTTCCTGACTCCTGCGCTAAATTTTATAAATATTTTAACGGTAACGGTTTAAAAATGTTTTTTTATCTATTTGAAAATTATTTTGCGACCAAAATGACACTTTTTAAATTTGCAACGACGAAATTTTACACTTATGTAGTATCTTAATGTTAAACATGAAAATCGATAAGAAATACTCACAACCCGAAAGCTTTGCATTGCATTTTAAAGCTTCACTTAACTATTATTTTTAATTTGCACCATTTTAGTGCAGAGACGTAGCTTCCTTACGAACGATGTAGCCAACTAGACCGATGCTATATTGTAAAACATATTCACACATGCACAACTTTTATAGTATCGAAAATAGTAAATAAAGTTTGTATTAATAAAATAATATTACTTATGTATATAACTTTATCGTTAGGGTGCTGATTTTGGATGAAACGTATATTACAATTTTCTATTAAGGTTATCTTAATGAAATTAAATAAGCATGTGTTGTTTAGATTATATGACGATAGTCTATCTATGCATACGTTTATGTTTATTGGTTTGTGGAACGTATGCATCACACGAAATAAATAAGTAGGCAGCTTAAATGCAAACCTTTTGAAAGTATCTAATATTTGACACTGCAGAGGAGTTTCTGAGTGCATTTAAAAGGTACTTTTTTAAATAAATATAATGAATAAACGATAGAATCCTAACAAATATTATAAAAGCGAATGTGAGTTTGTTTGCTTGTTCATCATGAATTCATGACACTTTGCATACACGTTGTAAGCGGTAGGTACAGACAAGGACATAGATACCTTGCATCCGAAAAAAAAAAACAGTATTTGAGGCTTGCTTAAAGAAAAATGACAATATCTACACTAACCCGCGCGAAGCCACGGGAATAATATAAGTAGATATAATATAATATATTATTAATGATATAATATGAATAGCGTAAAAAAATTTTTTTTTAAGTTACTTACATCGCCATATCCTGCACCGTAAACGGGTTGTGGTTGAGCCGGGAAACCTTGCTGTGGTGGGTAGCCGCCCGGGGGCGGATATCCGCCTTGTGGATAACCACCTGGGGGCGGATATCCACCTTGTGGATAACCGCCTGGGGGCGGATATCCACCTTGTGGTTGACCTCCTTGGGGATAACCCCCTTGATTCTGATCTGTGGATATAGTACAAACACAATTTTATATAATTCAAAAATTTGAAAATGGAAAGGTTAACAATCATGCCCATCACTTTCCTTAAATAAAAAGAAAGCCGTAAGTAACAACTTTGACAATTGAACTTAAATGTAAGTAGATAAGTCTCAATATCTGGCATATAACAGGCAGAGGAAAAAGGGGTGCCAGATCGCAAAGATAAGTTTGAAATTATATATACATATGCAGATATTTTTTTAAATCGAATACAAAATTTTACACCTTTGAATGACAATTGTAATATGTAGACGGTAATTATTGATGAAAAAGGTTTGACTTTTTTTTCAAATACATGACGCCTACATGATAAATAAGTACCTATATTATTGTCTGTTAGGAACTTAAGTTGCAATCGTCTGTCAAGATTCTCAAACAAACACTTCCCATGACATAAATATGTCTTCTAAAAGTGAGCAGCAGTGAAAATAAGGTTACATTAGTTACTAAAACATTCTCAGCGTTTCTTTACAGCCAATTAATTTTTAGCGGATGTCAAACCTGAATATTCATTCAAGATGGGCCAAAAGCGTCAAGTCATTACATGCCATAGGGTTATCAAGCGCATTCAAATGTCTAGCATCCGATATCATTATCAAAAAATTGTTACCTAATGGAATAATAACAATTTATTAAATTAGTAATTACAAATAGTAAATAATTTCTAAGAGAAAAACGAAATAACTAAAAACCTGTTAGCAAATATGTATATTTTTTGACCATTTAGGATCAAAAATATATTTAAAATGTACTTAGTGTACCTAAGCGTATATTATTTTTTATTGTACATGGTAAAAGCTATTACAATATATTACATAAAATCAAGAGTACATTCTTTAATTTTGATGATTAAATTACACAGCCCGTTTGTTGGTACGCGGTGCCCAGCGGTTAACGCGCTTAGCTGATCCTATCCATATAACCAAGGGGCTTAGGCAAGCAAAGGAGCACAACAACATGTATAATGGAGTAGCTTCCTGACTTGATTTTTTTTTTTAAATCACATATTGTAATGATTTAAAAAAATGCAATGGGCATAATTGTTTTAAACACAACAACAATATCAAGACAACGGTACACCTTAGACAAATATAAAAAAAAACTGGCAACATTGTTTTTTTTTTTCACAATTAGCACACACAGACAATACACCTGTTGACATTCTATAACACTTGACGCTAAACTGAACTGACCTATGGCGAAGAGACCTACGCCACCTACGCTACGATATCTTAATGCATCTACATACATATATACATTGAAGTACATTACATACATATATACACTGAAGTACTTACTACATTATTCTAATACAACACATATTGTGTTAGCAATAAGTGTTACTCTTATTTGTATGTCTCATGCAGTGATATCAGAGTGAAGTATGTTTAGTATGACTGTGTTGTGTCATTACGATAGTGTGATTTGTTTTGAACTGATAAGGTGCAATTTTGTGTAAAATCTTGATGAATGAACAAGTGGTACTTAAATGTGTTAGGGTTGGCAAATGGAACAAATGTTTACGGAGTGGGAGTTCCCTGAAACATAGCTGCGAGAACATTGAGTTGATGACCAACATTTGTGTTATAGTAATATATAGTAATCTTAATTAGTTTCCGGTGTCCAGAACGATGATAAAAATTTCAATGATGCATTCTTTTAAATAGCTGCCGACAATCTCATGAATCATTGCTACCCTCATAGTGAAAAACTGTTTGTTTAGTTTTGTGGAAGATTGTTTAAGTATTACATAAGATTTTTATAAGAGTCATCTTTTATGTAACATAGTATTTTGTTAGATAATCTAATCTTTAAATATACGTAATAAATTAATAATAACAATAAATGTGTACAAGTTAATTATTCCATAATATCAAAATATTCAATTGATGCAACAAGAATGGCAATTTCTGGTTTTAATTTAATCTTCGTTTATTTAATTACTTAACTGGGCCGATTGATAACTGGCCGAAACGATGAACTTAAAAAAAAATACACAAAAAAAAATATTACATTATATTCTGACATCTTTTCGAAAATAGAACGACAAATTTGAATTTAATAGAAACTGATGGAATTTCTATGAGACCTTTAAGGTAATTTTGCTCCTGCATTGAATATAATTCACACCTGGGTAACTGATTTTAAACGGGGAAGACAGAGCTGTTAAGACGCCAACAGGTCTGGCCGTCCAACTGAAGTCACGAAACCGGACATGATCAAAAAGCGAGAGAGCTTGCGAGAGATAGCAGAGATGGTGAGTATTTCGTCTGAACGCGTTTTAAATTTTTTACACCAACATTTGGGAATGAAAAAGCTTTGCGTGCGATGGGTGCCGCGGTTGTTCACTGTTGACCAAAAACAACGTCGAGCTGACGATTCATTGGAGTGTTTGGCGCTGTTTAAGCGAGAATCTAACGAGTTTTTGCGGCGTTATGTTACAGTAGATGAAACCTGGATACATCATTATACTCCTGAAACTAAAGAACAATCTAAGTAGTGGACTGAGAGCGGAAAACCACCGAAGAAAGCTAAAACAGTTTTGTCGGCCGCCAAAGTGATAGCGACTGTTTTTTTAGGATGCTCGAGGGATTATTTTAGTGGATTATCTGCAAAAAGGCAAAACAATAAATGGAGAGTACTACGCATGCTTGCTGCAAAAAATTAGAGAAGAAATGTTAAACCATGACAACGCGCCTGTACACACGTCAATGGTTGCAGTCGCCAAACTCCATGAATTGCGGTTCGAACTGCAACTCATCCACCCTATTCCCCAGATCTGGCCCCGTGCGACTTTCACTTATATCCAAACCTGAAAAAATGGTTAGGTGGACAGAGATTTTCTTCAAATGATGAAGTCATTGTTGCCGTAGACGAGTATTTTGAGGGGTTGGAGAAAATATTTTATCAAACTGATGTTACGGCATTGGAGAAGCGTTGGACTAAATACATCGAGGTAGAAGGAAACGACGTTAAGAAATAAATTTATTTTAATTAGATTACTAACGTTTTTCTTCGTCGTTTCGGAAACTTATCAATAAGCTCTCGTATAACTCGATAGTCTAGTAAATACGAACGTATGACGCAACGCAGTGCACTGCGTTTTAGCACGACCAGTCGACCCCGCCGTGTACTTGTAACTTTATACCTATAATGCGGAATGGACCTGGCCTGTTAGTACTCGTAGTAGTCGGCGGTAACTAAGCTTGTGCTCGTAAGTTTTCTTTAGCTTTTATTCATTCTGTTACATTTTATCCATTCCCAAAAATTGGTTGTTTGTCTGATGCTACATTTCTGCGAGGTCAAGGTCATTGAAAAGGCAAAGCCAATCTGGCATCCGAAAAGCTCGGTGTGTTTACTAAAGCGAAGCGGTTCACCCCGGGGCCAACACTTTTATTATAGATATCCGTCTCTGGAGTGTAGTACTCCAGGTACGGGTATATCGGGCGGGAGCACCTGGAAACCAGCTTGGGCCTTCAGACTCGGTTTAAAGACGTGCTGCGAGAATTCCACGATTGGATCTAAAACTCACCAGCTATATTGACCCTTAATTAAGCCAAAGGAAACTTTGGCTCCTTGTGTGTGTTCTACCGCTTGTAAGTACGTGCTCCAAGGAGTTCCTTGTTGCACGGAACAATTGTTGACAATGGTGCCACGGTAGCATTCTAACTAAATGGTCGCGCATGGTACGGTTCCAGAGAATTGTAACCGCTTACCATCAGCGAGGGCATCAGGAGGCCCGTACGCTTGATGGCCACCGACGTGGTATTTAAAATATATTTAAAAAATGTGTTAATGTTGAGTGTTAATTAATGGTTCTCTGTGTATTTTCTCATTTGTATTTTAAATACAAATGGTTAAAATACTGTACCTATTTTGTATTTTAAATACACGACTTGAATGTATTTTAAACTATATAGCTGCCCGCGACTTTCTTCGCAGTATATTCAAATTTATTCCACAGAAAACATTTTTTTTTCTGCTCAACTTTCTAAATTTTTCGTACCGTAACCTTCTAGGGTATCAGAAAACATAAAAACGATGAATGAAATCGGTTAAGTCGTTCATAAGTTATGGCGTGACCAAGGGAATTAGGGATTAATTTCGTATTTAAATACATGCGAAAAATTATTTTGTAGTTTGTATTTCAATTAAAACATGTCCAGCTCTGTTTATTATGTATAAGATTTTTATAAAGTAGGTACGTTTTCTGATTATGCGTAAAAAATATTGTTTTATTAATGTTAATTATGTGAATATGAACTTTGAAACATGGCTTTTTGGTTGTGACGATTAAGTATGAAAAAACCGGACCAACTGCGAGTCTGACTCGCGCACCGAGGGTTCCGTAAACAAAGAAGATTGTTGCCCGTCTTTTGCGAAAGACAAATTTAACTATGTGGTTCTAAACATACTCTCCCACACATCGCAAAATATAAGTTTATAATCACAAAAACTATTTTTTCTATGTTATACAACAACTTAACGACTTTCGGGTGCTGTCAGACCTTGTTTATTACCAAATTTCATGATTCTAGAACAATGGGAAGTACCCTATAGGTTTTTATTTACGTGCGAATGTTCAAATTTGTTAAAATCGAATTTAAGTAAGTTAAATGCGAAAAATTTTACAGTTGCAAAATTAAGCCAAATTGAGGGCATTATCAAAATTATTTATTCGAATGTTTTACATGACGCCTGCTCCAAAAATATGTCGCAATCGAATACTGCAGCTACGACAATAACTGACACAATTTTGACCGAAGAAAATATACAATCACTCTGCCCATATCTCACAAAACAGTCCTGGTATAAACGAGGTATTTTTCGCTACAGCCCTGATTATGTTGCAGCGATAGATGGATCCTGGGGTAGACGAGTTCGGGAGTGGAGACCACGTCAAGGGAAACGTAGTGTAGGACGCCCTGCGGCCAGGTGGAGTGACGATCTGCGCAAAACGGCGGGGAAAAACTGGATGAGGAGAGCTGACGATCGAGCTCAGTGGCGTACATTAGGAGAGGCCTATGTCCAGCAGTGGATAATGAAAGGCTGATGATGATGATGATAGAATGGATCCTATCATATTTTAAGAGCCCTGATAGATCCAGGGTCACAAGTTTCTCTGATAAGAGAGAGTGCGGCAAAGAAATAAGGATTACTATGATCAAAGTTCAATGGTTTAGTAGTCGGCGTAGGGGAAATCGAAAACAATTGTAAGGGTGTGGTCACACTAAACTGCTCCTCTACATATAACAACTTTTCCTTTACTACTGACGTACTAGTTATGAAAAATTTACTTACAGATATCCCACTTAAAATCTTTGACACATCAAGGTGGTCATATCTAGAAAATCTGATATTAGCGGATCCATACTTTAATATTATCGACAAGTCAACGGTTTGATATTGTTAGGAGGGTTAATTAAAGGAGAAAGCTAATTGCCACCTGTATTAAAAGAGATACAACTCGGTTGGATTATATATGGCAGATGTGAACCGTCGTCATATCAATGTAACGTAGTCGTCAACAATACTCAATACATTCAGCGGTTCTGGGAAATTGAGGAAATTAGCGCGAAATCACTTAACGGTTAATCAGCGGAAGATCAGCATTATTTTGGGAGCCGTGTGTTTATTTGTCAGGTTATTTACATAAATGATAAAAAAGCCCCAAGCTACGATAAAGATTCATCAAGGGAGGAAGGTAGTAGGCGGGCAGCTCAAGGAAAATAAAAATCTTAGACAGTAAGAATCAGTCGATTCTTTCAGCTTAGGAGACCAGAAGGAGCCTCGAATATAAAAATGGGCTAAGCGTAGCACCTTGATATACCCCCGACTAATTTTACACTATCCCCTTGGGCGAACGTCTGTTAGAGTCTCTAAAGGTTAGGTGATAACGGCTTCGAATAGGTTGGTAAGATTGATGCAATAGTTTGTTATCTGTTGTCTGAATACCAGACCAGCCCACTAAGGGGTTGTCATTAATCACGTGATGTTTTTTAACAACTTTTTAATCCCCCCTCCCCCCGGGGGATACGTGATGACTGTGATGAGGTTTTAGACTAACCCCACCCCTAAGCCAAAATCACGTGTATTTTTTTAGTTTAAAATATATTGAACATTTTCAGAATATTGTCTACTACAACAGATATAATAGCGTCTTCTATAAAAAAATAAATACACGTGATATCTCACTACTCCCCCTTGCGATATTTAACTATTTTTTTCAGAAGCCCTTCCCCCTTATGTATGTACTATCCCTAATGTATAACAACAATAATGAAAATAAGTGCGTAAAGCTATGACCTATGTTATTTCCTTCATAACAGGTATATGTTATTCAACACTTGTCATTGTTTGAACGGTAAACAATAAATATTTTATTTGTTTTAACTATTTTTTTCAGAAGCCCTTCCCCCTTATGTATGTACTATCCCTAATGTATAACAACAATAATGAAAATAAGTGCGTAAAGCTATGACCTATGTTATTTCCTTCATAACAGGTATATGTTATTCAACACTTGTCATTGTTTGAACGGTAAACAATAAATATTTTATTTATATCAATTTTATTTATATCATTAAGTTTAATAAAATCGAAGAATGAAACATTCCAGTTTATTTAAAATCCTGCAAACCACACTCGTGAGTAATAGAAACAAAAGGAATAATATTAAAATAAATGCGTCATAAGATGGATGGGGAACCCCAATAACAAACGTGCACATTTCAGACACCTTGAAATGTGTTTATGTGCCTACATACCACACACACATTTGTAAATAAACAAATGTGTACGTGGAACATAGCAAATATGTATGTAAAGTGTGGGTGGTAAAACTCGCACGAGTTTGTAAGTGGCTGTATATACGCATATGTGTGTGTATCTGTGGAAAGTACTAACATCTACGCACACTTACTTATACAATGAATACATATACGCGTTCTAAAATTATGAAATTCTATGTATGCGTGTAAACTGTGAATGTGTGTAACATCCATTGTTAACTTGATTAGCTCAGAAGCTGCTCATTAATGTAACGTGTATTGTGTTGTTTTATATTTGAATAGAATATCCGAATGTTTATTAAATTATGCATAAGTTTTCTTCTAGTATTTTAGTTAGGGCCAATCATGGAGTGTTGAAGGGCACTGGTAGATAAGAAGCGATGAGTGTACGATTGCTGGTAAAGTAGTTATTAGAAAAGTATTCTAAGAACTAATGTAGAAAAGAAGCAAGGCTAGTGAATATAATGAAGAGCTAGGAATACTATAAATCCACAGACAAGAACAGATTACAGAATAGGAAGAACTAATCTCGGATCCTGGACATACAACACCGCGAGCGGTGGATCAATTAAGGGTTTTTGTCCATACAAAAAACATGTAATTAGGTCGATAGATCTACGAAGAAGTAACTGAGGTGATAACTGTTGTCACCCCAGTATCGCTTTTGATCTTTAGGTACTGCTGAGGTTCCAGAACATGCCTTGAGATGTTCTTGACTATTTATGAGTTTGACTTCATTTAAAAAGGGCCCTATATGGCAATCGATTTCAACTGTTTCTTTAGTAATTAAGAATATTACTCATCGATCAATAACCAATCAAGCAACCACAAGTCTTGACGCAGGTTTGAATATTAATCTTTTAATACAATTAATGTAGGAATCTAATCAATACCGAAGTACTGAAATTGTGTTGAAAAAATTTTTTTTATAAGTTTTGGTTGCAAAGAGTCACCTGTGATGCTAAACCTGACCTTAGACTTAAAGAAATCAATCGATGTATCAACGTTGCTAGACTTTATGATTATTTTCGACTTTATGTCTGCTGCAATGGCCGTCCCCGGATTTGTTCTAGTTTAGAGGGAGTCAGGGGTGCATCCGGACGGGGTTTTCAAAAGGTGTCCGTGTTAAACCCCGTGTGAACACTGTGTCAGAGGAAAATATAATTGTTAGGTGAATCGATAACAAGCTGTTTAAATTGATAAAAAATGTAAATGAAAACTGGGTTTTTATAAAAAAAAAGAGGGTGTCCGGGAAAAAGTCGCGATTTCAAACATATGTCCGGGGTTTTTCAAATTTTTGTCCGGCGTCGGTCATTTAAGTGATGGCAGGCCTAGACACATGACTGACGTATGTTTCAATTAAGTGACACCAAGATTTTAAACATTTATCATTGTTTATATTGTTTTAATATCGTAATTGAGGTCAATATCAAATAACTCATTAGCCTCTAGGTTAGATTGTAATAGATACATAGGTAATTTTTAACACCCGGATGCGTTAAAAATACTAACTCAAAACGTAATAATATAACCCTATAACTGAGACGATTCTAATTACACCTTATATGTGAAAACTCCAACCAAAGAATATAACATACACATGCTCCAAAAGCATTACCTACTCTCCTTCGCCAGTCGGGTAAAAAGGTGGGCACAGCGTTACGTATCCTTACGTTAAGAACGGTGACAGATACCTTGTAGAGCGTTTGAAGCCTGCGCTACTGTGCAACCATTAGGTTCAAAATTTTCTCTTGCTTTGCTTAGGAGAGCACTGGATTTATTATATTTCTAACTCCTCTGACTCACTTCTAATTAAATTCGATGCGAGTTTCAAGACAGTCTAAATTTCCCTAAGACTCGCTGAGAGACATGCTCGGTATACATTTGGCATGCTATTCTCAATCCTGTGGTTCAGGATTCTAACTTATGTGACTTACACTCCCACTGCTGTAAGTGAACTGTGGGTACAGTTATTAAAAAAAACAACAAGTATTAATGAAGAAGAAGATGAAGAAGAAGTGTGTAGTGAAATTATAAATAAATTAAGGATTAATTAATTAATTAATAGCTATGAAATGGGCAGACATCGAATACCAGAATCGAATCGATAAAATACTAAAATCAGAATATGACTGGTGTCTGTAAATGATAAAATTTCACATACCATACAGGAATTGTCTTTTAATAAGCATAATTATACTGCCTACTCAAGCTGTGTGTAGATGCGCTTAACACCAAAAATTACACTATCTCTATAGACTGTAATTGGTCAGACAAAATTTGGACAATATTGGTTTATCCAAATATTTGGTATCTATATTAATAATTCGGTCACGGTAGACTCGATTGAAACGTTACCTGAATAATAAAACTTAAAAAATAATGATTTCGAGTCGACAACATTTCACCCGAGCGAAGCCGGGTTTTCATCTAATATATAATATTATGCACTGTGAAAATATCGGTAATAGGATAATTTTCCTTTTATTACTCTATATTAGTAAAGATAGGGTCAATGAAAGTGTTCGAAGTTCGTTAACTAAGAAACCTGTCTCATTATCAAGGACCACATCGGTGATATCATCAATTAGTACTAATTATGAATAGGACACAAAGATCTTATAGCAATTTGTGTAAAAATGGGGATTAAAGTGCGAAAATCTCAAAAATATTTTTCGCACGGCTTAAATCGGAACGGCTGCAATATTTAGGATTCCGGAAAAAAAAAGGAATCCTTATAGGGTCACTTTGTTGTTCGTCTGTCAAGACCTTTTTTAGGAACCTGTGGCAGCATCAAACTGAAGTGAATACTCAATAATTATGTCTGCGGTCCCTTGAAGCTGTAAAAAAATCAAGGTTCTAAGTTAAGGCAATCAAAAGATGCGGCCATTTATTTTATTGTCAGTTACTCGTGTGAAGGCACTCAATAGTCTTATAGAAAAAAGTTTCTGTAATATAGACCAGACTTTCTATTTCAACATTCACTTTCACATAAACGTAACATCGTTTCAAATGTCATTTAATGCGCTAATACCTTGAATGAGGACTACCAGTTAGAAGATTATTTCGATAAACTGGACTCGAGAGCCCCTCTATGGATATTCTTTTTTCTATGACAAGATATAATAAATACTAAAGATCGAGTGGTCTTAAATGTGTTACTTGAACTGTCATTGTATAGACTTTCTGTACGATGACAGGTCAACGTTTATTAGACTAGACCCGAGAGAACAACCAGTTCGAGTTACAGGTACGCGATCCAGACTTGCCGGAGGTATTGCTTAGACTCCGAATTTTAACATCTTTAAATCCCAAAGAGCTTCCATTGACGGCAATGGGCATGCCAAATGAGTTGGTAAAATGTGGGTGTTTGATACGTCTCTGTCTACCTCTTCGAGTATGCAGGAGTGATTGTATCTAGGTAGGTGTATTCTGGGCAATTTTGGGACATTATTACACAGCGCTTTCTAGACCTGCATGCATGGCTTGTTCTATGGTTTTAGGACACGGATAAAAATATAATACATCATGTTTTGATAAATACATACACTTTATAGATAAAAACGCCATGAACAATGAAAAGCCATGTTCATATCTATATTGGCACTAAGCGGACATCTGACCCGCGATTTCTGACATGGTAATCGAATGCTCTACCCCGTCACATAATATATGTAGGTCAAGGAGAAACAAGCACATGGTCTCATTTAGTGCAATATACATAGAAACCCAACATTAGCACCTTAAACATCCATGTCTGCCACATATGTTTCTGGTGATGCTAATCACCAGTAGAATTCTACCGCCACGCTCCCAAGCAGGGCTGCTACTTCACTTCAAGCAGAACTGAACCATGCATCTGTCTCGGGACAAGAATACTATGGAAAATGGATTGAATACTCCTCACTTCCATATTTTCTGGTGTGTTTGGATGAGAAAGTCATGTTAAAATTCTCAAGCCTGTAAGTTTTAAATGGGTAGGCAGAGGTTAGATTATTCCTATTTCTAGTAAAACAGAAATCTCATGTACCGTAGTACACAACATATTTATTCATCCATGTCTTATTTTAGCACATACGAAGGTCAGAAGCTATATTTACATTTGTAGCACAAGCTCAGTTTTTATTTCACATTAGTCAGTAACTATTGGCGTTTGTTGATAAAATGATGCTACAAGTTACAACCAAAACATTCACATAGCATATTGAAGTGTTGAATTTCTGATGGTGACTAGGAACGCCAACATAGGTACTACTACTATATTCTTTACTGTGGTTAAGAGGCCCACGCGGGCGAAGCCGTGGATTAAAGCCAGTCAGAAAATTTTGTGTCTTTATATAGATGTGGATGATCTTTGCTCTGAGTAAACTGTTGTGTACTTAAAAAGCTGCTGGGGGCTGGGTGACACTTGCATTGTCATGAGAGTAGGAGAGTTCTGAGGCATTTCTCTAAACCAGAAAGGGGTTTAGGCTGAATTCAGATTGATTTAAGAGATATGTGTAGGTAATTGGGTAGGTGCCTATGCTAAAAATAAATTATTTCGCCAAGTGTCGCAATAAAATAACTTAAAATACTGGGACAGTTGTCGTCCAGTTATATTTTAACGATTTTAATTTAGATTATAATTGTTAAATTAACATTAAAAGTTAACGATTTGACAATACTAAGGCGTGACGTTACGCCTTAGTATTTCATACAAAAATGTATGGACGCTACCATTTTGACTTTTACTAAAAAGATACTGACAGTCATCTACCCTATCAGGGGAATGGTAACTAACAGCCTGATTATGATTTACAGTTTATTTAGTGGTTTACATGTTCTGATCTCAAAAAAATTGTGGGAGTCAGGAACGCAAAGTATCCTGTGCGCCCCCTCTCAGGAAACCATAAAAAACACAAACAGATGCACAAGTGGGCATCCAAGAATAGTGAAAAAAATAAAAAGGAATATAAAAGCTTGTTAGTACATCCAAGCTTAATTGATTATCAAAAATAATTTTGTGTGTATGAGTTGTTTTTCTTAAAAAAACACCAGACTTTTACAATCATAGGATTCATTTAGGAAATACATTACATTTAATAATTTAAACCTTGACTTAAATTTAGAAAATGAACATTAATATATTCAAAGAAGAATTATTATCCCTAGAAATACTGAATTTAAATAATATAATTATTGTTGTATCAAAATTCTTGCAGTTCCAAATGCACTTTTATGATGTCTATGAATATTTTTGCTTGATTTACTTATTTTTGCAAAAACATACATTGCAAATGCGCCGTTATTCGTTGACTCCCTACTTTTTTTTATTATAGGGTTTTGTTAATAGATGTACGGTCCACACTCTCGGGTTATAGATGGTTAAATCAGTAAACTGGGAAATAAATTCAATTAACTATGTTGATAGATACAAATACTACATACTACTTATCCCGTCCTATTGTGAGGTTATAATCACGGCTACCTATGCATCCCATCTGTCGCGGCCGACCGCCCTCAAAAACAAAAATAACACAACTTCATGAATGCCGTGCGTAGAACGTACGCACACTCTTGGACCGTGACACAAACTCCTGCTCAGAAATAAAGACTGCTGTCGTAGTTCGCGAACTAGGACGCTACAGTGGACATAGCCGCCCTTAGCAAGACCCGCTTGGCTGACGAGGGTGATGATGAAGTTGGCGGTGGATATAAGTTCTTGTGGAAAGAGTTCTTGTGGAAAGGACACCGGCTAGTGACTCTCAACACTCAGGTGTGGGATTTGGGATGAGTACTCGAATTGCCAAAAGACTCCAAGAGTGTCCAGATCACATCTCTGATTGGATCATGACGCTGCGACTTAATTTGGAGAGTGAAAACTACCTGAACTTAATCAGCGTATATGGGCCAACCATTGACTCCTTAAAAAAAAATTTAAGTAAGTTTTTATGGACTTTCTCAAAAACTGAGTAAAACAAAAAAATACGTACGATTTTAAATCTTTAACTTTACACGTTCTACTACATTTATGAGAAACCGAGGTAAAAATAACTGGAAATTCAAACGGTCATAATCATAACTTACAACTTATGACGTTTGAATTTCCAGGTAGTTTTTTTTTATTTCAGTGATTTAAGTAAATGTTATACACCCTCTATATGTAGATAAAAATGACATTAATCAATTAATAGTCGAATGTAAACGCGATACGATTTCAAGTATGATTAAAGCAATTAATGAAGTAATAATGAATGTGGATCGTGAAATAGATTATGTTAACAAATTTTATCTAATCTAGCCCTAAGCACGACGAAGCGGCGTACGATTTTCAACTTTATTTTAATTGAATAAGGTTTATATTTTATTCACAGTTTAAATTACTTGCTTTGGTTACCCCATAAAAGAAAACCATATCGCAATGTGGACTGGTTACCCCATACCCATACCCATAATACGCAGTTATTGCCCTTTCACTGATTGTTTTAAACCCTCAACTCATGTCTATCTGTTTATCATAGCTCCTAAACATATTGACCAATTTTAATTTAGTTTTTTTTTGTTTGAAAGGTGAATTGATTGTGAGAGCTGTGATTCAAGAAATTCTATTCAGCCATTTTAAGATCATCAGCTCTTTTCTAATAGTTAAAGAGATTTTAGAGTATATAGAGTAGAGTATATATTTTAAGTTTTAATTGTAGTAGAAAGTATAGGATCAGTAATTAAATTTACCGACATATACGGCAATAGGCTGGCTGAAGGACCAATGGCCGTTGGAGCATCTGCTCCAACTAGGTCCTAGAGTGGATACCGCAAATGGGTAAACGGAAGGTAGAATGCCCCACAGCCAAATGAACTGATGACTTGAAGAAGGTAGCAGCGATGGACTGGATTCAGAAGGCGGAGGACCGGGTGCTGTGGCACACATTGGGAGAGGCCTATATCCAGCAGTGGACAGTAGGCTGATTGATTCATTGATAAAATTACAGAAATATCATTTGATATTCTTAGGCTTTTTATAAATTTCTTTAGATGATACTGAAAGTCACTTTCATAACCATGAGTTGGCTATTCTAGAGGAAAATCACCTTTCACTGTAATTTTGTCATAAATATTACAAGTGATGAATCATTACGTTCGACAGCCTGTCTGTCAGCCACCGATAAATATTGTCTCAAGAGTTTCTTATCAAAAAATAAGCTGTTAGCGTGATATCGGTAGGTTTTTATTGGCAATAATGTGTTATGATAATAAGTATATGTCTGATAATGACTGTTGATAACCAGATGCAATGTTTTTGATGTCATGTATGTGAGAATAGTTTTATGAATTTCAGTTCAATTGTCAAATACCATAGTGTCGGCAAAGATATAGCAGGTGCTTGTGCTGTTGTGTGTGCAATGCATTGGTAGTAAATGATAAAAGACCTTTTTGATAACTCAATACTTTTTTATTAAAAAAAAGTTTTGTAAATTGTATTGTGAGTCATTGATTGGCAGTTACATTCAAGTTAAGCCTAATGTATTTTTTATTGATTTCAAATATAGCAATATGAAATTTTTAAATATAGAAAAGCATGCATATTCTTCTTCAATTATTAAAAGGACTGAATTGTGCAGAAATGATCCATTCCACAAACCAGTCAAAATAAATATTCATGCAACAATCAAATACTGTCTGTATTTCGCTTGTTTGAGAGAATATCGACATAATTCAAAATTCAGTTAAATTAAACTAAGTATCCTTGATATTTTATGGTGAACAAAGATGCAACACCGATTTCGTGCTAACATTCGTTAGAAAGCAACAAGTTCATTATATATTTAGAACCAAATACTCTAGCGGAACTCACAAAACATTGCCATTCTCTAAAATCAATAATTTTTAGTTATGTCACAATTGTCACAAACAAGCGATTTTATGTTGTCAATTTATAAAGACGTTTTTCCAATAACAATATTGAATACAGATGATTTTTGATAGTTTCGTATCAATATGGTCCAATTCACAAAGTTGTCACATTTTGACCACTTTGTTGGTAGGTCCATATATTCTGCACAACCTGGCTCATATAGTTTGATACATTTGATCAAAAAGATCTATTACCACAGACGTGTCACATTGATAAATAATTTAATTATTGACCTCCTGGATAAACTCCTGGGCTCTGCCACATAGTCCCAAACTGTCAAAAGAGATAGCAATAGTTTAGAATTAATAAAAAAAGTGATACATACACATGGTGTTGTAATTTGGTTGGTCTTTGGATGTAAGATTTTCGGAAGCCGTTTTGAATGGTTAGCACTTACAGGTCACTATTAAATCTGAAACAATATTAACAATGATGCTGTAAACTTATGATAATTTCTCAAACAGGTATCAACATTTCTGGATAAGCAAAGATCTAGATTATTCTTTTCTTAATATTCTTTAACCATGGAAGTTTCATTTACTTTCTCCATATAATAAAAAAAAAAATAGGAAAACGGAACCTGTACTAGGTTTAAACTGTACAACATGTATTCAGTTCTCCAACTATTCGAATTGGTAAGATTTATCATTAGCATATTATATATGTAGCCTAAATGTATATAAGTGTGTTTTGGTAAAACAGATGGTTACCTAAGCTTGTAGATTATATTATGATCCCGCGTGTGCACATTGAATATGTCGCAATTTAAGAATATCGCAAGATTTATATTCGAATGTGTTTACACTATTGTCGTAGTAAGAACATAAATAATTGCAATATTTAATTCTCTCTCTGCACTATGGTATAATCTTACTGTAATGAACAAGAAAGTAATAATTTACGACGTTATTTATCGATCTTTGTATGACAACACGAAATTGTGGTGCAATATTGGCTGTTTTATTTCCGTTTATATGTCATTGTGTCAACGAAACATATGCGTTTTCTTGCAAAACAAACAACACAAGCAAGGAACCTGCAGATTTCAGAATTGAAAATCAGAATCAGTCCTGTGAATAACGGATAATGGAAGCCCGGAAAGTACTAGACGTCACCGTAACAAAATGAAACAATACAAAAAGTAAACAAATAATAGCTACCTGGTATATGATGTAATCAGTAAATAACTAACAAAATACAAACGTTTTTCAAAGCTATCACAAAATTCTCGGGAGAAATATAACTTCAAACCGCACAAATTCACGACGCACAACCGTGTTTAATCAAAGGTTTCAAAAGACTAAATTGTAAAATTATTAAACAAAGTGATGACTAATAATTCTGATATTCCATTGGTCAAGTATTGGCTCAATGTGTATGCTTATTGGTTGATAAGTAAGAAGGCGCCATTGGGACCAATCAGTAGAAGTATCTCTATATGACGTACACCTTTTTTCCATAAAGAAATAACGCAATCGCGTAATTTCTGAACCATAGAGGTACATCAGAGTTGCCGTTTTCAGTTAATTTTATATGATCTTAGAATTCTTAGATTATAAACTTATAGGACAGCGACAAGTGGTTCGTTCAAGGCGACCAGTTGTCTTACGTAGTGTTTGTATCTTTGGCCAGTTGAACAATGCCAAAACTATATACGGAAAAAACACTGGCGCCTCATGTGTGTTCATGATTGAGCTGCTACCCCAAACAAAAAGGGGACCCATTCACTTGGCGCACATGAGGCCGATATATCGCCTCCAAGATTGGCCTAAGATTCGATTCAACTTAAATCATCTGTCATAGATGTTAAGGCCTATTATTATTATTATTATAATATGCTTATTTGATATCCACATAATCTACGTGGTTTCATATATATAAATGTACTCTGTGCTACGTGGTATTAGTTAGCCTCCTTCAGAGTTCTTACAGTAAAGGCGAAAACATACCTACTATTAAAACCCGATGCCAACCGATGACATGATACGCGTGTTAAATCGTATCTCGTATCAAATAATTTTCTATGACTTGCATCACACTATGAACTTACACCCGCTGCGACACGATATTAGGTTTGTACTATGTTTGCTGCTTGACCTTACCTACATGGGCTACATGCTATTGTTAAGAATAACCCGCCATCTATTGGCGACTGGGGAAGTCGTATAGAGCTACAAAATAAAGATACACGCCATCTGTTAAGACAACACGGAACTAAGTAGTTAGTAACCCATTAATAGAAAATACTAGTTTGTTTTAGAGGCTTCTATTTGTTTTGTAGAATTCACCAGAGGTGTCGCAATGTTTCTAGAAATACCGTTTTGCTATATAAAGCGTGGCATTGCGGAGTAGTGAGTTAGTTTTCAAGTGAGTGTCAAGTGAGTTAGTTTTCAAGTGAGTGTCAAGTGAGTTAGTTTTCAAGTGAGTGTCAAGTGAAATAACAGCGACTAAAGTGTAAGTTAATTAAGAAGTTTAGTGATATTAAATTATTGTAATTGTGTTGTTGCTAGTTTTCCTGTGTATTTTGTGATCTATTAAAATAAAGTGTGTTTATTTCGGTAACAATCTGGTATAATTCTCTAATCCCGAACCTCAGCTCGTAACACTATCATATAAACTACATAAATATATGGTTTTATGACTGTGAATTAGATCCACTGATTTATTTTTGAGATACAAATCTATACTACTACGAGATACTCGACGAGAGATAATCCACCAATTATCATAATACATATATTGATGGTACTCTAAGGTACCCATTACTTCACGCCCATTGGTAACATTGTCGAAGACACATGCCCAACAACACAGAGTTAACCTAAATTATCATGTATGTATTATGGTGTTATACTTCCGTCTAATAGTTGCTATAAGTGACGTTATATTGAAATGATTAAAAGGAAAAGGGAAATGATTTAATTTTTTTGGTACTTACCTAAAATCGTAAGACATGACTTGCAAATGATTAGCCTTTATCTAAACTTGATTTTAAAACCAATATTCTCAACATTTAGACAAGCTCAACACTAGACGTTAGAGAACTCCGTAAACCACCAAAAAAGTATTAACAAAAAGTGCCGCTAATATCCTAATCTCTAGAATTCTTTGGTATATATCACTTTTATTTGTTTTTTAACGCTTATAAAAATTTCGAAACCATTGTTTAATTTTTTAGCAATTAACCTCAGCGTATTCTTAATATTGCAGTTAAAATATTGAAGTTCATTATATTCCTCGCTTGTTATTATTACATTCATGTTGCTAAGTATTATTACATGTCGCTATATAATTAATTATTTTAGAGAATACGAATAAAATTCTACTAGGGAATGTTTAAATCGCAATACGTCATTCATTATTTTTTGTATGTTTGATTTCAATTCATTAAATTAATTGTCGTTATTAACTCTTGCCTTGGAATCACTTCTATCAATGTAATGTAGGTACAAGATTATCTATCCGATTCACTGACCTCTATTGTATAATAGAGGTCAGTGATCGGATTGGTTAGCTCACCGCCAAACTCGATGAGGTTTGTATTTTTTTTACTTTTATTGGCGGGGCTTCCATAATATTTCTAAATTCAATACAGTTCAGTGTTGCCTACACACGCCAATAACTGGACCACAGAAATCTAAATAAGGTAATAGAAGTGCTATGAACGCGTAAGCTTGTCGCCGCGCTGGTGACTCAGATGCCACCAGTGCAGAATGTTACGCTCAGTTACTCGTGAAACTTTGTCTCGGCAAGTGCGGTTGTAAAAATTGTGTTTTACAGCATTGCCCACTCCGGCAATTTGTCTACTACGTGTAATTACACCAATCAAGGGATAACATTTGGATAACTTTCATCGGTGAGTGTTTTGGTTTTATTGATGTTTTTGATAAAAGTACATTTTAAAACATAACTCTACCAATAAATAGTACGACTGGCATAATTTGGTGCTTTATTTCTACTTACTATTTACATTGCCCGTTGTGTTGGATGCTATCCGACAGTTTCGTTTTACAAAATGAAATGTATAACGCAATGAATAATAGTGTTGGCTTTAGCATTTCTAGTGGCACGGTCACAGAGAATCGTTGCGAGCTAGAGATGTGCTAAACGATATTAAGACACCTACAGTAGTACTCACAAATTGTACATTTTACATTAAAAGATAAAAATGAAACATGAAAAATTGTTTTCTTAAGGGAATATATTATTTTATTGGTTTATTTCGTTTATTTTATATTCTCGTAGAATGCAGGTACGAAAGACAAGCGGATATAACTTATTTGTTGATTGATTTGTTGGACTCATTTTACGGAGGATGACTTCAATATAACATCAAAACGACGTACTCTGTTAAAATATGCAGTACCTACAAATAACATAATAAAGTTGTTTAATGTAGTAAGTTCAGGTTTATAATGTTTTAACCGATTTAATAAAAAAGTAAATAAATACTTTGAAATGGTGGATGCAAGAATAACGTGAAGTTTTTTTTTTTTCAATATTTTCATTTTCACAAATATGATCAGTCCTCGACTGATAAGCACGTCATTTATTTAATTAAATGCGATATCCGCCTTAAATGTAACGCAAAAATGCAATTGAAATTGTTCCAAAAAGACAGTTATTTAATAAATATCTTCATTTTACAGGACAGTTATTTTTAATACTTCATCTTTTTATAATTTTTGTAAAGAATAAATTATATTTAACAATAAAGCACGGATCCACTAATAACTTTCTTCTATTATTCCTCGGTTCCATGGTATTACGGTATTACCCGTAGTCAAGCCCTAGTGTGTCAAGCACTACCACAAATGCAGAATCTATTATCCTTGTGTAAAGTGAGCGGACCAATACGAAGTAATATCAATCTTAGTGAATATTCATAAGGCTTAGTTCAGTTTGGATAACATTCTCGGTGGATATGTACGCGTGATTGTGTAGTAATTATTTGTGTATGTAGATGTAGCCACGCCCTGGCGACATGCGTTCTCGATAGATCCCAGCGCTACATACCATTTCTATTACCTTATTTAGATTTCTGTGAACTGGACCTTTATAGTAGCAACAGGATACTCTACCACGTTATCAATTTATCATCCATGAAGTGCTATATACATATGTACACATAAAA
This sequence comes from Callimorpha dominula, assembly GCA_949752705.1. Lineage (NCBI taxonomy): Eukaryota > Metazoa > Arthropoda > Insecta > Lepidoptera > Erebidae > Callimorpha > Callimorpha dominula. The sequence continues at coordinate 19,857,846 of OX457003.1, read as the reverse complement.
GGCTCAAGGAAAGTGAGGTGAAACTATCCGTTTTTTGTTTCAGTCAGCACCTAGGTTTTCTTAGCTGGAAACGGAATTTATTTGCCAAACAAACCTTTTTTTTAATAAACAGCAAGAAAAATATACATAATTCACCCTGGAGAAATAATTGTTGTTTGTTATGTGTCTGGGTGTAATTTATGTATAACTATCAACCCGGCCCGGATTTGCACGGGTAGGTAGCAGAGACATCTTCAACTATCATCATCATATTTCAACCAATTTACACAAAACCTTAACAAATTATAAACCTAAACCTTCGTGATAAACCGCTCTATCTCTTGGTGAAAACCGCATGAAGAGCCTGTATTATGGTAGCCAGACTATACATGATAAATATACTTATATATGTCGAATCCTCAGACACAGGATTAGGAATAATGTGGGTATGAAGTGGATACGGGTGATGAGAAACTCCTTTTGATTATTTAATCACTGATGTATTGTAAACACGCAAAGAAGCACTGTACAGTTCCTAGGTTAGTGTTGACTTGGCGGTGACCAAACTTAAAGACTTTAAGTTTGGTCACCGCCAAGTCAACGCAGACGAGAGAGAGTTGACGAGTTCACTTACTGAACTCGTCAAAACTCTGAGTAACGCCGATAGATGGCACTTGTGTTCATTTCCGGTGTATTTATTATAGAGGGCGCTCTAGGCATCCGTATTAATGACAGAAGATGCGACATATATTTCTAAAAACATACATATTATAGTTAAATTACACCCAGACACGCAGAACAAATCATCATATGCTCATCACACAATTATTTATCCTGGTCGTGGGATAGATTCCCTATTCACGACTTCTGGCTCAGCAGCGCCAGCTCTACCAGCTTTATTTGGAAGATGTGATGGCGCGAGGGTGTCTTCGCAGGATGCGTCCCACACCAAAGACCTACCCATCTTCCATGGCAGTAACAACATACCATCTGGTCTCTTCCCATCGTCTCGTAAAAGACCATTGGGTTCACGTAAGGCTGGTACGCTGGCGGTAACAAGAGCAAGACGGATGTCCGTAAGATTGGCATGTCGAGATATACGGCCTGCACTTCTGCTACAAGAAAGGCCATGATGTCCGAGACTGTCGACAGCTATTCCACAGTGACAAAGATGCGGAGAAACACAAGGAGCTCCTAAACAAAGGCAAGTGGCAAGGCGAAATGTATTATCGTCCAACAAGGTGCCTTTGTTGGGCAACAGAAGTGCCTGAATCTATAAGCCTGATTCCCATTCGCCCACAGCCAACAAACGAGCGTGCTCTGTAACATTGGATGTCGTGGAAATCAAAAAAATCCTTAAAGTGCATAACAGCGCGTCCCATTGCCTCTGAGAGAATGGATTAAAAAATGTCTTGCACGACAGTTCAGAATTAACCAGTGTGTTTGTTACAATTTTCCTGGTTAACTCTTCTGTGTTTTGAATATTTTTTTTAACTTTTTTTCTAAAGGAGTTAAATGTTTTCAAATTTTAATTTTAATTCCAATTTTATTGTATTTATAGTAATGCAATGAAAATAAAAATAATACCATGTCAAATAAAGTTTAAAAGGTGGATGATCAGACCCATAAATAAATAGATTTAAAAAACTTGACAAGTGACAGTCAAATAAAAATAAGAACGTAACCTCAAAAACATTTGGTTTGCATTTTGAGCGTTTTACTAATTCATTATCTCATTTAATTGTCAGTAAGAACCATGAGTGTTTTACTCAAATACCCTGCAATAGTTCTACCAACGAAAGGTTAAAGTCATTCTAACTTTCTTTAAAGGAAATTGGTTTTAATTGCAACTGATTTTGTTGTCTAAATTTCTTTGCAATTTCAGTGTTTTCTCGAGCCTTAAGCAGCACTGCCGCGTTACGTACGAAGGATTGGCGGGTAGAGCGTGGGCTTCCAGTAAATCGCAATGCTGAGGGTATTCTCACTGACGGACCTGACTTTACCTATCTGGATGGGCGACCAACTCCTCTTTTGGTAAATTACCTATGTATTTATATCCGATTAAACTAACTCCAATTACTTAATTATTACTAGTGATCGCCAATGAGTACGATTACTGTGCCGAGCAAATTTTACATAATTGCACGTAATTAGATAAGTCACATTTATAGATTAACTTTAGAGATTAAGTAAAACAATTATACACACACATCACATTAGTATATAAGCCTAGTATGTATCTAAAATAAATAAGACAAAATATTATCTCGAGTCACATTGCACTCCTTGCCAAACACTGGCAAGTTACCATAGTACAGGCCATACCTAATTTGGGTTTAGGCGGCCATGTGAGGTTCTCAAGTTATTATTATTATTTATTTATTTTCAAAATAGGTTTGATTGCCATTGTAAATAGTCATACCATGACAGATCAATATAATGTACTGGATCTGGATTTAAAGTTCAAGCTCTATGCAATTCTACATATAAACTTTAAGATTCACAGTTCTCCTGTGAAAAAATAATAATAACTCCTCACATCTCACACACGGCCGTCTGATCCCAAACTAGGCAGAGCCTGTCCTATGGTAACCAGACTGCTGATAAACATACTTATATATTTCTAAATACATACATATAGATAAATTACACCCAGACACAGAACAAATGATCATGCTCATCACACAATTATTTGTCCTGGGTGGGAATCGAACTCACAGCCTCTGGCTTAGCAGTCAGGGTCACTAACCACTAGACCAACAGGCCAGTCTAAAGGGTTCCCTTGTTTAAAAAGGGGTACGAAAAATTCTTTCACATATTAATATATACCAGAAATCCCTTTTGAGCCTCATGTCAATGGATAATCTCTAAGTTGAGGATTGAGGACACTATATTTTACTATCTTATCACAAAGTTGAATCATTTAAAATAAATGGAAGTTAATACTTAAATTTTTGGCTGTATTTTATTCATATTTAGTCAATTCTGGTTAACTTATAACCTAATCTTTAACTGGACAAACAATATGAATGAAATGAAATCAGCTTTTTCTATTTAGAAGTAAAATATTAAATTTACACATTTACAGTTAGTTTGAAAAGGATGGACAAGATTTATGTGAGAATTGCACCCGCAAAGATGGAGAAAAACATCCACAATAGATAAAAGTTGGTTGTCTCCTTGTGAGTTGGCTCTCCCCTGAAACATTTAGCAATAAATCATATTCCTTTACAGACAAACAAACGAGTTCTATTTAAAAAAAAAATGCAGTTGATTTCCTATTTCAAAAATTAGTTACTGCACCATGTAGAAAGAAAGTCATCATTCTCCTCCGCGCCTTTTCCCAACTAAGTTGGGGTCGGCTTTCAGTCTAACTACGATACGGCCGAACTTTGATATTTCACGTGAAGCGACTGCCATCAGACCTCCACGACCCGAGTACTAGGCGATATCGAAGTTCTGTAGTTAGACCAGGTTGTCGGACTTTTTGGGGCTCCAACTACCTGTAACGAATGCTACAGATGTTTGTAGGGTACCCGGGACCGACGGTTTAACGTGCTCTCCGAGGCACGGAGGGGTCTCAATGTGTTTAGAATGGTCACCCATCCTAGACTGACCTGGCTAGTATTACTTAACTTTGTAATATGCTAACCTACTCGGTTACCACTTAGTCAGGAGCCCCTCTCGAAAGAAAGTAAAGTTACAATAGATAATGTTTATTTCCAGCATAAACAAATGTTGAGGCTGAAGACGCAGAGAGAATATGCAACAAAAATGGTTGAGCTGTGTTCCGAGTTGGACTTTGCCAAAGAGAGATATAAACAATTAGAAGAAGCTAAAGAGCAAGAGAGACAACATGTCATTAGCACCAGACTTAAACCCAAAGGAAATGCCCTAGTACAGAGGAAGAGAAAGTAGATTTATTGCATTATTTTGTATTACTTAGACATAATGTAGGTTTGTTTGTAAATAATACTATTAACTTTGACTTGTGGTTTTATTTCGAAGGACTCCTTTACTTTTGTGTACTTTAAGAATTTCAAGTGGAAAACAATAAAGATATTTAATAAAATAAATCTGGCATCTTGTGGAATATCAAGAAAATTAGAATCATAAAATGTGTAACGCCATCTATTGGTGATCAGGTTGAATTCATAAAGGTTCCTTAACGTAGCAGTTCTGAACAACATAAATAGAAAGCATTCATGTGCGTGTACTAGTTTTTTCCTTTTTTGCCAGGACATACGAATAGCTCAAAAACACTTGATTTCTGAAAGTTATTTTTCAATAATTGTCGAAAAATTGTATTATTTATTGAAATTTTAAGTTCAAATCCTTGAAAAATTTAAAACATATTACACAATAAAAATAAGTAAAGTGTAATCACAATAAAACGCGTGATTATTATAGGTACTACCATATCTAAGTATATATATAAAATCGAAATCATACTCATCTACTGACTAACCACGAAATCTGGATAATTACGTGACCTATGAAGATGAAATTTAGCAAGGAAGTAGTTTATGAGCAGGAGACCTGAGCTAACAACGGATTATGAGACGGCCAGATTTAAGGAGGTCTAACGGCAAGTTTATATGAATATGAAAGTTGGTAGTTTTTTCATCTAGAGATCTGAAATTTAGCAGGAAAGTAATAAATAAGTTTTTTTTTTTTTTGGTATGGTTCACGGTTCGTATCGCCACAAACAAGTAGTTTATAATCAGGAAACGTTAGTCAACAGGGTTTATAACAGGCCCGGATTATTAATATGAGAGGCCTTGGTTTTTTTATATTAGAGACCTATTATTTGACGAGGACGAGGTGTCTTACCTAAAAGCTAAGAACTTATTTTACAGCAGGGCCGGATTAAGGTCTAAAACCTTTTGCAAGTTGGTATGAAAGCCCGTAGTTTTTTCAACTAGAGATCTTAAAGTTGGAAGGGAAGTAGTTTATAAGCAGGACACGTTAGTTAAAAAGGAATTTTGAGACACGGCCAGATTATTTATATGAAAGACATTGGTTTTTTGTAATAGAGACCTGAAATTTGGTAGGGAGGTAGTTTACAGGCAGGACACGTGAGCTATGAGTTGAGTTGTTGTTCTGATTCACGTACAATGTAAAATAAATATATAGGGTAGGAAGATTTTTCGATACACAAACAAATAAGAAGAAAAGAAAAATAGGTTGTTCAATAAATATTACATTTGTTCCTTTGGGTACCTATTCTTTTGGTTTTTTTTTTAGAAAAAAAAACTGGTATTTGCTAGACATATACTTTATAGGTAGGAGAAGTCAGCTAAGATCGGATGCTAAGGTAAGAAGGCTATGTTGCCTTACAGCTACTGCAGAAACCCTCTTTTTTTCGACGTTGGAACGTTGGAAAACGAAAATGGAAAGGTAGTTAAGGAAAGAGGGCAGATAGCTTGGAGAATGTAAGCAATAGATCTGGGTGTTGCCGAGAAGTTTGACCCTATAATGGTTCTTTTTTTCTACGGCAGTAAGCAAGTCCAGGGCTCGCCTAATAATAAACCGTCACCGGTATCTTCTACATACTTCTGTTTGCGCCAAAGCTTGTGCTTCTCCCTGATCAACTGCAATTCAGACTCAAATTGTGATGAAATGTTTTCCTACATGCTCAATCATAACAAAGTACCGTATTCTTTAATAAATGTAAGATACAAAACATGATTTAAAAAAAATATCCTTTTTACTTTATTGTAACTTACTCAAAGCGTTTCGCGCGACAATAATTTTCTGAAAATTCCAACCCGGTGGCCAAATTTAAGGAAACCCATGTTTTCATAATGAGGTCGTAACTAATTCTACTTCAACATGTAATTCACTAGTATTCAAGAGACCAGAACAGAGTGTGTTAAGTTTATTTAGCTTGGGCAAAGGTGAATTTACACTTGTTTTACTATTTATATTTCTTTGGGATTCAGGCATTTGAAGACATAATTTTTAGTTTAAGATGTTTGAAAACTATTTCTATAAGGGTTCGGTCTTCATTACGTCATTAAATTTTTAAATTTGTTGTGATAACCGTTCACCTCTAGAAATAAGACTAAAAGAATCGACTAATAGTTGTTGAAATGGACACCAGCATTTCAACAACTATTAGTCTATGCTTTTAGTCTTGTGATATAACAATTCTTTTAGTCTTGTGATACACAAACAAACGTTCTGACGTTTACTTTGGTGCTATTTCAGCTTCTAATAGTTATATGTTTCTGTAACTAATAGTGGAACAATTCACAAAACGACCAATTTAAAAAACACTGTAGTTTGGCTGCCAGTCTACGAATGACATTAAATTCCAAAATGCAATTTCGTTAAAATCATGCCTCCCAAAAAGGACGATTGTAGAAGTCTGTGATAGTCGATCAGTGAAGAGGAGAGAAAGAGAGACATACCAGACCTGCACAATCTTTTTTAGGGTTCCGTACCTCGAAAGGAAAAAACCCTTATAGGATCACTTTGTTGTCCGTCCGTCCGTCCGTCTGTCTGTGTGTCTGTCAAGACCCTTTTTCTCAGGAACTTGTAGAGGTATCTAGCTGGAATTTATATCAAATACTCAGGTCTACTGTCCCTTGGAGCTGTGAAAAAATCAAACTTCTAAGCCAACGTAATCAAAAGATACAGCAGTTTATGCCGCAAATTTTAGCAAATTTTCGACACTCGCAAGGGAATCCAAACCTACACTTCCCGTGCTTCTCGGTACTTCCCGTGAACTCAGAATCTTGAAATTTGGTACGAAGCAACGTCTTATCATACATCATATAATAAAAATATTTTACGGAACCCTCGGTGCGCGAGTCCAACTCGCACTTGTCCGGTTTTTTTCTTCTATCTAACGCTCTTATGATTCAACATACAGGCTAACATACGGCTAGCCGCCTCTATTTATATTATCTCTATGGGCTTTGCTCGCGTTAATATAGATTTGATTTCCTCGGCAACAGTACTTTTTTTCGTGAGTAAAGACACCCTAAGTCCTTTTCTGTACCACGAGTATGTAAAATGCGGCTGAGTAGTAAAAGCGTAACAAACAGATAAACAAACTCACTGTCACATTTATTTAATTAGCTAGGATAGTAAGGATTGTTTCCCATTCTGAGTTATAGTTATTAAGAGATGTTACGAGCTGAGGTTCAGGATTTTTTACATTTTATTACCAAAATAAACAAAATTTATTTTAATAATTCGCAAATAACACAATTATTACAAGTCACAGATACAATTCTCACTTGTACTTGTTAACTCGCTGATCGCAGAACTAGAACTCAAGCCTTAAATACTTGGATTATTATTTCATAGAGAGTTCGTTACATATCCCGAAAACTCTCTGGAATCTTCTAATAAATTGTGGACATTCCATAAACAGACTATTCGTTCTGTTTGATGCCAAAAGATGGCGTGCGTCTCAATTTAGGTAATCGTAACTATCTATAACTTCCTCTATTAACTTGTTAATAGACGGCGCCTGCGGGTCAATTTAGGTTTCCGAAACACCATCATTTTGAGAACATTCCAAAACGTAGATAACCAAAAATAATTTTACTTTCATACATTCCTCTTAAATTTTATCCAATAACAAAGAAAATCAATAATAGATTAAGTGGCTTCATCAATTACACCGTCTAATCGGTGCAGACGGTTGAAACAAATTAATTGTCTCTCTGGAGTCTAATAAAATCCGCTCAAAGCAGCTCAAGTTGCCTGGGGACATGTACTTACTTCAACGTTACAGAGTTTGAAATCTATCAAAATATACAACCATTTGTTTTTTAATATACTATATGAGCCGAAAGACCTTGTCACGTTGGAGTTTAAATAAATTGTTTTTAATCATTTACATTTCATAGAAGTCTTTAAGCATTTGCAAATTTTATATTAAAACTTGAAATCAAACTATTTGATTGATTTAAAAAGTAATTTGGACTTAACTTAAACCATATACTTTACTAGGACTTACGCTGTGTTTTTAATAATTTGTTTTATTTTATTACTATGTATTATATTATTATTTTATTTATATGCTGTTGAGAGTTAAGAGCAAAAGGGAGGGAATGCGTATTAAAAATATCGTGTTGCAAGTACCCTTTATTACAAATTAAATGAAAATTTTACTTATTTCCTAATTCTCTCCAAAACGCTGGTAACCCTGACCAGTCTATTAGTTAGTGCGGGTGGAATGAGCTCTCTACGAGCAAAACCGCCACACTAAACCTGTTATCTATGCTTTTCAATACGATTTTCTGACCCGTGCATAATCCAATTTGTTTCTGAAATGAGCCACACCTGATAGGACACTATTTACTTTGTTAATTTTGCCCGTTATTGCTCAGTAGCTCTCAATAGGCTTTAAATTATGAATTTTGTTAATAATCTTTGGTGTTGCTATTTTAAATAGGCTCCGGTAATTGCTTATCGTTGTGCGAGCAGTGTGCCAATTTGCTACATTGGCAAACAAGAATACCGTCCGCTTGACGTTATGTGGTATGTTTATTATAATACTTGCAACAGCATTGGTGTTACTTGTGGTTTAGAACGTTTCGAGCGTGTGAAAATCCTGTCTTCGATTGGGCAGTAAACTTCAGTACCCCCTTAGGAACCGAGTACCACCACATAGCAGCGGGAAGGCACCTATATTAGTTTTGAGTTCTATGCGCATTCTACGCTGGAGTGATGCTCTATCGCTCCAGGAACCGAGGAACAAAAGAACCATCGTAGCTCGACTATTCGGGGGTCTAACTTCTCGATGGGGGTCTAACTTCTCGAGGTAAGCTAGTATTCTCCAAGCTAGTCTGAATTGGAGATCATTCAGATGTATGTATGTATGTACGTATGATGCGAGGGGCCGCAAGGCAACAACAACAGAATTAGCCTCGGACAAGTATCTTCTCGGTGACTCGGTGAGGGCGACTGTCACTTAGTCACAAGAGTTATCCAAGTACGTATTTGTCTAACATCACAAGGACGGACTTTAAAGGTTTTGTTTGCGTCCTCAAATAAAAAGCTTCTACAAATTATCTGCCCCCAAGCAGCAGCTCCTAGAGCCCGAGACTTTGGATACAACGACACCTTGTGACAGACGAGAAAAAGGTTGCTTAGTTAACGACTAACCTCTTGTTCAGAGAATCAGATTTTGTTATTTAGATACATTTTGTCAGTGTTTTAGGCAAAATCAAACTCTGCCATCTAGTGATAATCAGAAGAGGTGCTATACAGAGTGTTATGGAAAGGTGTGGTCATATTTAGAGTAAATAACGGCAAGAACGAAAAACAATTTTAGAAACATTCGTGATTTTCAGTATACAGAATCCTTATTTTGAAACTGACAAATTGAACTAGAAAATTGACAGTTAAAGCTAATATTGCGTATGAGAGGATGTTGATGGAACGTCTAGATTTTTCTGAAAACAAACATTGAAATTGACATTAAAATTCATAATGTTGTTTAGAAATGTTCACCTACATTATGAAAAGTATTTGCCGAAAATAAAAAACATTGCGGCGACTTCCACATACAGCAAAAATATACTTCAACATAATTTAGCGAAAGTAGTAACTACTAATCCTGCATCGCGCAATGAGAGTTCTCGGGCCGATGAATATGAATATATATAACTCCCCAACATCAACCGTTGGGCCGCGGTCCGCCAGGCATGATCACCTCCCCCGGTCGGAGCATCCTCCCTTTGTGTTGGAGGTACAAAACAGCCGTTCCTTCACAATTTTTTTGTTTTTCAAAATCCGTTGTTTTTCTAGCTTAATTACTATTTGTCGGCTACACATAACGCACCTTTAATATGATCATACTTTGTAAATAGAATTCCGGGGCGCTAGTTAGTCGTAGTCGAATGAATAAACTCGGATGCGAGAGTTGAATTCTAAAGAGCTGCTGGCAAACTAATAAAGGTAGATAGAAATATACTGATAGAGCGAGATGGAAGATAAGTTCATCAAAATGTCACAGTTAGTAATTAAAATCTCTCCTGGTTTAAGACAAGAGTACGGGGCCGAAATGGGTAGGTGAGTGTACAATTAAAATTGTGGAAGCCTACTTTTTCTTTAAAATCTATTAAAAAAAAAGTGGTGCGCTACGAGGGGTTATGTTTCTATAGGAATATGAATATATATTTCTATAATAATATGAATAGAATATAATACTATGTATAGAAGCTAAATTAATTTTTTTGTTAAATATTTTCAAATTTAGTATTTCGCAGTAATCAATTGAATTGGGGGTTATATAAGCTCCAACGCATAATGGACCGCCTATGAGTCTAAATGCGGAAACAGCTATACCAATATAAGCTCTTTTTAAGTTAAGTAGTAGATACATTACGTAGATCGATCACTGATCTGAAATAAAGTTTGGTCCCATTGGTCCCACTTAAATGGAATATTAGATTTAAAATAATAATATTATTCTAAGACATATTACACCGCTGTGCTAAAGCTATAAGCTATACTAAGCTTGTACTATGAACCTTAATTACATACTTATTACTAAACATACTTAGAGACTTTTTTAAATACATGTAGGATTTCATTTTATGCAGAGAGAACAAAACGAAGAGTGACGGAGACTGATGATTGATTGTTTGTTCTGTGTGGAGTGAAGTCGTTAATGAGAATAAAATGTTAGAAAGTTAATAAAATACAAGCATCCTTGTATTTGCATACCCCATCCTCACATATGTATTTTAGGAAAACCCATACCAATGCAATATTCGTAATAATATAGGCCCCAATAAATCATTGAAATATTCGTGTATTTAAATTTTTAAAAAGATGTCGAATTACGTCGCAGTCAAAAAATAACAACTTGAGACACCTCATACACGGCTGTCTAATCCCAAACTAGGCAAAGCCTGTACTATGGTAACCAGACTGCTGCTATTTATTACTAAATACATATATAATATAAATAAATTACTTCCAGACACAGAAGAAATGATCGTGCTCATCAGTAAATTATTTGTCTCGGTTGGGAATCGAACCCACACTGACTGAGTGGGTCATAAGCCGTCGGACATATTAATCGTCGCTTAATGTGCTAGTTGTGGTGTCTGCGCCCACTTGCATATTATATGTTTTTAATCTACCCAAGTGCGGACCTGCATTTTATTGCAATCTTCACGGGTATAATTAAAAAGTGTATATTGTCACCGAAGTTACAACATTGTTGATCAGCTTTTTAAATTGGACGTCATTTGTTTGAAAATTTTAATTGAATAACTACTCTAAAACTTTTGAAACTTTGAACAAGTTGAACTAACTGTAGCTTGTTCTGTAGTTTTAAGTTTAAAAAGAAAATACTTTTCTTAGTTCTTACCTCACTATTTGACTATACAGGGTGTTTTTTATGTTCCTACTACTTTTATCCAGGTCATATGCTGCTTTTATTAAAAATAGTTTTTTTTAGATACAGTGATAAACGTGTTTCTTTACTTCAGGTAGTAATTAAAAAATAACCCAATGTTTATTTAGTTAATTAAAACTATTTACGTATGCTTTAAGTGTCTTGTATGTATCAGACTTTTTATTCTATTATCATCGGTCCCGGTAATTTATAAGCTCTTAGCAAGTGCTTGGCATCTATATTAACGGCTTATACGTCACTCACTTTCGGTCGGCGTACCATTATGGGTATTTTTGAATTGTCAGGAGTAGTAGTCAGTCAGACTAAGTCAGTCGTGCAGCTAGTTGCCTGTTCAGTGGAGAAGAACAGGCACTTCAATCGAGTCTCCCAGCGGGTATGCCTTAAGATGAACATGGACAAGATGAAGGTTATGTCGAAAGTCCAAGGTGTGTGCCTACGCCCGTTATGGTAGGTACACCTGGAACCAACAGTCCAACTAGGTAAATCCAACTTTGAGAAAAAGGTCAATCGCCGAATCCAACTCGAATGGGCGACGTTTGGGAAACTCCGCTGGATCTTTCGTCCAAAATTCCTCAGTGCCTAAAAACAAAAGTTTTTCGACCAGTGTGTGTTACCGGTTGTTATGTATGTGTAAATATTTGCATGTGTGCGTGGGCTGCGACCCCGCCCAACTATGACAATTAAACAGTGTGCTTATAGCTATCGGTGCTTTCACTTGTCCCGCATAGAATACCTAACACCAGTAATGACACATGAATTCGAAACGTGGTCTCTCACAAAGGGCTTGATAAGCAGCGCGCAGAGTCGCTCAACGAGCTATGGAGAGGGTTATGCTAGGTGTTTCTCTGCGTGATCTAATCAGAAATCAGGAGATACGCAGACGAACGAAGGTTACCGACATAGCCGAACGGGACAGCAAATCGAAGTGGCAAGTGTCAGGGTACATAGCACGTAGAACGGATGGTCGATGGGCCCAAAAAGTTCTTGAATGGAGACCATGGACCGGAAAACGCAGATTAGGACGTCCATTATCGCGGTGGACAGACGACCTGGTAAAGATCGCAGGACGTCGGTGGATGCAGGCCGCGTCCTACCGGTCTTCTTGGAAGTCATTAAGGGAGGCCTATGTTCAACAGGGGAAGATGATGCTGGTGACATAATAATATTTTTTAAATTTCAGGTATTTTTGCCTTCGTTTCTCATAAAACTAGGTGTAAAGTTAAAGATTTTAAATCGTACGTATCTTTTTATTTTAGAATTTCTCATTCCGTTATTAAAAAATCCATGAAAACTAACTTTGAATTTTTTTTTAAGTTAGTTTTGAAAGATTTTCTCAAAAACAGTGAATAGTGCCAAAATACTTTTATGACAAACGGATTTAAAAATACCTGGAAATTCAAACGGTTATAACTTTTAAACGGATAGTTTTTTTTTTCAAAAATTCTTATTGTAACTGCATGCTAGAGCCATGCCCTCTTAGTGATTTAAGTAAGTGTTCCTTTTTCAAATACACCCTGTATTAACTTCAGTTTAATAAGCCCGATATTTTATTTCGATAAGGTGCTAAGATTTTTAGTGTCTAGCAATTTGCTGCACTTGATTGAATCACTACAAAGTCCACCGCCGCGTCTATCTAATCGCGATAAACTCAAAAACTACTGAACGCGGTTTTCATGCGGTTTTCACCAATAGTTAGAGCGATTCATTAAGAATAATTTGTTAAGGTTTTGTATAAATTGGTTGAAATATGATGATGATTGTTCAAGACATCTCTGCTACCTATGCGAAGCCGGGCCGGGTTGCTAGTTATAGAATAAGTACCACTTTAATACTCATTACGTGTTCCAATATGTAGATTGTACTGATGGTATATACAAAGTCATTTGAGACGAAGTACATATTGAAATACACAAAGGGCTATAGGAAAAAATTCAGCTACGACTTCAAATTCATCCTGTGTATGACTGCTGCAGCTGTTGGAAAAAGTTCTACAAGTCGAGACAGTTTTCAATTTAGAGTATGTACCATACATTTTAGTATACCCGGCAGTAGCTTGTTAAGTAGCAGTAACATAACCGTCTGCAATAGTTTTTTACCTATGTTATATCTTAAAAATGTATCAGCCTTTTTTATTGATTTAGCGACGCTAACATTCGGATGGTTTATTTAAAAAAACAGGATAACTTTTAGGAGTTCTTTTTTACATATTTTTTTTTAAGCTTTCATTCATCAAAGTGGTTCCGGCAGCCATTGAAAAAATTACAATACATAAAAATAAAATAATTTTAAAATAATAGCCACGGACACAAGATACGAAATCCAATAATCGTCATCAACAATTTGAATATGGAATACATCATGAATGGACGTTCGAAATTTAATTATCCTGTCACCAACTGATACGTTTTAAATGGAAATGTGATATTAATTATTTATTTCGATATTGTCAGAAGTGTATGGCACGGTTTAAAGAGAATTTCTATTATACCTATTATCACAGATATTTTTTATAGTTTAATGTTAGTTTGTAACTTAAGCATTTTGAAGTAAGTTGTCTTAACTTGTCTGTGTGTCGTACAGTAGGGATGACGTTGCGGTTAGATCCTCTTGAGTATCTACATATTGACATTCGTAAGTATTTATTACTTACGAATGTCAATATGTAACACACTTTTTAACCGACTTCAAAAGGAGCGTCTCTATTCTTTTTTTAATATGAATGGTTATACTCAAGATTGGTCTCATTTAAATTTTAAGAAAGTATTTCACCTCTAACGGTGGAAAGTTAAGAGATGAAGGAAAGAGCTTATTACAGTTTATCATGATTTAGGCGCACTGAAGTCGGTGATACTTTTTAAAAAGTTAAGTATGTTTTATCTTTTTTTTAAACTAGCAACCCGCTCCGGCTTCGCACGTGTAGCAGAGACATCTTCAACAACCATTATCATATTTCAATAAATATACACAAAATCGTAACAAATTATACATCTAAACCTGCCTCATGAATCACTCTGTCTATTAGTGAAAACCGCATGAAAATCCGTTCAGGAGTTTTTCATATATATAATGTCAGTCTCATAGTAGTATAGATAAAGGTTGCCAACAAGCACTCACTCCGACTGACGGTAAGCGGGTACCGGTGCCTCTAAACACTCCCAACACCTGTGACGTCACTCGTGCATTTCCAACCGTTAATTTTCTGCCGACTCAATGACACATCATAAGCTAAGAAATTTGGAAATAAAGACACTGTCATCAATTTCTTGCATCATTTAATATTCAAGCAGTAATCTCTTAACACTATCTTAACTTATACAATACTTAATTAATTAATATCAAAATCTATTTATTATTACGCGAAGAGAATTTTTCGTACGCATTTTTAAGACAATTTTGACGAAGTAGCGTAAAGTTTGAATTATATATTGAAGAAGTGCAGAAAGCAAAAAATTTTAAACAATATGTGTTCCAAATTTAAAAATTACGTGTAAACGGCTAGCTACACGTGTCCAGTATATATGTTGTACCAGCCATGCTAGGGAAAGTCTAACAATGACATTTCAATTTATACTGTAAATGAAAAGGTAAAAAAAAATGTCAAATGTTCGAACCAGGCGATCTTCAGTAATAATAATATAAAACTGTACGCATCTTTTACTAAGAGGTCCTAGAACACAACACTTGATTACATTTTTTTACAAATATTACGTACGTATTTGTATATATAACTCTGGATGGTTTTTGTGGTATATTTATTAATCACCCATTTTTGTTAATTACTTATGTTAATAAAAAAAAAATGTAATACGTGAATGTCGATGTGTCGACATTAAAATAACATAGACACCTAATAGTTGATGTAATATAATATTATCCATGCAGTCATTCGTCTGTTTCTATTTATCGATAGTCCATTTCACTTAGTTACATCCTGTAGTTAGCTTGCTATCAACATCGTTATCACTACAAATCAAATCTAATTCACTTTGCCAGCTAATTTATGATGGTTAATGATATAATTAATACTATTTTTCCCAGTTATGTTCGAACCAATCATCTTTCCAGCGTTCACGATGTCCCTGGCCCTGCACTTCTTGTTATAAGACTTGACGTAGAAGTCCCCAAAGAGGTAAAGGAAGAGGACAGTGTTGAAGCAGACTGAAGACACGAGGTAGTAAGCTGGACGGCACTCGGAAACGTAGTGGCTGACCACGACGTGAATGAACATTAAACAGAATTGTATCTGGAAGAAGATATAAAATAAAGAATTAATGGAGATGGTTTAATCGGCAAGTTTATCAGCTTATGCCCGGTTCCTATAATTAAGGCACGATTCTTTTTTGCTTGCGGACGGTAAAATTTTCGTTGAAAATTCAACGGAATTTTACCGTCCGTGTCAAAAACGAATCGTTTCTTGATTATGGGAACGCGGCATTAGTGTTTTTCTTTCCCAAGAAGAAGAACAGGTAGTACTCCTGTGGAGTGAGTGGGTGTTATACCCACTTATATTATAAGAAAGATCCTTGGTTCAGGTTAGTTGACCACGCCTAGCCGGCTGCGGACCAATGGTTGATGTTACGTAGACGTTTAGTTTTACACGTACGTAAATATACACTAGTTAGCGTGAGAACCCTCATTCCGCGATGCATGAGGTAGTTCGGGTCATTGTCACTAGATGGCACTAGGTAAGGGGCCACAATCCTATTTAAAACGGCTGTACGACAAATAAGAGAGATATCTTTGTAGAGTGAATGAAAAATTATATTAACTTACCAATTGCATCATGGTGATGTATTTCTTCCACCATAAATATTTTGTCAAATGGGGGAATGCAGACAATCCATAGTATGTATACATTATAACATGAACTAAGGAGTTGATAGTACCTAAGAAAATCGTGGCATCAGTTCGGGAATATTTGGTGATAAGCCAAGTGGCCATCACCATGATAGTGTGGTGATATACGTGGAGGAACGAAACCTGGCGTTGCTTTTTGCGAAGAACAAAAAACACTGTATCTATCAGTTCTATGATTTTTGTCAAGAAGTAGTAGTGGGAACCGTCTGTGAGCTGTAACAAAACAAATGTGTATTAACTTCGAAGAGAGGTAACTAATTGCATTGACAAATCATTCATTCTTTGACTGGCCTGTTGGTCTAGTGGTTAGTGACCCTCACTGCAAAGCCAGAGGTCGTGGGGTCGATTCCCACTCAGGACAAATAATTGTGTGATGAGCATGATCATTTTTTTTCTTTGTCTGGGTGTAATTTATCCATAATATGTATGTATTTGGAAATATGGAAGTATGTTTATCAACAGTTTAGTTACAATGGTACAGGCTCTGCCTAGTTTGGGATCAAACATTTATCAAAATTAAAATTTTAAAACACATCTGCCTGAATTACATAACATACCAGAGTTGCCAGTGTCATTCAGGATGATATAAGGAATCTAACATAAAAAAAAACCCACATACATACATACATGAATCCTGAAAAAATTTTTGGTCAGTCGTGTCGTGTAACAATATCCCGCAATTAATATGTAATTTATTTATGTGTTTACATGAACACAGAGTACCTACGTAATTAAGTACTTTTAATATTAATAATACGATATCTACCTCAAAGGATATATTCTGATTATTACTGTTACATAGTGAAACGTGGTTTGAGGTAGAGGAGCCAGTTTCCGGCCATCTAAATAAGGTCTTCCATGTTAAGAGAAATGCCCCTTTACCTAGCTTAGCATAGCAGCATATGGGAGCATATATAAAAAGTGATGACATTTTAGTTTGACCTCTTTATAATTACAGTTAAACATTTTTTATATAAGTCCTTGTTGTTATAAGTCCATAACATTATGTACAATTGATAAATACAAGATGGAGCAGAGTTACCATATTTGTAAATCACTAAAATTGGCGTTAGGTAGAAGGGGTAACAGGCGGCCAAGTCTGCCAGGGTTCACAGGGATTTCCTTGTAAGGGTACACATGAGGCCCTGGTAATATGGACTGTGACGGAACACCGTGTGGTTTTAGTCGGTTCGAGTTCGACATACCACCCTACTGCTTAACCCAGGTGGGGTGACGACCCGTGAGGGTTTCCACCCGGGAAAAATAAAAGGTAGAAGGGGTTGAGTTCATGGTCATTCAAGCCAGTGACAGTTATTGCGGTGATCACTTAAAATATCTGTCTGTAATCTGAGTAGAATTAGGCACAATTATCAGCGACACGATGAAGATCTATCTTGTAAATGTTTTGGCTTCCCAAAACGTCACAGCCTTATAGTATTACTTAGTTCTTTTTGTTAATAATGGCAGGGTGACTGATAGTATCGTAAATATACTTTCAGGATAACAAATGTGAATAATAATAAATAATAATAACTCCACACATCTCACACACGGCCGTCTGATCCCAAACTAGGCAGAGCCTGTACTATGGTAACCAGACTGCTGATAAACATACTAATATATTTCTAAATACATACATATTATAGATAAATTACACCCAGACACAGAACAAATGATCATGCTCATCACACAATTATTGTCCTGGGTGGGAATCGAGCCCACGACCTCTGGCTTAGCAGTCAGGGTCACTAACCACTAGACCAACACGCCAGTCTAGAATGAAACTAGGCTTTGTTGCAAAAGACAAATATGCTAATTTAAATGTTTCTATTTTGTCTGTGTATATTCTTTATCAGTTAAGTTTAGAGCAGTAGCAGGAAACAGGAAAGTTTTGAAAATATTAAACTCCTATTCCGACATTACCAGGTTCGTTCACCGTTCTACTGTTGAGAGTTGGTGCTGTATAATATAAGCTTATTATGTTACACGGCGGTAATTATTATAATAATCGTGCCTGAAGCATAACGTTGGATGTTAGAAGCTTTGATTAGAATCCAAATTATTGTATTAAAGAATATTTAGATATAAAGAGAAACCACTTTGATATAAAAGAAACGACTTTTGTAGAAATGGATGTAAAAATCGTGAAGATGGATTAAGTTTTGAAAGGTTTTCACGGAAGAAATTTCTATTAAATTTGGTACACAGATAGTTGATGACCAGGATTAACACATTGGATACTCTTTATTATATTATACTAGCAGCACCCTGCGGTTTCACCCGCGTAAGTCCCGATCCCGAGGAAATATCGGGATAAAAAGTAGCCTATATGTTAATCCAAGTCTCCAGCTATCTACATACCAAGTTTCATCGCAATCGGTTTAGTGTTTTTGCGTGAAAGAGTAACAAACATCCATCCATTCATCGATCCATCCAAACTTTCACATTTATAATATTAGCGGGATTAGTGGGATTGGAGCCTAAGTTACTCCAACTTAGGTTACTTTTATTTTAGAAAAAGAATTAGGGTTCCGGGCAAAATATATAAATATGTACACGCGAGCGAAGCCGAGCGGGAACTGCTAGTTCGTATATGACTAAACTCATACATATTATAGATAAATTACACCCAGACACAGAACAAATGATCTCATCAGTTCATCTCGCAATTATTTGTCTCGAGTGGGAGTTTAACCCACGATCTCTGGCTCAGCAATCACTATAACCACTGGACCAACAGGCAACTCACATTCTTTTTAATAATTAATTAGATTGACCAGCTAAGTTACTCCTTTGCTAAGTTCTCCTCATAACAACAGTTATCTGACAGTGAAAGTCCCGTGAAAATCGGTCCACCCGTTCCTTAGATTAGCCGAAACAAACAGACTGACAAAAATATAAATATAGATTTTGTAGTATTTGTACCGTGTAAACATTCGGATGCATTTAGTAAAATGCTGTTATTTTGACTTTATAGACATACACTACAATTTTAGTTATTTGTATAGGTGTATAGATATTTAATATATAATTGTAAAAGATTTTATCGTGGGAGAGCCATGCTTCGGCACGTATGGGCCGGCTCGACCGGTGTGATACCACGGCCTCACAGAAAACCTGTTGCAATTTGTTTTTCGCCGAGTGAGTGAGCGGTAACCTCTAGGCCCTAACCCTTCCCTCCCCCCTTTCCCCCTCTTCCACCCTTCCTCTACCCCCACCTCCCACCTTAAAAGCCGGCAACGCATTTGTGACTCTTGAGTTGCAGGTGCCCATGGGCGGCGGTAGTCATTTACCATCAGGTGACCCGTCTGCTCGTTTGCCCCCTATTCCATAAAACCCCGATGTTGCAAGCGTCGCGTTGTTAATCTATGGACGGTTACAATCAGGCGAATTCTCTATATTATTGCCGCGTTACAATAAACATAAAACGATTCGTTTTGCTTACGGACGGTAAAATTTTCGTTGAAAATTCAACGACATTTTACCGTGCGTAAGCAAAGCGAATCGTTTCTTGTTCATTGGAACACGGCATTAGTTTATATTAATCAGTTGCTGAGAGTATTCTATCTTGTATAGTTTTTTTGCTTACCTGTATTCTTCTGACAAGATCTTTATCAGCGAAGCACGTTGTATGCCAGAGTCCTACCCGCCATAGAGCTAGAGTGCCCTGTAGGAATAAAAAGGATGTAAAGTTTATTTATTGGAATATGGAATGGAATAACTTGACACATCTCACACACGGCCGACTGATCTCAAACTAGGCAGAGCCTGTACTATGGTAACCAGACTGCTGATAAACGTAACTAAATACATACGTATTATAGATAAATTACACCCAGACACAGAACAAATGATCATGCTCATTACACAATTATTTGTCCTGGAATCAAACCCACAACCTCTGGCTCAGCCGTCGGGATCACTAACCACTAGACCAACAGGCCAGTCATTTGGGAAGTATCTAGACCCAAACTAAGCATGGTTTGTTCTGTGGGTTCTAGAACACATACATGTGTGTCTGTGTTCATACATTAGACATATACACATCTTCTCGGGGACTTCTTTCCTAGGGTATATCGGAATCCCTTGCAATAGACTTACTTATGACGGAATACCGTGTTAGAATGCCGCGTTCCAATAAACAAAAAACGATTCGTTTTGCTTACGGACGGTAAAATTTCGTTGAATTTTCAACAAAAAAAATTACCGTCCGTAAGCCAAACGAATCGTTTTTTGTTTATTGGAACGCGACAAGTCGTCTCGTTTCCGACGAATTCTATTTAGACATCCTGAGGTACAACTGACCTTGCCTCAAGTCATTCAACGTGTGTCATAATTTATTCATTGACCTAATACTTTACCCATCAAGTGCATGAATCGTTAGTGAACTATGACCGACTATTTATTTATATAAGTGAATAATAAACACAATTGTAATTACATACTTAAGTGTGTTCACTACAATGAAATTTCATTGAACCCAATGTGTACCGAATTTAAAAATATAATTAAAAGGCCAACTAATTAACATATGCGTTACAATTAATTAAAGATATACAGTTGTACTCATATGTGTATTTTAGAGATGTTTAGTTTCAGGCCCGACGGGGGTCCGTTGTCAAAGGTGAAGCGACCTGTCACTTATATTCTTAATTAGGGCTTAAAATTCACAATTTTGTGGTATAAATTATCGTATTTTTTTATTGCCTTTATTTAGCAACTTGATCTTGTTACAGTTAAGTCTACTTAAATTGATAGATGAAGTTCTGAGACAAAGAGTGAGAGAGAGAGAAGAGAGATAGACAGAGGGATAGGCAGACAACAGACTGATCCTACAAAGTTTAATTTTGTTTTAAAGTCTAGAACAGTAACAAAAACCTATTTTAATTGTAGCTAAAACCTGATTAAACGATAAAACACGTTGTAATGGAGTCCAATGTCAAAACAGCCTCATCATTCTCAATTATTTTCTACTCTTAACAAACATACCAGACCGTCTTATTGAAAACACTAGTATTGATCACAATGGGGTATCGGACGGACACGCGGGACTCTTTTGCAAATTACGGTTAGTAAAAGCAGAAGACGCTATAGTGATCAAAACAAGAAAGACTTTAGAAAAAAGCTCTTAGAGATTGATTGAAGTACTGGTATTAATACATTTATAAGTAAATATAAAGGACTACATTCTTCTACCTTTAAGAGACGTACCTACCGTAAAAATTAATATAAAAAGTAACAAATTATCTACGTGGGTAACAAATGGTGTAAAGGTAGCTAGTAAAATGAAACGTGTTCTTAATACTTATAGATAAGACACAATGTTCAAAATCAGTTCTTGATTGTCGTAACACGTATATTAGATTGTATAGAAAAGTAGTGAGTGCTGCAAAATGGAATGACATAAGGAAAAAAATAAAATAAAAGCATGTGACTCTAATATAGAGATTTGAAAAATAGTTAATATGCGATGAAAAAATTTGATGATGAACAATTTTTACTTAAAATTGACAGTCCTGTTATTAACAATGCCTTGGATGAGGCCAATATTTTTTCAAAGGTATTTAATAGCTCTGTACGCTTTAATACTTGTGACCCAAAATTTGCTATTACACCTAGAGAGATACTAAATATGGTAAACAAAATGACCAATAAGTCATCTGTTGGTTATGATGAAATACCTATATCTATTACTAAGGATGACATTGATTGATTGGCAAACCCACTAGCATTGTTCTTTAGTGATGTGTTGAAGCTGGTCTGTTCCCTGATCAGTTTAAAATTGCCCGAGTTCTCCCAATTTTTAAGAAAAGCTCAAGAACAGATCCATCTAATTATAGACCGATTTCCTTGTTGCCGGTTTTAGAAAAAGTTTTAGAAAAAATAATTAAAGATCGGCTTATCAGGTACTTGAGATGTCACAAGATCCTATGTAGTGAACAGTACGGATACCAAAAATCAATAGGTACCACCGACGCCACAGAAGCCTTAATTGACGAGGTTATCTATAAATTAAAGGACAAACACAAGGCAGCATGAATATTTTTAGACCTTGGCTCCGTGTTCGATACCATAGACCGTATAATATTCTAGTTGCTGAATTGGAAGACTATGGCGTACGGGATAATGTTTTAAAGTTATTTCACTCCTACTGGCGTAATAGACGAAAATATACAGAAATCAGGTCGGTGATGAATGGAGAAGAAAATGTATATAAATCAAAGCTAGTTTCAAAATCTCCTGGAGTTCCACAGGGCTCCGTTTTGGGCCCAATCTTATTCATTATTTTCTTAAATGACCTTATTGGGCATATAAAAATCTGTACTCCAGATACAGAACTTTTTATCTTTGCGGATGACACAAACGCTGTAATATCAGCAGATAATATTTTAAATTTAGAATCCAAAATTAATATAGTGTTAAAAATATTTGACGAATGGTTCAGTATAAATAATTTAAAACTTAATATAAATAAAAGGAAATGTGTATTGTTCAAGCCCACAGTAAGAAATGCCAACCTACAAGTGGTGTCTTCTGGTAAAGTAGAAGTGATGGATAGCGTTAATTTTTTAGGAGTTAATATTGACGCATTGTTAAATTGGAAAGAGGAGACGACGGACATTACCATAGCTATTAGTTCTTTATGTTATGTGATTAGGAGCCTAAGAGAAGGTGGAACCCAAGCTGAGATACAGATACTTTGGGGAAATAGCTACTAATATAATGTTCAAACGACATTTGTAATGCAGAAAAGAGCTATCAGAACAATGCGCCGCCTTCAGCAAACAGAATCATGCAGAGAACACTTCGTAGCTTTTCAAATTTTGACCGTTCCATGTCTCTACATTCTTGTTTTATTGGTAAATTTTGTTAAGGATCTGCACAAGTTTGAAACCACTGATGAAAGGAAGATTAGAGAAAGTACGAGAAGAAAGGATATACAGTCAATTCAACCAAAACTTAATGTAGTTAAACACAGCCCTAGAGTCCAATCAGTTATTCTGTATAGTAAATTACCTGCGGAACTTGAAAATATTTATAGTACAAACGTATCTAAAAACAAATTAAAATCATATTTTTAGAGAAAAAGGCTATTATAGTATTAATGAATTTATAAATGACAAACAGCGGACATAATAATGAATAATCTGTATTTAAGTTAATGACTGATGACCTTATTTAATTTTTTTTTATGTATTTTATCGTATAATGTAATATTTTAATGTAATGTAACTATTTAATTTATTGTAATGCAATGTTCAAAAATTCAATTCGTGTACCAATTTTCAACACAATGTTTATTGTAATGAAATAAATTACTTATGACTTAAAATATGTGCCAAAATATTTTAAAAAGGTTTTACATTCGCGGTTTGTAATCATACATTTGCATATAAAAAAGTGGGAAAACAATATGAACCAATCCAAAAATGGAGAGAAAGAAAATCCAATTTGTCCGGGATCAGAGGCAAATACGAAAGGTCATATCAACCTCTGATGACGTGGATTGAAAGTATTACCTGAATGACGTCATTTAACAGATCAACCGCCATACTACCGACAGTTTTGAATTCGGAATCAAATCAGTTTGATTGGAATTTATGTCAGGCACTATATTTTTGTCTTTTTAATTAATAAATAAAATTGAAGTGTATGTTTGTAATATCATAATAACGGCTTTTTACTAAATGCATCTAAATGTTTACACGGTACTTATACCAAAAAAACCAAATTGGCGGGGGCCCAAGATTGCAGGTATCCATATCTTGAGAGTCTCTACTCAATACGACACATTTTGTTTTTCAGTAAATAAGTAAGGTCTGGCAGCCCTGAGATCTTGATCTACCAAGTTTTAATCCAGAATTAGTGCCAGCTAGTATGGCTTTTAACCCCCGACGCAAAAAGAGGGGTGCTATAAGTTTAACGTGTCTGTATGTCTGTCCGTGGCATCATAGCTCCCAAACGAATGGATCGATTTAAGTGCGTTTTTTTGTTTGAAAGGTGACTTGATCGAGAATGTTCTTAGATATCATTCAAGAATCTGTTCAGCCGTTCGAAGACCATCAGGTATTTTCTAATCATTGAAAGGATTTTCGAGTTGAGAGTGTTTTCAATTTATAATTGTTACATAAGTGATCGGTCTGGCTCGGAGATATCAGTTTTAGCTGTCATATTTTATTATTTGTACCTTGCAATTATTTATCATTATTTTCCAACTTTTTAGTTCGTCTCTTATGGTGTCTGACTTTTTATTGATACATACCAACATTTTATGAATGGAAAGAAAGAAAGAAAGAAAGAAAGAAAGAAAATACATTGAATGACTGTTTAGTCATCCAACGTATCTTCTTTCTTCCTTTCTTTCTTTCTACTTAATCTAAACAGATTAAGTAATT
Source organism: Callimorpha dominula (assembly GCA_949752705.1). Lineage (NCBI taxonomy): Eukaryota > Metazoa > Arthropoda > Insecta > Lepidoptera > Erebidae > Callimorpha > Callimorpha dominula. Next base: position 19,833,219 of record OX457003.1, on the reverse strand, counting down.
TTTAAACTAAGCTTACGCTTGTGATATTGCTTGATGCAATAGTGATAAAGCAGCGACAGAATCGATAGATATTGGACAAAATATCCAACGTCTATCGATAAGGTCTTCAAATGGTAAGAGAGTTGAACTGGAGAAAAACAGATCTTCTTTACAGTGTAGAGTAAAGAAAGAGGGACAGAAAAGAAGATGGATAAACTAGATTTTTACTGGAATTGCAACATTTTAATTACTTAGTTTTTATAGGCTCCCATCCGTTTAATACGTACTAAGGTACTTTACTTGAGCACTTTGCATTACTTCGTACTAGGCCAGTTATAACCAGAAGTGAAACAAATTGTACAAACATTGACTTTCACTTACAGGGAGCTATTACGGCGATGGTGATTGGGAAGCAAATTACCGTTAATATTATTTTAAACGGGAGTGAATTTGGAAGAAAATTATGAAAAAACGTTTCTGAGTATGATGTTGAGATACCTTTCAAATATTGTTTACTTTTACTTTAGAAAAATCTACTAGAAATCTAAAAATATAACTAACACGAGTATTGTCCAGGGTGTTTGCTACGTGGGAGAACCATGCTTCGGCACGTATGGGCCGGCTCGACCGGAGTAATAGCACGGCCTCACAGAAAACTCGTGTAAAGCAATGTTTGTAAAAGTAAGCGTGTGCTCTTGTTTCGTCAAGGAAGTGAGGCTACCAGAGGCCCTACACCACCACCCTTTCCCTACTCTGTGACTGTGACTCTTGAATTGCAGGTGTCCATGGGTGGCGGTAGTCACTTACCACTACGACCCGTATGTTCGTTTGCCTCCTATCCAAAAAAAAAAGTAATGTTCCTTGAATAAAAAGGGAGATTCCTCCGACCAGACTAGTTGATAGGCGGACCAACGGTTGAAGTAGGGAATTTGTAATATGAGCGCGAAAACTTCAATTGCGCGATGCAGGATCAGTACCTAGTTACTGCGTAGTCGTTCGGCTTGTTTTCGCTAGATGTGGATGTATGGATGTCACCACAAATACCATTATGTACGTTCTAGTTACGTTAGAATATTATGAATGAATGGTAAAAAGCTTTTTTAAATAAAAATAAAGTTCTTCTACATGAAATATATATCCTGATCACAGAAATCTAAATAAGGTACTAGGTAGGTAAGAAAAGCTGTGTGTCGCCGCGCTGGTGACTCAGACGCCACCAGTGCGCAATGTTACGCTCAGTTACTAGTGAAATTTTGTCTCGGCAAGTGCGGTTGTAATGGTGTTTTGCAGCATTGCCCACTCCGGCAATTCGTCTACTACGTGTAATTACACTAATCAAGGGATAACATGTGGATAACTTTCATCGGTAAGTATTTTCTTTTGGTTTTATTGATGTTTTTGATAAAAGTACATTTTAAAACATAACTCTACCAATAAATAGTACGACTGGCATAATTTGCAGCTTTATTTCTAGTTACTACTACATTGCTCGTTGTGTTGGATGCCATCCGACAGTTTGGTTTTACAAAAAGAAATGTATAACGCAATGAATAATAAATAGTGTTTGCTTTAGCATTTCTAGTGGCACGGTCACAGAGAATCGTCGCGAGCTAGAGATGTGCTAAACGATATTGGGATACCTACAGTATAGTATTCACAAACTGTACATTTTACATTAAAAGATAAAAATTAAACATGAAAAATTGTTTTCTTAAGATATATATTATTTTATTGGTTTATTTCGTTTTCTTTAGATTCCCGTAGAATGTAGATACGAAAGACAAGTGGATATATACCTCGGGAAAGAAAAAGTTAGTTCCCCACAACTTATAGCCGGATTTGTTCTATTCATTTTACTGGACTTCAATATATCAAGAAAACGACGTACTCTGTTAATATCTGCAGTACCTACAATTAACACATGGAACTTGTTCAATGTAGTAAGTTCAGGTTTATATTGTTTTAACCGATTTAATAAAAAAAGTAAATAAATACTTTGAAATGGTGGACGCGAGAGTAACGTGAAGTTTGTTTTTTTTTATATTTGATGACATACATTTTCACCAATATGATCAGTCCCCGACTGACAACCACGTCATTCATTTATTTAAATGTGATATCCGCCTTAATTGTTACTCAAAAATGCAATTGAAATTGTTCCAAAAAGACAGTTATTTAATAAATATCTTCATTTTATAGGACAGTAATTTTTAATACTTCATCTTTTTATAACTTTTGTAAATAATAAATTATATTTAACAATAAAGCACGGACCCACTAGTAACTTTCTTCTATTATTCCTTGGTTCCCTGGTATTAGCACAGATTATTAAGTAGTTACTACGTAAGTATAACGGTATTACCACAGAATACATAAAATAGTACCGTATTACCCGTAGTCGAGCCCTAGTGTAGATTACGCAATCACTACCACAAATGCAGAATCTATTATCCTTGAGTGAAGTGAGCGGACCAATACGACGCAATATCAATCTTAGTGAATATTCATAAGGCTTAGTTCAGTTTGGATAACATTCTCGCGTGATTGTGTAGTTATTATTTGTGTATGTAGATATAGTATCAGGCCGGCGACATACGTTCTCGATAGAATAATCCCATCGCTACATACGATTTCTATTACCTTATTTAGATTTCTGTGATCCTGATTGTGTGGGGCAATGACCTCTTAATTACTTTTTAATAAATATACTCTACCCTTAAATAAAATGTACTACATTTGTAATTAATGTAGGCCCAATTACAGTTTTTATTTACATAACGAAATGAAAACTGGTAATTAATTAACATAAGGGGTCATCCATAAATAACGTTACATATTAAAGTAAAGGGGTTTGGGGGAGCGGCCAACGAAGTGTGACATTGTATGACAAGGGGTGGGAGGGGGGGGATGTCAGGGTTATAAACTTCGTGACGTCACATGATAAAATCTAGAGTATTAAACACAAAAAACGTTATTGACCCATTTTTTAAATTATTATTTTTATTAAAAAATAATAATTTTAGGGGGGTTTCAATCAGACCAGTTGGATCTGATCAAAGTAAAGTCGGTAGAAAGCCGAGTTATTATTTGCCCCAACCTTGAGAGTAACTGGAGTAAATTCATGCTCCATAAAATAAAACAGGTACATTACAAAGCTACCATTTAGGATATCGTTTTAAAAAAACTTTCAAGATCGAATCATTCAAGATAAGCATCTACTTAGTGCCTGAATGAACCCATCAGACTAGCAGCCCTACAAAGTCCTCCAGCGCGGCTGTTTAAAAAACTGAAAAACTACTGAACGGATTTTCATGCGATTTTCACTAATATACAGAGTGATTCATGAGGAAGGTTTAGGTGTATAATTTGTTAAGATTTTGTGTAAATTGATTCAAATATGTTGATGATTGTTAAAGATGTTTCTGCTACCCGTGCGAAGCCGGGCGGGTTGCTAGTATTTGATAAGATAAATAATAAATATTTGATAAGAGCAATCTTTACTCCTGACTTTAGCCTGTAATCAATAATATTCACACATATTTTTTTCTTAATTTCAATAAAATATTTGTTTAACTATAAATTTGCTTGTCTTTGGTTATAAGCTATTGTAGGTATTATGCCCAATTAGATATAGGTATGTCCAATGACATACCTATACCTAGTTATGCTATGTTATATAACCCCTCCAGCGAAGCTTAATGCTTGTGTTAAGAGAGGGTTCACGCCGGTAGTGCACTGGGTGGGGTTCGAACCCGCAACCGCTTGACCGCAAGTCCGACGCCTTAGCCATTACGCTACCGCCACTTTTCTATAGTATTAGCCTAGAGGATCCAGAAGTACAGTACTCACCACTGCAAAAGTTAGAAAGGTGATGACTACTTGAAAGGCATTGTAAGCAACGAGCCAGCTCCGCAGATTCAAAGGAGGTCGGTTCTTCATGTAGTTGGGGCCGATTTTCAGCACAAACCATAAATACGAAAGCAGTATTAAGGCAACAGGGTAAGGAGTGCGGATTAGTAGTTTTCCATCACTGTATTCATCTGAAAAAGGAAAATAAACTACCTAAACAAATATTCTTATGTATGATTCACACCGAACGGGCCGCGCCGGAGCTCGTCGGACCGGATTTAACGGACGAGCATGCGCGATGGCGTCCTTTCGATTTCATGCAAGTTACATGGGTTATAAAGTTTTCAGCCTGGTTTTACGACTAATAGCTTTAGACATAAAAAAACACGAATATATTTCTTTCAATCTGGTAGTATTATTTCACGAAAAAAACAATAATTCAGATACTTAACGAATTTTTATATTTTTATTGAGTATTTGTATTTATTAAACAAAGAAAAAGTTTGCTAAGTATGAGTACTTAAACTTAAGTTGTTTTGAAGAAAACAAAACGAAAGCTCGATTAATTACAGTTTTTTTTTATGGTATAGGGGGCAAACGAGCAGACACCTGTACCTCAAAGAGTCAGTGAAATTTATGAAGCTTTATTTACTTAACAAAAAAAGTACATAAATTTACTAAACAACATTATTTGAGCTAATTTCGAACTCAACCAGATCATTACAGCATAGCATAGTATCTATGTATAAAAGTGATCTTTGATTTTAGACTTAATGTTTATTTTATTTTTAAAAGTTTGTTTAACAACACAAATACCCGTATTTATAAACAATAGTTTGGGTAGCGTGAAAGCAACGCTAAGCTAAATAAGGAATTTCTCATAGCGTTTGTTGCGGTGAGCCTAGTCATACACAAACGATACTCAAGTTATCCTTTGCTAAGCGAACGCTATGCATCGAATACTGATCTGTGATTGGTCCATTTCCGTTGCCAAGGTCTCTCCGGTATTTGACTGATAGATGTGTGTATGACACAAATACAACATATAGTAGTATTGGTTTAGGGTCAAAACAGTCAAAAATCGATAGATTTGGTTATTCTGATTTCAAAAATACCTACTAATTTTATGTTTTTTTTCGCGAAACCTGACCGTATCTTCAAATATATTTGAAAACTTTTACCGAACCGTTTCATTACATCCGTCTAATGGACATGGTCTTGTGGGCTCTCTTACTGTAATCGTGTGGTGATTTTTGTGTGCTGGGAAAAAGTCGGTGTAGTTTGAACTTTTTGGATGCAGACGGAAAAAAAATATAGAAAGCAGGAAGCATAATAACATGTTAGAAAATTGAAAAGAACTTCATCATTTACAAAAATAAAATCTTCAGGCCACAAGTAATTGACAAATAGCCGGCATTAGAAAGGTACCTCTAATTAATTATATTAGATTTAAATTAATAAGTAGTACGAGTACAAAAAGTAGGGCATTCTTTGCAAATCCTTAGCGTCTTCTAAACTCTTCCTCACTATAGTAAATGTAAGGAGTTTGAAAATCATTAATCAATATTCTCGTAATTATTGTCCTCTGTTCAATCAAAAGTATGAAATAAAACTGCAATTTTTATCAACTGTCACTCCCACCCACACTATGGTATGCGTAAAATAGCTGTCGAGCTACTATACATGAGGGTTCCTTTTAATGAACGCATAGCGTTATCCATCGCTCAAGTATTGTTCAAGAATTGAAATTGCCGATTCTATGTATCCGGGCTCCCTGTGAGCCCTATTATCATTGTTTGTAAATACGGGTAAAAAACGTCTAAAATTGTTCCAATAGTAAAAATTTGCCTGATCACAATGAGTGTCGTTGATTTACTCCATACGTTATCTATATGGGGAGAATTCTTTGTACGACGAGAACACAAGAACACACAATGTTTGTGAAATTTTAAATACTTCAAGATTATATGTCGAAGAAGTTCAGATAGCTATATTTTTTAAACAAAAATTATGTGCTATACTATAAAGTAAAACATATTTTTAAAACGGCTACATAAAATTATAGGGGTCCAATAAATATTTTAATCAGTCCAGTCCATAAGTCATTACAATGTTAGTTCAAATTATACTGGTCTAAAACTAATAATAACTATAACGTCCGAAATTCAACCGCCAGGTGATCTCTAGTGTAAGTGAACAAATGTTTTCACTAGATGTCGATGCTGTCACCGAATTTATGGAAAATAGGAGGACTTCAAACCCCATACTACATATACACTATTTTATAATGACATGTTAGCTATTATGAGTTTACAAAAATAGTCTGTATATAATTACCTATTCCTTTAAAGTCCCAAAAGGAAGTGTTACTCGTTGTTGCCATTTTGAAAAATGTTATTCCTTCCCTCCAAAACTGTTGTGCCCTAAACAAAACCAATTTTAATGACGATTAATACTACAATTCCAGCTTTAATACTTGAGTATAAATAAGGTTTGTGTAATCGGTTTTCAATGAAATGAGGCTTGGCATCATTGCGAGCGAGTTCATGTTTTTTTTAAATTTCGTTCAGCGGACCACACCCGGTATACGACCATTGTCACTCATCACATTTTTAACTCAACTATTCAGCCTCGCTGGAAATGTTACCAAGAATACAATGCGTGACACAGATTACTAGTATTCTTAAAAAAAAAAACTTCCGATTGTAACCTCGTCGGGGTTTGTTGTACTTACCAATATTTGCAATACTTCTTCTACCATGGAAGCCCGGTTTGCTAGTCGGGTGACAGATTGGCGTTCTTGAAATCTTCAGAGTACTTAAGACCTGTAGATACTTATTAAAGCCACAGAAGTAGATAAAAATGGCAATTGGTTTACGAATTAATGAGACTAAAGCGAGAGCGTGCTTTTCTTAATTTTCTAAAGAGATGAACTATATTTTTTTTGAGTGTTTTACACTGAATATACGTGGTGTTGGAAGTTTATACATGTATACCAGTTTGACGGTTAACATGTCCTCAGGTGAGCTGTATCCTTGTTGTCAATTTGATATTACTAGAGATCTGCTAGAGATTATACTGGTCTTGTATAGCTTTTTGTAGCCGTTTTGTTATATTTTTTCAATTTAAATATTTCTAGCTTTCTGCGCTTCTTCTATACAAAAACCTTAAGTTCTACAAATATGACATACCTCCAAGTACGATATTTGCTTTAAATAGGCGTACAGAGAATTCTCTTCATGTATTAATATATAGATAAAAATTTAATACTGACTCGCTACAACCCGTGTATGGCTGCACGCGAATACTAGCACCCCAAACAACATATAAACCTAATTTAAATTCAAATTAAACAAAGAAAAAGTTAAGCAATTCCCGAACTTGGCATTGTATTGTTCACCAAAAGTAACTCCGATATAATAATTGGTGACAAAGAATTACCGAGTTAAAGGCTGAATGATGAAAGGGGACAGCTCTTCACCTTTGCACTGGCGGGTGACGAACACTGGACAACGGACCAAGTACTCATGTCAGCTTTGAAACCTGGCGTTCTTGTAACACGTGACATAGACATGCTGTTATTACTTTTTTTTAAGTGTACATTTTTTATTGTGTGTGGTCAGGTCGCCCACAGATCGTCACTTCACCTAACGACAAGGTGGTATGTCAAACTCGAGCCGCCTAAACCAACATACTGTCCCGTCACCGGGTCTTATAGCCGGGGCCTCAGGTGTACCCCAGGTGAAAGAAAATCCCAGTGAACCCCGGCAGAGTTATAATAATAACAAATTCTTTATTGTAAGAAAAGGTACATACAATTCAAGTGCAAGCCCTGATTCCCAAGCTAGCGTTAGCTGTATATTATTGGGAATCAGTTCCTTCCCATAAACAAACGAAACAAAACTTGTTACCATAAACCGTGCGTGTGTGTATGTGAGTGTATGTGCGTTTTGTGTGTGTGTGTGTGCGTGTGTGTGTGTGTGTGTGTGTGTGTGTGTGTGTGTGTGTGTGTGTGTGTGTGTGTGTGTGTGTCTGTGTGTGCGCGCCTGTTTGTGTGTGTACACGAATACAAGATATTTTATTTGCATAAACAAGTGTACAATAACGATGTTAATTAATAATGTTCTTGATCAACATGTTTGTACATTCTAGTTGTGTGCCTGTATGATTTTCTCAATGAAATTCATGAAATTCTCATTTCATACCCGTACTCTTAAGAAAGGTTATATGCTAATAAACATCACGGCCTTAAGGAGCAGAGCAGTGACTAGATAATTAACTTTAAAAAAAGTATCAACGAATTCAAAGAGCCTAAATCATGCTAAATGGTAATAAGCTGCATTCTTCCCTGAAATTTCCACCCTTAGAAGTGGAATATTTTCTTCAAATTTAAATGGGACCAACCAATTCAAGTTGTACTCAAACAACCAATTCAATTACTATCTAAGAAACAGGACTCAATGTGTAAAAATTGGAGAACACGTTAGCGATGAGCTTCCCATAGAATATAGTATAATGGGCCCAACTCTATTTTGCTACATAAATGATCGATTAACATTAAAAATTTTCGTATTTCAGCATATGCGGATGATACTAGTTTGGGTTTGCTCAGTCGGGTTTTAGTAGTGTATGTCACTGGCTATCCTCAAATTCCCTTACTCTTAATGAAGACAAAACTAAATATATAATCTTCTCAATACAAAACTGTCTTGACATATCTAAGCTTACCTCATTCATCATTGCCCATAAATGTAATATACCCACGAACCCAATCTGCGACTGTAGTAAAATAAAGTCCACTAAAAGTTTTAAATATCTTGGCGTCGAAATGGACGCAAATTTTACTTTCGAAAACCACATTTACTCAGTGTCCCAAAAAATTCGCAAACTAACATACATCTTTAGGCAGCTCCGGGATGTAACTGAAAAAATGACTTTGAAGATGATAATTGACGCGTTGGTGCAATCTGTCATAACTTACTGCATCACTACATGGGGTGGTGCGTGTAAAACTAAGCTTATAACGCTTGAAAGAGCACAGAGAATGGTTTTAAAAGTAAGCCTATCAAAACCTCGTTTGTTCCCCACCACAAAACTTTATGAAGCAGCGGAGACCCTTACTGTACGACAACTGTATATACTGCAAACAGTCCTTCAAAAGCACCTAACCTTAACAAGGGAAAAGATAGGATGTACAGCTCTTAGGAGAAGACACTATGCAGTATGTGAACCAACCACTGTAAGTACTTCCTTTGCACAAAGATTTTTTAAATTTCGTGGTGGTTTGTTATACAATCGATTAAACAAAGTGCTGAACATATCAAATTGTAATAAATATGAATGTAAAAAAAAGATACAAAGTATTTACTAATGCTCGATTATAAAGACACTGAAAACACCATTGGTATAATAACATAGGCAAACACAAAATTCGACATTCGACACACCACGCAACACACACACACACAAACACACACACACACACACTTATTATTGTTTCTACTTGTTGTCTAAAGTTAAAAAACTGAGATTGTGTATGGGGGCCCTGGTGCTCTAAAACACAGGCTTCGGCCTAGTTTAGACACCAGATCTCCCACAAATTATAAGGGTTACCCTGATTATAAATTTTTAACTAGAATAAGCTGTAATTTGTGGAGATAAATAAATGCATTATTATTATTATTCTCTTTATTTACTTAATATACATATAAATTACATTTTTAAATACATTCACTATAAAAAAATAAAAACAAATATATTTAAAAATATAAAAAATAGTGTCCCACCGGTATCGGGTACAGGGACCAAGCTACCGGTGGTTAGGGTTCCAGAGATAGAAACCTCCTCACAATGCGTGCCGTATCAAGGAGGACTGCCTTCTGCATCAGGCTCTTAATCCAGCTGCCTAACGTGAGCCTCTGAAGGTGTTGGTCGAGGCTCTTAGCAATTAACCCATGGGCCGAAATCACTATCGGCACAATGATTGCTGAATCCACATCCCACATGTCGACAATCTCGTGAGCTAGGTCCAAATATTTTATTTCTTTATCTTTTTCGGCTTTTAAGAGATTGTCGTCATGGGGAATGGTGATGTCAATAATCATTGCTCGGCGCTCTAATCGGTCTATCACCGCTATATCAGGCTTATTGGCAACAATAGTCCTGTCAGTGATGATAGATCGATCCCAGTACAATGTTGCACGACCATTTTCGAGAACTGGGTCGGGCACATACCTGTAGTACGGTAACTCGACAGCCACAAGATTATATTTAACAGCAAGTTGCTGATGGACTATCCTGGCCACTTGGTTATGTCTGTGCAAGTACTCGCCGTTGGCAAGACGAGAACAACCAGAAATTATATGCCTGAGGGTTTCTCCGGGACGATGACACGCCCGACAAATGTCAATTGTGCCGTCCTTCAGGATATATCTCCGATAGTTATTCGTCATAACAACTTCATCTGTAATTGCACAGACAAAACCTTCAGTTTCTCCGAAGAGGTCACCGAACCGTAGCCAGGATACTGATGCTAATAAATCTATATCGGGCCCATTTAAGGCCCGATAAAAACGTCCATGCAACGCCTTGCTCGTCCATATCTCCCTGCGGTCTGTAATAGTAAGTACTGCTGGTTTGCGCCAGTTCTCTTTTCCTAGAGCAAGCGGAGTGAGTCCGTTGTCAACTGCCACCACATCCCGATACACATCCAGGTCAAAGGAGAGGAAGTAATCTCTAAGGTTGCATACCTCGCGGTTATGGAGGGTCTTGGCATTTAAAAAACCACGACCCCCACATTTCCGCGGGATATACAATCTCATGACCGATGAACGTGGATGGTGCATTCGGTACGCGGTAAGCAGTGTACGAACTCTTCTATCCAGGGCATCTAGTTCAGTCTGAGTCCATCTAAGTATGCCAAAGGAGTAGGTTAGGACTGGTATGACCCAATCATTATAGGCCCGCACCTTATTACCACCTGACAAAAGACTTTTCAATACTTTTTTCAGCCGGCCAAAGAAACGTTCCTGTAACGATTGCTTCATAGTCAATTCATTTACACCTAACGCCTGTGTCAGACCTAGATACTTGTAAGTTTCGTTGGCGGAAAGACATCTAAGGTGTGTGGAATCTGAGAGTTCCATCCCCTCAGATTCCACAATCCTGCCTCTTTTTACATGCATGACTGCACATTTATCCACACCAAATTCCATCCTGATACATTTACTAAAGGTTTCAGTTACCTCAAGTAATTTTATCAATTGGAAATTGTTGCAGGCAAACAGTTTCAAATCATTAAAAAAATTTAAATTCAAATTTTATTATTATTATTATTAAACAAGAATGATTGAAATCGGTCCACAAATGGCGAAGATTTCGCGTAACAAACACAAAAAGAAAACAGACGAATTGAAAAGGTTTTGAGGTCTCATAAAAAGTAGAAATTGTGGTTAACGGCTAGTTTGTTAATAATATCCAGAGCTACTAGTAAGGTAGTACTCTAATAAAAGGCTTCTAGTAAAGTCTGGTTACAGAGCATGTCCATTCTCGACTTCTGAAATTAAATTGAAAATTTCTGAAGAAGTTTATATAATTGCGATTGCCTCTTGCCTCTAGAAGAAAGTTACCGGAGCGTAAAATCAGTATATTATTAAATAGTTACAGAAAAGTAGACTTTGTAAGCAATGCAGTATGGTTTTTCATAATGTTAGTTTGCTTGCTTAATTTTCTTTCATTGCGGTTTGAGTATCATTTTAGTTGGCTGGAAATGCAGAAGTGTCGTAGTACAAAGATATGCAGTAGATTAAAGTCGCTCTTGAATTATTTGTATAGTTTTTAATATTGATTATAGATGGTAAATCCTAATCTATACATCAGTTTATTGCAGTCCTCTACTGAACACAGGCCTCTCTCAACGTGCCATGGTGAGGTGATGACCCGTGGGGGTATCCACACAAAAAAAAAATGGCCTCTCCCAACGTGCGACATAGCACTCGGTCCTCCGTCTTTCGCGTCCAGTCCATCCCAGCTACCTTCTTCAGATCGTCAATCCACCTGGCTGGGGGCGTCTTAACTCTTAACCTTAAATATTGACTAGAAATAGGAAAGTAGCATTTATTTTAAGTTTGTAAACAGTTATTTTTATGTTTACGAACGAACCAAATTCACTTTGATTACTTATGAATCGTACTTTAGCATTAGACAACTCAGTGAGCCGAAAGAACTCCCTACATACAGCTGACCAGCTAAATACAATGGTGTATCTATTTGCTGTTAATTGCAATTCCAGATTACACAGAATGCTAGTCAAAAAACTTGAATGCAGATGGCTCCTGAATAACGCTGAAAGAGAATACAAAAGATCGTAATTAATTAGCGATAGACAGCACTTACTACATATAAACTTGAATGTACTAGAAAGTTCTTCTACGGAAAACAAATAAAAAAAAACACTATCTTAATTACTCAATAAACACAATATACTCTCCTTTGTATACAACTTGTTCTACTGTTTATTTCTTTATACTATATCTGTAAAGTGTAAGCCAGTAAGCTGTGTTCACTACCGTCGCGCATGGTTTCCCGTTACAAATGGCTAAGTACCAACGCTCGGTATTACTACTGTTTTTTTTTAACGCTGTGGAACTACTTAGGAATGTACTTGTTCTTTTTTTAAATATTGGCAAAGTTAGAACCTCGGAATTACATTCGAAACATTACAGCTTTAATTTCTTTGACTAGAATATTGTAGAATACCGTACGTTGTGTAATTGGAATGTTCCGATATTTAGAAAATCGAACATGATTGTGTTGTATTTATTAATGACTGCGTTCGTTTGTGAAAAACTTACGCAGTAATTCCAAATTCAAATACATTCGAGAATTCAAGAAAAAAAGATCTAAGCTCCAGTAAGCTGAGCCAAGAGCTCTAGTAATGTCGAAAATTATTTAAATGATTTATGGATTTGGTTTTTTTTTCAAGAGGACAGCTGGAAAAAAAGGTATATCTCAAAATGTCGTTATCAAATCGGTTAAAATGGTTAAAATATTTCAAAAAAATTTCAACGGCCTCATAAACTTAAATGGTTTCTTGAATTTTCTGAGTTGCTCCGACTAGCTTTAGTAGTTCAGAAAAAAATGCATATTTGCAATTAAAGCAAAAAAAATAAAATGATCGTTAATAATTTCAAAAGTTTAAAACCGATCTAGCTGAAATTTATAGGACGTTCCTTTCAAAGTTTTTAAATGTTAAAAAAATTACGCCCCACTTGTCCAGACTGCGGGTATCAAAATTCTTAATCAGCGAATTTTTTTACTATGTATTAAAAATTAAAAATGAGTGCGTCCATTTTTTATCATAAAACAGCTAGGTTGACTGGGCTATCACTAGTCTAAAGGGAGGAAAAGACTAAATAAATAGTTTTACGCTAACCTTACTCCTGGGTAATGTCACGGTTGTCTGTGCATGCCAGCTCGATTTAACAAAAGGATTTTTTGACATCAATAGCAATATCAGAAACAGCTGAACACTCTCGATTGTATCCAATAATGTATGAACGTGAGCAGAGTTACTTCACTGGTATGGTGTCACGCACAGTTTTTTTTATAGGAAAATTCAATTACTATGCCCCTTGGTTCTTTACCTAATATTGGCAATTGTATTTCTGACTCTGGCACAAATTATAAGTTTGTGACGCTTGTCATCGACGTCTCCGTGAATCGGCAGGCCAGGACCACTCCGCAGGGTAGGTATAAAGCTACAAGTACACGGCGGGTTCGACAAATCGTGTCAAAGTCAGTGGGCTGCCGCGCGCTCTAGCAACGATTTCGCGGAGTGAGGCTTCTGTACCTGTACTATTATGTATATTGTTGAAACTGTCTGGTTTTTCTTTTTTAAAAGAGTGGCCGTGAGTTTGTTTGCCCGATTTCTACTCACAAGGCTCAACCATTTGGAAACGGGCGGTTATAGATCGAAACAGGCAGATGTGATATTATGTTATCCATTTTGTTTTCTTTAATCATTTTACATTTGACGAAGCAAACTATTGTTGCGGTGACTCTGTGTGTGTTGATCTATAATTTTTAATTATAATAATTATTTATTAAATCGACGATTTCGAATAATTGATGGTCAATTTTATGAAATAAAGTTTTTTTTTTAATTGAATTTGAATTGAATTTGAATTGAATTTGAATTGAATTTGAATTGAATTTGATTTGAATTTGAATTAAATTTGAATTGAATTGGAATTGAATTTGAATTGAATTTGAATTGAATTTGGATTGAATTTGGATTGAATTTGAATTGAATTTGAATTGAATTTGAATTGAATTTGAGTTGAATTTGAATTGAATTTGAATTGAATTTGAATTGAATTTGAATTGAATTTGAATTGAATTTGAATTGAATTTGAATTGAATTTGAATTGAATTTGAATTGAATTGAATTCTGTGGTATCGGTTGCGAGCGTTTATATTGGTGTTTGGTCTTCTCATCATTCAATTTCCAAGTTTGAATTTCCAAAACACCGTAGTTCTTTAGTTAATCGCTATTGGAGACGTGTACGTCGGAGTGCTTTAGTTAGTTGTATAGTGATATTACTAGCTATCTACACTGCTTTTAAACTGCACCGGAACTTATATTTGAAAATTAGTCTATTTTTTTACACGACAGCACAAAAAAGGAGTGTAATGTTTTCAGGGTTCATGTACATGGTAGAGATCGCTTTTAGCGATAAGACCGCCCATTATACCTAATTTTAGTAATAAATTTAACATCCATTGTTATTTTTATATGGTGTACAATAAAAAATATTCTATTCTTACATCATCCCGAGTGGCATATAAAAAAAAAATCAATTCTTTTTTTGGCAGGGTTGGGGTGTTTTATATTTTGTTCATTAGTAACTTGTTGAGGTCTCATGTTTAATTTATATTTCGAATCGGTAAGACAAGGGCATAAATGTTCAAAAATTCAAGTACAGATATTTAACTCCTGTAAAGAACAAGCACCTAATCACAATAGTATAGTGCTTATTTCATACAAAGATAAAAAGAGAATTTATGTCCTTGTCTAACCGCGTAAAATAACTGATGTACACGAATCTCTTTTCATTATTCTTTTTATTTTGTTTTAGAATGAAGCTACTATTATTTCAAATAGTATATTAAGTTTATGTTTCAAACGGACCTCTACGTTTGTGTGTCTGACGGTCCAATACTATTTGTCTCGCGCCACTGAGCACTACTCAGTCTTTTTAACTTGGGTGTTACCAAATAAATTTAGGAGGAATTAACTAGTGCTGGGAGGTTTTTAATATTAAGGGGCTTGATAATATTCTATGTAATAATTATAAGAAATGTCTGTCTGTAGCAGCCACCAGAGTCCGTCCTGATATGTACCTTGTCTATGTCATATTTGAACATGTCTGTTACTAGTTAATTCTAGAATAAGTTCTAAGTACCTAAATGTAAAGTAAAATAGATGGGGTTAACCCTATCCATTTTACTTATATATCTGAAAACCTTTTCATGTCTTTTCAATCCTATCACTTGGGCCAGTTCTGAGGCAATTTATTAGCGTGTTCGGAACACTATTACAGTTGTCAGGCGAGTGTCCCTCAGGGATCTTATAGAGGGGGCCGTGGAGCAAATCCAAATTGAGGTTATAATGCCGAAACTTGTTGCCAATAAACTTTTGTTGCTAGTTTAGAAGTGAGATTATAGGAGTGGAGAAGTTTTAGCCACATCTTCGTAAAGGCTTGCTTTTTCTTCACGATATCCTAGCTAATATTACTGATATTATAAAAATGAAAGTTTGTTAGGATGGATGGATGTTTGATACTCTTTCACGCAAAAATGGCTGAACGGATCTGGATTATACTTTTCATGGCAGAAAATTCTACGGTTCCCGTGGGATAGATTTCACCAAGGTTTGTAATATAAATGCTAATGTGAGTTTGTTGGTATGTTACACTTTCACACCTTAACTTCTTAACAGACTGTCACAAAATTTTGCATATACGTTGTTAGAGGTATAGAAAAAAACATAGGGTACCTTCCATCCAAGAAGGGGATCCCGAGGGATACCTGATGTACAAAATCTACATATCACGTTACTAGTAGTCCTATATAAAAATATATAAGCGAAATGAAACTGGTAATTATTCATTCGAAACTAACTCTTTGACTCGTCTGTGTGAACCAAATGACTAACGGGCCGTTTGCACTGTATTTAGATAACAAAGCAAAGTATTTAAAAGCACCTGTCAGTATCACCTGCATCGCAGTGCGCATCGCATGACCAATCAGTAATATCATAGAGTGGCCTGTTGGCCCTGATTGCTACGCCATAGGTCGTGGGTTCGATTCACACCCGAGTCTGGGTGTTCTTTGTGTCCGTTGTTTGTGTGTTTGTAAAGTCCCCCGCGACACAGGAGTCATTCCCAATGCAGGAGTTGTTTAAAAAAAAAATATCACCGCCATCACATCAACTTTAAACCTATAGCATACAGTGTCACACCACGCTATAAACAATTCAATTGTATACTCTAGATATTGAGTCGGAGGAATATCGCACTTTCTAGGCCCCAACTCTTCCCTCTCCCCAATTCCCGTCCTTCCCTTCTCCCCCTCTCCTCCCCTCTAATCCCCCTCTCCCGTCTCCCCGCCCTTCCCCCCTATCCCCCTCTTCCCCCATTCCCACCTTAAAGGGCGGCAACGCACTTGTGACTCTTGAGTTACAGGTGCCCATGGGCGGCGGTTGTCATTTACCATCAGATGACCCGTCTGTTCGTTTGTCCCTATACCATAAAAAAAAAAACAATCAAGCGTTTATCGAAACAATTTTTCTCATAGCAGGAAAAATAACTAACTTCTCTGTGGCCAAGCAAATACAAAAGTTAGGATTTTGTCTCGCGCCATATTTAAGCCTGAACTGTGCTGATGTTATTTAGATAATTAAAGAATGTGACACACGTAAAGGCTTATTTAGAAATCGACATGTGAACAATAATTTTTTGAAAGTTATGAATTGTTGTATTTGACACAAAATTACAATAAAATCAACCATTTCAAGTTGTAGACCTTTATAGTTAATTCGATTTCTACAGCAAAATTCAACACAAAACATACGGTTTTTGGCAAACAAAGTGCAATTACAATGCAATGGAGCTCATTATATGCCCGCCTTGGCAACACTGAGCGGCGATTTTAGTGCCAAAGCCATTTCCGCTTCCGTTCTAATTTTAAAAACTCGGGACCGTTTTTCCGGACATTGGATATTTGTATTGCAAGGCTATTGCGAGTCAGATTTATGCATAAAGGATTATTTTTATGATACAGTTCCGAGTATAGTGATAGCGGGTAACTTTATCTACTGGTATTTATACATTTGTATAAACAGCATTTTATAATTATCTTTTAAAAAAATATCACCGTCTTCGATGCGTCACAAAATAGCCAAATCGCTTTAAGTGTGCCTATACAATTGGAAGAGTTCCCTCGATTTGGGACCCCCCATGGGACTACCCGGGAAGTATACTCTTACAAACAAAAGAAGAATTTCCCAAATCGGTCTAGGCATCTTTGAGTAATCGGTGAACATACATAAAAACAAATTATACAGTGGAACATAGAACCTCCTCCTTTTTTGAAGTCGGTTAAAAATCATTGAGTCATGATTTCAAAGTAATGAAATTCCAAGTCTAGAATAATATACTTATCTATATTTATCTGGCCCCCGAATTACTCGAGCCATAACACACATATTTGCAAAGAGCTCTCTAGCCAATTCCATTCGGACAAAAGCCTTCAACCAGAAACTAACAATCTAACACAGTGCTGCTTGTTTGAACAAGCCTTGTTGACTATACGAGTATGTGTTTTAATTTGGAATTTAAAACCGTTTGAATAGCATTGGTCGGGTTTTGTATCATTCAATCTATACTCATATAATAAAGCTGGGGAGTTTCTTCTTTGTTTCAATGAGCTAATTTCTTCAACTACTATTACATTTCATAGCCCAATTCTTGAGGGAGGTAATAGGCTCATTAACATCAATCTACCTTTATACTTAGGTTAGACGACCCGAAAATTTTCTCGTAGCCAGGTGGAGGAGGAGGTGTCAATTATCCTGAGTAAATTACCTGGAAAAATTAACAATAAAAGTTTTATTTCATTACTTGCGGCCACCAAGCAGTGTCCACGCGGTCTCCTCGTTTTATGTTATTGTAATGACGAATGTTGCTTCAAATTCTTATTAATTATGTAACCGTATATGCTATATAAAACGTAGTTGCCGTATATGCCATATAAAACGTATATAAAACGTAGTTGCCAAAAAATAGAACCTATTTTGCTCTAACAACATGGTCTCATATACAGACACACAAATGGTTGCCACGCATCGATGTGGCGCGAACAAATTCGTCTCATATAAACGTGCCCTTACGGGTCGTCCATTAATCACTTAATGTTTTTTTAACTCAGGTAACACGTGGTGACTACCCTCCAAAATTCATGTGTATTTTTTTGGTTAAGAATTATTATCAATAAAACAGGTATCGACAGACATTAAGCTTGCATGTTATTTCTGAAGGTGTAATCATGTGAAAAACATAATTGTCTGATACGTGAATATAAGCGTTCAAAAAAAAACCTGATATTTCACTACACCCCTCACCTCCCCTTGTGATTTTTCCGAACTCCCTCTCCCCGCTCTAAGCCTCACGTGTTAATGTACGATCCCTTAGTAGCAGAGCAGTGACCATGAACAAGAGTGAAACTGCGGCAAAGGACTAGTAGAATACAAAGCAGGCTGTTGTTTGACATCAACCCCAGAAAAACAATTTAAGGCTCTTAACGAAGCATTTTTTGCATAACAATGAATGTTTTTACGATTAGATTAAAATTGAGAAGGCCCATGTGATCCAAAAAAGTAGCCTATGTGGTAATCGAGGTCTCCAGCTATCTACATACGAAGTATCATCGCAAACGATTCAGGAGTTTTTGCGCGAAAGAGTAACTGTTAAGTATGTGGGAACTAGTGAAACGCGTTGCAGTTGGGTACGCAATGAGCTTTATTCGACGTAAGGAATAGTGGGCGTAGCCACACTAGAACCATAGACACATATATAACAGTAACAAACATCGATACATCCTCACAAACTTTAAATTTTTTTTTACATTCAATATCTTCACTACATATTATAAAAAACAAAGTCCCAAAGGTTTTCACTAATATATAGAGTGATTCATGATTAAGGTTTAGGTGTTTAATTTGTACCCGTGCGAAGCAGGGTCGGGTTGCTAGTATATTATAGAAATGAATGTATACAGAGCCTCTTAGCAAATCGCTAGTACTTAGTGTCTTGAAAATTCCCATTACGGACACAACTGTCAACAACGTCTGCCCTCACGCGTCTGCCCGCCGGCCCGCGTCGGCGCGGGCGGTAAGCGATGTTTCCCCCCGCCTCCTCGCCCGCAGTTTTATAATAAGGTGGTAACTTTTAAGGTATTTGACCAAATTACGTACTTCAAAAGACAAAGTTTATCTACTTTGAATATCAGAAGCGATAAAAGTATTTAATTTCATAAAAATCTATTTGTTACTGCTAAATGTGAATTAGAAATAAAAAATAAAATTTTATTGTATTTATGGTTCACTATTCTGGTAGTAATGGCTTACACATAAAAGATAGATATATACTGTCGCGGACTTTTTTTGTACAACTATTTAGGAGAAACAATCCCACCTTACATTATATTCGTGTAACTCTTACAGTTTTCCCACCGCACGCCAGAATAGCTCGCAGATGACAGATTTTTTTCCGACTTACTTGCCACTTATCATTATATTTTGGCCAATATACACAATAGCTTTATAAATTATAGCCTATGTGTTATTCTGATATATAAGCTATATTATTGTAAAGTTTCATTAAAATCCATTCAGTAGTTTTTGCGTGAAAGAGTAACAAACATCCATACATCCATACATCCTCACAAACTTTCACGTTTATAATATTAGTAGGACTAGCTCTCCTCACAGTTTCACCTGTGTTTATGGTCACTGCTCCGCTCCTATTAGTCGTAGCGTGATGTTATATGTCCTACAGCCTTCCTCAATGAATGGGCTATTCAACACTAAAATAATGTTTCAATTCGAACCAGTAGTTCCTGAGATTAGCGTCTTCAAGCAAACAAACAATAAAACTCTTCAGCTTTATAATCCCACTAGTCCCACTATATAATATTATAAATGTGAAAGTTTGGATGGATGGATGGATGGATAGATGGATGTTTGTTACTTTTTCCCGCAAAAACCACTAAACCGATTGCGATGAAACTGGTATGTACATAGCTGGAGACCTGGATTAACGCATAGGCTACTTTTTATCCTGATATTCCCACGGGATAGGACTTACGGAGGTAAAACCGCGGGGCGCTGCTATATAAAAGTTCAATGTTAGTGGAACACTTATTAAAAGAATATTTACGCGGGGCTCGTGGCTAAGTGGTAACCGAGTAGGTTAGCACATTAAAAACTTAAGTAATACTAGTCAGGTCAGTCTAGGATGGGTGACCATTCTTAACAAATTGAGAGACCCCCCTTGAGACGTTAAACCGTCGGTCCCTGGTGCCATAAAAACATCTGTGGCATTAGTTTACGGGTAGTTGAAGCCCTAAAAAGTCCGACAACCTAGTCTAACTACAGAACTTCGAAATCGCCTACGGTTACGATACGATGCGATAAATGGGTTGTGGAGGTCTGATGGCAGTCGCTTCACGTAAAATATCGAAGTTCGGCCGTATCGTAGTTAGTCTGAAAGCCGACCCCAACTTAGTTGGGAAAAGGCGCTAAGGATGAAGATTTGTTCTGCCTACGATTGTTACTGTTGTTGGGAGGGATTCACTCTTACATAACTTAATAAATATATTTAGTTTAACTCAATCTATGCTGTTGGACTGCCACTACTTAAAGTCCTGTTAAAAGACAAAATATTCATAAAACTTCGCATGGTTAAGTGAAATTATATTTTTCAAATTTTATTTATTCAACAAACATCGGAATTTCATATTATTGGAAAGAAGCTCCTTAATACACGTTACACTTCAGACGCTCAGCGGATCGGGGCTAGACGGAAAAAAGTGTTAGCGGTCGACAAAAGCTGACCGTTAGTTGATGTTGATTTACTTCATTTACGCCATCTGTGGATTTGATGTTGGATGTTGGGCAACTTTCAGAGATGGCACAATTTTAATTTCGAGATTTAAAAAATTTACTACATTTTGATAAAATTTATTCCACCCATTAAATATATTTATATACAGCGAAAGGGAACTGTAAAACTTCGTTCGATGCGAGTGTCCCAAAGACACGTCACGTTTTTTTCATTGTGTTCCAAATTTTGCTCAATTTCTTTGACACTAGAGAAAACTGATAGCGAGTTAAGCTAACGGGTCAAAAGGCCACATAAAACTGACTATGTTCATACTCCACCTCCGCATTAGGTCAGTTTTCCACCTTAATTAAAAATTACTTAATTGATAGAAATTACAATAAATCGGCTGATCCATCCAGAAGGGCCCGCGGTTGTATTACGCTCTAAATATATAAAAATAATACTGATCGTAACTTGTGCCAATGTACCTCTCAATTCATGTATTAACTGCAAGGGATTTTTAACAGAACAGGAGAAATTCAGCTAGAAAATTTTGTTTGCCCAGCAGGGCCCTTTGTAACTTTAATTCGTACGTGCAGAAAAAGCACATCATTGTTATGTATTAACAATGTGCCTTAGAGTTCTTCACTATTACCAAATCGTATCTAACGAACGGAAGACGCGATGCAGCGCGTGAGTGAGCATCGAACTAACGTGCGGCGCGGCAGCCCACTGATTGTGGCACGATTAGTCGACCCCGTCGTGTCCTTGTCGCTTCATACCTACACTGCGGAGTAGACCGTTTTTCAAAATTTGGAAATAGCGAGTTTACGTAATAGGCACATAATCCATACCTCTGAATTGCCCCAGGCAGCTTGTGACCAGGGCCAGTGCAATCTGGTCGAAACGTCAGGCCAGTAATACCTATTTTTTTTTTATATTACATGGGGCAAACGAGCAGACGGTTCACCTGATGGTAAGTGACTACCGTCGCCCATGGACACCTGCAACTTAAGAGTCACAAGTGTGTTGCCGGCCTTTGAGATAGGAGTACGCTCTTTTCTTGAAGGTTTGCAGGTCGTATCACTCGTATCGGTCCGGAAATACCGCAGGCGACAATTTGTTCCAAAGATTGGTTGTGCGAGGCAAAAAAATTCTGGAGAACCGCACAGTGGTGGATTGCCAATTATCCAGGTGATGGGGATGAAATTTTTGTCGCGTTGAACGATAGCGAAACGTTGCGGCCGGTATAAGTCCGAACAATTCCTCGGAGCACTCCCCATGATACATGCGATAGAGAATGCAGAGATCGCGTTAATTCCCATATACATATTATTTTAACACATTTACTTACTTACATTACTACTACAAATTTCGCAAAAATATTGAAGCGTGCTTCTATCTATTCAATAAAAAAATCCACCGTGGATATGGGTTCTCGTATGTTTAGGTTTTAATAAAGGAAACTTCGATAAAAGATAGGCGGGATACCAATACTCTTACAATGATTACATCATTCAATATATGTATGGTATCAGATCAAAGGCGAACAGTTGTTGGCGTTGCATGTTGAACGTTCGGAAATTGTCGAGGCATTGGGCTGGAACCTGGAAAAAATCACAATAAAAGTATATAAATATTATATTGCACACATGTAACATTCGTAATAACATTTTACGACATACGACATACAATACGACATAATATGGACTGACTACTAGTTGAACGTTTCGTGCTTTCATACGTTTTCCTCAATCAAATTATAAGCCCTTCTTACCAACGAAAAGCATTTTATTTTTAGTTATTCTATATTCACAAATGTCATTAAAACTGTTTATAAAATTGTTTCGGTTCTAGACAATTAAAAAGGATGGAAATAATCTCATAACCAAACGGTCCGAACGTAGGGTAAGACCCAAAGTTTTCTAATAAAGTCATCGTGTTTTGAATTTTGTTTGTTAATAATTTACCTGGTTTAAATATTTATGGAAGAAGATGAAGATATTTCCTCTCAGCATTCATTATATCGGAGAGTTCTCTAAAGCGTTCTTGTGATAAAGTAATTATGTTAAAGGCACTTAAATACCTGCGTAAATTTCGATATTTATTATTATATTATGTGCAATGAAATGGGACATTTAGAATAGGTACATCAGTGCTGGTATTCTCAAACGATTTGTAACAATTTGAATAAACATAATATACCTAAATTTAATATTTTATGTTTTTTTTTTAAGTTTTAGATGATTATTTTCATATATTGCGATTAAGTCCTGATCTAATACGTTTTTAAGTCGCGAAAATTTTTAAATAATTATTGAAAGAAGTTGTCATCTCACAAAGGATTTGAAATGCTGCTCGCATTTCAAATCCTTTGTGAGATCCGAGAGATGGTTCCACGACAGGAAAAATTACATTCATTACGACACGAATTAGATTTTTTTTGAATTTTTTTTCTTGAAAGGCACTCAACTCTTTCTACACTGAAACAACAGGATAATTCTTTATAACCAACATCTATATACAGGTATACAGGCTGTTACAGAAAGGTGTAGTAATATTTAAGGATGGCATCCTACTAATATTATAAACGTGAAAGTTTGTGAGGATATATGGATGTATGTATGTATGATGTATAGTGTATAGATAGCTGGAGACCTGGATAAACACATAGGCTACTATTTATTTCGGTATTTCCACGGCCCCAGGACTTACGCCGTTGAAACCGCAGGGGTTTTTTTTTATGGTATAGGTGGTATGGTTAGGGCCTCCGGAAGCCTCACTCACGCAGCGAAAAGCAATGCAAGCATTGTTTCACTACCGGTTTTCTGTGAGGCCGTGGTATCGAGCGGAGTCGAGCCGGCAAATACGTGCCGAAGCATGGCTCTCCCACGTAATTTTTAATTCATAATTTTTAATACAGAACTCTTATTTTGAAACCGACAAATTGAAATTGAAAATTAGTCGATATATTTCGTATGAAAGAGGGCTGACATTAACGAAACTATGAGTATTTAACACCAAACTGTTTGATGGTGTCTGAAAATATCTGCATAAAAAATATAAACATTAAAATTGACATGAAAATTCATAACACGTTGTTTAGAAATGTGCACCTACGAGTACATTTAGAAAAGCAATTTCCGATGAAAAAAATAATCATAAAACATGTTTTATCAACCTATATCAATTATTATTTTGTTGGCTACACATAAAGTGTAACATTCTACATTTCTATACGAGCTAACGCGAAAAGCCTTAGGCCAACCGTATTTAATAAGAACATAAAATAAAAGAGGGGCGTGTATGTTAAACGAACCATATTATATCTTCCACGTGGAACATCTTAAACCAACACGAGTTCTTTGTCACAAACGAATTTTGCACTCTATACAAAACGAAGAAATAATATGTGATATGTGAGAGATTTAATTGCTTAGTTATGTACCTAGCAGTATATTTTAAGGGGTTGTTCTTGTAATTTGAAGAAAACAATAACAAAACCGCAAAACATGTTTTGTTTTGTTGTAATTAAACTAGCGCCACCAGGTTTATATTTGTATCCTCATTATGTTCAGTGCAGATTTATCTTTGTTGCTGCTGAGATAAAAACATTCGTAGTTTGAGGTTGGCTGCCTGTGAATTTATTTCAAGGCATTGCTAATTGTCTGGGTCATAGACTGGTACGGACTCGAACGATGTCTCTGCAGGACTGGGAGGAGGAAACCTCTGTAAAAATCGTCCAGAAGGCCTGGATGTGTTGCAAAGGGCAGGTCACCCAAAAAGGTCGGGATCTGAGGGGGTTGGTGGTCTAGTCGCCGAGATCGATTGGCCGGCTGATGTAGATTGTAGTTGGTTCGAACTGACATAACCCCTTAATCGGGTAATACTAAAAAAAGTAAAAGTGATTTGATTCAGATTATTCAGTAGTGAGGGAATTAAGGTTAGTTTGTCTTTCAAAAATACTTGGAAAAAAAAACGGACAAATAATCTGCGAGAATCGAATTCCGAGATTGGACAAACTATCTATGTCTACAACGATCTACATCTTGTATATTTTTGTACGGAATCCTCGGTGTGTATATCAAACTTGCACTTGCCCGCGTTTTTTTCTTTAGGGAAACCAAATACAAAATGTGGAATTATAATTCTATATTCAAACCAGTATCACCGAAGGCAAAGGTGTACTACATCCACATTGCGAGTCAAGAAGAGCTGAGAATTTCTTAACAAACATCTAATAACAATATGTTATACAACTCACACTGGTACGCAAATATGACCCCATTCAACAGAACCAAACGAGACAGTTAAGTGGCATACAGGGCAACATAAATTCCTTCGAACTAATAAACCGCTCCTAAGCTTAACCTGCTGTAAAGCCATGTATTCACATCGCCCGACTTTCACGTGGTATGCCTCTGTGACTTCCTGGGACATTATCAGATAAAAAAAAATAGAAAATAATATATATTTCACGCTCACACATGTTGCTGGACCCGGAAACCGGTAGATAAATAACGAGTTATTTAGAGGTTTTACTATTTAGAAATTAACAAACCTCAATAAGTAGGTACATTTAACGAAACATGGCACAGTTCCGAGCATTTGTTGTCTGATCAAAGTCTCGAAAGGAACTGTCCGTTTAAACACGCAGCCCTCTTATCGACTCGAGCAAACGTCATCCCATCCCACTCTGTCGAAAAACGCCAACTTCACACTTTCATTACGTTCAATTGACTTATCGTATTTAATGACTGTGGCCTGTCCCGATATGTGTATATAAAAAAATATGTTCATGTTTTGTGATGGCATGGTAGGTAGGTATACCTACTAGTAGGTATACATCAGTGTCTGTGACAGCACATGACATTACAGCGTTTCATAAATGAGTGACGTTTGAGTATACGTCCATAAGGTCAGTCTTTTAGTAGTGAGTGAGTTTCCGTACAACTAAATTAGAACACTAAACTTATTAGAGCTCGATCGAGAGGCTCGGATCTCTCGACGATAGCCATTTTGAGTAACAGGTATGCGCCTCTGACCTCCTCGAGTTATTAGATTACTGACGCTCTCCAATCTATCTGTAAACGCAATATCTCTTTCCTTCCACCGCCTCCCCTTCTAAAAGGGAAAGATATGTAACCTTTCCCTTTCGATATACTCCTAAATTTCCCATCTTAAATTCCCAAAGTGCCCGGTTGACGGCAATAGTCTTGCCTTTTGTTATGTGAGTGGGGCCAGGTTACAGTTGGCAAAATGTGGGTATTTGATACGCATCAGACTACCCCTTCAGGGATACAGGCACGACTGTATGTTTGTAACACAAGGCTCTAATAGGAGTAAGCGGTCACCCTTGCCTACATCTTCGGTACCCCACGTGATTTTTTTTTAAAGATCTATATTTTTACTTATAGGGATTATTTGCGATTGGCGATGAAAAAACAATATATTTTTGGAATGAAGCTCCTTATTGCACGTTACACTTCAGATGCTCGGCGGATGGGGGCTAGGCGGAAAAAATGTTAGCGCAACGAAAAATGCTGACCGCGACTTGATACTAATGTAATTTGATGTTGGTTGTATACTAATTATCCATACTTTAGTTCTCTTTACTTTACTTTACTTTAGATCTTACAATATTTACTATATTTTGATAAAATTTATTCAATCCATTATATATATTTATATATTTTTTTTTTTTTTTCTTTATGATGTACTCGTAATTAAACGGTTACTTATAAAAATTACAATCTAGACCTTGAGGCTAATAAGTAATTTAAATTTAACTTAATTTGCTAATAACTTACAAAGTTAAGAATGTGTCCATTGGCACTTTTCTTTTTGTCTATAATATCATAGAAAGACACTTTGTTCTTGTGTTCTTTAAGAGTAACACTCACTGCACTACTTAACACTAACTTCACTAAACTAACTCAAAGGGCTTAGTTCTTTTTAGTCTTCTAACTATGTCCGTGGTGTCAAGGAGCTGGATAACCTCAACGTTCACATGTTGAAGAAGCCTTTGTTCATGTGCTTCGGCGTATCTACCTAGGTCTCGGTGGATGTCATAATTTCTAACGTACCAGGGAGCATTTACTATACTCCGAAGTACCTTATTTTGGAATCTTTGAATGATTTCAACGTTAGTTCGTTTTGTGCAGCCCCAAAGTTGAATGCCATATGTCCATACAGGCATGAGTACTTGCTTATATAAAAGTACTTTGTTATACACTGACAAAGTAGAATGTCTACCAAGTAGCCAGTACATATTTTTGTAGCGTAGGTCTAAGGCTTGGCGTTTCTTTTTGACATGAGCCTTCCAGCGAAGTTTTGCGTCTAGTGTCATACCCAAGTATTTCGCCGTATTTTCATATCGTATTACACGACTGTTAATGTATACCGGTATATGATTAGATCGTTGGTTTGTAAAATCTATATGAGTTGATTTTGACTCATTTAATTTGATTCGCCATTTTTTTGTCCAATCGGTGATAGCATTCACGGCAGTTTGTACCTTCTCCACTGCTTCTTTGTGAGTGACGCCTGTAGCCATGATAGCCGTGTCGTCTGCAAAGGTAGCAATGGTGCTGTTTTTTGTTTTAGGGATATCGCAGGTATAAAATAGGTACAGGGTAGGTCCAAAAACACTTCCTTGTGTTACCCCAGCTTTTATTTGTTTGATATCTGAATAAGCATCCTCATGTCTCACTCTAAATGTCCTCTCTGTTAAGTAAGATTCTAAAATGTCCACAAACTGTTTTGGAAGCATTTTACCTAATTTGTATATAAGACCTCTATGCCACACTTTATCAAACGCCTGAGCTACATCAAGAAATACTGTAGAACAAACTTTCTTTTCTTCTAATGTTTTTTCAATAACATTGGTAATTCTGTGTATTTGGTCTATTGTGGAATGTTTTTCTCTAAAACCGAATTGGTAATTAGGAATCAGTTCTCTATCTTCTATAATAGGTTTCAAAAGCCTGAGTAGTAATTTTTCAAATAATTTTGATATGATTGGTAAAAGTGATATGGGTCTGTATGATGTTACTTCACACGGTGGTTTTCCTGGTTTAGGGATCATGATAACTTGTTTATGTTTTAGTCGAAATGTGGCATTGATGATGGTTGTAAGTTTTACTATGGCTTTACGTGGGAGATTTTGGAGAAGTTCACCAGTGATAAGGTCGTATCCCGGTGATTTCTTTTTGGTAAATTTTTTGATCATGCTGTTAACTTCTTTTGGGGTGACGAGTTTTATTTCTAAATCGTCATGGTTAGTTACGTCCAATGCTATGTTTTCAGAGCTTTCCTCACTGTCCGTTTGAAAAATTTGCTCTAAATGCTCTGCAAATACAGTCGCTTTCTGTTCATTACTTATGGCCCATTTCCCATCAATTTTTTTAATAGGTGAAACGTGAATGGTAGGCTTTTTTAAGCTTTTAGTGGCTTTCCATAGTCAGTAATCTGATGTTCCATTACTTGATAGTTGGCTAAGGTAATCATTTGTAGTCTTATCATGAAATTCCTGAATTGCTCTGCTTAGTCTTTTTGTGAGTTTATTGAGCAGTGTTTTATCAGGCGGATATCTAAATCGTTGCCACTTTTGTCTTTGGACTCGCTTTATGGCTATAAGATTTCTTATTTCTACAGGATATCGGTGAGTTACAACTCTTGTTTTCATGACAGGTGTATTTTGCCAGGCGCTGCGTTGGATGTCAGTAACAAATTTTGCTACTTATTTATCTACTTGCTGTTTGTTTTTGAGTGGTACTTTGAGGTCCATTCTGAAATCTAAATCAAATTTAAAGCTCTCCCAGTCAGTGTTTTTGTTTACTAGACTTGGGTTGCTTTCTTTTTGTATTATTGTCTTGCTTAGATATATAATAGGCGAATGATCGGAATGCATATCATATCCTTCTTCTATATTAAGGTATGTAGCTGACAGATTCTTGTAAATGAAGAAGTCAATCAGATCTGGTTTTCTTCTTATATCAGTAGGCCAATAGGTGGGCTTCCCTGTTGAAATTACATTGCACTTGATTTCTCTGATAGCACATAGCAATTCCTTACCCTTGGTGTTAGTTAGTCTGGACCCCCAATGTGTGTTCTTTGCATTGAAGTCACCTCCTAATATGAATGTGTTACCAAGAACTTTCAATAGATTCCTGTACTGCTCTGTTTTCAGCGCATACTTAGGTGGAATGTATACAGCTGCTATGGTAATGTCATGAAGTTTGGTTCTGACTACAACGGCTATAGTTTGTACGAACTGTTCTTCGCATTTGTGGTCTAAGTTATGGTAGATGCTCTCTTTAATAATGATGGCACTTCCTCTGCTCGCTTTGTTGTTGGGATGAAGTGCATGATATACTTTATAGCCTTTTATGTGAATAAAGGATTCTCTTGTAAAATGAGATTCCGATATTAGGCACACATCAATTTGCTCTGTTGATAAGACTACCTGCAACTCGTTCCGGTGCTTTAGGAGTCCGTTTGCGTTCCATGCCATAATTTTTAGTGTGTTTCTCATTTTTGTTTTGGATGAATAGGTAGTTGTATACTTTCTATGTTTCTCAACCTTTGGTCAAAGGAGGTTAACATGTTTAGAATTTTATTGATATTTTCATTTGTAGTAGTATTTCCAGACTTGGGGGGCACCGAATGCTGTGGCTGTAGCTGCGGTGCTTTTGTCATTTGCGCATAAGATACATTATTTGTTACCTTTCGATGAGTAGGACGTAACGGTTGTCTCTCAGCACTAGTGGCTAGGATGTTAGGTGAAGCTCCTTTTTTTTTGGAGGCTTTATTTTTTAAGTTTTGTAGTTCTTTAGCTACAATACACCCTCTATAATTAGCCGGGTGGGGTTCGCCACAGTGAACACATTTAGGCTTTGTTGCTATTGACTTTGTGCAGTCCTTGGTGAAGTGTTTACCAGTGCACTTCACACACCTAAGTTCCTTTAAACAATATTTTTGGGTATGGCCAAATGCTTGGCATCTTATGCACTGTGGGATTAATTTGGATGTTTTTAACCTTACAACCTAGTATGGCATTAATACCATAGATATGGTTTATGTCTTCATCTTTTTGAAAAGATAACATAAACATGTTAAGAGGTTCCTTAGTCCTCCAGCTTAATTTGTTTACTGCGTCCTGGATTTTATAGCCTTTAGCATTCAGGTCTTCGACTATTCTGTTTGGCAAACATGACGAGTGCAGATTTTTGGCCATTACTCTTATCGGTCTGTCTTGTTTATTTTCATACGAGTGCCAGAGACAGTTATTTTGCAACAATAATTTAGTTATCGTTCTATATGAGTCTTCGTCCTTGGAATTTATTTTAACGGTATCTCCGTTCATCATTTTTACTATAAATGAATCTTTATTTAAACTAGACAAAAGAAGGTCGTAGAACTGCTGGTAGTTCTTAATATTTTCAACTATAATTGGTGGAGGTTGTGGTACTTTTTTTTCTTTTGGTTTCTCGGGTTTACTCTGACCTGAGATTCATTTAAACTTACTCCTTGAGAAGGAGGAGACAGTGTAGTGTTCAACTTTCTTTTTTTTCTACTCTTTGGTCGTACCCACTCCGTTTCTCGGGCAAGGTCCTCTTCATCAGTCCCGTATTCGACTGCCTTCTGAGGTTCATCGCTCGTTGAATGTTCCTTCTCTGAAGGAACACTCTTTTGTTCCTGAATGAGTTTCAGTATTGTAGTGCTTCTATCTGACCACTGAGGTCTTTTACTAGCTGCTGTAGTTCTATGCGCTCATTCTGTTCCTCTTTGTACCGGGTGTACGACTGATGCTCGAGTTCAGTTTTGAGCAGTACTTTGTTTGGTGAAGCCATAATTGAGTACTAGTTATAAATTTAAAAAACTATAACTTACTGTTTATTTGCGCAAACACACATGATTCACTTATGGCAGAATGTAGGTCATCGCGGCGACCGTGTCGACAAGACGCGCTGGAATAGGCTGCTGCGTCAACACTTTTACACGAGCGCGGGCTTGTGCTAGCGCGTGTATGACGCGACCGTTCTCGCTAGAAGTCGATCGACCACTGTATATATATTTATATGTAGCGAAAGGAATTTGGTTCGGGTGTCCCAAAGAAAAAATCATGTTGAAAAAGGGTGTCCTTGGAGTTTCTTGCCTGTTCTTCTGCATAGGATATACGTATTGGAACAGGCAACTAGCTTCACGACCGACTTATACTGACTGACTCCTACTCCCGACAATTCAAAAACACCTACAATGGGTTTACTTGAAATAAATAATTTGGTTTTGATTTTGACCTCACGCTTTTTGTTGGTAAAAAATCGCATCACTCCACAATATTACTAATATTGGCTATTAAAAGACTAAAATATTGTTTATCTTTGCCTTTGTAAAGAGTTTTCCATATTTAAATTCAAAGCAAACGATAAATAAAAGAAGGCAAAAGGATTTTTCAATACCAGCTAATATTACACAAAACGAGAAAACAAAACGGTCCAGAGACAATTTGAGCAATAATGTAATTAGGATTTGCGTGGAGTTGCTAATCCTGGATTATGATTAAATTTAAAACTTGGAGTCATAATTTCTGCTTAACACTTGGAAAATTTAAGCCATATTTTATCGTGAAAAGGCATGAAATATTTTATATTATTTTATGAAACCCGGCCCTTTATTAGCTAGACCTATAGACGAGCGACATTAATTTTTGGTTTACCTTGGAATGTGTAACTGTATGGGTGTCCAGTCACTTCAGAAAAAACAAATCACATATTTTCATTTTAAAAATAACTTTTTATCAAGATATTCGGAACTTTTGAATGATCATAATTGAAAGACAACATTTCATTGCATCAAAACATTATCTGACAAACTATTTTTTTTTATAATCATGTTAACTGGTAAAATAACGCCTAGCATAAATAACGTTTGACAAAATGCTTTATGAAATCATCAGTCATTGGTAGGGTAGAACTGCGACCACAACGAACCAGGTAGGGTAGAACTGCGACCACAACGAACCAGGTAGGGTAGAACTGCGACCACAACGAACCAGGTAGGGTAGAACTGCGACCACAACGAACCAGGTAGGGTAGAACTGCGACCACAACGAACCAGGTAGGGTAGAACTGCGACCACAACGAACCAGCCAGACAATAAGGGCAGCGTGTATTTTTTTTAATTTGACTATCAATCAAATGGTGTCAGTATTTGTATAAAATTAGTACTTGCCTATAAATGATCTGTCCCATTTTGTTTCTAGTAATGTGTGACCCACGTTACTAGTATTCTTTATTAAAAAAAAAATATATATATACTGACTGGCCTGTTGGTCTAGTGGTTAGTGACCCTGACTGCTAAGCCAGATGCCGTGGGTTCGATTCCCACCCAGGACAAAAAATTGTGTGATGAGCTCGATCATTTCTGTGTCTGGGTGTAATTTATCTATAATATGTATGTAATTAGAAATATATAAGTATATCTATCAGCAGTCTGGTTAATATAGTACAGGCTATGCCTAGTTTGGGATCAGACGGCCGTGTGAGATGTGTGGAGTTATTATTATTATTATATATATATTTGCGAAATGAGATGTTTGTCAAATTAATAGGTTTTATAATGTTAATTTGAAAATTTGCATTTGTCATTAGTTTTTTGTCAAACATTAGTAAACCAACTATATGATTTGGAATGTGTTTTTTTACACGTGCCGCTCGTGTGTATGAAGCCTACACAAACACTTATCGTTCGTTTTTTATGAGCGGGTAGTGCGGCCTAAGTGAGGTCATTGACATGAGTATGACATGACACCCATTCGCGGATCTAAGATTTACATCGGTAACCAAAGATTTAAATCGGTAGACAGACATGCCCATCAGGCTTGGTACCGATTTTGATCTATGGTAAGAATGTAGATGTAACGGTATGTCATTAAATACGGTAGTTGGCAGTCAAGTCAAATCAGTTCGTCTTAATTAAACGTGTTATAATTTCATGAAGAATGTACAACAACAGAGTCCATAAACGACTTGTTCGTCAACTGGCGAGCGTATAACTCGCGAGCGCGCGTGAGTTGGCACTCCGATTTTAGATGTATGAGACACTTTTAGTGTTTCATACGTTTCAAGTAGATACCTAAGTATATTAAATTATATTAAATTTAAATTATAAAAAATTATTAAAACGTTTTTGTAGACGACTGTAAATAAATACGTCAGATATTCAGTTTGTAGATGTCTGTAAATAAATACGTCAGATTTTAAGGAACAAGCGAGTTGAAGACAAAGAAAATAGGTAAAATCGCAAGGTGCGAGGGTCACGCTCTCTAGTTGACGAACAAGTCATATAAACAATTAATTTTAGGCGTAGGAAACTATTAAAGCAGCAGCAGCAAAATAAATTTAAAATTGAAATTATTTTCAAATCTTAATATTTTTAATTCATATTCATGACTTAAAAAAACTCTCCTCTCCTCTAATCCCCCTCTCCCGTCTTCCCGCTCTTCCCCCTCTCCCCATATTCCCACCTTAAAGGGCGGCAACGCACTTGTGACTCTTGAGTTACAGGTGCCCATGGGCGGCGGTAGTCATTTACTATCAGGTGACCCGTCTGCTCGTTTGTCCCCTATACCATAAAAAAAAACACTGGTTTGTTTACGACCATCAATATGTAAGATTTCAATTATTAATTTTTACCTATAGTCTGATTAATTATTATTTTGAAGCCCAATGTTATTGTTAGATATTATTTTTATGATAGTTTATGTTAGGTGTCGGTAGAACATACGATTGTAAAGTCTGTATGTGTGTTTACGTGTTTGAATATATCAATTTTGCTGCGTAATTTAAGTAAATATTTAATTTGTAATTTGCATTGTAATTCCTCAGGAAGAATAAATTATATTTTTGGTGACCTCACTTATCATATCTCTCCTGCACACATATTACCTTACACGTAGATACACAGTGAAGAGTGTCCAAACACAACAAAAGTATATTTGTTCTAGATATATTTATATATACATAGTTACATACATCTAAATAGGTACTTTGTTAAAAAAAACGAACAAGTGCGAATCTGACTCGCGCATCGATGGTTCCGTAAGCAAAGAAACTTGTATGTAGATATATCAAAAGTCAACTTTAATAAAATTTTCTAATCAAGAAAAATATTTTTTATGAGGTATTGCAATAAATTAACGACTTTCGGATTTTTCCTTTTCTGCTGTCCTATGAGACCTCTTGCTTCTTACCAAATTTCATGATTCCAGGTCAATGGGAAGTGCTCTATAGGCTTTGAAGTATCTTTTTCTTCTTTTGGCAACCCCCACAGGTCATCACCTTACCTGAAGGGCTTTGAAGTACCTGCGAAACGTTGAAATTTGTTAAAATTTTGACTTAAATATGCCGGCATCTTTTGATTGCGTTAGCTTGATTTTTTTACAGCTTCAACGGACCGCAGTCGTATTTGATGTTACTTTCACCTTGATGGTTACCAGGGTCCTGCTCAAAAGGGTCTTGAAGGACAGACAGACAAACGGACAACAAAGGATCCTTCCTATAAGGGCTCCCTTTTCTCCTTTTGAGACACGGAACCCTAAAAATATCCAAAGTAGACTCCACAGTTAAACAAATAAAGAATTTTTTAACAGTGATTTTCAATTTTATTTACTGGGCAATAAATTATGAAAGCTATTAAATAATAATTACGATGAAGCAATTACAGTTTTCCCAAGTCCCAGCCCGCGTCAGTTTAATTAACTTTTCACACGACTATTATAAATTTTCTGAATACAATTTATCCTCAGCAAGCGTAATTTTTGCGCTAAAAATGGTTAAAAAGATTTTTTATGATTTAACGGTAATTTAAAGGTAATATTTATTTTATTTATTGAACTTAATATTAGACATGTAACGGATAGCTGTTTGGCCGGATACCGGATATCCGGCCAGGCTTGAGACCGGACCGGACCGGCAGTAACAATTTTAGGAAAATTCGTGATCTGTATCAATATACAGAAACCTTGTTTTGAAACTGACAAATGGAACTCGTAAATTGAACGATAACGACGTTTTTACAATAAAATATTAATAGAGATGAACAACTCAAAGACTATTACAGTTACCATTTTTAAAAAACACTAGCAGCTAGCGGTTTCACCCGCGTAAGTCCTGATCCCGTTTGAATATCGGGCTAAAAAGTAGCTTTTATGTTAATCCAAGTCTCCATATCTTGTTTCATCGCAATCGGTTCAGTACTTTTTGCGTGAAAGAGTTACAAACATCCATCCATCCAAACTTTCACATTTATAATATTAGTGGGATTGTTGTCTATCTTCTTTAGTACTGTAATTTCCTAAAGTACCTACTAAATAAAACTAGTATGTCACTTGTAGTGATGAATTCACTACAAGTATCATCAATCTGTTCACGGGCATGACGCGTGGGGTAGAAATTGTCTCTCTTGCCAAAGCGTAACTTTTGTTAAGAAGATATGTACATAAGCCACGGCAATTACTTTAGATGAATGAAAGTAGAAGGCATTTAAATAAAATGTCAGAAGTAGATGTCTGAAAATTAAAATTAATTTTATAAAAAATCAAAAATCATTAGAATCATGAAATCAAATATTTAAAATTGTTTGACGATTACGACAA
The DNA here is from genome assembly GCA_949752705.1 of Callimorpha dominula. Taxonomy (NCBI): domain Eukaryota; kingdom Metazoa; phylum Arthropoda; class Insecta; order Lepidoptera; family Erebidae; genus Callimorpha; species Callimorpha dominula. The sequence goes on along the minus strand of OX457003.1, from coordinate 19,797,567 downwards.
AAGCAAAAGTATTGGCGCTCATTACAAATATTTCGGGCATTTAATGAATAAATCTCTCTAAAACCAGAGATTAGCGGGTTCCAAGAACAAAACGTCATCTGTCATTCTGCTTATTATAATTATATTACTAGTATAGTATTATGTTATCTGTGTATATATACACATATATTATTTTATTATGGATATTATCCCGTGCGAAGAATCAACGCAGGAATTCCGCCAATGTCAAGTGTTTTATAATTATACAGGTTACATAACAAAAACGTAAAAATGGACGTCTATTCGTCCATCTTGTAAAAAACATTCTGCTTATTGGTACTGGCCGAAGTAACTATTATTTTATCTGCCATTTTGGTTACGGTCCAATGCATCAATCACATGATGTCAAACGATGATATATTAGTAAGATACGATATAGAAAATGAAGAAATTGAATAATAAAATCAAAGTCGAAGTCAAATAAAGTTCAACGTTGATCTGAAACACTAATGTGTAAAATGGTATAAGTTTTAACAGTTTACAGCTCGGTACCAACCAGGGGCGGATCGAGACGGCAAAGGGCGATTCGGACAAGATTTCTCGCTGATCAAAAAGAAAGGTCCCAAAAGTAAATATACTTTAAATAAAAACTTACCTATACCATTCCATTGATATATTCCGAGACAGTCCAAATTAATGAATAAATTATGAATAAATTATTTTCCGTATGTTTGTAAGCTATCTCCAGGGAATAAATATATTGAAAGTTTAGGTCACAAGATTGTTGGTTATTAAATTCCTAGGTTCAACATTTTGATGAGGGGGGGGGGATTAGTCCCTATCGCCCCCCCCCCCCCCCTTGGATCCGCACCTGGTACCAATACCCCATTCAAATTATCGTATATACATACATATTATATTACACCATCAAATAAAAGTAGTTAACCTACTTGACTTCGTAGATTGATTTGTATACATAGTTAAGGTGTTAGCCTGTTTAAATAGCTAAAGAAAAGATAAATAGGTGTAACGATTTATGTAAGATGTTTGTTGCATGTCGATAGTTCTGTCTGAACCAGATCCAGTATTCATTAAGGGCGGTTTGCATATAAATCAGTTGTGAAGGGAACTAAGGACCAACATTAATTTCATTGCTAATAAGTTGAAGCCTTAGAAGGCACAGATTGATTCCGGATGGAACATTGAATGTACTCGCTAGACTTGTGTAGGGGCTGCACCATTTTGTGAATAGTGGGGACTTTTTATTTCCTGTTTTATAAGTGAGTTTTAATAGGACCTAGGAGGCAAAAAATAGTTCTGCTTAGGTGATTATGAAAGGTGCTCAGGTGTTCGTAAATAAAAATAATGGTATCTAATATAATGTATATTAATAATAATATAATGTTAAGTAATACAATGTAAATTAATATAATCCCACTTCCCACTATCCCACTAATATTATAAATGTGAAAGTTTGGATGGATGGATAGATGGATGTTTGTTACTCTTTCACGCCAAAACTACTGAACCGATTGCGATGAAACTTGGTATGTAGATAGCTGAAGACCTGGATTAACTTAAAGGCTACTTTTTATCCTAATATTCCCACGGGATTGGGACTTACGCAGGTGAAACCGCGGGTGCTGCTAGTGTTTAATAATGTAAATACAATGTTTAGTTTTGTATACATTTGCATGCGAAAACAAGGCAGAATATGACATTGATCCAAAACCGCCCATGTTACCTGGTACTACCTGTATTCTATGCAAATTTCATGTCATACTCTCAACACCATTAGTGTGAACGTAAGCTCTCCAGAGACGCAAGACTTCTCTTCTGAAGTTTAAATACCCGCTATCACTTTTGAAGATCGTCAGTCCAGCTTTTGCGAATGCGTCTCAAGCTGCACTTTCCACTTCGGGGTGACCGCTCGAGAACCTTTAGAACGGTAGTCAATTCTCCATGTAATAGCGTCTGCCATTTGCCAATTAGACTTGCCAGTGACGAATTACGAAACTGAGCGCATTAAACCAGGAACGAACAGTGCGTTCGCCAGTCGTATCCTCTCTAAATAATCCTACTGAACATACCTGGCTTGAGGCATTCCAAGCATGTGCTAAGAGAAGTCTTATCATGCTTAACGTGCAGACTGCTCAGTCTCAACAAATTTAAAATCCGAATAATTGTAGGAACTATTGAGGGCAATTTGACCTTAAATCGGCATCTATTTACCATCAATGCGACAGAGAGCCTTTTATGTGGTGAGAATGGTTTTGATAAAGAATCTTTTATTTTATGTGACCGGCGGTCGGCGTCTGGTACACAGTAATCTGACTTGCCCTCTTGTGGTTTACGCCAGCTTATTTCATATTTTTCCGGTTTCTTTAAGTACATTTTTTACAACTAACGCAAACTTGTTAAATGTTTAAAGTTTTTATTAAAACTTCTGAGTTGTACTTGAGGCACAATTTTAAAAATGTACATGTACCTTATTGTGTACAATCTTACATAATTGATGGCGGCTTGCGTTTGGCCATTGTCAATGGTCCCTCTTGTAACCATGAGAAAATTTTAACAGCTTTAAACAATCACCAAACAATGGTGTATACATTTTAAGCGCGCAACTTTACTCTTCAGGGAAAATCGACGATACAAATACCTACCGCTTGGCGTTTTAAAACTTAAGGCATTTGTCCAATGGGCAATAAACCTTGGACTTGAATAAGGGCGTAGCCACAGAAAATTAGTTCCGGAAACAGATTTAAGCAGTTCTTAGACCTATTTTGTTAATAGATTATTCTTAGGCATCGATGTAATAAATGTAAATTCTATCATCGGGTTCTAAAACCATTTCTTCCTTTCTTTTTTTCATAATTTTGTTTATGCTAAAAAAAAAAATTGGTTGATAGTAATTGCGAGTTCTTATTTCAAATAGAATTTCAATATCCAGAAAAAAAATCTTGACATATAAACCCACGATTTTCTTCAACTATCCCTATGATAACTTATTTTTGAAAAATTAGTAACCTAAAAAAGGTTCATCATTCTATCAGTCGGTCACGTTTCACGCCTTTATAGTGAGTAGAAGTTGTAGCAATTACTACATGCCTTTAATACAAACCGACGAACAACATTAAAAAGTTTTAACTGCGGCCTACAACTCACCTTTCCTCTAATAAATGAGGGTCTGGCAACCATTCATTAATTATGGGAGACGACGTTAATATTGAAAGTCAAACAACACTTTTATATCTCACGCGTTTTTTCTTTCCCAAAAAAAAAAATACAACTTACTGTGAACTTAAACAATAACGCACTCGATCTCCATTCAAAGATAAAAAAGCGCAAATTAAGAAATAAAAAATACAGCTTGTCCATAATTAAACAAAATTACCTCTGTATGACATCTTTTGTGAGTGTACCCTATTTTCCGTGCGTGTAAATGGTTGTCCTGTAAGCAGAGCATAAAATATATTTAAAAAAGAACGATTTCTTGTCAACGTGGAATACCATCATCATAACATCAGGAATCATGTAAAAAAGAAAAAAAGAAATTCACTGTAGTTAAAACAAATTTCGGATTGTATACCGTTCTAGATGTAACCTCTAAACTATAAAGCATTTTATCCAGCAAGCACCTAAATGTACAACATCTTCCATCTTTGCCGCACAATTAAAATTTGGAATTCATTACCAGCACACGTGTTCCCTTCGAAATATAACCCCGACCTTTAAGCGGGGCGTATAAAGAAATCGCACAGGACCACCATTATGATAATGTCCGTATCTATAAAGGTGGCCTTCAATCTTTGGACCTCAATCTAGCTTACCATTAGGCTGCTTGAGGTCATACTGACGTGCTATAAAAAAAAAATACAAACAGTTTAGTACGTACCATTTTCTCCTTTGTTTATCAACCGATTTTTTTCCTTTTTTTTTGTGCTTATTAGCTATTTACGAGCTTTGTGTTATCAATAAAAATTAGGAAACACTTTTTTTAGGAAAAAATTGTATGCGGTGATTGTTCATAGTTGGAACGAGGTATTGAGCATCAAAGCTGTAAAGACGAAACTAATTTAAATAAATACATTTTTATCTTCAAGTTACCTCTGACGTGTTAGAGACTGAATATCTGTTTTCCAATAAGTATAAAAGAGAAATGCAACTATTATATCCTACTTATAATCATGGTTACAATCGCCACCAGTGAATAATTAACATCGACGTTTGTGAAAGAAACCTTTTGACCTCATTGAGATTGTTCTCAATCAATCACATGATTTCTGTGGGTTTTCGACCCTTAACTATTGTAGTTTATGTAATAACTAGACGTTCCCCGCAGTTTTATCAGCGTCTATGGTCAAGGTAGTAGCGTGATGATACATAGCCTAGAATCTTTTTCATGCACTGGGCAATCAAATAGGCGGCGGTAGCGTAATGGCTAAGGCGTCGGACTTGCGATCAAGTGGTTGCGGGTTCGAACCCCACCCAGTGAACCACTACCGGCGTGAACCCACTCCTAACACAAGCACTTAGCTTAGCTGGAGGGGTTAACAAGAATACTGGTAATGTGTGACCCACGTTACTAGTTTTCTTTACTTAAAAAAAAAGCAAAAAAGACATGTTCAGTAAAACAAAAAAAAAAAAGCTATAGTGGTAAACCGATGTAAAAAGTATAGCATAGTACCTAGTGAGTAGTACCTTTTACAGACGCTCGCCTCGGCGGAAAAAGTGGCCGCTAGTTTGTTTTTTATTTATGCCATCTGTGGATTCTGCGCAATATTAATGCCATTTGATGTTGGTTGTATACTAATATTTACTAATATTGTAGAGCTGAAGAGCTTTGTTTGGTTGAACGTGCTAATCTCAGGGTCTACTGGTTCGAATTGAAAAAATATTTTAGTGTTGGATAGCCCATTTATCAAGGAAGGCTATAGACTCTATAATATCACGCTACGACCAATAGGAGCGGAGCAGTGACCATAAATTCAGGTGAAACTGCGGGGCGGCTAATTTTTACTATGTTTTGCTAAAATTTATTCAATTCACTATATATATATTTATATATAGCGAAAGAAAATTCGTTCTAACCGGGTGTCACAAAGACACATTTTTCGTATTTTTTTTTAGGGTTCCGTACCTCGAAAGGAAAAAACGGAATCCTTATAGGATCACTTTGTTGTCCGTCCATCCGTCTGTCTGTTTGTCAAGACCCTTTTTCTCAGGAACGCGTTTAGGTATCAAGCTGGAATTTATATTCAATACTTAGGTCTACTATCCCTTGGAGCTGTGAAAAAATAAAACTTCTAAGCCAACGCAATCAAAAGATACAGCCGTTTATGCCGCAAATTTTCGACACTCGCAAGGGAATCAAAACCTAGAGGGTACTTCCCGTGAACTCAGAATCTTGAAATTTGGTACGAAGCAACGTCTTATAGCACAGATAAAGGAAAAATTGCGAAAACCGTAAATTTTTAGTTACATCATATAATAAAAATATTCGCGAGTCCGACTCGCACTTGGCCGGTTTTTTTTGAGGCGACTTAACTATTTATCAGCTGTACGAGTACATAACGATCCCAAAATGTTACGACACCTATTTTTAACATGTTAAGTAACGTAGCGTTATATTGTTGCCTTCCATTTCTCTAACCCATCTCATTGTATCTCCTGCACCTGGTTCCCGTTTCACATACTTCCCTATGTCTCGTAAGCATATTGGTTTAGACGTTACGTCATCACTCAGGTAATTGACGAAATTGATGGTGGGTCTAAATTGTGTTTTTTGTGGATACGTTTTTAGTTAGATTTCGAAGGAAAGTCTACCTAGGATATATATGTATATACCTCAATTTTACCGGCATAATAGAGGTCGCAATTATGCATCGATTGCATTCAAACTTGGACGACAAATTAACAGGGCAAAAATGAAGGTTAAGTTCGTGAATGGGCTACATTCCCCCCAAAAGGGGACACTGGGAGACAGATTTAAAAAAAAAAATAAAAAAAATACGAAATACTACCTCTGCAGGCCCGTTTTTTTTTTTATTTATTAGCGCTGGCTCTCTAGAATTCGAATTTCAAACGTAATTTTATTTTAAATTAATAACACTAAAGGTCCGTTCAATGTTAAACTGCTAAAATATAATACTTAAGCTCGTCAATGGTGCCGATTCTATTGTACACTCGACTAAACTAAAACCTGACTTAATTTCTTCATATGATATCAACCTAGTGTTATTCGTAATAAGGTCTATTTGTTACTAGCATCTTTTTCTTAGCGCCGCTAAATTTCACTAAAGCCTGTCAACGTATACTCAACTTTATTTCCACGCAGCGAGAGTCTCCATTTATTCAAACGCTGTATCATTGCCGTATAAAACTTGTTCAAAACGAACAAGGATGACGTGTTTTTAATCTACACCTACGAAGACGCTTACTAAAAACACAGAGCAAAAGAGATGGCATTCAACGGATAGCGGCTCTCGCTACGTGGTATTAAAGTTTATTTAAGCGTATCAGACTTTAGTCGACAAATAAATTGCTTATTTCGATAGCGACATATGTTACCTACTTGTTTCAATTTGAAATAAGACCTTGTTTTGAAGTGTACAAGGTTTACATCTTATATGAAGAAAATTTAATGAATTTTAATTTAGCGAGTGAAGTAACAGAATTGGGACCATTAGCAACAAACAAAAAAAAAAAACAGCCATACTCGCGTGGACAGAGTTCCGTACGATGAATTGCAAATGTAACTTTGATTGAGAGATTTACTATCTTATTTTAAGACCATAGGCTTAGGAGTAAGGAACTGTCTTGAATATGTTTTTCAAACTTTTAGGATCCGTAGTTTTGGAGATAAGATCAATGGTAAATTTTCATCTGATTTCTTAAATAACTATATTCTAATAACAATACCTATCTAAATTCTTAAATTTTAAATCGTAAAATTATAAAATACAACAAGTCCTTTCACTTAATAGGTACCCACAGCAATTGTTTTTAAAATTTGCCTCCTACGTCACAACCATTTTAGACTTAATCGGCCCTGTAGATTTAGAACAAATTGGCTGTGAGAGAGGGACAGACAGACGCACGAGTGATTCTATAAAAGTTCCGCTTTCTTCCGCTTTTTTTTGTAGAATACAAAAATGGGTTGTCAATCAGACGAGACATACTTACTCATCTGTTTTGATCTTTGCGTGTTTAATGAGAGAACAGCCATATATCAGCTGGTCAATGCCTATAACAATCACTTCAAACACATTGACGTTTTTGCACTGTCCGCTCCTAAATTTAGAAGTACGATTGTGAATTTATTAAGACACACCAATCTAGAATAAGACACGCACATTAAAATCACCGGTGTTTTCAATACTTTGTTTGTATAACGTGGATAATTAAGTAGGTTGTGCATTAATTATTATGTTATTATTTATACTGTTGTAATACATAGTGTACAACTGTTTATTATCTCCAATAAAAAAAAAAGGAAAAAATATAAAAACAATTTAAACACACAGTATCACATTAACTTCATAATGTAACCTAGTTTAAGATCAAATTTTTCTAACTATTTTCTGTGGGAGAGTTTTTGAATTTTTGATTATATTGTTACGAGCCGAGGTTCGGGATCATTGGACTCTTATCCCGGTTGATTGCTCAAGTTCAAAGTTCAGACTAATTATACCATAATTTACAGACCTTCTACACTAATTGCATACGCTGTGGCTCTCTGTTTGGTTTACTAATGAAGCTTTAGTTGTACTGTATGTATATGAAGATCATTATTACGGATTTCACTGGGTTAAGAACTTATATGTTTCTATTATTTCTCTTTGTCCAAAAATGATTTCCTTTATTTTTACCTAACTTACTAAAGTAGTCTGTTTAAATTTCAAATAAATATTTCAACCGTAGAAGAAAGGGTAAAAATAATAATTTAAACAAACACAAGAAATAATATCAGAAATCCAAATAGACATGTGTCCTATGTGCCCCATGGAACCTAGGACGACTAGATTTCAAATGATCCAGATTACTCCCAGAACGCTTCAAAAGTACTACCCTTAAATAAGTCCAATAGATTTTTTTTTTTATCGTGTGGAAACCCCCTCCGGTCATCACTTCACCGGGCCTGCCAGTGAAGTGGTATGTCGGAATCGAACTACTAAAACAACATCCGTCATAAATGAGTCTATTGCCAGGGACTCGGGTATGATGGATAAAAAGTAAATTATAATTAATACACAAAAATTTATGAATGATGACTATAATAATAAAAATAAGCAAAACAAATGAAGTATTTGGATTTGGCCCACGAGGTGGTCGGTCGACATGTGGGATGTGGATTCGGCTATCATTGTGCCGATAGTCATATCAGCCAATGGGCTGATTGCGAAGAGCCTCGACCAACACCTTCAGAGGCTCACGTTAGGCAGCTAGAATAAGGACCTGATGCAGAAGGCGGTCCTTATTGATACGGCACGTATTCTAAGGAGGTTTCTGTCCCTGTAACCGATACCGGTGGGCACTATTTTTTATATTTTTCAATGTATTTTTGATATAATCTGACTGTAATTTATATGTTTAAGTAAGTAAAGAGAATAATAATTGTTTGTGGCCGAGGTCGAGATAAACTGGGCGGGATATATTCCTACAGGATTCTAAATAAAATACCTGATAGGATATATCTGTACTATATTTAGATGAGGACCAAGAGATAGCACTGGTGATCTTTGTATCCTCACGTTTCGGAATCAACAAATTTTCAAAATTTACCAGAGGTCATTGACCGCTTGAGACTCTTAACACCGACTTGTAATTTACATACAACGCCACCTAGTGGCGCCACGAGAAACACAAACATCGTGTGAACTTAATACTACGTGAACAATAATACTTAAGTTATTTTAATATGTTAAATTTGCATGCTATTTTTATAGATAAATGGGCTAGTTTGCCTTAGATATAACTTGTAATACCACTTGTATGTTGTACCATTTAAAGCAAATAAATAATTTGAATTTGCAGTAGGACTATATATACGCTATAGAATAATTTTAGAGGAGGAGTCTCTCCTCTTATTCAATAAGCTAGAAAAAGGACATCTGTTGGTTTTGTATGACTAGTTCAACGTTTAGCATTTGTAAATTAAGACAGAGTCTCAAGCGAGTTTGTATTATCTTTATATATATATATTTATATATATATACTATATACTTTATATATATATACAGCTGGACGGATTTTAATGAAGTTTTTTGTGTGCCTTCAGGTGGATTCGAGAATGGTTTAGATTTATAATTGGACCCGGTAGCTGGCGCTGCGACAGGGTTCCAGGAAGAATATTTTTTAAGTTTAGGCAGGACAACGTCTGTCGGGTCCGCTAGTCTATATATAAAAAGGCAAGACAAAACAATTAAGAACCATTCTCTCCTCTATGTTTTTCATCCAATTTTAATTTTTTACTCTCTACTCCCACCTTAAAGGCCGACAACGCACTTGTGACACTTGAGTTGCAGGTTGCATGAGCGACGGTAGTCACTTACAATCAGATAAACCATCTGCTCGATTGCCCCTATCCCATAAAAAAAAGAATTATGGTTTAAACTTAACCATATCTAGTAAGAATGAAGCAATCAATTTTAATATTTGGTGTAATAATAATTAGGGCCAGACATTAGTATCTTTTTGAGTTTTAAAACTACAATAAAATCCTATCAATCATTACCAAAAGTCATGATTGGCGATGAAGTTCGTTGGCGATTGATGAAATAATATCGACATCAAAATCTCATCATGCAACCGTCAATCACTGCATTAGACAACAGGTTATTCGTCCAGCGTTTTGATTGTGGCAAAAACCGACAGTAAAACCCACCGATTAATAGGCGCCTTACAGAACACTGGGATTCATGTTGTTATTTAATTTTATAATGTCATGATAAAATCGAGACAGATGGATATATTGGCCCCAATTCTGTTACTTCACTCGCTAAATTAAAATTCACTAAATTTTCTTCATAAAAGAAGTAAACCTTGTACACTTAGAAACAAGGTCTTATTTCAAATTGAAACAAGTAGGTAACATATGTCGCTATCGAAATAAGCAATTTATTTGTCGACTAAAGTCTGATACGCATAAATAAACTTTAATACCACGTAGCGAGAGCCGCTATCCGTTGATTGCCATCTCTTTTGCTCTGTGTTTTTAGTAAGCGCCTTCGTAGGTGTAGATTAAAAACACGTCATCCTTGTTCGTTTTGAACAAGTTTTTATACGGCAATTATACAGCGTTTGAATAAATGGAGACTGTCGCTGCATGGAAATAAAGTTGAGTATACGTTGACAGGTTATAATGAAATTTAGCGGCGCTAAAAATAGATGCTAGGAACAAATAGACCTTATTACGAAAACCAGAAGGTTGATTTCATATGAAGAAATTAAGTCAGGTTTTAGTTTAGTCGAGTGTACAATAGAATCGGCACCAATTTGTTATAAATTTTAATCCGTAAAGTTGTTTACGACAAAAAAAAGAATACGTAATTAGTTTTGTCGTGGTTACCGAAATTAAATGTCAAGCGTGTCTAACAAATGTTAACGGGCATGTTAATTTTTCAATGCATTGTCTGAAATTCTGAAAAGTAAATGTGGTGTAACGTTCTTAATTAAAAAAAAATATTTTTGACGACTCATAGGGCGTAAATGAATATGTAATTTTATGTGATGGGCTTTACATAATATATAAAATATTTGTGAGTGCAAGCGAAATGTGGTTTCATCAGAGCTTTTTAATAATCCCTTTTAAAAACCCACGTGATAAAATGGTTTTGCTCGTACAAAGGGTTGCGGACATGGATTATATAACATACCGATGTCCGTAACATTTTGTTGAAGATATTATAACCCATCCTAAATAAAAATATGTTTAAACAGGAATCAGACGTAAACTTTATTAATGTGTCATAAAAAGTTAAGTTAAAAGACTGTAAAAAATTATTAAAAAACATAAACAAGCGCTGAGACTCCTTAAGCGTAATTTTTTAATATTAATTTTGACAGTTTACGTCCGCCATATCGATTTTTTCCTGACTCCAAGCCGTTTAGGCTATAGGAGGTATTCAAATATGTAGTCTCGTATGCGACGGCGACGTCTCCACCAGTGCCAGCACCTGCAGCTGCGTCCAAGACAGCACGCCCGTCCAACGCCGCTACAAAAGTGGTGAGGGAATTCCCTCTACTCCCCTCTCACGCACCCAGGAGTACGAGCACACAAAACGCTCCTTCTGGTGCTTAGCCTGCACCTAGTCCCTCTACGTCCGCCCCCTCAAACGATGGTTGGCAGACGGTTGCAGGAAGTAAAAAGACCCGTAGGAAGAGGAAAAAGGGCAACAATAAGAGTGCCTCGCCACAAGCACAGGCAGGAGAGAAAGAAACGAGGACGTCAAAAAAGACTCGGAAGTACTGTAGTCAGACTGTAGTCGTTACGGTGCTGACGGAGGCGGCTGATGGCGGTCTTTCGTACGCTGCCGTCTTCAAAAAGGCCCGAGACAACGAGCGAAGACGGCAGACACCGAAAAGCTGCGGGGTATATTTGCAGAGACGGATGGGATACGGATTGCCAGGCCCACTAAGTATGCGGAGATGCGCATATCAGGCCAGGATGACTCCGTGTCAGTCGATGATGTCCGGGTGGCAATCCAGCAAAAGACGGGTTGCACCTCGGACAATATTAGGATCGGCACCATCCGCCCCGGTCAAGGAGATCTTGGTGCGGTGTGGGCCAGATGTCCTGTGGCTGCTGCCAAAATACTAGGTGATGCCGGGAGAGTCCTCGTCGGTTTCGTAAATGCCAGAGTAACAATTCTGGATGCGAGACCGATGAGGTGCTTTAAATGTTTGGCGTCAGGGCACACTCGCATCAAGTGTGGTAGTTGTTTTGACTGCAGCGGGCTTTGCTTCCGCTGTGGTCAACCGGGGCACAAGGCGGCGGAATGTTCTGCCGCCCCTCACTGCCCCACGTGTGCGGCGGGTAATCTGCCCGCCAATCACCAGATGGGGCAGGGGGGCTGCAAGTCTCCCCGCGCTTCTAAGCAAACATCGGGGGCTAGCCAATCGACCCAGACAGCCTCCGATGTCAATCGTGCGTCGTTGTCATCGCCCATGGAGGAGGCTGTAGAGACGGTTCAATAAATGGACCAAGTCTCCAGCCTCCTTGTCCAGACGAACCTTAACCACTCTGCCGGTGCGCAGGATCTTTTTCTGCAAACCATGGCGGAGTGGTCGATCGGTGTAACCGTAGCCGCGGAGCCCTATTACGTTCCTCCCCGTCCAAATTGGTTGGGTGACTGGGACGGCTCCGTAGCAGTCGTCAGCTCCACGGCACCTCATTCCCCGCCCTTGTCGCTAATGGGCACTGGATATGTTGTTGCCGAATGGGGGGGGATCACCATATATGGTATCTACTTCTCCTCCAACCGGAGCCTGAGCGATTTCGAGGTTTTCCTCAACAACGGATGGACGCACGGGGCGATGTCGTAGAGGAGTGGGCGACATCGGTGGGCCTCTGTCTTCTAAACAGAGGCTCCGCCAACACGTGCGTGCGACAGCAGGGGGGGTCAATAATGGACCTCTCGTTCGCTACCCCTGCTCTCGCCTGGAAGAGGTTCGGACGCTCTCGGATCACCTGTATATCCGATTTGAGCTCTCCCGGACGCAGGGCCCCAGAGGGGTCACACGGCGCGGCGTTCTTCCCGTTTCCCGCGGTGGGCTGTTACGAAGTTGTAAGAATTCTTGGCTGACTCCGCAGCCTCTGACTGAGGAGGTGGACATGGGGCAGGCCGCTTTCGCGATGCGATTACGCAGATTTGCGATGCGGCCATGCCCCACGTCCGAGGTCGTCGGCCTCCAAGGAAGGAGGTCTACTGGTGGTCCCAGGAGTTGGCGGACCTCCGTGCGGCCTGTACACGTGCCCGGAGGTCCTACACTCGCAGCCGGTGGCGTCGCCGCGGAGAGGGGGAGGAGGACCAGCTTCATGAGGAGTAAGGAGAGGTGCGGCAAACTCTGAAGCTGGCCATTAGCCGCGCCAAAGAAGAAAAGAGAAAGGAGATGCTGGGTCTCGATCGTGACCCCTGGGGTCACCCATATCGCGCGACCTCTCTATCGACCTCTCCAGCCCAGCTTCCTGCAGGAAGTACCCCCGTCAATGGCCCCCTTGGCTGGAGACGACGGGGAGGACGAGGATCATAGTGTTCCGCCCATCACAGAGGCGGAGGTAGGGGCGGCTGTTCTATGGATCCGTTCCAAGAACACCGCCCCCGGGCCAGACGGGATCCCTGCCCGAGTGTTGGCCCTGGCCCTCGATCACATGTCCAACCGCCTCGGGGAGGTTTTCGACGCTAGCTTGGCGTCCGGACGCTTCCCTGACTGCTGGAATAGCGGGAAGCTGGTTCTTTTAAGGAAGCCGGGACGGCCTACCGACTCGGTCGCGGCCTACAGGCCCATCGTGTTGCTGGACGAGGCGGGTAAATTGTTTGAGAGGGTCCTCTCTGCCCGCATCGTCCGGCACCTTCGCAAGGTCGGCCCCGATTTGTCGGACGCCCAATTCGGTTTTCGGGCGGGGCGTTCGACGGTCGGTGCTGTGTTGCGCCTGAGGGCCGTGACCGAAGAGGTAGTGAGCTGTGGCGGCGTGCTGTTTGCGGTGTCGTTGGACATCGCCAACACGTTCAATACTCCACTATCGCGGAGTGCCAGGGTACCTGAGGCGGCTGGTGGCAGACTATTTAGAGGAGCGTACCGTCATGTACGAGGATCGAGACGGAGTTTTGAGTCGTCGGCCCATGTCGTGCGGTGTTCCGCAGGGGTCTGTCCTTGGACCACTCCTGTGGAACATGGGGTACGACTGGGCCCTTCGAGGCGACTTCCCCCCCGGGCTCGGCGTAATCTGTTACGGAGATGACACTTTGGTCACAGCCCGGGGGGTGAACGTTCAGGAGGCGGCGTGCCTGGCCACCAGAGGAGTCTCTCTGGTGGTCGGGCGCATCGAGGCGCTGGGTTTGCGGGTGGCCCTGGATAAGACGGAGGCCCTTTTATTTCATGGGCCCCGTCGTGGTCCACCCCCTGGCGCCTCTATCGAGGTTAACTCGGTCCTCGTACCGGTTCAGGCCCACATAAAATATCTGGGCCTGATCCTCGACGGTACGTGGCGCTTCGACGAGCACTTCCTGCAGCTTGCTCCAAGGCTGGTCGGCGCTGCGTCCGCCCTTGGGCGACTCTTGCCAAATTTGGGCGGACCCAGCGTCGCTACGAGAAGGCTATACACGGGGGTTATCCGGTCAATGGCACTTTACGGTGCACCAGTGTGGGCGGAGGCTCTCACCGCCCAGAATAGGGCGCGCCTCATGCGCCCTTAAGAGGGTTATGGCGGTTAGAGCCATACGCGGAAACCGCACCGTGTCAACGGAGGCGGCGTGCGCGTTGGCCGGGACTCCCGCGTCTGATTTGGAGGCGGAAGTGCTCGCCGAAGTATATCGGCGAACGGCTGAGTTCCGGGCGGGAAGCGGCAGTCGGCCCCCGCCCGAAGAGATACGCGAATGGCGTGAGGCCGCTCGCCGAGCCACCATGGCTCGTTGGTCGTCCCGGCTGGAGGCTCCACGTGCTGGCTTTGCCGCTGTGGAGGCGATCCAGCCGGTCATTGTCGAGTGGGCAGGGCGTCAGCACGGGACCCTTTCCTTCCAACTGACGCAGGTTTTTTCCGGGCACGGCTGCTTCGGGAAGTACCTGCACTCGGTCGCTAGGAGGGAATTGAGTCCCGCCTGTCACCACTGCGACTGCAGTGAGGACTCGGCTCAGCACACGCTGGCGGTTTGTCCCAGTTGGGCGACGCAGCGTCGGGCCCTCACTGCAGTCATCGGAGTGGATCTGTCGCTGCCGGCTGTCATACGCTCTATGGCCGGTAGCGACAGGTATTTTACCGTGGTCGCAACCTTCTGTGAAGAATTTATCTCGCAGAAGGAGGCGGCGGAAAGGGTCCGGGAGGACGACCTCCACTCGGACCTAATTCGCGGACGGCGAACCGGGCGGCGGAGGCGCGCTTACCAGCGCCTCATGCCGCCCTGAGTGTGGCCGCGCGTGGACGGGACAGGTGTTCCTCTTCACCCGCTATAGTGGCCCCCGCGAGGAGGCGGCGTCCACGTGTGCCTGGACGTTGCCTTATTGAGAGGTTTTTACCCGAAGGTGGTGCCCGCGCTTTTGCGGGCAGGCGCTAGGAGGGTTCCGGATGTCTTAATAAAAGCTGTTCCCGGATCCCTTCTATTTAAGACGCAGTACGGCACACCGTGTGGTTTTAGTCGGTTCGATTCCGACACACCGCCCCATCGTAAACCCCGGTGGGGTGACGGCCCGAGGGGGTTTCCGCACGCACAAAAAAAAAAAAGGTATTCAAATATGTTCTGGTTAATATTGTTACAAACTTAGCGCCATCTAACAAAAACAACCCGAACTACTTCGTAACTACTAATTCTGCATCATACAATGAAAGTTCTCACCCAGAAATTTGTAGTGACGTAGAACTTCCAAATATCAACCTCACTTTGTTTCTGTTGGAGAGATATCATACCTCGTTTTTGCCGAAGTGTGTAAGGTACGATTTGTGATGTCATAAGGTTATGCATAGAGACTTCAAAGTTTGATAAAAAAGTTCGAATTAATTCATTGCAATAAAACGGTACTTCTCATCAGAAAATTCTTTACCTAATGTATTGCAAGAAAAGAATAAATTCAATTAAATGTTTTCGGTGTACCATAAAAAGGTATTATATTAACAAAAGAATTGTAATATCCATAAGTTATGCTTATGAATAATTTTGTATATAGGTCCGTAGTAAAGTAAACTAACGAAAAGTACATTTGAAAAAGACTCTGCTGCAAACAGTTGCATTGCTAACTACACCGCGCTCAGTTAGTCTGCAGTTTAACCTTAAATATACTTACTCAAGATGGAACTTGCTAAATGTTCAACAAATAATCATCGACTACAAAACGATACTTCCTCACCACAAGAGATTTCAACGAAAATAAATATCTTTGTTAAGCGTATCTGTGACGAAGAAAAGTTTATTGAATATGACATATATAAAAGATGTCTCACAGGAATTAATAACTTTTTTGGTTGTATATACGAAATTGATATTAAAGGTAGAACCGAAGACGAAGAAAAAGAATTGTGTCTATTTGTGAAATATATTGTTCACACGGAGATGTTTGCTATTTCATTTATGTTTGAAACTGAGCTATTCGCTTATACAGATCTATTCGAAAAATTTGTAGAACTGCAAGAACAGGCATACGTTAACTTAGAAGATAGATACAAAACGATTAAAATTTACAAGGAAAGTAGTGCAGAGGTAATTATTTTGGAAAATCTTGCGGAGAGAGGATTTACTACAAATCCGAGAACGGAAGTAGCATCGTTAAATTTCTTTCAAATGGCTGTCAAAGAACTTGCAAAATTCCATGCACTATCATTTGTCTTAAGAGAAACAAAACCAAAATATTTTAACGAAATAATAAAACCTATGAAATATGGAGTTTTAATTAAAGATAGTTGGAAATATGGAATTGCGAGTGCCAGGAAAGCAAGTGTTCAAGCTGCGGATGAAATATTTAAACATAAAGTTGAGAAAGCTTATGACTTACTAATGGATAAAATTTACAAATATTATAATGATGAGACTATAAAAGTATGCCTCTGCCACGGCGATTACAGGTCTTGTAATATTATGATAAAATTGAACGTAAGTGATTTTTTTTACTCAAAACCCATTTTTATAGTTACGAGTAGGTTTATCGCATTTTGGGAGTGAATTAATTACTTATTTTTCTTTGTTATTGGTTTTAATCATGATTTTTAATACAATAGACCTATTGATAGCTGAGTACATTTTTAAGTAATTTTGAAGTAAATTTTGAAGTAAAAGCATTCAGTTTATTTGTTTCATCAAGATATTATTTGAAAATATTTTTGGAAAAAAAAATGTCGTTGTTAAAATTTCTCTAGGGATACTTGGCTAGAATCTCAACACGGAGGTACACTCTGACCAGCGGAAAGAGGAACGCCTTTTCTTTTCGGTAGGTAAACGTTGCTTTCGACTGATATCCTGACGCGGTAGAACTTTGCCAGGTTTAGGGCCGCCCTATTTCTCCGAATGATCCTCTGATTAGCAGGGTGAGCCGTGGAGAAATGGTGACGTTTGAAAAAGGCTTCTCTCTCCGTTTCTTACTTATTTATAGTGTAGGTTTTGATCTGATACAGACCTCCGATCCTTCAGAGTTTTAGACTTTTTTGGCAAGGCCTGTGTTATCGGAAACAGCGTAAGGTTCTATCTAGTAGGTTCGATTTCAACAAACTACATATATATATTTTTTGACCTTATTTTTTTCTCAATGTATGTTCTATTTATTCTAGGCGGTTGGAATACAAAAAATAATCCCTATAGACTATCAAATGATGTACTATGGAAATCCAGTGTTCGACTTCCTATATTTAATCTACAGTAGCACAGATAGAAAATTTCGAAAAACCCATTTCTTAACTTTAAAGGACATATACTATGAAACTCTGAGCAACTTTTTGAAATATTTTCATCTTGATGTAAATTTGGTGTACCCTAAAGAAGAATACGAGAGGATATTTGAAGAAAAACTCGACTTTGGGCTAATAACTGCAATGGAACTTTTACCTTTTATTTTATCTTCTGGAAACCAAGTACCGGATGTTACGCATGAAGAGGTACGGTTTAATTTAGATGATACGTTTAAATATCGTTTACAAGAAGTAATTGAAGAGTATATGGAGTTGGGTTTGTTATAAGATATATTTGTAATGATGTCAGGGACCTGTGATTAAGAGATATATAGATATTATAAATGATATACAGGTAAGGACTTCAAACATATATGTATGTTTCAACGAATCAAGTCAGACCAAGACTTTTGTTTTAAAATGAATAACATATAAATCTAAAAAAAATTACCATCTCTTAATTGCGTTTTAGTTATGTGAAAAATTCAAAGCATTTTTAATAATACTCCAATGAGCAGCTTACTTAGGTTATAATTGTAATGGGTAAAGATGTAGATAATGAGCGCAGTTCCAGACATGAGGGTGCACCGGCGAAGACAATAGAGCCGAATGTTTCCAGGCTTATATTAAAACTAGAAGAGCGCCTCATTAGCGCATCTCAGCTTTCGAGGGCGCCAGGCTACGACCACCTTTGGCGTCACCTAATCCGTTGACGTACGCGGCTGCAAGCAATGTGAGTCTTCCAGTAGTATAGCAGTTACTCGGCCGGCCTCTTCCAGTTCTGCTGCTGTGAAGTTTGGAGGGAACACAAAAGGTGGAAGCTGGGGCAAGGAGCGTGAGGTACACCGAGGTACGAGGTACCAGTTGCCCTAAAGCAGACGCACTAGCGATCAAGCTCAGAGAATTAGCCCACAGGGTGGTTGACATGTGGGATTCGGCAATTATTGTGCCGATAGTCATATCAGCCCATGGGTTGATTGCGAAGAGCCTCGAGCAACACCTTCAGAGGCTTACGTTAGGCAGCTGGATTAAATGAAAAGGCGGTGGGACACTATTTTTTATATTTTTAAATGTATTTTTTAAATAATCTGAATGTATTTAAAAATGTAATTTATATGTATATTTAAGGCAATAAAGAGAATAATAATAATAATTTTATTTCATAAATGATTGTAGGTTGACACAATTTTTACACTTAAGATTAGTTTGCGTTTAGAGATGGGCAAATGCCCGGGCATTTATGGCAAATTGGGAATATTCCTAATATGTGCCGATAAATTTCTTTCCTTGGGCATTTATCTGGGCATATATATTTGTTTCAAAATTTACTAACATAATTGATACTATCTTTGGAAACGAGGGTTAGTTATTGAGTTTTGATATCGTATATTTTTACTAATATTATAAATGCGAAAGTAACTCTGTATGTCTGTCTGTCGCCCTTTCACGACAAAATGAAATTCGGTACTCAAATAGTCTAGAGCCTGAGAAAGGACATAGGCTACTTTTTAATGCGAAAAAAGGGGTGTAAAGGGTTGAAAGGTGGGGATGAAAAGTTGTATGTTAGTATCGTCATATTTAGAGATAGAAGCTTAAAACTTATTTTTTCAAAGTGTGTAAAAATTTTACCCTCAAGAGTGTAAAATAACAATAGGGAATAGGGATGAAAGTTTGTATGGAAATATGTAAGGTTTATATGAATGTTTTATAAGTTTGCAACAAGAGACAAAATATTAGAGCTATTCTGACATTACAAAGCAAGAGCAAGAGCATTACAAAATGTGAAACTGAAATTAACGCGAGTAAGAAACTGGCAAGCACCGCGCCAATGTGATGAATGTTGAAGGTGATCTTTTTGAGTAACAAATATGAAAGGAACAGCAAAGGGAAAACGTGGATTAATTCAACGTAATCCAGAAATCAGACCGATTTGTCATTCCCGTTGAAAAAAGTACTAACCGTTCCCCTGAAAGCAAGGGAAACTGATAGTAGATGTACATTTGGAATACAATTATTTGTCCTGGGATGGAATCGAACTCACAACCTCTGGCTCAGTAGTCACTAACCACTAGACCAAAAATAACTTACGAGTACCTTGCTTCTCCTCAAAAGATAGAAGAGATTGAAGAAAAAAATTATTATAAAATTCAACGCAGACGAAGTCGCGGGTACCAGCTGGTTGTTTATAGTTAGAATTTAAACACACTCTATTTAAAACATAATTATTAAACAATATAAATATTACCAATTACACGCGAAGCGGTGGTCCGAACACTTGCACCGAGTGAAAGAGGCGGGGCGAGAGATGCGCACACACACCATGCTGCGCCGCCATTTTGTCGCCGTTTCAAACGTTACCCGTATAGATGGGTAATCACCCGGGTTTTTACTCAGTCGTGGGTTTTAACCCGGGTGATAACCAATCTTTAATTACCCGTTAGCGAACTATCCCTCTCTGAAGTTTAGCGGTTCATGAAAACCTACAGCCAACGCCCGATATTAAATCTACGATTTTAGATGAAGACTTCTGGTCTATGACAGATTAGTCTATCAGTCTTTTTGAGTCCAGACAGTATATTTAAACTGGAAGGCAATGGATTCAACATATACGAAGAATCTTCTTTAGTAGAGAGTAGATGGTAAGATATAGAATCAGCAGCATCAATTTCACGACAAACAAATATACGATAGCGATGGTGATTAATTAGGACAGATAAATCTACACTACAATGAACATTTTTTGATTATTATAATAGGTACCGTTCTGGTGTCATACAAGAACTATGATTCTCTACTATTGTGTGATATTTAAAATGATTATGACGTTGATTATTACAATTTTTATAATGTTTTGTCATTTTATCAAACTTTGTTTAAAATTTTCTTTGTCTAAACTTTGTGATGAAAATATATATCAATGTTATTATTTTAAAATAAATGTGTTCAATCATTAATACTTCTTTTTATATTTCAAATAGGTACTATTAAACAATAAAAAAAATATTTGCCCTGTGATTGGGCATTTATTCCGGCATAAATAAATTTATGCCCAAAATGCCCAGTTTTTGCCATTTTTGCCCGCCGGGCATAAATTCATTGCCCATCTCTATTTGTGTTACAATTATAAATCTTCAATAATGAGTGCTATTCTTCTAGTATTTATTAGTGCTAGTATTTATTTTGATATACTGAGGTGAGTGAGGGCATTGGCAATTGGTGTGCAGTTGTGAACTACAAGAGTGTGGTTTTAGAACAATAGTTGATTTTGGTTGGGATATCGTACATAGTGAGAAGGAGGTAAAAATAGTTTTAAGGGTATTGAGGGTGAAGTAAGTATGGCAGTAAAGCCACTTACTTCGTGGTAGAGTTGAGGCTCCTTTGTGCGGTTGTCTGAAGCTCTGACCACGTGTTTGCATAAAAGATGATTGCAGTATCATCAGCAAAGGATACGATATTAGAGTTACATAGATTAAGATTATGAAAATTCGTTTATGATATGAAAAGGAAAAGCGTGGGTCCTAAAATGCTACCCTGAGGCACACCGTTATCGATCGATACTCCATCACTGCTGTAATTGTCAATAGTCACGAATTGAGTGCGATTTGTTAGGTAGCTTTTAAAAAGTTTTAGCTGGGCGCCCCTGACACTTATGTTCTCTAACTTAAGTAACAGTGTGGGGAAAGCAACGGTATCGAATGCTTTCACAAGATCTAAGAAAACGGTTAAAACTCTCTTCTTAGAAGTAAAATTTTACACTGCTGTTTTAGACTTTACTAACTTCAGTTAGTACAGTCTAATACATCATCATTGGTCGATTTGTTCTTGCGACACTCAAATTGTTGAGGTGACAATAGACTGATGTGTTCCAGGTAGTTTAATAGTCTAATATTAATAAGTTGGAGCACTTTAGACAGGGAAGTAAGAACAACTATGGGGCGGTAGTTACTTGGTAAGTTCCCGTCACCACCCTTAAAAAGATTTGTGGGATGCCATCCCAACCAGTAGCAGTGTTAGGCTTGTGTGTTTGTGAAGGGGGAGACGCCACATATATATAATACACACATATACATGCACACACACAAGACCCCTTCACCAGGTGCCAATGATGAGAACAATATATATAGTATACGCATTTCTCTGCTCCAAAATCTAGCTGGTCCGAAATTGAAAAAAATGTGTTTGGTTTTTTTTATATTTTCTCGATTCGGCATTTTGGACAAGAGAGATCATAAAAAAACCGTTGTAAAGAATTTTGTAGCTTATAAGCTCATGTAAGTTTCATATTCGTCAAACCCTACATTTTATAAAGGTCAAAGGTGAAAGGGCTCATGGGCGGTACTGATTTCATACTAATGCTAACTTTGACAAGGCATATCTCGGATATTTTGTGAGTTACAGTAAACAAAAAACCAATTTTGTTGTGAATGACAATGTTAACTTTCTGTCCTCGAGCGATTTTTACGTATATGGTTTATGTTATTATTGTTAAAGATTTTTTTTTATATATAAATCAAATATACCTACTTTGAACATATTTTTTTTCAAAAATAAAAATTTTAAACTGGTCAAACTTTTGTGTCATATTTTTAATGTTAAAATAAAGTAATTTGTAAATGTGTAACATTTAATTCCAGTTAGGGTAGTAATTCTAATTAGGGTAGAAACCCTTCTCGGTTTCACTGTTAATTTTTTTCGGAAAAAAAATCGAAACCAACTTTATTTTCGCGATAACTCCGTTAGTTTTTATGCTTATAGAAATTGTAACTAATACTAAATATTTCCATCAAGCATTTTTTAACTTATTAATAAAATATGATGCAGTATTAACATGTGTGTGAGGTTGTGTACGTCGACAGCACACAGGATAGGAAGTATCGAGTATTACAACACCCAGCAAGCAGGTCCTTATAGTAGATACTGCAGCTGTTTTAACACTTATTATATGTCTGTCTGATCCTAGACAGACGTGATTTTAATGTCCCTAATACATACACGTACTCTTTCCACATACAAAATTGAAAGAAAAACACGGGGAAAATAGGTCCAATTTTTGTATTTAACTATTATTTTATATCGATATGGGGGTTTTCGGTAAAATCAGCCCAACACTTTTTTTTCAAAGACAGCTCCCGCATTGGGAATTACTCCTGTGTCGTGGGGGACTTTACAAACATACAAGCGACGGACACAAAGAACACCCAGACTCAGGTGAACTCTTAGCAATGAACCCATGAGGCATAATAACTATAGGCTCAACGATTGTGGAATCCACATCTCACGTGTTGACAATCTCGGGCTAAGTCCAAATATTTTATTTCTTTCTTTATTTCGGCCATCAAGAGATGGTCTTCAGAGTTCAATCTGAGTCCACATAAGTATGCCAAAGGAGTAGGTTAGGACTGGGATGATCCAATCATTATAGGGCAGCACCTTATTACTACCTGACAAAAGACTTTTTAATACTAATTCAGGTAGCCAAAGAAGCGCTCCTGTAACAATTACTACATAGTCAGTTTATTATCACCTAACGCCCATGACATTCCTAGATACTTGTAAGTTTCGTTGACAGAAAGACATGTAAGGTCTGAATCTGAGTTGTGGAATCTGAGAGTTCCATCCCACCAGATTCAACAATCTTGCCTAATTTTAACATGCATGACTGAACATTAATCGACATTGAAATCCATCCAGGTAAATTTATTGAAGGTTTTAGTATATAATTGGGAATTGCTGCTGGCAAAGAGTTTTAAATCATCCATGAAAAAGCGATGGGATGTAACCTAACCTCGTCTCTGCAAATAATTTCCTAGAACTGATAAGCTACTAGCAGCGCCCCGCGGTTTCACCCGCGTAAGTACCGGTCCCGTTGGAATATCGGGATAAAAAGTAGCCTATGCGTCAATCTAGGTCTCTAGCTATCAACATACCAAGTTTCATCGCAATCGTTTTAGCGGTTTTTGCGTGAAAGAGTAACAAACATCCATCTATCCAAATTTTCATATTTATAATATTAGTGGGATTGGTATACACGTTATAGTTACTGTTATAGTTTATATATATAAATCGGACCTACTAGATCCACCCTTACGCTGTTTCCGATAACACAGGCCTAGCCATATCGATTGATAGTCTATAGGGATTATTTCGTGTATTGCATCCGCCTAGGGTAAAACAAAATACTTTGAGAAAATAATAAGGTCTAAATATATATTAAATTTTGGAAACTTTGTGACTTAACTATTTTATCGGAATCGAACCAACAGTGACAAACCAAGAACCAAGAACAGTACGCTGATTTCGATATCACAGCCATTACCGAAAAGTTTCAAATTCTGAAGGAAGGAAGATCTATGTCAGAGCAAAACCTAAACCTGAAAATACCTCTCTTTCTGTTTCTTATTTATTTATAATAACTAAGAAACAGAAAGAGAGGCATTTTCAGTCGTCACCATTTCTGCCGGGCTCTCCCTCTCTCCAGGGTCAATCGGAGAAATAGAGCGGCCCTGACCAGTCAGAAGCAACGTTTACCTACCCCAAAAGAAAAGGCGTTCTTCTTTCCGCTGGAAATTTCTTATGCTTTTCAAATAATATTTGGATGATCATAAGATCTCAAAATCGTAAAGAAATTAAATTAATGACACAGTCATCGTTGTTCAAAAAACTTAATTCTTAAATTGCTCAAAAACTTATTCAGCTGTCAAGAAGTCATGCTTAAAATCAAGAACAAAGAAAAAATTAAATTCACTCTAAAAATGGGATATAAAAATGAAAAAATGGAACAATAAAAATGGAACGATAATACAAAAAAGATGGAAACGGGTTTTGAGTAAAAAAGGACTTACTTTAAATTTCATCATAATATTATTATCATCATTTCACCGTGGCAGAGGCATACTTTTATAGTCTCATCATTATAGTATTTGCACATTTTATCATTTAGTAAGTCATAAGCTATCTCAACTTTATTCTTAAATATTTCATCCACAGCTCGAACACTTGCTTTCCTGACCTTCACAATTGCCAATATCCAACTATCTTTAATAAAAGGTCCAAATTTCATAGGTTTTATTATTTCGTTAAAATATTTTGGTTTTGTTTCTCTTAAGACAAATGATAGTGCATGGAATTTTGCAAGTTCTTTGACAGCCATTTTAAAGAAATTTAACGATGCTACTGCCGTTCTCAGATTTGTACTAAATCCTTTCTTGGCAAGATTTTCCAAAATAATTACCTCTGCACTTTTACTTTCCTTGTAAATTTTAATCGTTTTGTATCTTTCTTCTTAATCAATGTTTGCCTGTTCTTGTAGTTCTACAAATTTTTCGAACAGATCTGTATAAGCGAATAGCTCAGTTTCAAACATTTGACACAATTCTTTTTCTTCATCCTCAGTTCAACCTTTAACATCAATTTCGTATATAAAACTAAGAAAGTTATGAATTCCTGTGAGACATATTTTATATATGTCATAATTTTTTCTTTGTCACAGACACGCTTGACAAAGATATTTAATTTTGTTGAAATCTCTTGTGATGGGGAAGTATCGTTTTCTAGTCGATGATTATTTGTTGAACATTTAGCAAGTTCCATCTTGAGTAAATATATTTAAGGTTGAACTGTAGACTAACTAAGCGCGGTGTAGTTAGCAATACAACAGTCTTTTTCAAATGTACTTTTCGTTAGTTTACCTTACTACGTACCTATATACAAAATTATTTATAAGCACATCTTAAGGATATTACAATTCTATTGTTAATAATATACCTTTTTATGGTACACTGATAACAATTGATTGAATGGATCCAATTATTTGAATATATAATGTAAATAATTTTTTGATGAGAACAACCGTTTTGTTGCAATGAATTAATTCGAACATTTTTAATCAAACTATGAAATCTCTATGCATAACCTTATGAGTGATCTCTATGCATAACCTTATGACCTTATCAGTAATCGTAGCCTATATACTTGGGCTAAAAGGAGGTATGATATCCTCTAACTAAAACAAAGTGAGGTATATATTTGGAAGTTATACGTAACTACAAATCACCGGATGAGAACTTTCATTGTATGATGCAGAATTAGTAGTTACGAAGTAGTTCGGCTCGTTCTTGTTAGATGGCGCTAAGTTTGTGGCAATATTAACCCAAATATATTATAATACCTAATATATCCTAATCAGCTTTGCCGATTTTAAAGTGTGAGGTAATTGGATTCGTATTCTTCCACGGAGTGTTATAAGGTACGTGGCGTCAGCAAAAAATCGATATGGCGGACGTAAACTGTCAAAAAAGTTATTTAAAAATACCGCATAAGGAGTTTAAGCGTCTTTTTTACAATCTTTTTGTTTTATAACTTAACTTTTTTATTACACATATATATAAAGTTTACCTCTGATTCGTTTTTACATATTTTTAGAATGGATTATAATATCTCCAACATTTTGGTGGACATTACGGACGTTACGGACATCGGTATGTTGTATAATCCGCGTCCGCAACCCTTTGTACGAGCAAAACCACTTTATCACATGGGTTATTAGAAGGGGTTAATAAAAGGTCTGATGAAACCACATTTCGCTTGCACTCACAAATATTTTGGTATATTATGTGTATCCCGGGTCGGTAGGATATGAAATATGCAAAGTACATGTTTCATACGGTAAGTATTACATACAATTTGACGACCTACGTATGTGGCGCAGCGGTATATGATAGTTAACAATGTCAGCCGTCACGGGTTCAATTCTCGTCAAGTGCAAATATATGAATAAATATTGCTGTTTTTACTATTTTGAGTGTTTCTTTGTATTAATAAAATAATAAAACAAACTGTTAGTCGTAGGATTGCACTTAAGAAGGTAAAACACATACACATACACACACACACATACATCTGTATATATGTATCTGAGCGTGACGGTCACGGGAGCTCAGTGCTTTTTTCCCCATACCAAAAGTGCCCAACGTGCCTAAATAAGTTTTCACCTCAGGAACTTGAGACATCTCACATACGGCCATCTGATACATACATATGTATGTATATACGTAAAACGTGTGTGTGTACCACACGTTTTACGTATGTACCATATGTATAGTACTTACAACATACATATTTTATGTTATAGGCATACGTGGGTCACGCTGAAAGTTTTTGGAATAGGCCAGTAAGAAAAGTAGCCGATGATTTTTTTTTTAAATTTCGATTTAGGAACTCTGGGAATCTGTAGATGTTTAATGATTTCATATCATTTGTTTTTACAAATTGGCGGCAATTTAAAAAGTATCTGACGTGCATCGAAATGGATTTGCCTCGACAACATTTTCACGCAATGCTATAGTACGACTTTCATTGCGGTATTACTCAACAACAATATTACAATAGACTTCGATTGGCATAACATTACGAAGCCCTATCTCGTACCACTATTTATAACTGTTTTAATGGTTTAAACGTAGTTGAAGCAAACTCACTGATGATTCTTGAGTAGGACATCCTTCTACGGCGACTACTGAAGATAAAGTGAGTGCAGTGCGGTTAATGATAGAAGCTGATAGAAGGGTGACATATGAAGGTGAACATACAGAAGGGCAGAAGTCAAGGGGAAAAGATGATTGCCTCATTTTTTTGACGGACGGGTCATTTGTCAACAATCATTCTAGAAGATAATAGGACTGTTATTGCAGATTGGTATGTCAGTCGTTGTCTTAGAAAAGCCAAGAAGCAGGATCTTCCTTCACCATGACAACGCTCCAGCTCACTCCGCCAGACGGACTATCGAATATTTGTCTATCGAAGGTGTGGAGCTAGTAAGTCATCATGCTTACAGTCCCGATCTGGCACCTTGTGACTTTTATTTATTTCCAAAAATAAAAGAGAATAGGAGGAATTGGTATTATACACTCTGAAGTAGCTGCGTGGCTGCGTTTGAAAAAGGCTTGGAAGAGATCCCTAAAGAAGACTGGGCTAACTGCTTCAGTAAATGGTTCCATCGCATGCGACAGTCCTTAGAAAGGAACGGAGACTACTTCGAAAAGCAATAAAATATGTTCTACATTTATTTTCTAAACACTTTCAGTGTGACCCCCTATGTCTCGTTATCTCCGTGTTCAAGAACCGATAGCACAAGCCCTGTTAACTTTGAGAAAACACTCTAGAAAGCGCTGTGGAATATATCAAAATAATTATGTACTTGCAAAATAAAATTAGGCCTTTCAAATAAATTGTAAACAAAATATAAATGTAAAAGAAAGAATGGAATGGGTAAAATGATGAAGGAAATAAAAGTGAAGTGAAGTATAGAAATGTGGTGCCAACATATTAGACATTGGTCCCAATTCTGTTACTTCACTCGCTAAATTAAAATTCACTAAATTTTCTTAATATAAGATGTAAACCTTGTACACTTCAAAACAAGGTCTTATTTCAAATTGAAACAAGTAGGTAACATATGTCGTTATCGAAATAAGCAATTTGTTTGTCGACTAAAGTCTGATACGCTTAAATAAACTTTAATACCACGTAGCGAGAGCCGCTATCCGTTGAATGCCATCTCTTTTGATCTGTGTTTTTAGTAAGCGTGTAGATTAAAAACATCCTTGTTCGTTTTGAACAAGTTTTTATACGGCAGTTATACAGCGTTTGAATAAATGTAGACTCTCGCTGCGTGGAAATAAAGTTGAGTATACGTTGACGGGTTTTAGTGAAATTTTGCGGCGCTGAGAAATAGATGCTAGTAACAAATAGACCTTATTACGAAGAACACTAGGTTGATTTCATATGAAGAAATTAAGTCAGGTTTTAGTTTAGTCGAGTGTACAATAGAATCGGCACCTTTGTAGACTTAAAATGTGTATACCTATCACCCAAATTTCATATTCATAAACGCCCTTGGAGTCCTCATATTTTTTTATGGTATAGGGGCCAAACGAGCAGAAGGGTCACCTGATGGTAAATGACTACCGCCGCCCATGGGCACCTGTAACTCAAGAGTCACAACTGCGTTGCCGCCTTTTAAGGTGGGAGTAGGGGAAGAGGGGGGAAGAGTGGGAAGAGGGGATTAGTGGAGGGAGAGGAGAAGGACGGGAATAGGGAAGAGGAAAGGGTTAGGGCCTCCGGTAACTTCACTCACGCGGCGAAAGGCAATGCAAGCATTGTTTCACTGCCGGTTTTCTGTGAGGCCGTGGTATCGAGCGGAGTCGAGCCGGCCCATACGTGCCGAAGCATGGCTCTCCCACGTATAATGAAAACCGTTACACTACATTTTCTTTTCAGAATTTCAGACAGTGCATCGACATATTAACATTCCCGTTAACATTTGTTATTCACGCTTGACATTTAATTTCAGTAACCACGACACAAGCGAGCCAAAACTAATTACCTAGGTATTTTTTTTTCGTCTTTTACAATTTCACGGATGAAAATTCATGACAACATATCTATCCGTCTCGATTTTATCATGACATAAATAAAAACTTGAATCCAAGTGTACTAAAACAGCTTCCTTCACGGTGTAAAATTATGATAGTGAACACCGTGTTTTTTTAAATATGCCAGGAAATACCTACGTTCTATTTATTTCTCTTTTTTTTTACACATTTTAGTAGTAAATAGTGTAAACAAGTTATAAATGTTAAGCCGTTAAGGTATAACAATCGGTGGTCTTATCACACGGCGATTTCTTTCAGACAACCTTTGTAACGGGTATTGTCGAATATAATCGAGGATAGTCTGTGGTGAACTAATATAAGGTTATGTTAAGATATTATATTCTTAATACTATATTTATCTATACTAACTATAATATAAATATTACATACATATTGTTGACGACTATAGGAGGTCATAGAAGTTTAAGGTGCCACCGTTTGACGGAACGTCCTCATGGTCTGCTTATAAGATCTAGTTCGAGGCCGTTATGAAGGCTAAGGGGTGAACTGTTCGTTGCGGCGTTGGAGTCAAGGTACGGCGGCGCGCACCTGGAGCACGTATTCCGTGCCCAGTTAAAAGAAGGCGTGCAGCATGGAGGTAACGAAACTTACAGCAGTGGGCCTTGGAAATTGAGAAGCTCATCCGGAAAGCATACCAGTCAGCTCCTCCATGAATCGAGGGCAATCTGGTGCAAGCCTTCGTCGACGGCATCCGTGACCTTCTGTGGCGGTTTACAGTTATGCCGTTTGGTCTGTGCAATGCCCCCGCGACTTTTGAGAGATTGATGGAGTTAGTGCTCGCTGGCCTAATCGAGTATGCCTATATGGTATATTTGGATGACATCATTATAGTAGGACGTACCTTTAAGGAACATCTGCAGAACCTCGAGCGTGTGCTTTCAGAAATCCGGGGAGGAACCTCAAGCTGAGTCCTAAGAAGTGCTCGTTCTTTAGACGGTAAGTACAGTTCCAAGGGACCAGACGCAAGTTAGAGCATGCCTGGGTTGATGCTCGTACTACCGGCGGTTTGTCAAAAGCTTTGCGTACGTTGCAAAACCGTTACACCGACTCATTGAAGAAATACGAACTTTCTGTTGGGCTGAGAGCTCTGACACCGCATTCCACGAGCTAAAGACGCGTCTGTTTCGTACGTCTATATTGGGTTAACCTGACACGAAAAATGAATTTATAGTCGACACAGACGCGAGTAACACAGGTATTGACGGTGTGTTGTCGCAACGGAAAGGCCATTAAGAAATTGTGATAGCGTACTTCAGCATGTCTCTATCTAGACCGGAAAGGAATTACTGCGTTACGAAAAGGGAGCTGCTTGCTGTGGTTAAGACATTGCAGCACTTCAATAAATATTTGCCGGGTCGGAGGTTCCACCTGCGTACCGACCATGCTGCTTTGAAGTGGCTTTTACAATTTTACGAATCTGGAAGGACAAGTAGCGAGGGGGTTAGAACTGTTGCAGGAGTACGATTTTCAGATCCAGCATCGTAGGAAATCGACAATATTTTAGAATTCTAATAACATTTTGACCACCGTCAACATGACGACATATAGTTTGTTTAAAAAGATTCCATGTTCAATTTGGCGTTTTCGTCGCCGTTATTGAAATTTGATGACAAGTGTTACAAATCTTAATATTTCGATGCATTGTCTGAAAGTCCGAGAAGGTAATTTAGTCATACGTTAACATTTTTTTTTGTAAATGATTTTTAAGGGCGTATTTGAATATATGTAATTTTAAGTGCCATACAAATTTTAAGCCCAATACTTATATACCTATGAACAAACATTTCTTTTCTTAATTTTTTCTTTCTGCATATTTTTTGTATTTGTATACTTGGAAAGCTCTCTTTTTAATTTGCAAGTTAGATACATATTACAAGTCCAAACTACGATGGTGTTATACGTGTATTAAGAAACTGTCGCAGCTGTAAAAGTCCAAATCCTTGGGCTAAGAGTTCTCTTCTGATAACTTAAAATAGTAAATAAGCCCAAGAGTCCTCTTCTAACTACCTCATGTAATATCCAAACGAGTACGCCCTTTCCATCTCCTCCAGCTACTCCACCAACGTTGCCATATATTAGCTGTCTCGCTAATAGTCAAAGTTCAACTGGCTTCATAAATTAATGAACGTTAAAAATAAAGTAAGCTTCGAAGGTACCAAAAAATAAATCCAAAGACCTATGTTATTGAAACAGAATATTAAAAAAGAATAAAAAAAAAAACTACTTACAGTGAAAAGACTTCAAAGATTTGAAATTACGTCTAATGCATCAAATAAAGAAATTAAAAAATACTGAGTTATCAAAATGTTTGATTTTGAATAAAGAATATTAGGTAAAAATATTTTTTTTAATAGAATCACGAAGTTTTTTGAAGGTTACAGTGTATTTTTAAACTTTGGTGGAGCATTAAAATTTTAGTGGCTTCGTAAAACTTTATTTTAACTATATTCTTGAATATTTCCAGTATATATATATATATATTTACAGCATTTTACTCTATTGAAGATCTTTATAGAAAATACTCCTAAAATTAATATCTCAATCAAACTGTCTGTCAAATACTAAAAACTGAATTTGCCACCAAAACTGACGAAAATCACTAATTCTCGATATTTACCAATGTACCAAACCCACGAGGAAAAACATTTTCTGGATTATCACATTTTAAAACAATGTCTTAAAAATTGTCATATAATTTGTTTCTTTATTTATTTTCTTACACGTGTCTGTACAAATCCAAATTCGAAAAATCGGACCTACGTTTTCACTCATGCATGTCAACAATCTTTTGTAAGCAATATAATTTGTCTTAAAACTGTCACAGCTTCAGAAAAGTTATCATTTCCTGTGAAACATCTTTTATGTATTTTATATTGACTTAATTTTTGTCAGCTGACGGGATCTACTATACAACAATAAAATATGGCTACAGTTTTTCTAACATTATAATATGCACATCACTTATTCTATGTTACTTATTAATTGTACAGATTATGCAATTCTTTTCTCCGTTATAGATCGCCTTAAGAGCTTGTCACAGTACGTTAAGGCCGTCAGACTGGTTTGAAGAATAGCATCAATTTAAACAATTGTTTTTGGTGTAAGATAAAAAGGTATATTATTATTATTAACAATAGAATTCTGATATTCATAAGATGTGCTTATGAATAATTTAACAAAGGCTTTGGGAAACTAGTTGCATTGCTTAACACACCGCGCTCAATTAGTCCACAGTTGAATCTTAAGTAAACAACATATTCAAGATGGAAGTTGCTACATGTACAAAAAATAATCATCGTCAAGAAAATGATACTGCCTCACCACTTTCAACAAAATTAAATTTCTTTGTCAAGCTTATTTGTGACAAAGAAAAATTATGCGAATATGAAATACATAAAAGATGTCTTACAGGAATTGATAACTTCTTTAGTGCCTTATATGAAGTTGATATTAAAGGAAGAACTGAGGATGAAGAAAAAGAAATACATCTATTTATGAAACATATTGTTTACACTGAGATGTATGCTGTTTCATATATGTTCGAAACTGAGTTATTCGCTTACACTGATATGTTCGAAAAATTTGTAGAACTACAAGAACAGGCAAACGTTAATTTGCAAGAAAGATACAAAACGACTAAAATTTACAAAGACAGTAATGCAGAGATACTTATAATGGAAAATCTGGCCAATAAAGGATTTACTACAAATCCGAGAACGGAAGTAGCATCGTGGAATTTCTTTCAAATGTCTGTCAAAGAACTTGCGAAATTCCATGCACTATCATTTGTCTTAAAAGAAACAAAGCCAGAATATTTTAACAAAAAAATCAAATCGATGAAATATACACCTCTTATTAAAGAAAGTTGGAAATATGTAATTGCGAGTGCCAGGAAAGCAAGTATTAAAGCTGTGGATGAAATATTTAAACATAAAGTTGAGAAAGCTTATGACTTACTAATGGGTAAAGTTTACAAATACTATAATGATGAGACTATAAAAGTATGTCTGTGCCACGGTGATTACAGGTCTGGTAATATTATGATGAAATTGAACGTAAGTGCTTTTTTTTTACTTCAAACCCGTTTCTATCTTTTTTTACCTTTTTTCTTTCCATTTTCGCTGCTTTATTATTCGTATTTCCAAATTCAGGGCCGCGTTATATCTCAGAGTGAAAGCAAAAGAGAAATGGCGTCGGTCTTGACACAGACCTCCGTTCCTTCAGATTTTGGATCTTTTCGCCATGTCTGTGATGTCGGACACAGCGTAAGGCTCTAGTCGGTTCGATTCTGATATAATATATGATCCCACGTGGGGTAATGATCTCAAATAGGTATATTTCTCAGTATGTATGAGAGTAGAGAGATCTTTAGCTGCATAAGTCACAAAGTTTGAAAATCAAATGTATTTTTAATTTCAACTGTACATTATTTATTCGCACGACCGTATTATTTTCTCAATGCGTTTTTGTTTGTACCCTAAGATAATGGAATACCAGAAATAATCCCTATAGACTATCAAATGCTGTACTATGGCAATCCAGTCTTCGACTTCTTATATTTCATCTACACTAGCACAGATAGAAAATTTCGAAAAACCCATTTCTTAACTTCAAAGGATCTATACTATGAAACTCTGAGCAACTTTTTGAACTACTTTCAACTTGATGTAAATTTGGTATACCCTAAGGAAGAATACGAGAAGGTATTTGAAGAAAAACTTGACTTTGGTTTAATAACGGCAATGTTTATTTTACCTTTGATTTTATCTTCTGGAAACCAAGTACCGGATGTTACGCATGAAGAGGTACGGTTTAATTTAGATGATACGTTTAAATATCGTTTACAAGAAGTAATTGAAGAGTATACGGAGTTGGGTTTGTTATAAGATTATATTTGTAATGACGGTAGGAACCTGCAATTATTAAAAATATCGATATTTAATGGGACATAAAGTTTTTGAATAGACCAGTAAGAAAAGTAGCCGATGAGAAATTTATTTAAATTTCGAATTAGGAACTTTGGAACTTTTTGGAAATCTGTAGATGTTTAATGATTTCTTCACATGTCATTTGTTTTTACAAATTGGCGGCAATTTAAAAAGTGTCTGTTGTGCATCGAAATGGATTTGACTAGAGAAAATTATCGCTCAATGATTTATTACGACTTTCGTTGCGGTCTTACTCAACAACAATGTTACGATAGACTTCGGTTGGCATTTCATTACGAGGCACCATCTCGTACCACTCTTTACAACTGGTTTAATAAGTTTAAACGTAGTCGAAGCTAACTCATTGATGATTCTCGAGAAGGACGACCTTCTACGGCGTCTAATATAAAAGTTGATAGAAGGGTGACATATCAACTGATTCGGGCAGCTTTAGGCATTGGTATGAGTTAAGTACAAACATTCTTACATCAACATTAGGCGTCAGAAATCTTTGTATTAGATGAATACCTCATAATTTGACGGAAGAATAAAAACGCCGTCATTCGGATTGGTGCCGCTCAATGCTTGAAAAGTATGACGAAGGTGACTCGAATGCTGTATATGACATCGTCACAGGTGATGAAAGCTGGATATATTGTTACGAACCCGAAACCAAAAGACAATCTTCGCAAAAATTCATACGACGGAGCCGAGTTTGTTATATTTACATGTGCAGCGTGAAAGAGAGCGTAGAGAGAGAGAGAGAGAGAGAGAGAGAGAGAGAGAGAGAGAGAGAGACGTTACTAGAGACCATAGCATGCACAGTAGCAAACATTTCAACAAATACAGACAGTCAAAAATAATTATCATAAAAAAAAAAATATCGTTAACGGTCAACTTAAAGTAAATTATATATTAATGACAAATTAAATAAATTAATGTAATAATTGAATTGAATGAACTATTGCTATAATTAATTATAATTAAGGACTTGTTTATTACTTGTCATAAAGTTATTTATTGTATTGTATTCTGTTTATTGAAAAATTAATTCGACAATTAGAAATGTATGGGATGAAATGTAATATATATATATATTTTTCAAAAATAAAGTCTATTTGTATTGTATTTTATTTTATAAAGAATATATCATAATGCAATAGTTTTATGCCACTTTTTCGCAATGGCAGCAAATACTAGTTCGTGTATGCACAGTGGCCAGTGCACAGGCCACTGAAAAAAATGGCGCGAAACTCTGATAGAATGCAATGAACTCGAACGCAGGTTAGATAAGTAGCCAGCGTGCTTTAAGCGGGTCTTAAATGTTAATAACATTGAACTTTGAACATTGAAATATAGGCTTTAAAGTAAGTGTCAAGTTTATTGGCCACTTTGTATGGGCGGGCCGTTAAAGGGTTAAAAAATACACCTCATCAATTGATATTAATCACTGACTTTTACTGATTCACGTTAGTACCTTTGTAACTTGAGTTAGACCGATCAGTTTTAGTTTTTAACAGATTCAATCCCTTATTTTTTCATTGTTTTTTTTGTTGATTGATATGTGTTTTTTAAATCATTATTTTATTTACCCTTTACCTCTTTATAACGTAATACAAGAAGTAAATAATTTAGAGCAGGCATCCCTAAACACGCACACAGTGACAATTTGTTGACAATAACTACACGCATTATGCGCATCTTTTGGTAGAGTTGCTCTATCTAGACATGTATATAAGCAAAGCATAGGACATTAAGGAAAATAAAATAAAAAGTAAAAAACATTTTTCTATTGTTTTTCTGTCCGCCAAAATGTGTTCGGATAAATTCGATAAATTCTGAAGTTTTATTACAAAGGAAAAACGCGATTCAACCTGCAAAAAAAATATGACGTTTATGGATCTAATGCAGTGTCAGTAAGAGTAGCATAAAATTGGTTCAAGAATTTATTCTAATATTTATTTATTTATTCCGGAATTTCAAAAACTCTTTTTGTAACTGCATGCTAGAGTTTGCGATTTAATTAAAATACACTCTGGATTTTCATCACAGCGTATACTTAATTTTGTTTATTTCAGGCATTTTCTTGTAGAGAAGATAGGCATTCCCCTTTAACTATCTTTACAAAAATAAGTCGTTGAAAATTTTTAACAAATTTAATGTGCCCGGGGGCAAACTCAGACGATGACGTAATTCACTTAACATAATTGACTCTGACTTCCATTTCCATATCATAACCATACATTAACATAATTAAACTGAATTAACATAACGATACCACTAGAGAGAGTTTAGATTCCCGTTCAGGCCAAAAACAAAAAAGGAAAAATTATTGCAATGTGCAATTAATTGAAGTGTTTTGTAAAAAAAAAAATATTAAGAAAAAAAAACTGACGAAAAGAACTAAAAAGCAAAAAGAAATAAACCTTTTACATGAGGTGATGATTTCTAAACGCAAATACCTGATAAAGTAATAAAAAGTAAACAGGAACACTATTGGTTCCTACAATTTTCGAGGGTTTCTCTCAATTTTGACATGAGACCACCCTTGAGGTATACCCTAACTTACATAAAAGAATTATCAAAATCGGTTCATAAATAACGGAGAGACGGCTGAACATTCATAAAAATATATATATATATATATACGGTCGAATTGAGAACCTCCTTTTTTTTCGTCGGTTAAAAATATGTATGTATGTACTACAAATAAAAGTATCAGAATATGTTAATTCGTGTTACAGAGAACAACTGTGATTAATACCTGTACCAAGTAAAGTTAAGTTATCCATTCTTAAAGCTTGCACGATTGCGGCTTCAATCAGTCCGCTGTGTGAATTCGCACACAGTTTCATTAAATGACATCCTTGTTGTAACAAGTACCAGTCAGACCAAAAGAATCTACCATATTGAGATTCAACGTGTAATATCTTACGGAATATGACGACATTACTTTCAAGTTTGCACTTAATAACATAGCTGTGAGACTCGCTGTTTATCAAAGTTTCTTTAATAGACAGAACTAGACCCCACTCTTTGCTGGAAGAATTTTTGATAAACAGTGAGTCTCGCTTCTATAAGAATGTATAACGAGCTATCCTCAGACAATATGAACAACTTTGTTCAACAACTTTTATTAGCCTCTGTAACTGGCTCCATTTTTAGACGCATCATGCCGTGAACAAGTACTCACCGATATTTGGGCTTATGTCCCGTGCGAGGCAAGGACTCCGTAACGTATGACATGAATAAGCTCATACTATAGACCTGTTGTGTCAGTTAGAACAGGAATCCTGTTTACATGAATTTATAAGATAAAATCAAATGGGTGATCTTTTCTGCTTTCTTTACCTACACTAAAAGATTTCTTCTATAATAGAAAGGGCATTCAAAGTATTGTACAAGGAGTGAGATAAATTCAGGCCCATTATTGGTAGGATTATGACTATCATTAATCTCCGCTTACCGTATCTTCACGGCTGATCAATCCAAGGAATTTAAAGGGCCTTACAGGATGTTCTACTCACATAAGTCATCATAGATTATAGTTGTTGTTGCTGGATTCTGGAAGGCGTACACTATAAACTTAACAGCAATGTAAGTGCGTATTAAAATGGAAAGTATTTTTAAACACATAAAGTAATCCAATTTATTGTCAATCAATTTATTTACAGTAAACACTAGCTACAATATGTTACAATAATGATAATACTCTTAAAGGCCCACATATTCTGGCAGGTCAAAGTGGTAAATTATTTGGGCAAAGTAGATAATGATTTGTTCTTATTAACCGCAAATATTGGAGCTGAGGTTGAAAATATACTTTAACTAGAAAAATCAACTTCAAGTTGGTAGGTACTCGAATCTTCATTCATTATCATCACTAGTTATAACATCTTGTTTGTCTAAAATAAATTACCAGATTATGAACTAATCCATGGTAAATATCAATAGGTTATTGACAATCACAAAGTATTATGGACAATAAAACAAATGCAAAGAAACTAATTACTTGGGATTTTTTCACGCCTTTACTTAATTTACCACTCCAACGATGCCGACATCTGTTTAGGCTAGTATAATAGAAAGCTCATAGATTTTGCAAAATGCATATAATATAATAAGTAATATTTTATTTACAAATGAATACCATTATTCAAGATTATATTAAACCCTAAACTGACTAGTTCGAAAATTAGACGGGTAATTATTGATCATTGTTAACATTGCCCGGCTAATCTCTGCACGAGGTGAATCGAATAAATTACCGCTCGGCGTTTTCACTTTCATGTACATGAATTTAACAACACTATACGAATTAATGTACATAATTATTTAAATATGGCTAACAATGAGAATGTATATTAAAATGCCAACTAGGGTTGATATTAAATACTTGAACAAATTATTAACGAAATAATAGCACAGGTATTACGATATATTTTAACAATAAAAAGGCACTATTTTGAATCGTAATCCAAAAGACATAGATGTTTAGGATTACATAATATAATATATTTTGGTGTCAATCAGTCGTGAGGTTTTGAATACATAACAAAAAATTTCATTTAGGATTATGTTTACAATTTTAATCAAGTGATTGTAAAATGATTTTTTTTTGTATTTGGTTAACAAAAATGAATGAGATATTATCAAATGGTCATTGGAAAATAAAAAGTTGGAAGAATAACAAAGGTGATTACCACAAATGTGTTGACTGTGTGTGCAGTATGCATTCATATTTATAATTAGAGAAGTTTCTACATATTGATGACAGTGTCTTGTCCTTAATAAATCTCCTAAAGGTCTTGTACCTATAATTAAGCTTAATTTATCCGATTTATAAAACTATTACATAATTCAAAAATTTTACAATCACATCGTTTAAATTATGTCTATTAAAATTGGTTAATACGTGTACAAGACTTAACTAGTACATAGAACGTGTATAAATGTATCACTTATTATATAATATTTAATACAACATCAAATCCTTAAGTGCATTCGCATTGATTTATGTATTTACATTTATATAAATAACATTTATAAAAAAAGATATATGGTTTTTATTCAAATTAACTGGGAGCATTAGAGACTCGATAATTAAAATGTTACTTTGGGTGATGGATATGAAATATAAATTATTTATTATATATGTATTGAATAAATAGTAAATTTAATTGAGTATTTTAGGCATTTATTAGTCA
Source organism: Callimorpha dominula (assembly GCA_949752705.1). NCBI lineage: Eukaryota > Metazoa > Arthropoda > Insecta > Lepidoptera > Erebidae > Callimorpha > Callimorpha dominula. The sequence goes on along the minus strand of OX457003.1, from coordinate 19,758,413 downwards.
GAAATAATTTAGTAACCAAACCCTCTTTTTAATAATATATTTTACAGCTTTGACCAACATTAACACACGGTAGACAAGTTTAAGCATTTTAGGCTTCACTGTTTTTTACTTAATTTCAATAATTCTTTGTAGAATTCTATCTTATATTTTAGTTTAGATGCTATATATACCTTTTACGATAAATTAGTAGGTTTTGGCATGGATGGAAGGAATACAGTGGACCCTGGATCAATTGGATTGAATTTCACCAAACAATATAAATGTGGACAATAGTCAAGGGTGTAATATATTTAACTAAATAAAGTATTTAATATAAATTCTAAGTTTAAGTCAAGCCAGGGATCTCTAAATCTTTGTATGTGTTCATGTGTTGTCATCTTATACATATATCCAGAGACGAAATAAATGTAATTTTATTTTACTTTTCCAGTTGAGTGGTCAGACTAGCCATTTTCTTTTGTTTTGTCTATGGCTTTTATACTTTACAAGTATATTTCATTTACTTCATGGGAAAGCAAACTGGCCACATATATTTTTTGTTATATTTGATAGATATGATATTCTGGAATAATAATATATATTCACTAGTTATTTTAATAAAAGTTTTAAAAGGTATTTCTCGGTTTGTTGTCTCTGAATATTAAAAACTCTTTTCATTATTTTCCACTGCACTAGTTGTTTTTTTTTTAGGACCAATAAGGTTTTTGATGTTTGAACACTTCCCTGTATAACGCTTCTTTCGATATTTGGCTATACATAATAATAAACCAAGGTTTTTAATGTTGAACAAAAGTTAATACAATACCCATTCTTATGAAGGGTAATTAAGTACACATACACAATAACATATTGGTGTATTTATACGATATAGAACATTTGATACATTTAAAGGGATATATTTACGTATGGTCCAGTAATATTAGCGTATTTATACAGTATAATATAATCTAAATGATAAATTTTTAGCTTATATTTATATATTGCTGATACGTCGTATTAATGATATTATATAAGAAGTATTTGGGAAAATACCAATGTCTTACACGTATTCTATCTTAAATAAATATAAACTTAACTATTAAATTCTCTCAAATTGGCACGTAACGACTAATAAATGCCAATTTTATATTTGACATTATATTTTTTTTTTTGGTTGGCAACACAGCTGGTTACATCATCGATATCAGTTTCTTGTTCCAATTTTGAATGTTGACCGTTACGTTAATGGTAGTGTGTACTATATGATCTAGACTGTAAATGTAATCAATGTCTTGTCTTGTTTCAGTTATTGTCTAATCTATGGCTAATTTAGTAATTATGTATTTAATATTGAAAAAGTAGAACTATTTGAATATTAAGATGATAATAATAAATAGTAAAAGTATTCTCCCGGATCCCTTCAATATGGTTGAGCTGAACGATGGCTGACGCGTGCGTCATACACATGAACGGGTGTTGTTGGTCTGGACTGGTCGTCTTCGGATTGCTATTACTATATACATTGTCTATATATATTGTCCTCACATTTCATTTGCGAATACAATGTATCCAGAAAATTCTATAAAAACATGTTGAGAAAGAGCGTCCTTGGAGTTTCTTGCTTGTTCTTCTCCATAGGATCTACGTATTGGAACAGGCAACTAGCTTCACGACTGAGTTATCGTGTCTGACTCCTACTCCTGACTATCCAAAAATACCTTTGATTAGTTTAATTTAAACAAATGATTAAGATTTGATTTTGATTCTGTAAAACTTACATTCAGGGAAGAGCATCTAAAACTAAGCACACGGAATTCATTTGAAAGCTGACACCATTTTTTTGATTTGGGTAATATATCGGATGCCATAAACAGCTGTGTAATTTTCACATTTATAAACAAAAAATACACGAGAGTCCGGATATTTCTATCACACAAGTGTCAATATCTTAGACGAACACTGGTCCGTCATTCTCCACTCACAGGACGTGAAGATTCTCACAGTTTTTGAACTTTGAATCTTCCTTACCAAAGATCCAAGTGAACATCTGTCGCGCCTTCATGCTGGCTCTGACCACTCCTCTGGATTTGTACCAGTGAGCTGGTGAAGATTCCCTGCCGCATTCGGCGTACTGCTGACGTTTTAGACGTATTTGGTTCAGGATGCCCACGACTAGCTCGTCTACATTGTGATTTATGCCCACTGACACTTCTATGAACTTCGCCTTGTAAGTGCACGCGAGACATTTACCATCTGTTGGAAGAAAGAAAGAGGAGTTAGTAAAACTAACGAATTGGATATATTTAATATTGACATGTGAAAATCTTGGGTATATTTATTTGTTTATTTTGTTATTTTAGAAAATAAATTTTCGAACTAAGATTATGATAAAATCAAAGAATAGCCATAACCCACTACCTACATTCTCCACATAATATTTGATCATATTACTCCGAGATTCAAGATTCCTCCGACACATCGTGCTTAGAGCAGTCAAGGCTGTGTCCCAGGAAAATTGAATCTCGCATTTAAAATTTTTATTTAATTTTCTAGGTAACAACTGCACGCATGGCGCAATGGTTAAAGTGAACGACTAGCATCGTAGCCAGTATAATTTGATCTGTCATTACATATCTTTCTTGGACACCTGTAGCTTTTGTAGTCGTTTTCACATAGTTTTTAAATTTATGACACAATTTGATTAAAATTTTAATCTTTCTGTACTTTTTCCATATAAACCTAGTACTCTATATTTAATAGTCCTCCGTGAAAGAAATTTGCTTAAAAAGGAGTACATAGAATTATCTTAACGTATTGATATGTAAATACGTCACAAGCGAAAGTAGTATATTTAAAAACTAATATTAACAGTTGCATTATTAACAGCCAAATGTAGGCTACATTTGGCTGTTAATAATAAACTAAAGTTCCGGGAAATTGCCGCAATAACATTCATACATTTTTTATATTGTAATTGTTCGGAAGTTTAAATTATTTTATTTTATATATATCGAGATATTATTTCATGAAAACCCTCCCAAATAAAAAATAATTTATAATATACGCTCTCTTTATATTAAATTACCATACATTTGATTGCAATGTGAGTGGAGTTAAGATAGCATTTATATTGGTCTTCAAATTTATGTATTTTTTTCTTAATTAAAAAGTTTGATATAGGGAGCTTCTGTCATGCGTCTGTTTCACTCCAGGAAACCTAAATAAGGATAGATGAAGATGATCCAATAGACTGACTGTTGGTCTTGTGGTTAGTGATCCTCACTGCTGAACTAAATGTCGTCGTCCTCGATCATTTATATATATACCACAAGTTTATCTAGGTCGAGAGCTTTTCTTGTTTTTCTCACATTTATTAAGAATCAATCAAGCACAGAGTAAATAGAAAGGACAATCGTGATCTGCCCATACAAAATGTTGGTTACAGAATTTTACGAGCGTTTGGCCGCGGCACCGCTCGCATGGAATGGAAAACACAAACATGATTTTTTATTATTAATTATTTGCAATAAATGGTACCTCCGTGGTGAGCGCACGTGTGGCCGTCCTTCTTGGCGTTCCGAATACGACTAGTCATAGTTTCTACGGCCCGACCATCCACACGACCTGATTTGGTACGGAGCAAACCATATTGGATGAGCAAACTAGCGATGGTTTAGGGGCGAACCAAATCCGTGTTCAAGTTTTTACAAACAAAGAAACTCATGTTGTTATAATATTACTTAGGATTTGGTTACAGAAAAAAATTACTGAAGTATTTAATTTGAATCCATAAACAATTTTATTTTAAGGCTTTTTATGGGCTTATATAAGATTTATTATAAAAGTTAATAATTTCTCTTAGAGTTCCTTTACAACAAAGTTCCACTACCAAACATATCCCGTGGCTTAGGGTGCGTTCCCACTTTGTCGTAACGATAGATAGTCCTCCTATCTTTAGCGTCGTGGCATGTTTATTTAATTTATTTGAATTTAATTTATTTTGTTAATTTATTTCATTCATTTTGTTTAATTTCATATATTATTTTATCATAAATGTGTTGTACTGCTCTGTTTAAAGATCTATTTTGATTTAATTGTATGTTTTACTGACACTATTAATTCTCTCTTAAATTGTTTAATTTCTATCATTTTATTATAATAATTATTATTAATTCCTACCGTGTATTGTGCATGCGGTATTAGCCTGTAATTAATTGTTACACCAGCAAATGTTACTTAGTTTATAAATAGTAAATGTATTGTGTAAACAATTGTTGGCTAACCTAAAAAAAAAAAATGGAGTTGTTCACATACGATTACGTTACGGCACGATTACCTATCATGTACGACTTTTTTACTGTATGGCGACAGAATGTCAAGGCAATGGGAACATCTAAACTACAGTGTCAAACGATAAATAAATCGTCAGGACTCGTCGTGATTGTGACGAAAAATGCTAGTCGCGACTATCTGTCATAGTTACAATCAAAATGTCGTACCTATCGTCATCTAAACAATATCCAAAACCTTTTATTTGCTTGCTTCCTGTTCGACCTTTCTTTAAAGTAGACGTTATTAAAATTTCATCTTCACTTCACGACAACCTGCCGTCAAAGTGACGGCAGGTTGTCGTGTTAGTGAGAATAATTACACACGACAAGCTTTCGTTAAAAAAAAAGCGTTACGACACAGTGGGAACGCGGACTTATAGGAAACTCGAGGGAAATCAATGTGATTTTGCGTTAATACAGTAAACTGAATTGTCCCTAATAAAGAAATAGTATTACTGTATTACCACCTAAACACGAAACCAACCAAATGCGACCGTAATTGCTTCTATTATGGAATAAGGCTTTTGTCCTACTCTTAATAACAGTAACTCTTAATATATATGGCTGTTTCCCATCAAAGTATCATTATTCGATTAAGAGTATAGATTATAGCCTTTCTTTCTTTTTCTATATTTCCTTTCTTTCTTTTCGGTTTGTTGTTATAGTTAAACTTAGTATATTACGATTAGGTATTTAAGAAATTCTTCGTCAATGAAATGACGTACGGATGCCAAACTTGGAGCTTAACAGAACATAACATGCGTGAACTAGAGACCTGCCAACATAGTATGGAACGCAGCATGCTCAATATTAGACTACAAAACAAAATAAAATTAGAAGTAATATGCAAACAAACCAAAATAACGGATGTTTAAAAAAATTAAAATTGAGGTGGGCAGGTCATATGATGAGAAATAAAAAAGACAAATGGGTCAAGGACGTAACAGAGTGGTGCCCAAGACTACATAAAAGAAAGAGAGGGAGACAAGGCCGTAGATGGGAAGACGACATAAAAAGTGTAGCAGGAAGCACGTAGAGAAGAAAGACACATGATCGCTCTCTGTGGCAAGCTTTAGGGGAGGCCTATGCTGGAAAGCAAGACAATCTTCGAGAAACTGCTGTCAAGTAGTTTTAATTAGTATTTAAGTAAAGCATGTATCGTTAAGTGGGATTGTTAAATAAAGGCTATTATTATTACTTAACAAATTTTCTATTGATCGAAAACCTTCTATTGATCAAAAAATACATTGTGAGGATAAATAACATATGTAGTTATCGATGGATGATGTTCTCGTTAACGAGACACGGATGAATAGCTTCCAGTAGCATGTGCACGTCACGTTACACGTGAGCTTTAATACGGCTTACATGCAAATGTAATCAAGGCTCTTTGAATATTATTGTGTTTTAGTCATTATGTTCCGATGCATGAGTGGAATACCGGCGGATGTGGACGATCAAATTAATTTCTAACCAAAACAATACAGATTAAAAATGTAATAGATTTTGAAGAGTTAATTTATATGTCGACTGTCATCGAGTCAGATGAGAAACATCCGAAGCTTTGATTGATCTTTTCGTCAATCACTTAATTGACGAAAAGAAGTGATCTTAGAAGAGAAATAGTCACATATGCATTGCTCTTCGCCGAGTGAGTAAGGTTGAGGCCGGCAACGCACTTGTGATTTAGGTGCCCATGGGCGGCGGAAGTCATTTACGATCAGGTGACCCGTCTGCTTGTTTGCTCCTATACCAAAAAAACTTTTGGCTTTTTAAACACCCTTTTATTAGTTTGATGTGTAGTGTATGTAATTATGTATCGTATCTTTCAATGTTAATCTTCTAAACATCTTTCAATGTTATTTTTACCAAGTGAAAGAAATCGGTTTGACTTCAAAATTAGCACGCGTGTCAAGAGCCGATGACAGCCGAATACAATAATATCATAACATCAGGATCATAAATATAAAAACACCACTTTTTTAGTTACATTATTTTAAAGTATTTTAAACTATACATTATTATTTAGATATAATTTAAATAAACAGTAATTCTTACAGCAAATGAATAAAATCAATATTGAACTCGAGCCACTTCACCAGCGCTATAAAATTAATTAAATACCTGTAATTCGCACGGCCAATCATTACAGTTGGCCAAATCCCCACTCGCGAGAGGGCTTTTTACAATTAATTTACGTTTTCCATGCTTACGGGTCGGACGTCACATCGGAGACAAGTGTGGTCGCTACTTAGTGATTAGCGGCAGTGCTCTGTATATTTATGGTATGGTTTAAATTAATAGTTTTGAAACAAATTGAAGCGTTTGATCCATGTTTGATCTGACAGTTTTCTCTTAGGTAATTCTCAGTAGTCAGAAATTTGCGTAATCATGAAACATGCCCGATAAACGACAATAATCTTAGGGCTATTTGGTGTGATAGCTAAACCTACAACCGTGGGTACATAAAATTATAATTCGATGATTCATGTTAGCACCCATACCGTAAAAAGTGCGGTAAAATACTTGCGATTAGTCAAAGCTTTTTTCGATTCGTTGGGTCGTACGAAACGCCAGCGTAGAAATAGAAACGTTTTCATGGTTTTTTGGATCTTTATGCCGTTAGTAACCTAAGGCAGTGTGACAAGGTCTACTTGTGAGTGATATATTTGGTACTGAAACGGATCGATGTCCACTTGCCATCTTGCGTTGGTCACATCAGTAGCCTATGATAAAGCGCTGACAGAAATACTGAAAAAAAGTGTACTAGCTATGAACGTGGATGGTTTTAAGAGCAGAGGAAGACCTAGATAATAAAGATGAATGGACTGAAAGATGACATGGCTAAAGAGAGAATGAGTACAAAGATGACTGCGTCCAGAATTATGTGATTTAGCTTGACGTACTTACCCTGTGTGGAGACAGCTCGACTCCTAGCCAAGTCGATTTTGTTTGCTACTAGAAGTGCTGGCCTTGAGCGTAGCATGTCACTGTCCATGAGTTTGATCAGATCCTGCTCCGCCTTCTGGAAAGATGCCTTGTCCACCACCGAGTAAATTACCACGAATGCGTCTGGGGGCTCAGCTCGATCGATTTCCTCCTGTAAATAGTAGTTGTAGTCAGTTCTGGTAAATGGCAGGTCAAGCGTCACCGTAGCTACAGTTTCTTTCCTAGAGTTCTACATAGTCAGCTTTCTCAACTACCGCGGGGTCGCCAGTTGTTCAACAGGCGGCCAAATCTGCCGGGGTTCACAGGGATTTACTCTCAAGGGTATACCTTAGGCTCTGGTAACAATAGCTGTGGTTTTAGGCGGTTCAAGTTCGACACATCACTCTGCCGCTTATCCCCGGTGGGTTAACGACCCGAGGGGGTTTCTACACGTTGAAAAAAGCTTTCTTAACTAGGGACAATTTCCCTTTCCTCATGCTCCTTTTCATAAAAGCACGAAGATTAAATATTCCTGGATATATAATACAAACGACAATAGGAGAAAAAGAAGTAAGTTATTGTTGGAAACTAATCTGCAAATAGCGGCAATTTATATTATTTAGCCAACCCCGAATATTTCAAATATAGATACATTATGTTGAACCAAATAGACTTTAGTATTTACTGATAAATTGATTATTACATAAACGTGAATACACTGTAATAGAATGAAGGAATGTTGGAAGAATATCTGGCTTTGCCCAAAAATTTTCTGTGAAAAAATAAGTAATTCGATTTGATATGGAAGATATTTAATATGAAATACTGTGGTATGTGTTGTTGTACTTCTGCTGATGATTAGGGTTGATCTAGAACTCTATGCGAGAGGTGTGCAAAGAATTTCGCAGTACGGGAATTGCATCAGTGGTATACCTTGTGCGCTACCATGAGCAAGAAGTGTGCTTTTTTGACAACTAACTAAAAAAGAATAACTACAAGTGCGAGGTCCTCAATGAGTGAAACGAACTACCTAATAAAGTTTTATATAAATCGCTTTTGTATTAACCGAGATTAACTAAAATAAACAAGATGGCTACTCTAACAAGAAATGCCTTGCGGCTGTACAAACAGAAATAAGTTTTAAAAGAGGCCCACTCTTGAAAATATTTGTGGATTCTCAGATTTCAACAATCATGCTTGTTGTGGCTATAATAACTGTCTTGGACGTAGATTATTACTAGTAAATACGAAAATCTAATTATTTACCTTTACCGAAGTGCAATTAACGAAGTATAATTCAGATTCCTCGCCATTCAGCATTATTGACACCTTCTGGTCTGAACCGTCAGGATCTGAAAGCAAAATGGTAAACATAATTACCAATTCACACGATTTTTCATCTTCAAACTTTGTATATACTATATATAAATTTCTTAGAGACATTCATAGATAAATCTGCATCACACATTGCATTAAGCTATGGTATACTTATCACAGATGTGACACCTTTTAAGTGACTATATAAAAAAAAACAAAATGGCGGGGATATTTAAACAATCTTTGCACCTTTTCTAAAAGTATTAATACTGATATTATTTAAAAAATAAAAGTATGGTATATACTTCAAAGATTGGTTACCGAGTACAACGTAGACCAAAATATTTATCACCTTGGTACATCTACTAAGATGATGCAAGTTGGATCCATGTTATTATAATTACAAGCTTTTGCCTGCGGTATCGCTTGCGTAAAGAAGAAATAAATGCGCTTAAAATAAATGGAATGGTTTTATGCCAAAATTGGAAATTCCAAGATACAATATTTCAAGTAAATTATGTTATCTAGCGATCTAGTTTTTTAGCTCTCTTGCTGGCTTGAGTTATCAAACAAACAACAATTTGTCATTAAGCCGGTGTCGTTTGTGTATTTATACAATTGTTTATAGTACAAAAGAGATGAGGATTCAATTAGTAAAGTACTTTGCTCTTTTGTTTTATGATTCAAAATGTCAGGTTGCAGTATTTCAATTCATTCGGTATTTTAGGACCGGCAATGCTGTGTTTATCTCTGTAAATCAGTGAATAGGCGACGTCGAAGGTAAGGGATAAAAACTTGTAAACCATTAAAGCACGGCGAAAGCCACTAATCGAGCACCGCAGTATCCGTACAAACTAAAATGTACGAGTATATAGTTTGACGTGTTTTTTCAGTTGAGTGTTAAACTCAAATTTACCCTTCTAAAAATGCTGTCCCATCCATCAAAGTACGTCACAGTCAATTTTCCAACCTCAAAATAAGTTTGTAATGCAACCCAAAAAACATTTTTCCAGATTTTTTCTTTACTTGTTCTGTGAGACCTTGCTTTTCGCCAAATTTTATGATTCTAAGTCAATAGGATGTACCACACATATTTTGATTTACCTACGAAATGGTAAAATATAAGAATCAAATGGCGGTATCTTTAGATTGCGTTGACTTAGCTTGATTTTATACAGTTTCAACGGACTACATAGAAGTATTTGTTGTTAATTTCAACTTGATACCTCCTGAGAAAAAGATTATTGATAGACAGACGGACAACGAAGTGATCCTATAAGGTTTAAGGCTTTTTATTGCCTTTTGAGGATCGAAACCCTAAAAAAGAAAATCGATTGTAGATATAAATACAAAATCGTGTCTACGTGAAACGTAAGTCCAAAAAACACACAGAATATATTTGTATAATAAATAAATTCTACTTTGAAAACAATGCGACACCGTTTACAAATCTAAACTGCATTTATTCAGCAGGTGCATTATGTTCAGATTTTAATAACAATTCATGTAAATCCGCAATTCGTTTTCAAATAGAGCCGGATAAAACTGATTTTGTTTTATATGGATATTGTATATTCTCTAATGTGTATACGTAACTGAAAGGAATGCCTATAGAATATGAACCTGTGGCCGACCTATTTGCTAATCGATGCTTATATTAAAAGGCTTAAATAATTTGCTTGTTATTTCGATCGCACTTATCTCAGATCTTACTAATACGGTTTGTAATATATTTTTTGCTTTAGAAAAATCATTTACTGAAGAGTAATAAAATTTTTTAAAGGTTTTTTATTTCTTGTTTTGGTGACTAAATTTGGTCAATCAAATAAATATTATCGTTGTGGAATCCAAAATTTATAAAAAAGTATAATGAAAAATGCTAAATGGCTTAAAATTTGTATGTTGTAAAAAAGTAATCTTTTGCTAAAAAAAAAACCTGTAACATTTTTATGCCGCTATCACTGCAAATAACAAAAATAATGCTCTCAAGTATGCGAAACATAACAGGAAACGGAGGTTAGAATTATACCCTTGGGGCAAAGACTAAACAAAGGAAAATATCGTTATCAGAACGTTACTGTAATAACAAATGATATGTTTCTCCTCTCTTTGGATGTAGCTTTGACTCGTAACCATTGCCTGGTACTGTATATTATGATGTTGCCATTTGTGGGATGCGAGTGAAGGCGGAGCGATTTTGATTTATAGGGCGCGGCGCGAGTGCAGGTAATGCGACTTCTCTATACAAATGATGCGTTTTTTCTTTGTAGTTGCGACCGTCCACGCTCAGGAACAAATGAAATGACGCGGCTTTAGATGGGATTTTCTGTAGTATGGAATAACTCATTTATGTTTTTTTTCTCAAGAATATAGCGAAATAGTTCAATGGAATTAAACCTTATAATATTCTGTCGCGGGTATTGACTTATAAACCATTAGCTTCCCTTACAAATTGTTACAAATGTTCGGGATTTATTTTTGTCTAGACAGTGTCTAGTAGTAAACCTTATTCCTAACACCTAACAGCCGTAATTTAAAACCGGTGTTCGTTCATGAACAAGTTATTGCTCTCATACATAACGAGTGTGATTCATACTGATAATAGAATATATTATTATCTCAATTGGATTTCCCATAAATCATGGATGTCAAGCGTAAACCAAATTAGGAACACTGACGTGCCTGCTGACGTCATTTGCGCGATTTACAACCAAATTTGAGGCCATGAGGTTGGCGGGTATATAAACAATGGCTTGATAGATGGTGTGTACGTAAGCGAGTGAATTTGGTGTTTCCGAAGCAAACGAGGTCGAATATTAATAATTTTACAGAAGTGATAAAAACACGCGTGGTCAAGATTTGCAAATACATTGCAAAAGGCGGACTTTTGGTGGCAAAAGTCCACCTTTTGCAATGTATTTGAAGGAAGTATTCATAAATAAATAAAAATATATATATATTGGTTGATCATATATGTAGGTTGAAGTGACGAGAGAACCGACGACTACTTGATTAGAAATTTCTGCACTGTCACATGCTTATAAAAAAATTATGATTTATATTTGTAAACCTATGTGGCACGGGTAGTGCATTCGAGTGCAACTTCCAAGGTTACGGGTTCAATTCCCGCTCAGTCTGGGTATTGCTTTGTATAATATATAGATGTTTATAAAAAAACATTTTAATATGTATATTCGTCTTCTGAACACAGCACATGTTTTCTTTATGATTTACGGCAGTGGGGCAAACAAACACAGGGGTCACCTGATGGTAAGTGACTACTGCTGCCTATGGACACCTGCAACTCGAGAGTCAAAAGTGCGTTGCTGGCCTTTGAGGTGGGAGTATGAAGGTTTGAAGGTCGTATCGGTCCGGAAATGCCACAGGCAACAATTTGTTCCACAGCGAGGCAAAAATGCAGGTTGAATAATTTTTTTCAGGAACTCAAGAACGGTATGGACAGATTGTGTGCAACCATGATCGATGGTGCTCGCTCATCTATACTAATAATAATTGAAGGGTTTGTTTGGTTGAATGCGCTGTGGGGGTTATGTGTGTATGCTATGTAATAAAATACTCGTGTAATAATGTACGTAGGCGGTATGTGACGTCGACGGTTGCGAGTCGTCGTCATAGCATACCTATACGAGTACACACATAATCCCCACAGTGCTAATCTCAGGAACTACTAGTCCGAATTGAAAAATTCTTGGAGTGTTGGATAGCCCGTTTCTCTAAGAAGGCTATATAACACCACGCTACGACCAATAGGAGCGGAGTATCAATGAAAAATATTGCAAAAACGTGGTAAATTTACAAACGCAGACAGCGGACAGCTAGTTTTCCTATATTAGCAAATTACATTAACGGACCCGGAATCTCAAATTACTAACTACTAGTGATGTATATTTAGTATTTTGGTTACTTAAGTTGTTGGGTGTAGATAAAATGAAAACTGTACGTGAGATTCCAAGGATAGTGCAATCTGAATGGGATGACTTGTTGTAACTTGAAAGAGTTTCCAGACTGAATACAAGTATTCAAATTTGGAAACTTAAGCTATTCTACTGCATGGAAAGTACAATTTTGGAGACTGTAGATACTACAAGAACTTCTTTAGTACACACTTAAAACTTCTCTCAATCTATACGTATATAAATATTTAACTAACTGATAAACTTCGTCATGAAACCCTTACAGAACGCCCTGCGAGACCGACTAGGGACCAAACAAATTAAATTACATAAAATTTTACAACTTCCTATAGATGTTAATTATTTATTCATATTGCAATTTACCGCATTCTTAATGGCCCTACACAGTTATAAAAATACTTAGCGTAGAATGAAAGCCACTACTTGTAATTGGCGCACGTCTTAGGACTGTGAGATCTTCCTTTAGCCTTAATGATTTGATTGAATTCCTACAGATATACAATATGAAATTCTTTTAGCCGGTCTTTTCTACAGTAAAAGTTTTTACGTAAATTAATCGTTACGTTCGGTATTTTTAACTTAAAAAACCGGGTAAGTACGAGTGTAGAGACCCGTTGTTTCTCAAGCACAAACGTAACATTGTAGTTGAAGAGCACTTTCTCCCACACATTCTAACTGCAAACTTAAGTTTGTACGCAAAATATCGATAGATTTATGTTGATATTGTTTTAAGACTATAGACTTCTAATAGGTTTTCCTGTAATCTATAAGGAAAGAACTATTTTCTGTATATTTCTTAGTAGTTTCGGAGATAAGAACCCTCTCCTTATCTACTTACTTAAGTAACTTAAATAATGTTAAAGTTTCGATAACAAATTTTGTAGAGGATGAGAAAGAGGCGAATATTATGTGAAGGTGGTCGACCACGCGCCTGAGCCGCGTGACGTGGTACCTACGCTTGGTGGCCGCTGCATGCGCTATTACCTCGTTTCCATTTAGCGTTCTGTCTGACTTCTTTCTGCTAAAGCTCATCTCCTAGGAGTCAAAGATGTGAACCAGCCTATTGCTTTATCGAATACGAAACAGTATCGCTGTTGAAACTGCGGATAACATACTGTTGGTGCCTAAGGTATTGCTGGTTGGTTCACAGCGGGCGGTAATCTAGCGGCCCGTCTAGCATTTGTCTAAACCCAGTGATATCAAGCAGGAACAAACGAACAGCTTCAGAAACGGGAAAAGGTTGGGAGAACTCACCAGTCGGAAGCACTTTCACAAACCCGGTTCATCAGCGCTAGTTTGGCAGGTCCAGACAAGAGTCCCACACAGCACAGACAGGGGATCACACTCCACACCAAATGTGCACGGTTTTCACTAACGAGATCAGTCTTTTTCCAATGGTTTTTAATATTTTTCACGATCGACAACGTGAGCGCGCAACGCGGTCCTTAGAGGTTTTTTTTGAGTGTCAGCGCACTAGATGGCGCTGTTTGGAATTCGCTTCATGTGCATACGGATAAGGGAAGTGGGGATTGAGGTAATGATATTCGGATAGGAACTTAATAAGGACTGTTCCCAAGCCGCAAAACATACATTTTGCGTCGACGCCCCTTAAAAGAACAACTTCGTCTTTGTTAAACACCTAGTTATTGAACTAAATAATCAAAATGGCATTTTCCATTTTGATTATTTATTTGCGCTCATAATAAATCTTTGACACTGTGTTAATACATGTTAGTCGAAACTCACAAGAGAAGATAATTAGTTTCCGTTCTACATTAATATCCACTAAATTTGAGCAAAATATTGACTTGTATTTTCAACGCGCTCTCCCGTACTTTGCTGTCAGGTATAATTAGTTTCTCCATTAAATAGACGTGTATTTTAATTGCCTTTTGCATACGGGCAACATTTTGTTGCCGACTCCACAACCATTGATGAAGAACTTACCATTTGATTGTTTGGATAAAGTTTAATTACGTCGAGTTACATTCTGAATGATTCTATTACCACGTTTGGTTACCACTAGCCAGTTGGTTTTAGAATTTTGGATGTTATATTAATTTTCTAATATATCTGGTATGTATTGAAATTATGTCTACAGGTTTGTACAACTTAGATTTATTAAACTATTATTAATTTATTATGTACGTTATTGAAGTGAAATTAGACCAAATCTCAATCTATTTCAAAATGGCAAATCAAATCAGTTCAGTACCTTTTTCTCCGCTGCTTGTTAACCACTTTTAATATATTTATAAAAAAGTCAACAATTTTTTTTCTACCTTATTGTTTTCGAAAATTTTATGAACTTTAAATGGACGAACCCTTTTCTGTGATGTTTTATTAAAACTCTTTTATTAACACTCTTTGATTATTAAATTCACTTGTAATTAACTACGTAAAAAAATCTTGCAAGTAAATTTTAACCTATTTGTAATTGTCGTATTGAAATGAAACTTTCTATGTATATGTAGTTAGGATGACAATGCTGTAATTTGGCATCTTATAGAGGATCTAATGATGGAGCCAGAATGTGGATAGTGGAACTCTTCAGTGGCAACTAGTACATCCCTTCAAGTTGAGCTCATATGATTAGTTTTGACGAATCCAACAGATTGGACTTAGTAGTGGACAGAGTTGATGGAGTCAGGAGGTGCATAGTGGAAGCCTTACTAACATTTTAATTTGGTTCGCTATTGAATCTTTTTTTTTCTTAGTTTTTCTACACTGTAATTTATTTCATCCAACCGAGGGGTCTACTTCTGGCAACACAAAGTTGCTAGTCTGAATAGCCACGTAGATGCTGTTATTATGGAGGTTATTATTACAGTTTAATATAGCCAAGTCAATGTGACAACATGCTTTACATGATGAGAGTGCGTGATAGGTGCAATAAGGGTTTCGTAGCAACAGTAATATGAATAGAAAGTACTTGTGTTGAGTTTGCCAAATGAAAAAAATTACTAATTTGATTTTAAAAACATTAATTTAGAACAAAACTGTATTTATTGGTTTAGTTAAATAATCTCGAATTATAGTATTAACATGACGATTCGAGATTATTTAATTAAAGCAATAAATGATTAATCGATGATGTTGTGTTATTATTATTTAGAGGAACAACCTAGCAGCTTCAAGGGAGCAAAGGTAAAAATACAGTCATTCTAACGTAATATAATCTAATATATCTACTTACGTAGATACCTATTTACAAATCATAAGGCGAAAGTTTGTGAGGATGGATGTTTGTTACTCTTTGACGCAAAAATGGCTGAACAGATTCAGATGAAATTCGGCACAGAGGTAGATTATAGTCTGCAATAGCCCATATGCTACTTTTTCCAAAAAAAATCATTCGGTTTCCGTAGGATAGAATGACTGCGTTGTTCTAACACCTGTAATACACAAAAAAATTATCTGAATCTAGATTTCACCAAAATTTGGAACGCTATAGTTTAATATAATTAAAATCCTCATCCTCCACGCCTTTTCCCAACTAAGTTGAGGTCGGTTGTCACTCACAGAAAACCGGCCGTGAAGCAATGCTTGTGTGGTGTTTTGCCGAGTAAGCGAGGTTACTGGAGACCCAACCACTCTCGTCTCGTTTCCCTACTCCCACCCTTGCCCTACTCCCACCTTAAAGGCCGGCAATGCACTTGTGGTTATGTAACCTATCTGATATTACAGGCCCATATCTGTGCTAATATAAGAATCTTTAAAATTATCAGATCAGATTTAAAACAATCTGTTTATATTTGAATTTATTTAACATCACGTTACTACAATTGGGAGCGGACCAGTGACTATAAGTAAACGACAAGTACTTACAATAAGAATGAATAATAAACATTACAACAACAAACTCGATTGATCGATTCATTAATTTATTCGATAGTTCCATTAACTTGGTTGTATTCAGAATATTCGATGAAAATATCCAGTATCATGGCTGTTGCCCAAACAATGTATTACACGAACCCCCTCGGCGCCAATTTCCTGCGAACACCGCCTCGTGGGTGACAAATTTGGCAATGGCGCGAGATTTGATACCCGCTAACAGGTCTCATGGAGAATACAATGGATATAAATAAACTGGAAGAGGTCATACTCGTAGAACAGAACCGGTAAATAACGGAAAACAATTTTAGACAAATTCGTGAAATCCTATTTTTAAACTGACAATTTTAGTTGGAAATTTACCGATAAGATAATGAAATGTTAATAGAGAGGGCTGACATTAATAAAACTAAAGAAATGTATAGATTTTTCTGAAAATATCTGTACAAAGAAATTAAAAAACTAAATCATTGAAAACGACATAAAAATTCGTAGTAAATTGTTTATTTATGAATTAATTATTTATACATAATGTGGAGGGGCTCGTGGCCAAATAGTTACCGAGTAGGTTAGCACATTACGAGGTCAAGTAATACTAGCCAGGCCAGTCTTAGGATGGGTGACTATTCTTAACACATTGAGACCCCTCCGTGGCTTGGAGAGCACTTTAAGCCGTCGGTCCCAGTTGACATTCGAACATCAGTGGCATTAGTTACGGGTAGTTGGAGCCCTAAAAAGTCAGATAACCTTGTCTAACTACAGACTTCGATATCACTTAGTACTTGGGTTGTGGAGGTCTGGTTGCAGTCGCTTCACGTAAAATATCTAACTTCCTTATCGTAGTTAAGACTGAAAGCCGACCCCAACTTAGTTGGGAAAAGGCGCGGAGGATGATGATTGTAAACTATGATGATTGAAATGTGCTTTTACACCAAAATACCAGTACTAAATTTGCTACAGCTCCACGTTAATACATGGTTAACACACACCTGTATCGTTACTGAAGAGCGAAATAGAATCATGGACGTGGGTGAAAGTGCACTGCCCGCAAGAACTCAACAAACGAAAATACTTACAAATAGAGAACAAAATGGAACTGAACCGTTTTGCCTTTGATTATTCAACACATATTCAACACAACATTATATATGTAGATAGGGAATCTTGGCAAATAAAATAACCCGTGCTCTCATGCTTTCCTCCCTCTCACTCACACCTTAACGTTCCGTTTCATCCAATCTTATTAAGTTTCGTTTCTACACATCCTACATAGATTATATGCTATTTAATCATAATCCAATCTTCTTAGTGCTAGTTCTACCATAGACAAACACAATGCATTTGGCTGTCAATCGAATGGCGAATGCTGGTAGTGACGTGCAATACGTTATTAGCGACCTGTCTAGGTTCTATGAGTGGCCTGCATCCTGGCCACGTATTACTAGGGAACCCGACATCATGTTAGTTGAACAGGGTTGATTATATAATAAGCTTACATAACACGCTTTCTGTACAAGACAAATTGCACTATAAATTATCTATAACTTTTTTTTAACCCTCGACGCAAAACCTCATTCGCGCTCCTGGTGTTATAAGTTTAACGTGTGTATCTGTCATGTGTATGTATGTCTGTAAGCATCGTAGGTCCTAAACCGATTTTGATTTACTTTTTTTTATTTAACCAAAGGTGTCTTTATCATTTCTAATCGCTGATAGGATTTGAGTAGCGGGTATTTAAAATTTTTAATTTATACTTGTTTTTTTCTGATACAGTATATTCCCTCCAAAGTTTGTCTATGTATAAGTAATCACAGACTGCAATAAGACCGCCCATTGTACTACTGAATGTTAATGTTATTTTCTGTGTTCGTATCTTATTATTGGTGTGTAATAAAGGATATCCGTCAGATGTATTAACTAAATATTAAAGAGTGTGAGTAAACGACAGTAAAAGTCCAATGAATTAGAATCTATAGCATAGACATATAGGAATAAGAAAGACCGCGGAAGGGGGCCTGATATGCCATAGATGAATAAAAAGAGAACGCAGCCATCTTTCTCTGTGGTCTCTCTGTCATTTTTTAATCCCGTCGCATCGACATACACATACACACACACACTTACCACTTACAAGCCCTAGAAAATGATAGAGGGACCACGTATGGTAAGCGTTCTCTTTTTATCCAGCTATCGCATCCACTTACACGAAAGTCCCATTACTAGCGCGGTCTGTTCTTACATGTCTATGATCTATAGGTAATATCCCCTTTAAAATGTATTCCAGGGCCGGAGCCGGCGGCTCTTCTCTGTCTCCAGGAACCCTGCCTTAAGCCTTACTCCATTTATTGTATGTGTAGATGTAAGTTTGTTTTACTATAATTATTGTGTGTCTTAAGTCTTGTGTAAATCTTGTGACCTAGCGTGCATAACTTATCTCCATTAAATAGTTTCCCTTGTCGACAATACTTCTAGCCGACCACCTACCACGTTACGTCAGTTGAGAACAGTTTTCTTCTATGTTTGTCAACCAATTTTTATGTTTTTTGGGTTTAGAAAATATTGATGAGTGTCGGTGGTATCAAGAAAAAATATTATATCACATATAACTGAAAAACTACTGAACGGATTTTCATGCAGTTTTCACTAATAGACAAAGTGATTCATGAGGAAGGTTTAGATGTATAATTTGTTAAGATTTTGTGTTAATTGATTAAAATATGTTGATGATCGTTGAAGATGTCGCTGCCACCCGTGCAAAGCCGGGCGGGTTGCTAGTATATTATAAAATAAAGTCTCCGCCGCGTCTGTCTGTCTGAATGCGATAATCTTCAAAAGTACCTAACGGATTTTCATACGGTTTTCACTAATGGATCACATGAATCACTCTGATTCATAAAGAAGGTTTAAGTGTATAAATCATCAAGGTTTTGTATAAATTTACTGAAATTTGACCACGAATATTTCTTCAGATTCGATGTGTAATCGGGACTTAATCACGATAATATTTAAAAGGTACAATACCATTCAATAATTACACATCTAATCTGTATCAAACTCGCGAAAGTTTAAAAACAATTGTTTCTTCAGATGTCGGAAAAAATCATGCAAACTGGGAGCCTTACTGGAGTATTAGAGTTATACGCAAATAATGTAATACAGAGTTATTCCTCTTTAAAAGATCTATTACAGCATCGGCATATGTCTATTGGGATTAAAATTCATTAGTATTTTAATGACTATTGTTTAATTTCTATTACAAAATCTGAAATTTTCTCTGATACCCGTGCAAAGCCGGGTCCGCAGTGCAAATATGCCCATAACTTATGTATTTATCTAATATAAACATATATTAAGACCACGTACCTACACCGTACGCTTTTCTATTCACTCGTCAAACAAACCGGCATGTAGGCACACAGTAATACTGACTAAGCTCTTTGTAATATGTATCTAAGCGTTGGCGAGGCAAGCCCCGTAGTTGCCGTGTTGTGTGGTCGTGTTATCTGTAAAGACTAAAACGTTTATAATTTATAAGCTAACTAGCTGACCCGGCGAACTTCGTACCGCCATATTTTATTTCTCTAAACGCAACTAAGGAAATAAAACCCTTCCGGTAAAATCTAATTAGCTAAATTGAAAATAAAACTAAAGTACTCAATTGAAAAATTCATATTGTTGTACAAAATGACTCGTCCATCAGATGTTAAATCGCAAATAACAGACAAATAATTAGCTGAATTATACGGTATTTCGTTCACTACAAAATAAATTTAATTAATTTTATAGCGTCAACAACACGTGGTAATTATGCTGTTAAAATGTAGCTTATATGACACGTTCGTAGATTTACCATAGCAGCGCCATCTATTGATTACTTACTCAACCCAGTCGAAAGGTATTGACATCTGTTAGAATCATTTGGAGTTAACAGATAATTGTGATTGTCAAATAATAACAGACAAATAATTAGCAATAAATTAAAATTGCGACTATAATTTGAGATTTAAACTATCCTATCTCTCAAGTTGGATCGAACTGCACATGGTGTGCAAATTTTATTATAATCGGTTAAGTGGTTTATGAGTCCATTGAGGACAAACATTGTGACACGAGATTTATATATATTAAGATGATTTGGCTAATTACATAAGACAAGGACAAAAAATTTACAGTCTTTCTGCCTCTTCTATGTACACAAGCAAAGATTGTAAACAAAGATCGTATTTTACGTAGAGCGTATTGTTTGTTCTTGTAGGCGAGTTGGTGGAAGGGCTGCATTGTTTGTCGTATCGATTTGTAGTCCTGGATACTGATGTAGTGGGCAGGATACAATACTAGATGTTCAATAGCTAACTATTCGTTAGTTTGAGTTGGCTGGGTATAAGTGATGCCGTTGATATTACAAGTACTTTTAGTGACTAGTAACAGGTTTTCTATTTAGTTGTATAACAAACACGTTTTAAAAGCAAACCACATATATAGTAAAAAAGAGTTTCAGTATCCAGCTCCTACGTAGAGCATCAAACCATTGTTACTAAGCCCCATTTTGTTGAACTCGTGAAAACGAATCATATGACCCAAATTCGAAGGTTTTATCAGTAGCCACTGAAAAGTTCCTCTATCCACCTCCTGGCTCCATTATCAGATCAGTTTCTAGATGTCATATTACATATTATAAAACAAAATCCCCCGCCGCGTCTGTCAGTCTGTTCGCGATAAACTTAAAAACTACTGAACGGATTTTCATGCAGATTTCACCAATAGATAGAATGATTCATGAGGAAGGTTTAGGTATATAATTTGTTAAGGTTTTGTGTAAATTGGTTGAAATATGATGATGGTTGTTGAAGATGTCTCTGTTACCCGTGTGAAGCCGGGGCAGGTTGCTAGTAAACATACAAAATTGTATTTCGATGCAACAATAAGAAATATATATGTATAGATATACTCTTTATTAGTGAACAATGTATATGTATCTTCAATATCGCAATCAATCAATAAGCCTATTGCAGTCCATTGCTGACATAGGCCTCTCCCAATGTGTGCCATAGGACCCGGCCCTCCACCTTTCCCAGCTACCTTCTTCAGTCGTCAGTATATATGTCTGGTTAGGCGTACTACCATCTATTTATCAATTCGCTGTCTCCACTCTAGGAACTGTTTGCTCCAACGGCCATCAGTCCTTCGGCAGACATAGCCAGCCCATTGCCACTTCAGCACGCGTAATCTGCGAGGTATGTTGGTTACTTTAGTTCTTTGTTGGATGATCTCATTATGGTTTTTATTCTTCAAAGAAACTCTTAGCATAGCACGCTCCATAGCCCGATGAACAAATTTTAGGTTGTGTGTTAGTGGACGATGCCATGGCGTGGACACTAACAGTGGGCCTTTTGTGTCCATCACATGCTTAAGAGTAAATCAAATACAATCTGGCAGTTCACTATCAACTAAAATTAGTTTCTCTTTATTAAACGCAAAACCAAAACTTTAATTCTGTAGAAACTTGTATGAAATAACACGTTTTGACGTCATACATTGCTTTAAATCCTTTACTTTTAATGGCTGGTTTTACAATTAAACATAAAAACAAACTTGAAAATAATAACGAACAAAATTTTTCATTCTTATATAAGTGTTAATTTCATGAAGACTGTAAAAAAAAATATTATAACTATAGACAATTGTTTTATTCTAGAACTGAAAATTACTGTATCTGTGTTTAAATTAAGAATGACGTAATGCATGCTGCATTTGTCAGTTACACGAAACTTCCTAAATTACCATAGACCGACATCTAGTGTTAAATCACGCAACGACCGTCACGTACGCACATGGCAAGGCGGTTTGATTTATTGCCCAAATGAAATATGGCTTCGAATAATGATTAGTTGGGTTATTGATTGAGTTTCTGTGAACCGAGTTGAATTGGTTACTCTGATTATATATCGTGTTTGTATGTGTGCAGTGCAGCTTTAAGAATTATATTACAGATTTAATGACAATTGCCGGTTAGGGTCGGAACGAGGTCGCAAAACATCATAACAAAAAAATTATATGAAAGAATAAATAAAAAATGTTCATAACAACAAACTCGTATTATGTAAATACCATAGCTTTGTGACAAGACTACAAATGGCCCCAATATCGTTTAGAATTACCCAGAATCCAATTTTAACGACAATATTCACTCAAATGGAGGATAAGGGCCCATACGAAGTGTTTTATGGACCTCCCACCGATGCACCCCTTCTTCTGAGTAAAACTGATCGTAAGGTTTTTTATATTGCAGCTATACTTTGTATAAAATGATTAAATGTAATGTTATTATATTTTCAACCAATACTTCTTTATTTATTTTCACTGCCGTACGATTATTTTTTGATGTCGATGTTACGATGACTTTGGAAGTATCAAAATTGCACAAAGGACGAGTTTACCAGCTACCACAGGCTGGTGTTTGTGCAATAATGACCTCAATTATAAAGCCCGTTGCCAAACGGGTACAAAAGTCGAAAACGTTGATTTGAAAGTAGTAATAGGAGCAGATACATCACATCAGCCTTTAATGTAAGTAATAAAAAGGAACTAATACATTTTCATAAAATTTTAAAGAAAAGAAGTAGTTTCTAGTATAAACTCATTAGACAAAAAGCAAAGAAATCGTCTTAACTTATTGAATACTGTAGCATACCGACTTCTTTGGTATGAACGACGTTATGGCCTGTTATAAAATATTTTTTATTATTTTGATTATATATATTTGATTTATCTTAAATTTAACAAATTTATGATAGGAAGGGAACAAACAAAAGACAAAAGACTTTAAATTTCCCTGCCTAAGGTGTGGTCGTCTAGAGGCTTAGATGAAGATTTAAAAAGTGATTTGTTATAAATGTGAATTGTCACATCATTTGCTCTCATTACAAATTGATTTACAGCCTCCCAAAATTTTATTTGGATCAACCTTTAAACACACCACTTTCCCGGAAAAACAATCTTCCGAAGTCAAGTGGGAATACGTAGCACGCAGCAAGCACAAATGAGATGGTTCTGAATCGGATTATTACTTGTGAAAAATCCATCCTGTGTCAACAAAAAATATCCATCGGACTAATTGGACACAGGGGAGGGAGCTGAAGCTGGAGCGGAGATCCAAATTAATTTAAAAAAGCTGGTTGTGTACGGTGGACCTGTACCAGCAATTTTTTTGGACAGCAAAGCCAAAACGAGCTTAGGTTAACTGTGAATAATAATTAAAGTTTAGTAAAACACGCGTTAGTGGCGAACCGAATTAAAAAGTAAAAAGAGTTCTACTATCCACTTTCTGTCTCTTTTGGACTCGTGAAAATGGATCATATGAGCCCAATCTCGAGGGGTTCACTAGCAGCCACTGAAGAGTTCCATTATTCATCTTCTGGTTCATTATAAGATCTGCTTTAAGATGCCAAATTACAGTATTGTCATCAAAACTACATATACCTACACAGTTGCATTTCGATACTACGAGGGCTGCACTGAAAACTTCGGGAATCAAGGAAGTGACACAATATTACTATTTAAAAATGTATTTATTGCTTTTCGATGTATTCTCCGCGAAATTTGACACATTTTTCCATACGATGGAACCAATCATTGAAGCAACCATTCCATTCGGAAGTTGGGGTCTCCTAAATGTCCGTTTTGTAGGCGTCCACAGCTTCTTCAGGTGATGAAAATCTCTGACCACGCAATTTATTCTTTATTTTAGGGAAAGTATAGAAATCATTAGGGCTTAGGTCGGGGCTGTACGGCGGATGGTCTAATAATTCTATGTTTTCTTGCTTTAAAAACTCTTTTGTTCTGTGCGCGGTGTGAGAACTCGCATTCTCTTTACGGAGTTCAGAAACGACCTGCGGCAAACAAGTGCTAGCATACCATTCTGCGTTAACCGTTCTTTGTCCCTCAAGAGAAATAGTCGCAACATGGCCTGTTTTGGAGACAAACGTGGCCACCATTTTTTTTGCAACACTCCGTGAACGAACAATTTTTGTTGGCTTTCACTCATTTTCGAACACCCAAACTCGTGACTGGTTTTTTGTTTCGGGTTCGTACGCGTATATCCAGGATCCGTCACCTGATACGATGTTGTATACAGCATTTGAGGATCCTGCGTGGAATCTTTCGAGAGTTCTGACGCACCAAGTAACGCGAGCCGCTTTTTGCTCTTCACAGAGCGAATGCGGTATCCATCGGGAAAACAACTTTTTTACACCTAATTGTTCATGCAAGATTATTTGTATTTGACTCATGCCAATGTCTAAAGTTGCCTGAATTTCGCGGTGTGTCACATGTCGATCTTTCTCAATCAGCTTACGCACAGCATCAACATTTTCTTGGGTGACTGCAGTTTTTGGACGAGCTTGACGGGGATCATCACTGAGCTTGACACGTCCACGTTAAAATTCAGCAAACCAGCGATAAATTTTGGTTTTGGATGGGGCTTCATCACCAAATGCAGAAATCATCCGGTCAACACACTGTTTTTGCGTTAAACCACTTCGAAAGTCATAATAAATCATAGCTCTTGAATTTTCTCGAGTCAATTCCATTTTCTCAACGACTAAACAAGTTCGACAAAACCTTGTGATAAGACCGAGAATCTTTTTTTAAAGAAATAAATGGTATTCGATTTTTAAAACCAAGGAGTTTTCAATTAAAAAGATTTTAATATGACAGAAACAGTGGAAATATTCCATTCCCGATACTTTAAGTGCAGGCTATGCATAATTACAAGTAGGTTAAAATTTACTTCCAAGATTTGTTTACGTTGTTAGTTACAGTTAAAGAGTGTTAAAATTTTAACTTGTAAGCTTTGACGTAACTAAATGAACGGATCGCACAACTGACGGTCTAAAAATTCGTCGACTTATATTTTTGGAGATAAAAATTTCAAAAACACGAAATCTACCTTTGCGGGCCTGCTGCGGCTTTTTTTCACCTTAGTCCTCGATACAAAAACAACTTTAGACTAACCGAATAT
The DNA here is from genome assembly GCA_949752705.1 of Callimorpha dominula. Taxonomy (NCBI): domain Eukaryota; kingdom Metazoa; phylum Arthropoda; class Insecta; order Lepidoptera; family Erebidae; genus Callimorpha; species Callimorpha dominula. Next base: position 19,733,067 of record OX457003.1, on the reverse strand, counting down.
TTTTTACAGTAACCGTTAAAATAAAATAAAAATCAAAAATCCGGTCCCGCAGCAGGCCCGATGAGGTAGATTTCGTGTTTTTTAAATTTTTATCTCCAAAAATATAAGTCGCATTAAAAACTTTTTAGTCTACATTGTAGAGAAGAAAAAAAAATTAGCTTTCAGTTTACAGTTTCGTAGCTACGAATTTTTTTCCAACAATTTTTTCCATAGGAAAAAAGTTATGCTGAAAAAACTGTTATTTGAAAATCTGCCCCCCAGTCCCCTTTGGGGAATATTATTCACGAACTTAACCTTCATTTTTGCCCCGTTGATTTGTCGTCCAATTTAGAAAGCAATCGGTGCATAATTGCGACCTCTATCGTGCCGGTAAAATTGAGGTACATACATATATACATACTTATAAACATACTAGCTGACCCGGCAAACTTCGTACCGCCATATTTTATTTCTCTAATCGCAACTAAGGAAATAAAACCATTCCGATAAAATCTAAGTAGCTAAATTGAAAATAAAACTAAAGTACTCAATTGAAAAATTCATATTGTTGTACAAAATTACTCGTCCATCAGATAGCTGACCCGGCGAACTTCGTACCGCCATATTTTATTTCTCTAATCGCAACTAAGGAAATAAAACCCTTCCGGTAAAATCTAATTAGCTAAATTGAAAATAAAACTAAAGTACTCAATTGAAAAATCGCAAATAACAGACAAATAATTAGCTGAATTATACGGTATTTCGTTCACTACAAAATAAATTTAATTAATTTTATAGCGTCAACAACACGTGGTAATTATGCTGTTAAAATGTAGCTTATATGACACGTTCGTAGATTTACCATAGCAGCGCCATCTATTGATTACTTACTCAACCCAGTCGAAAGGTATCGACATCTGTTAGAATCATTTGGAGTTAATAGATAATTGTGACTGTCAAATAATAACAGACAAATAATTAGCAATAAATTAAAATTGCGACTACAATTTGAGATTTAAACTATCCTATCTCTCAAGTTGGATCGAACTGCACATGGTGTGCGAATTTTATTATAATCGGTTAAGTGGTTTAGGAGTCCATTGAGGACAAACATTGTGACACGAGATTTATATATATTAAGATATATATATATACTTTTTAACTGGCGGTTGTTTTGTGGTTTTGGGATCATAACTAGACCTCCTGTGAAGAAATTTTTGGAAAACTCGACAACTGGTACAAAACCAATAGGTAGACTTTTCTTCGAAAAATCTACCTAATATCCATCTCATATTCTATTACAGAAAGTGGCAAATTTAATAAAAAAATCACTCAGTTACGACGGATTTACCCTCAACCCTTCGTATCCTCCGTCTATCCGGACCTCGATATCTTTAAACCCTTGCCCTTACAAACTATATATTATACCACAATTTGATTATATTCTTGCCTTCACAAGCTAAAGGTTAACATGTTACACCTTCCTGTTTACACGACTACCCAAACAAGGAGTGTAATGTTTTTAAGGTCCATGTTTGTGAGTTTCTTCGTTCAATCATAACTGCTGAATGCGTTAACAGATTTATATGTATGGGATACCGTTAGAATCCTTACACATATTTATAATACCTATGATAATAGGTATAACCTGTTAAATGGTAATAGGTATACCTTTGGTAATAGGTATAAGCTCTTAAATGGTAATAGGCATAACCTGTTATATGGTACTTAATTCCTCTCTCTCTCCTCCGTAATACTAGATACATATCTATCGCACACCTAATTCTAAAGAAAGCTAACTCAAAAATTTAAATTTTTGGGTTATGCACACCACGGTATTCCTTATCTCAGTACGGTAAGCGTGAAATGTGAGTCAAGACTTTAAGCAAATGGGTGAACATAAGGCCCAAGAACATGTTCAACATAAGTTTCAGCGTTCATATTGCCATCATCAGAGATGCCAGCATCTCCGGGACGACGATATACTCTTTCCCTTCTCGTATCAGGCCTAAATCCAAACCGGGACTCATCGCAAAATACAATTTTATCCCATTGCTCCTGGGTCTATGTCAAGTGTTCCCTACACCATTCATTCCGGCGCGGTTCCCATAGCGTGTAGGTGAGGACCTAATTTCACAGCCTATTTCTCACGGTTTGGTGGCTAACAACAACATCGCTTGAGAATTGTAGCTTTAAACTCTCCCGGGCGGGTAACATCGGCTGACGTCTTGCAGTTAGTTGTATATATCGATCCTGCCGAGCAGGTGTTCTCCTTCCACGTCCTGGTTACTGTTCAGCAAGATCCCCTGTGTTAACATAACGCTGCCAAAGACGACAAATCACGCTCCTATTGACACCAAAACGCCGAGACACCTGGACTGATTTTTTCCCGTTTGTTGCATTCCTACACTCTCTGCAGCGACGTCATTTGACTGGAAGCTGATGAAGCTTCCAGTCAAATGACGTCGCTCCATGACATAAAAAATAGCTCACCACAATTTTTTTTCAAAAACTGTATATCTCAAAATGATAAAAGTGAGATAAATACCAAATTTATCAAGCAACGAAAACACATGAAATCGGGAAAACATAATTAGCTTTTATTTTAATGAAAACAAAACACAATCGAAAAGCTTCTATTTTTAAAATCAGCCAGTACATGTTTCCGAGGACATAAAAGATTGTATACCAATCTTCTTTGCTAAGAAAAAAATAAAATATCAAAGAAAAAAAAAAGTTTCTGTAAATGACGCGTGTTGCTTAGACTTTTTTGATGTGTGTCTCTAGGCACGGGGGAGTCTCAATGTGTTAAGAATGGTCATCTTAGACCGACCTGGCTAGTTTTACTTAACTTTGTAATGTGCTAACCTACTCGGTTACCACTTAGCCACGAGCCCATTTTTATATATAAATATATTAGTATAGATTTGTAACATAATCTTACATAGTTATTCGTTTTACTAAATAACCTGTTATTTTCACACTATATAAAGATAAGATCGCCTATAATATGGTTAAAAAAACTCATCGACGCTACGATGTAGGTCGTATGTCTCAGGATTGCTGATTGAATTTTCCGCTGTCAACGGCACGACTACGTGGCCAGAGAACCAGCGATAATCCTTATATTTTGACAAAAATATCGGATAAAATAAGGATTATCGCTTATACCGGAGGCCATAACCCTTCCCTTCCCCAACCCCCCCCTCCTTCCCCTACTCCCACCTTAAAGGCCGGCAACGCACTTGCGAGTCTTGAGTTGCAGGTGCCCATGGGCGGTGGTAGTCATTTACCATCAGGTGACCCGACCAGTCTGCTCGTTTGCCCCCTAAATCATAAAAAAAAACATACGATTAACACTGTGGCAGGCAGACACACATACAGACACGAATGTTTTTATTCCTACTATGTTCCCTAAATCACTACGGGCAGTATCAATAACGATTGCAGTAGATATGACCATCCTTTATATCCATTACGTACGTTACTATCCAAGTACGTGTTTTATGGCCCCAATCTCGGGGTGTTAACACATCACGTTCATTTTTGCAGTTAATAGTCACTTTTTTGTTGGCACTAGAAGATAAAAGGTCTCACAGTTACAATGTGAAAATATTTAGCCTATCTTACGGTACCAGTTAGGTTAATAGAGGGGTTTATTTAGGCATCCATGTTGTTATGGAAGTTTTATCTCTTTTTAGGTAAGGTATGTATAATAAAGAGAAAGAGGATAGGAAGATGTACCTAAAAGACAGCATTAATCTGAGCTAACAGCACTGGCTTGTTACGGAATTCCTTTCGGAACAGTTGTGAGTTGATAGAAGAAGTAAAAAGGACTTGGTTTGATGAACAATGACTACTTCATCCTTTTTCTACCTTAAGCATGTAACCCCATAAGTGGGAGAGCCGAGCTTCGACACGTATGGGCTGGCTCGACCGGAATTATACCACGGTCTCAGAGAAAACCGAACTCATAGCTACGATTACGTTGTGTTTCGCTGAGTGAATGAGGTTACGGAAGGCCTAAAATAAAAAACCTAACCCTTCCCTCTTCCCCTCTTCTCCCCCTCTGCCCTCACTTCCTCTACTCCCACCTTAAAGGTCTAAAGGTCGGCAACGCACTTTTGACTCTTGAGTTGCAGGTGCCCATGGGCGGCGGTAGTCATCGTCAGGTGACCCGTCTGCTCGTTTGCCACTTATCCCAAAAAACAACAATAGAATTCCTCTAACGTAAACTAAAGCTTCTTCAACCCAGCTAAGCGAGCCATATGCAGCCAGGTGTGATTAACACCTGGCTGCATATGGCTCAACTTAACATACAAACAACCATAAACTAAAAAGTATATGGGTCAGTTAATTAGTTAGTTATCAGTATATAACCGGTAGCCAAAATCCATTGCTTCGAAGTAATTTAGCTTAAATTTAATATAAGGCACCAAGGCTATTCACCATATCTTGTAACGCCACAGGCATTGTAAGTATTTGCGGTGGGTAATTATGAGATACTCAATCAATCGATCATACCAACAGGGCATTTTCATCTTCGGGTCTCACTCAAAGCGATGCTAATCACATTATAATTATTACTAATTGTTATAATCAAATATTATGAGACAGTTTCATAATCAAATGATTACATTACACCAGATCGTAACCAAATTTATCGCGAGTACGCATTACGATATGAGATAAGCTAAATTTTATCTCATTCTCAATTTTTTTCTTCTCTTGTTTGATAATAATTGAACATTTATTCTAATGTGAAATGTAAATGAACACAAATAGACTGGACGCAGATAAAAATAACAATTTGCAATAAACAAAACATACAATGTTCAATACAAAAGTCCCATGCTGGGCGCCAATTTGAGACATTGAGGCTGACGTCAATGATTTCTATATTACATGAGTAACCACCAGGTATACGAACATAGCTTTAGTAGTGGAAATATTAATTTATTTATGCCATATGCAATTGTACAGAGGTGGGTTTAATGCCTAAGGCATTCTCCGCCAGTCAATCTTCGGGTGATATAGAGAAAACAGGAAGTAAGTGCATTGAAAACATTAAAATTTAATATGTACAAACTAATACACATATTGATCCTAACTAATATTCATCATCCTCCGCTCCTTTTCCAATTGAGTCGGGGTTGGCTTTCAGTCTAACTACGATACGGTCGAGCTTTGATATTTCATGTGAAGTGACTACAATCAGACCTGCATAACCCAAGTACTAGGCGATATCTAAGTTCTGTAGTTAGACCAGGTTGTCGGACTTTTTAGGGTTCCAACTACCCGTAACGAATGAAACAAATGTTTGTATGGCAGCTGGGACCGACGGTTTAACGTGCTCTCCGAGGCACGGAGGTCGGAGGAGTCTCAATGTGTTAAGAATGGTCACCCATCCTTTTTTTTTATTTTTGTGCGTGTGGAAACCCCCTCGGGCCGTCACCCCACCGGGGTTTTCGGTGGGGCGGTGTGTCGGAATCGAACCGACTAAAACCACACGGTGTGCCGTACTACGCCTTAAGTAGGAGGGATCCGGGAACAGCTTTTATTAAGACATCCGGAACCATGGTCACCCATCCTAGACTGACCTGGCTGGTATTACTAAAATTTGTAATGTGCTAATTTACTCGGTTACCACTTAGCCACGAGCCCCTAACTAATATTATAAATGCGAAAGTGTGTTTGTTTAGTACGTTTTTTACGTTTTAACTACTGAACCCATCATAATGAAATTCTGTATACACGAAAGGCAGCACAGAAAAGAACGTAGGGTACTTTTTATTCAGAAAAAAGTACTGCTCCTGAGGGAGGGAAGAACATTAAAAAGCTAGTCCTTCTAATATTATAAACGTTAAAGTTTGTGAGCATGTATGGATGTTTGTTGCTCTTTCATGCAAAAGCTATTGAACCGATTGCGACGAAACGTGGTATGTAGATAGTTGGACTCCTGAATTATCACACAGGCTTTTTTAATATTGACTTTTTATCCTGATATTCCCACAGCATCGGGATTTACGTGGGTAAAACATTCGTCTTCTTTCTTGTCGGTCGTAGGCTTCCATTCAACTCCATTGATGAACTGTCAATAATTGAAATCCAATTCGATTAGAATTTGAATTAGAATCCGTCTAGAACAAGGGGCAATTAGGATTTAGTTTTGATTGCTTCGAGGAAGAGAACTTACTAAATGTATGCCTGTTGTAGTCACATGTTCCGTTAATTAATCGAAATAGATTTAACAGGTTAAAGCTATGTCTCATTTAAACCGTCTTTGCGATTAATATTTTAGATTATAAGTTATGTTACTTCCGAATGGGATTGCATGAGTTGTCAAATTGTTAACAAATTAAATAGCTACTTGTGTTTTGTTGTCGTTGTTACCATTGGAGTTGCTGATAGTTCATCCGGTGCATGAGTATAAAAAGTTCTTAAAATCAATACTATGTACTTATTACATGTTTATTTATTGCTACCTTTTCCTTGAATTTCGATTGCGTTAAAGTTATTTTCTAATCTCTTGGAAACAGTACGGTTATAGTGGATGAAAGGTACCAGATCTCCTTTTGTGTAAGCCTGCTAAAACTTCATGATGTTGAGTTGTTATGTCTTGAAAGCTTAATAAACAAACAACCTCACATAATTATTTTTTAATATCAGATGTGTTGTTCGGGATTTTTTCAGTGGTAGAGCCATGCTTCGGATGTATAATAATAATAGGAGTACGGAATACGAGTATTGTATTAACAATAGATTATGTTTCCATCTGCATTTGCGATATCCATAAAAGAGTAAGTAATCTAAAAGAAAAAGAAAAAAGAATTCGGGCCCGCAGCAGGCCCGCAGAGGTAGATTTCGTGTATTTTAAATTTTTTTGAAAATCTGCTCCCCAGTCCCCCCCTTTTGGGAATATCCCCCATTCACGAACTTAACCTTCATTTTTGCCCTGTTGATTTGTTCCAAGTTTGAAAGCAATCGGTGCATAATTGCGACCTCTATCGTGCCGGTAAAATTGAGGTACATACATGCATACTATACACATATATATAAACTTTTTAACTGGCGGTTGTTTTGGGGTATAGGGTTCATAACTAGACCTCCTGTGAAAATTTTTTTGGAAAACTCGCCAACTGGTCCAAAACCAATAGGTAGACTTTCTTTCGAAATCTACCTAAAAAGACTTAGTAATCTATTGGAAATTTCTTTACTCATCTACACCTACACCGTAAATGCCATAATTGTTACCTTTTATTGTGTTCATGTGGTAAGGATGTAGATTTTTAGGGGTTATGAAAGTGATTTGCTGGTGGCTCATCGACCCTACGTTATTTTAAAGTTTTAAGGTGATGTAACTTTACGATACGAGTACCGCTACCAAAATATGCCTGTTTGTTTGCCTTACCGTTGTAACTTTTAATGCTTTCTACACGACTGCCCAAAAATGGAGTGTAATGTTCTCAGGGTTCATGTATGTATGTATGTGAGATTGTTTATTCCGCCGTAACTTCTAAATTGCTGAACAGATTTGGCTGTATGCCGCCATTTTTAATAAAATGTAAGCAAGGTTATCGTGTTCTTTTATTTATTTTATCATTTACTTGTAGAAATAAATCGATGGTCCCTAAGTAAAGTATCGAATTTACAAAAACCGCATTTTTTTATTACTGTTTTGAACTATCAAGAAAGGTAATTTTACCAAAACGTGTTCAAAAATTAAAAAAAAAAACAAAGTTTACGTGGTTTTAGAGACGTATTTTATCGAAATGTAACAGTTTATCCGGCGTATAACAACGACTGTTAGGTTTCGCGAGATTACGCTGCATCGGCGAGGGTGCGACAAGCACGGAACTACCACTATCGCAAGTGTACACCGGAGTGTATGCGCGCCCGTCGTTGGAATTGCGTATTATTAGTCTTATAGTGGTATTTTATTAATGTTTTTTTTAACTTTATAACTAAAATACTGTGTAATGAGTCAGTTACCCTTTGTGTGATGAGTCTGTTACCCTTAAATATGTCAAGATCGAAGAGGATTCTTGATTTAGTGCAAATAAATAGTGAGAATGAGTAACAAAACTTTGAAACAAAATCAGTTTTTGAATGCGGATAAGTTTTAATACTTTTATTTTATTAACACGTAATTGTAACTTACGCTATTTTTGATTTTAAAGTATAGGTTACCTAAATTAGGTTTTATTTATAACTATAATTATTGTATTACTTGCATTAAAAATGTTTCCCGCGTAATATATCGAATCGGAATACGGTTGTCATATTCCTAAGTAACGAAAGTGGCGGTTCCGATTATGTACGTGGTTTTTTCGTAAAGTATTTCTATCGAAACTGACGACTTCGATACTGTACGTGGTATTACAAATTCAAATTTTTATTGAAAGTGCCAATTCCGTTTATTTTGGATGAATTTTATTTATTTTTTTTGTTAAGATTCGATATGCGTGCTTAATAATAAAAATGAAATAACTTCCTTTTTTTGTGTTTTTTTTTTCTGTGATTCATTAAACTGGGTTTTTATAAATCAAACTTTAATTATATTATATATGAACAAGAACCCGAGCTTTCAGAACAGTTAGGTGAAATGAATTATGCTGAATCTATAGAATTATTACCGAGTACAGACTCTTCTAAAACTAACGTCGGAAAAAAAATCTAGGTGCCCCGAAAAGTGGATTAATAACAAACGAAAATACTTATTAAACTCTGGCCAGCAATACCTCACTTAAACGAAACGGAAAGGTTAAAAATAAGAAAGAACTGCGGCGTATTTGTTTAACTTCATTTACAATAAAACGTTCTGGTACAAACACTCGTCAAAATATTCTTAACAATTTTTGGACACTTGCGGATCATACTAAGCAGTGGGAGTTCATCAATAAGTTCACTGAGAAAATTAATAAAAAACGTGTCACGATGGACGGACCAGGTAATACATTTACACCACCACAACAGGTTTGTCTGAAAACATTTTTAAATACCTTATATTTTACTGACCAGTTTGTTCGCACTGCTTATTATACAATGAATCAAGAAGAAATAACGTTATCGGATAATAGGGGCAAACACTCCAACCATCCAAAGGTCGTAGATTCTGCAATGATTAAAGGGTTTGTGATCATATAACTTCCTTCCAACCAATAGAATCGCATTACAAACGTAAAGACACCAGTAAGCTGTATTTAGATAATAATTTAAATGTGAACAGGATGTTTTCTTTATACAAAGAATGGGAATAGCTTTCAAATTATGATAATCAAGCACAGACCCGTCGTCAGTACGGGGACATCGTTAATGTTAACATGAACGTTGGATTTTTTATTTCCCAAGAAGGATATCTGTGGTAAGTGTCACAGTTTTTCTAACAATTCATCTCCGACAGAAGAACAAGTACAGATTCATAACTAACACTAGAAGAATAAGGCAATAACTAGAGAGATAAAGAATAATGACAAAGAACAATCCAGAGAATCATTTGATATTGCGTGTGCTACTTTGGACTTAATTTTTTTATTAAGTTGTCCACATGGAGACGTTGGTTTGTTTTATTATAAGCGTAAGCTTTCTGTGTTTATCTTTACCGTTTTCAATTTAGCTTTAAAAAAAGGTAGATGCTACATGTGGACGGAATGTATCGGTTAAAGAGGAGCTAACGAAGGCGAAGTAAGTAGGTGTTTAATGCATTTTGTAAACGCAAAGATAGAACAGGGTGCTAGGAAGTTCTAATTTAGTCCAATAATTGTGCGGGCCAGGATAGGAATAGAGTCGTATATTCGATATACATGTACTTGTCAAAACGTTTTGGCGTATATATTACTCATATTTTCTTAGAGCAAGGCCATACTCAGAACGAAGGTGATATTGTACATGGCCTCATAGAGAGAGGATCTAAAAGAAAACTAATTTACACTCCTGACCAATGGTATGCATTAGTACGATGGGCAAAGGTTGAAATTAAACCCTACAATGTTGAAGAAGTAACCAAGACTGATATTTATAATTTTAAAATTTTATTAGAGGACAAAAATTGGAAAAAAAACAATAGAAATGAAAATGTGAAGTGGAATAGCATTAAAGAAGTTTGTGTAAGAAAAGAGGAACCAGATATTCTGTATTTTAAATACGATTTGAAGTCGGATTATTTGTGTAAATACTACTGTAGAAACAAGATACCGCAAAAACAGAAAGTGTCAGCCTACGGAGTTAAAAAATCTTTATTTGGATTCACTAGCTTTGCCTGTAGCAAAGTATAAAGATTTGATTTCTTTATGTCGTGCGGGGGCAATACTCAAAGAATATCAGAGGTTTTACGAAAACTTAAAATACTCTGCAGTCGCAGAAGATTCTGAAAATGTTGATGAGTCCGATGAGTAATATTATTTTATTTACTAAGGTTTTTTTTATCTTACTTATATTTTTGTTAAGACGAAGTTCGTGATTAATTATGTTAAAACGGTTTTTTTCTGAATTAATGTTACCTACTATTACCAAAGAAGTCATACATTTTTGTTTGTTTATTAGATTTTAAAAAAGACCTATCATATTTTTAACTACAATTAGCATATATTTTGTGTAAGGTATTTTATTAATAATTTTATTAGAAGTTATAAATAATTTTTGTCACAATTATTTCAGAACTATTATTGCTAAAGAAGTTTTAGTCTTCTTGTTTTGTATACGTAATGATTGTGTTTTAATTGTAATCTCATTCTAAAAGTTCCTATTATTTAAGCTTATTAAGTACTCACAGTTCACATGTGTTATAAGTATAACTTAGGTAATACATTATTTAATACGACGTGATCTCAGTTTACAGTTAGTTAAGGTAACAATGACAAACTTAAAATATTCGTTCAAATATTTAGATTAACAATTTATTCTTCTCTTAATTTGTAATACTCCTTACTTTAATAAAGATGTTTTATTTAAATTTTGTTCTTGTCAGTCGTTTAAAAAATTATTGTAAGTACAAGCAATCTACGAAGTAAATAATCGAATGTGATACTTTCGATAAAATATTCCTGATATAAACCAACGTAGGATATCGAAATAGGTAGATCTGATTCATTGTTGTATATAAGCTTCCCTGTAAATAATCGAAAGTGCCCGTTTCAATTCATATAGCAAGTTTAGTTACGTGGTATACTATCGTATCTCAATTTTCTCAAAAACTATTCATAATTATGGATTTTTGCCGTAACGTAACAGTTTGTAATCCCAACACAACGGTGTATTCAAATTTTTATGAAATTCTAATCATTAACGACAAAGTTATGCAAAAAATAAACTTCAAATCGCTCTCCTGAAAAGTAGCATTTTTCACTTTCGATACTTTACCTAGGGAACATCGAAATATCTGTTTATTCAATCAGTATAAAATTAATATAATTAGCAACTTTGTTTAGGCATTAATTTCATTAAAATCTTATTCATTTAATTTATTGAATTCTTAGACTACATTATGTTGGCTTAGAAAACTTTGACTTTATTAAATTAAATTAGCAACTTTTTCAACTAACAATGATATTTTGTTCCTTTTTGGAGTTCCGTACTTAATATGCAAAATACACTTTTATAACTATAAAAGTGTATTCAAATTCGGAATGTTTGTTAACCTTAGAGGGTGATGCACCACGTTTCAGTGAGCCACTTCTATTGATAGTGAGGGTATAGGAGACCCAGTAAAACGATAGTGGGTTGTTTTATCAATATTTGTCTTAGTAAAAAAAAAAAGAATTTTTAATAACTCTTGCATTAACATCTGTCAATGAAACAGGTGAATTTACAAATGCACAGTTAAAATAAAACAAAGTAGACCAATTAGGGCCAGTTAGGATCAGTTGTTCAATCAAGCAACATAAACTACTAAAAACCATATATAAAAAACCCTTTAGGTATTCCACCACATAACTCTACAAAGACAGTACGGTACTTAATGTACGGCAGTTATTTATATTGAGAACATTTCTAAGGGCACATTAAACTGTTATCAACTCTACAGAATATAAACATCTACTCAATCGTCGTGTATATAGAATCACGACTCCCAATATTCACACATCGTTTGAAAGACGTTTCAGTCCATATATGGACCACTACATCTATAATAGGGTAGCGATATATTGTGATATTAAAGAGTGCTCACTAAAGGAGGCAAAAATTGTGGTTTTTGAATGGCTCACTTTATTAACCTATGATGCTACTGAAAACCTCCTACAGCACTTAAGGTAAATTCAACACACCACACCGTTTTAATTGTAAGTGCATAATACTTGTATTATCTAAGTACCAAATAATATTTTATTAAAAAAGTTTAATATAATATAATATGTAATCATTTTTATTGCATTTCCTTTATATTTATTCTTATTCTATTTATATATTTTTTTCTCTTAATATAAAATAAAATAAGAATTAAAAAATTACTTTTAATAAATAAGCCAACTACTGATGTCGACCGGGCATTGCACTCGTTTTGGTAATCGTCTAGGTACGCACAGGACAGGCTTGCCTAGTGTGGGGCCATTGGACATTCTTACATTGTACATGTACCTATAACTTTCTGACAATAAACAGTTTATTTTATTTATTTATATTTAAAATGGCCAGTATATTTTTTGATTATTGCAATTCATATTACAATTAACACGTTAGCTTAAAAAAGGATTTATTTACTACCTGTATATTTAATAAAATTGTCAGAAAACTAAGAGTTGGATGACAGTGGCCCCAATTCTGTTACTTCACTCGCTAAATTAAAATTCACAAAATTTTCTTCATATAAGAAGTAAACCTTGCACACTTAGAAACAAGGTCTTATTTCAAATTGAAACAAGTAGGTAACATATGTCGCTATCGAAATAAGCAATTTATTTGTCGACTAAAGTCTGATACGCTTAAATAAACTTTAATACCACGTAGCGAGAGCCGCTATCCGTTGAATGCCATCTCTTTGGCTCTGTGTTTTTAGTAAGCGTCTTCGTAGGTGTAGATTAAAAACACGTCATCCTTGTTTGTTTTGAACAAGTTTTTATACGGCAATTATACAGCGTTTGAATAAATGAAGACTCTCGCTGCGAGGAAATAAAGTTGACAGGTTTTATTGAAATTTAGCGGCGCTGAGAAATAGATGCTAGTAACAAATAGACCTTATTGCGAAGAATACTAGGTTGATTTCATATGAAGGAATTAATTCAGGTTTTAGTTTAGTCGAGTGTACAATAGAATCGGCACCAATATCCATATTATTTCATAAATTCTCAGTCACTTCACTAAATGAGCACACGGATACCACGGCTCTGGTCCATCAATCCTTAAACAAAGTCTTGCTCCTGGTTTTCAAGTGAGTAGTCACATTTGAAAACCAGGATCATTGCATTTTTTTTATGGTATAGGGGGCAAACGAGCAGACGGGTCACCTGATGGTAAATGACTACCGCCGCCCATGGGGACCTGCAACTAAAGAGTCACAAATTAGTTGCTGACCTTTAAGGTAGGAGTAGGGGGAAAGGGAAGGGTTAGGGCCTCCGGTAAGCTCACTCACGCGGCGAATAGCAATGCAAGTATTGTTTCACGGCCGGTTTTCTGTGAGGCCGTGGTATCACTCCGGTCGAGCCGAACCATATGTGCCAAAAAGCATGGCTCTCCCACGATTTTTTTGAGCATTCACGGGAGGAAATTTCTTTAGAATCTATGTAGCAAACCGCCACAGATTTTGAAGTGTGAAATTGAAAATGATGTTACCAAATGATACAAAGACAGAAAAGACTACGGTTCCTTATAATCAGTTAAAATTCCCCTTAAAATACAAACCATTACAATATTAAAACTAATGGAAAAGAAACAAATCAGTCTTGGACAACAGCCAGCGTTCTTTTAAACACTGGACGGAACCTCGAGCGCACGAAGGAATCGCGCTTGACAGGTTTTTAATTAAAGGGCTTTTGTTCATTCATAGGGTAAAGTTAGAAATGGACTTATTTCACTTCACAAAACTTACAAGTAATCAAGAGATTTGAACGCCATTTTGAACAAAATAATAATTATATTTAAACTTCGAACAATGTTTGGTTAAATATTATCCTTGAGTATTTGTCGAGCATTTTTAGGGGCTCGTGGCTAGTAGGTAACCGAGTCGGTAGGCACATAACAAGGTTAAGTAATACTAGCCAGGTCAGTCTTAGGAAGGGTGACCATTCTTAACCCATTGACACCCCTCCATGCCTCGGAGAGCGCGTTAAGCCGTCCGTCCCAGTTGCCATACGAACATCTGTAGCATTCGTTACGGGTAGTTGGAGCCCTAAAAAGTCCGACACCCTGGTCTAACTACCGAACTTTGATATCGCCTAGTACTCAGGTTGTGGAGGTCTGATGGCAGTCGCTTCACGTAAAATATCGAAGTTCGGCCGTATCGTAGTTAGACTGAAAGCCGATTCCAACTTAGTAGGGACGAGGCGCGGAGTATGAGCATTTTGATAATTAATTTCAAAATCTCTTTAGCCGTTTGAACTTGACGGTGTTTAAAATGTGAATGAATGATCTATGTTTAAAATGGTCGTAAGTGAGTGTAAAGATCATTCGTTAAATGCTGCTTTATTATTTCTTTCGGAAGAAGGTTTATCCATCAGGTTTAAAATGTACCACCCTGGTAATCTCGTAGTCGCATACTGGAAACTCTGGTTACTGATGACTTCTCCACGGATAGAGGCTGTCAATGGTTTGGATTGCGTAAAAAGTATTGTACTCGTACATATCTTACTTAAACATGATATAAAGGCGATAGTTTGTGAGGATGGATGGATGTTTGGTACTCAATCATTTGGGACAGAGAGAGATTATAGTCTGGGATAGCACATATCCCCGGAAATTGTACGGCTCCTGTGGGATATTAAAACGCAAACGAATTTTGAACAGCTAGTTTGTTTTATATATTGGCACATATTACACGACGCTATTAAAACCCAAACTTAGCATAGTTCATACTACGAGCTCTTGAACACGGATAAACCAACTAATTTTTTTTAATACATACAATTTACACATGGAAGTTTTCATGTTGTATTATAATAATATATTGTACTAGCTGCTCGGCCAGTTGCTGTGGCAAGATAATTCGCAAAAGAAACTATCCTATCTCTCAAATTAGATCAAACTAAACATATTGTGCAAAAATTTCATTAAAATCGGTTCAGTAGTTTAGGAGTTCATCGCGTATAAACGACACGAAATTTTTATATATACTAGCTACCCGGCGACGCGTCGCTGTGACTAAGTAATTTGCAATAAAAAAATATGGTGACTACAAATTGAGATAAAAACTATCCTGTCTCTCAAGTTGGACCAAACTGCACACATTGTGCAAATTTCATTAAAATCCGTTCATTACTTTAGGAGTTCATCGCGAACAAACAACGTGACACGATATTTTTATATACATATATTTATATATATATATATATATATGAGTAGATTTTGTATGTTTCAAAATATCTTCATATCATCCCAAAATTCAAATTTATTTGGACGTGTAGATGAGGGTCCGAATTAAATTGACACATTCCCTTTTAAACACGTCAAATTATATTTTTATTAATGTATATACTACTATTGTAAATGTGAAAGTAAGTCTGTCTGTCTGCCTGTTTGTAACGTTTTCATGCCTTAACTACTAAACCGGTCATGTATTTGTTTGTACATTATATATTATTATACAGCGTGTAACTATTACCATCGTAAATAACTTACAAAAACGTCTTTCTTTCGATACTTATCACAATGCAAAAGTCAGTTCATCATAAAAATGCGGGATTAAGGATTTAGAGTCATTAGTTTGATTTTGCGCTACGCAATGTAAACACAACACACGTAGGTATCAATATTGTTTAATTGATTACATTGCAGTTTTTGGCAGTGTGGGGTATCTATTTACTGATTTTTTTTTCGGTAAACTATTCTGTTTACCACTGTGATATCACTTTTAACCAAAAAAATGTAAAAAAATATTTTCCGCCAGAATTTTTCAATGATTTTAAACTCTGAATGATGATCTGAATCTATTTCAAGATTCGGCAGGCCTTTCCGTTATTCATATATTGATATTGCTTTTTATATTTGAAATACTGTCCCGATCCCGTGGGAATATCGAGATAAAAGTAACCTATTTGTTAATCCAGGTCTCCAGCTGTCTACATACCAAGTTTCATCGCAATCGGTTCAGTAGTTTTGGCGTCGAAGTAACAAACATCCATACATCCACAAACTTTCACGTTTATAATATTAGTAGGATAAATTAAAAGATATGTTTGTATATAAATAGAATGTTGTGTGAAAATTTTTAAATGATCGACGATACGAACATAATTTCTTTAAATATTATAATAAAGACCCGTGCAAGTTCGTGCCTGACAAATCATTATCCCTTTTTCCTAATATGGCCTGATCGGGTGTCCATCGTTTGTGTGTATGTGACACGCAATTTAATAGGGTTACTTTGGACAACATCGGCTGTCCATTTTTTACGTTCATTGTGTAGGTAATGTGATAGATTATACTCTTATACCGTTGGGACCTCATTAGGGCCACGATATCGCAATTAAGGCCTTATTTTTATACCTATCTGCCCTAATATTTTATATTTAGACTGGCTTGTTGGTCTAGCGGTTAGTTATCCTGATTGCAGAGCCACAGATCCCACCCAGGACAAATAATTTTATTGTGTGATGAACATGATCATTTGGTCTGTGTCTGGGTGTAATTTGTCTATATCTAGCTGCGCCCTTGTAAGTCCCGGTGCCGTCGGAATATCTGGATAAAAAGTAGCCTATGTGTATATCCAGGTGTCTAGCTATCTACATACCAAGTTTCATCGTTATCAGTTTAACAGTTTTTGCGTGTAAGAACAACAAACATCCACACATCCTCACAAACTTTCACGTTTATAATATTAGTGGGATATGTATGAATTAACAAATATATAAGTATATTTATCAGCAGTATATTTCCTATAGTACAGGCTCTGCCAATTTGGAATCAGGCGGCAGGGCTAGCCGCGGCAGTGAGTGAAGGGTCTCAAGTTATTATTATTATTATTATTTCATGTTCATTTGAGAACAGCTAAGATAGCACACATTTTCAAATCAGATTCAACTCATCGTCACAAATTTCTCGTAATTTATTTTTTTAAACAACAACCCCACGCCCCTTGTTATATAATAATTACTTTTAATCTTAAAGAAAATGTGCGCGTTGTAGCCTTAAGGCTACATCGCGTTTCAACAACAATATAGTTAAAAAAAAATTAGAGAGAACGCAAATGTTACAAAACATTTGTGTTCTCCCAATTAATTACTAGCTGACCTGCGTTTGTAAATATAACCTAAAGCCTTCCTCGATAAATGGGCTATCTAACACTGAAAGAATATTTCAAATCGGACCCGTAGTTCCTGAGATTAGCGCGTTCAAGCAAACAAACAAACAAACTCTTTAGCTTTATATATTAAGTATAGATTAATTATATAAGACTAGCATATACAGGTAGACCTTTTCTTGGCTTATTCCCAAAGCTCCAAAATTCTATTGTTCTCAATAATAATAATAATAATAATAATAATAATAATAATAATAACCCCCCCGGGGGGCCACCTTGACGTGGTGGGGGGGCATACGGGAAGGCATGAACTTAATATACGGTCATCAAGAACTCAACCATACCCTGTGCCATAATAAAACAGGAGATACAAACATTATAATTATGAATAACCAATAACATCTTGGCTTAACCCCTCCTAACTAACGGTCCCAAAACCCTGAAGAATAAGAAATATGGTTATAACAAGAAGTAGTACGAAACGGCCCCAAGTGCCCGGCGGACCCAGTACCAGTCATGGTTGCGACGAGAGCCAGCCTGAGCCTGAGTCCAGGGGTGCGAAGAATCTCCGGGTGGGAAGAACTCGTCAAACGACCCCAGCAATTCATACGGACTCTGATATGCTAAGCGATATTCCAACAACTCCATCGCCATTTCATTCATTCGAATCACCTTCTTCATCCCCATTATCATATCAGTCATCAACGCTATCAAACACCGAATCCGCTTTTTCTGAGGATGTTGTGCAGGAGGCAAATGCCACTACGTCTGCATCCGCCTCAGGAACAAACCGTGCACGCAAACGATGGTCAAAAGAAATTAACGAATTCATCTGGCGCACGTATCTTATAGTTACAAAATTAAACACTACCAAAGTTTACCTTAATCACCTACACCACGAATTCACACAAAAATACCCACAAATGCAGGCATCTAAACAAAGACTTGGAGACCAATGTCGAGCTATAGTTAGGAATTACCTTCTCCCACAACAGACATTAGACAGTATAAGAGATGATGTTATCATGTACCTACAACAAACACAGAATACCCAATCACACACACAGACACACAGTACTAATGTACAAACGCAGAGAAGAAGATGGACACCTGAATATAACGAGTCAATTATAAAAAACTACTACAAAATCACACAATTAGGACAAAATTGCACAGCCTACCGTAAACCCCTTTACCAAGCAGTTATCACAGAATTCCCTGAATTGTCTGCAGTTAGCGAACAAAGGATATCAGATCAGCTCAGAGTAATTTTAAAAAATAAAATGATTAACGACCAGCGACATAAAGAAATTCGTACCGAGGTAGCAGATACTCTCAATCTACAAAATGTTGATCAAGAAGACAGCTCCTCTTTGGCACAAACACAATATACAACATCAACAGCTCAATTAGAAAAAGAAGAAGAGGACCCACAGATAGATTCACTTACCCAACCACTTCTAACTCAAAATCAAGGATCAATATTAAATGCCCAATCCCTTCAACCATTCCAGAGAAGAGAGTACCATGAACCAAATAAAATCGAAGAACAATTCAAAATTGCAATAGTTAAATTCCAAAATACTAATCCTACCACTCGACCCTACATACCAAAACAAAAAGCATCTAAAAAACTAACAAAAATCGTGCACTATATCAACACCGCAATACTACCACGCCATATTTTAACCGAACAAGATTTTTTAATTACACAAACCATTATTTACTGCGCTGCCTACACGGCAGCCACCTGTAATGGAACTAAAATAAAAGACAATTTTTCTTCTCCCACTCAAAAACAAACAAAAATCCCTCCTTGGCAGAAAAGACTGGAAAGAAAGATACAAGATTTGAGGAAAGACATTGGAAGGCTGACAGAATATGCTAGAGGAAACGGCAGCGAAAGAGTGAGACGATTAGTTGAAAAAATAAAACATAAACACCAAACACACTCACAACATGAAGAACCTAATTTAAGCAATGAGCATTTTCTTGACACTCTCAAACAAAAACTGAATGCCGCTTCAAGCAGATTAAAAAGATACCTTTCCTGTACATTGAGAAAAACACAAAACAACCAATTTATTAATAACGAAAAACATTTTTATAGAAACTTAACTTTAAACACACAACAACACACCCACAGAAACATGCAAGATCCAGTATCGACCCCTGTCAGTGAACTACATAACTTCTGGTCCAATATTTGGTCAAAGCCTGTACTCCATAATTCAGAAGCTGAATGGCTTCAGACAGACACCTATGCAACTAATCAAACAGACTCTATTACTAATATGAATTTTGAACAAATACCTATAGAAATATTCGTAAACGTACTGAAAAAACTTCACAATTGGAAAGCACCTGGCAGTGATCGTATACACAACTACTGGTATAAGAAATTCACATCTACTCACCCTTTCTTACATAATTTTATCAACAACTTCATTCAAACACCAGACGCAATGCCACATTATATTACTGAAGGACTCACCTATATGATCCCCAAAGACACAGATTACCAGAATCCAGCCAAATATCGCCCTATTACATGTTTACAAACTATTTACAAAATACTTACAGCATGCATAGCGGAACTTATTCACCACCATATCAGCGAAAATAACATACTTGCAGAAGAACAGAAAGGATGTCGAAAAAGTAGTCAAGGCTGCAAAGAACAGTTAGTAATAGATTTAGTAGCAATGAAACTAGCTATTTCGACAAAGAAAAACATCAGCACCATGTACATAGACTATAAAAAAGCATTCGATTCCGTCCCACACAGCTGGCTTCTTTATGTACTCCAACTCTATAAAATTCATCCCAAATTAATTAATTTCCTTGAAAACTCAATGCAACACTGGACCACGACACTAAACATCACAGGACACTCTAGCACAGAAACATCTAAAATCCCGGTACGCCGAGGAATATTTCAAGGTGATGCACTCAGCCCGCTATGGTTTTGCCTAGCTCTCAATCCCCTTTCCAACATATTGAACAAATCCAACTTAGGTTACACTATCAAGACACCACACAAACAAACAAATCTTACACATCTAATGTATATGGACGATATAAAATTATATGGAAATAGTACACAGTCATTGCATCGTCTAGCAGATATCACACAAACTTTTTCAAACGATATACACATGGAGTTCGGGATTGATAAGTGTAAAACATTTTCTGTTACAAATGGCAAAATTACCTCAAACATCTACACATTACAGTCAGGAGAAACAATTGAACCTCTAGAACCTCACACTTCATACAAATATTTAGGATTTCAACAAGCCAGACAAATTAATCAGAAGGCAACGAAAGATACCCTTACACGAAAATTCAAACACAGACTTAATGCTTTATTCCGTTCTCAACTAAATTCTCGCAATTTAATTAAAGCGATCAATAGCTACGCAATTCCCTTATTAACGTATTCCTTCGGCATAATAAACTGGCCAAAAAGTGAACTTACAAACCTACAGCGCACCATAAATACAACATTAACAGCTCACAGAAAACACCACCCTAGATCCTGCGTGCAAAGGATGACCCTTCCGAGAGAAGAAGGCGGACGAGGCATAATAGATGTCAGCAATCTACATAACAAACAAATCACATCACTCAGAGAGTACTTCCACCAACGATCACAACTCTCTATACTCCACGAGATTATAACACTTGCAGATAGACGCTTCACCCCACTTAATTTAATAGATCAAAACCCGCAATGCAACGAACATATAATTGAGTTTAAAGAAAAGATTGCCCAATGGCAGCAGAAATCCTTGCACGGAAGACATCGAAAGGATCTGCAGCTATCATATGTTGACAAAGCAGCGTCGAACGCATGGCTGGGGCGTGGAGACCTATTTCCTGAGACAGAAGCATTTATGATTGCAATCCAAGATCAAGTCATTGATACCCGAAATTATCAGAAATATATAAGACACGCACCGAATCTCCCCTCAGATGCATGCAGACGCTGCCATACCTGCCCCGAAACTATACAACATATAACTTCTGCTTGCAAATCTCTGGTACAAACTGATTACAAACATCGACATGACCAAGTAGCTGCTATAATACACCAACATCTTGCTCAAAAATACAATTTTATAGAAAAAAAGAGACCCTATTACAAATACAATCCGGAAACAATACTAGAAAACCAAAGTCACAAAATTTACTGGGACCGAACTATAATAACTGATAAAACCATTCACTACAATAGACCAGACATTACACTTCACGACAAATTAAACAAAACTGTATATCTCATCGATGTAGCAGTACCGAACTCCCATAACGTCCAATCCACTATAGCTGAGAAACTCACCAAGTATCAAGATCTAGCAATAGAGTTGAAACGGCAGTGGCGAGCAGAAACTATCCATATAGTTCCAATAGTCATTTCTTCAATCGGGATCATACCCAAAAGTCTTCAACGCAGCCTGGACATCTTGGAAATACCGCAACACACACTTCGCATAATTCAGAAAGCAGTTTTACTAAATACCTGCCGACTTACTCGTAAATTTCTCACCACATCATCAATTTCTTCCACATACACCATCACTTAAATCCTAATTGCACTTGGCTATGGCCCGTGTAATAAGACTATCATTGCCCCTTTTATCAAGGGAGATAAACAAAATAACAAAAATAATAATAATAATACCAACTTCACACATCTCACACACGGCCGTCTGATCCCAAACTAGGCAGAGCCTGTACTATGGTAACCAGACTGCTGATAAACATACTTATATATGTCTAAATACATACATATTATAGATAAATAACACCCAGACGCAGAACAAATTATCGTGCTCATCACAATTAATGTAAAGTTCACACATATATTCCCAACGGCTCGAAGCATTTTTTAAAACAGTGATTATTTTCATTCCCTACGGCTCCATGAGCTCCAAGATTCTATTAGTATTTTATTACCACCAGCTCCAAAATATATATATAAATAATATTGTGAATAACTAAATATTTTTATAAGGTTCATACATGAAATCCTAACGGCTCCAAGAGATTTATGAAAAGTACAGTCAGTAAACACTACAAGATTCCACAGAATTTAAATTAATAGTAGTTGTGTATGAAGAGTAGGTAGCCGTTAAAGGAATGTTCCCGAGTACGCGTGTTAGAGTGAGACAGATTGATGTTATGAGCGAGATAGTCAGAGTAGTTTGTCTTTATCTTATCACTGTAAGTTGACCTTACTTCCTTGCATGCAGTGGACGTCACCTACGTGAGCCAGGTGCATTAAAATATATAAATAATTAGATGAGTCAGTGGTTATGCAAAATATGAGTGTAAATCAAGATGGCGGTTGCGCTGGGCCTAGCATGCCCACAGAATTCACTTTCATCGAT
Organism: Callimorpha dominula; assembly: GCA_949752705.1. Classification (NCBI taxonomy): domain Eukaryota; kingdom Metazoa; phylum Arthropoda; class Insecta; order Lepidoptera; family Erebidae; genus Callimorpha; species Callimorpha dominula. Next base: position 19,710,306 of record OX457003.1, on the reverse strand, counting down.
GGTCCAAGTCAATATTTTTTAAAATTAATAACTTTTTTTTAAAATAAGAACATTATGTTTTCGGCATTTATTATTAGTGGTTAAATACTTTATACAATAACTAACATAATTTTATAAAAGTATCGAGACGTACTTACTTATTCATTTCGAAAACACCCCGTCAGAAAAAGACTTTATCATCGCATTTAAAACACACCTTATTCCTGCCGAAGATGGGTTGGCGGTTATGATTTCTTAAAAAAATACCAAAAATAGGCAATGTTAGCCAAAAATTTAAGTACATCATTTGTTAAAATGTAGATATGCACGCATTTTTAATTTAAGTTTACTACTAGACTAATTATTATTATACTGAGCTAAATAATAAATACCGAATACTTCTAATAAACCAACATTACCTTAGCTACTCGTGTTACGAATTCACTACTGGTTACAATGCCTCACCAAAATGGTGGATAATGAATAGTTGTCTTTTTTCAGATAATGAACAATTACTCGTAAGAGGTAATAGGCACCATTATCTTCACCACTACCTGAAAGATGGAACGCAAATGTAGAAGTGTACTTACTCTAAAACTTATAGTGTCAACGTACGTTATTACTACTGTACTTAAGTGATAGAAGTCTATAAGTTTAAGATATGAGATTATTATGAAACTTAACTTTTTAAATGCCTAAGTTTATATAAGTGTAAGGTGCCTTGAGATGATTTACTGTGATTATTATAAAAGTGTGATTTTTAAATGCTTAAGTTTATATAAGTGTAAGCTGCCTTGAGATGATTTCTGTGATTATATTAAAACTGTGATTTTAAATGCTTAAGCTTATATAAAGGGAGAGTGTTCGTGGGAGAGCCATGCTTCGGCAGGTATGGGCCGACTCAACCGGAGTGATACCACGCCTCACAGAAAACCGTCAGTGAAGCAATGCTTGTATTGCTTTTCACTGAGTGAGTGGGGTTATCGGAGGCCCTAATCCTTCCCTCCCTCCTTTCTTCTGTAATGTCTAGTCTCTATATTTCTGTTAGATTAGAGAACGAGAGCAATTAAGAATTGATAAATGTTGTTTGTGCTAAATTCTACTATAAAATCTTCACTGAAAATAGTTTTATAATAGCGTCAAAACAAATTTTTAAACGGACACCGATGAGCAGTTAAATTCTGTCACGCGAATCGTCTCGTAAAATACTATACATTTACGGGCTAAGGTAGCAGCTTATGAAGCTATATAACACAGACGTTGTCTTCATATCTGATTCTAATGCACAGTTTCTAGATAAAGTTCAGTTATAGTGAACAATATGTAGCTCGACGTCTGTAGAAATGTAATACCGTGTGTTGTAACTATCTGAAACGAACTAGAAAGTTCTCCATACTATGAGTCTGGTTTAATTTGAAAGTGTGAACATTGAAACACTCCACATGCTATTGCTAAATTTTAATATTCCCCTAGCTGTAAAACTCCATGAGATTACATTATGTTTTACATTTTGGTTATTGTAAATCAACGTCTTCTATAAAACTTGTTGTGATGGACATGATTGTATTTTATATACAATTTTTAAGTCTGTAGTTTTTTATTATATTAAATACATCCACTCATATAGAAATACAAGAAAGTGGTATAATAAAATAGTCGCATAATATAGGTTCTTTATTTAGCGATGCGTGCCCTGGTGTTATTTTTTTTGGCTGTGAAAAACAGTCTGACAACGCAGTGATACTTAAACGAACATAAACAATTAACAAACTATTTACTAACTACATATTTGTTTCTTAAGCTGAAGTTATAAACTCACTTACTTAAAGAAAAATGAAACTAAAACAAAACAAAAGTAAAGAAATAGCTACTAACATCCTGTCGTAGCGCAAAAATACAAATACATTACAGACTTATTCCAGCTAGCTGCATAAAGAAATTTTTAATTAAAACTGAGGTCTTTACGTCACCCCTGTAGAGGAAACGGTGTCTATTTAACATTACAATGTGGTACTTACATGTTTAGCAACATTATGTTAAGTCGAAAATAGATGAAACTACTTGAAAAAACCCGTTTTTTTTTGTTTCTCAGAAAATGATTTCCCTTTTAATTTACATTTTACAATTCAATTTCAATGATTTTGGATATTTTTTTATTACCTACATTCGAACATTTTCAGAGAAATCCAGCCAATTCTTCAACATTCTTTCTAATTAAGTACCTATAGTTTCATAGAATGAAAACATAATATTAGATATGTAAATCAGGACCGAATGATAATAGGGTAATAAATTAGAAGGTACAATACCTTTTTTGGTTACCCGACGTTTCAATCGAATTGCACCGATCCGATTAAGTCCCGAAAGTTATAGTTTTAGTCGCGAATGTTTTAAAAACAATTACGTGAAAACATGTTCAAATTGGTAATCACGAATTTGCCTAAAATAGCGCTTTATGTAATTCACAGAAGCCATTAAATAATATATAGTCTTGTGACGAAACCAAGTCTTTCTCAATTAGTAGTATAAAACTAAAAGTATAATTATAATTAAGTTATTTTTGTTTTTATTTTCTTCCGCGCCTTTTCCCAACTAAGTTGGGGTCGGCTTTCAGTCTAACTACGAAACGGCCGAACTTGGATGTTTTTCGTGAAGCAACTGCCACCAAACCTCCACAACCAAAGTACTAGGCGATATCGAAGTTCTGTAGTTAGACCAGGTTGTCGAACTTTTTTAAGGGTTTCAACTACCCATAACGAATGCCAGAGATATTCTTGTCGCCGTCAGTCCCGGTTGCCACCGGGACTGACGGCTTAACGTGCTCTCTGAGGTACGGAGGGGTCTCAATGTGTTAAGAATGTTCATCCATCCTTTTTTTTTTGTACGTGTGGAAACCCCCTCGGGTTTTTCGGTGGGGGGGTGTATCGGAATCGAACTGACTAAAACCAGACGGTGTGCTGTACTGCGTCTTAAGTAGTAGGAATCCGGGAACAGCTTTTATTAAGACATCCGGACCCCCATAGCTCCTGCTCGCAAAAGCGCGAACACCACCACCGGATAAAAACCTTAAAACCTCACAATTAGGCGACGTCCAGGCACACGCGGACGCCGCCTCCTAGCGGGGGGCCATTATAGCGGGTGGAGGCGGCCACATGACGGCCACAAGACCTCCACCACCCAAGTACTAGACGATATCGAAGTCCTGTAGTTAGACCAGGTTGTCAGACTTTTTTTTTGGGCTCCAACTACCCGTAACAAATGCTACAAATGTTCGTATGGCAACCGGGACCGACGGCATGACATGCTCTCCGAGGCACGGAGGGGTCAATGTGTTAAGAATGGTCAACCATCTTCAGACTGACTGGCTAGTATTACTTAACCTTGCAATGTGCTCTTCAGCTTTATTGAATTAGTATTCACCAATGGTTTAACAGCAAAACACTCACTAATAATATATACCTAAGTTTGTGATAACGTGAGTTATCACTGAGCTCCCAACAAAATACAAAAACTTTATTTTGCTTAGTCTTATCTCTCTCTTGCATCAAGAATTACCCAAGGTTTGTAATAATAAATTTGTAAGAATTTCGTTTAACTTCTGGCAACACTATTCGCATTCCCCTTTTGCATCAAATAGTATACAAACACTACCTTTGCATGGTAAACTCATGAGTTAGTAAATAGAGAAGCAAGTTGGTATATTATCTGTGCTAATTGCTTTGGATCCTTGCGTGCATACTTGTTGACAGTATTACACCTAGATTTCAGGCACATTATCACACTAGAGAACATGAAATTTCCTTTCTAATTAATAATTATTCGGGAACATAATAATGTATCCCGGAATTGCTCTGGCCGTGGTCACATGGTAACCTGGTCGAAACGTCATGCAATTGAAACGTTAATTCCCGAATACATAATTATATACCACGGAACGCGAAAGTTTGTGAGTAAGTATAAGAAATATTTAATACCATTACATTATTAACCTGATGATAATAAATATTCTGTCAATGGTTGGTAACTCGTCAGTGAGGTCATAGCTTATTAGGGCCACCCTGCACCCGACCAACGCGGCTTCGTTGTTCGGCGTCCACTCGTTTACGACGCGTCATCAGTGAACGTCGCATGTTCAACGAGTCTATATCGCGTGTCCACAAATTTCCGAGTAGTCTGGCAGTGATTGGCACTAAATCTACACATGTGTTTCATTATGACAAACTTCACAAACTGTGAATTCGCTCTCATAGCTGTCACCCTCGATGAAAAAGAAATTTAAACAACAAAAAAGAGAGCTTATTGGGTGCAAGAAATGTTTAAATATAAAAGAAAGCACGAGGGTGAATATATACATCAATCATCAATCAATCATCAGTCTATCGCCGTCAACGGCTGAACATATTAATATTATATTCTTGGCAAACTCGGGACCCATGCGTTTGCAATGCGCAGTCAACGCAAGGCAAGCATGCGAGCAGCAAGTTCTCACCGAGTGGCCCACTCGTCGTCCGCGCGTGGACAGCTTGCGAGCGAGGCGATCCGGTGACGCTAGGGAGTTGATGTAGTGAGCGCACATCCACAGAAGTCTATATAAGGAATACCAACCACACGAGGGGAGGCGATGAAGGTTGGGTGCCGAGTGGCTCTAATGAGCATAAGATAGATATAAAGGTCATAGGACCTTTATATCTATCTAAACATTTAAGCTACAGTGCTTTCCTTGGAAGTGAAATCTACACGTAAAAATAAGATATACGTTGCAGCCATTTGGTTATTAAAATTCTCATTTCACTTCAACTTAATATGCATATTCATTAAGATAGCATTTCATGACAAGGGCTTCTCGTTTCATATTTGTCTTCTAATTAATTATAACGGGGGCTCGTGGGTAAGTGGTAACCGAGTAGGTTAGCACATTGCAACGTTAAGTAATACTCGCCAGGTCAGTCTTAGGATGATTGACCATTCTTAACACATTGACCCCTCCGTGCCTCGGAGAGCATGTTAAGCCGTCGGGCCCGGTTGCCATACGTACATCTGTAGCATTCTTTACGGGTAGTTGGAACCCAAAAAAAAGTCCGACAACCTGATCTAACTACAGGCCTTCGATATCGTCTAGTACTTGGGTGGTGGAGGTCTTATGGCAGTCGCTTCATGTTAAATATAGAAGTTAGTAAGACTGGGGTTGGGATCGGCTTTGATCCCAACTTAGTTGGGAAAAGGCGCCGAGGAAGTAGTACTTTATTTGCTATTGAATGCTCTAATCTTTGGAAGTGGTCAAATTTGATAATTATATTTGCGTTTCATAGCCAAATTCTTGAGAAAGATTATTGGCTATTTAAAATATGACCATGGAACCCTGAAACTGCTTTGAACGGGACTGCACGGATAGCGCAATGGTTTAAAGTCACCTCGCCACTACGTCAAGTGCTGTGGGTTCAAATCCGACAAAAAAATTGTGTGATTCACAAATAGTTGTCCCGAGGCTGGGTGTTCTTTGTGTCCGTTGTTTGAATTTTTGTGAAGCCCCCACCACGCAGGAATAGTCCTAGTGCGGGAGTTGTCTTCCTTAAAAAGAGAAAGAGAACTTATACCTACTTATAATTCATAAAAATATCCACTTTTTGTATGGATGTGTTTTTTTTAATTTCTTTATAAAAAAAGTTAAAAGCAAACTCGACTAGTAACCGTTTTTGTAGGTATTAAATAACGTACAAGATACAAGAGATTTTTTTAAATAATAAATATGCTTATTTAAAACACCTTTTACCGACGAAATTAAAGTGATATATTACGTCATGTTATATACTAATATAATAATCAACTGTATCGAGCTTGTCAATAAACAAATTCCGATCTATCATACTTTTGAATAGTACGCATGAGCGTAATCATTACATAACATAAAGCAAATGGCCCCCTGATCTTCATTGAAGACAATTACCGGATATTTTATAACATTAACCAGATACTATTATTTTAGAATTATTTCTGTTCAAAGAGCACTTAAAGATGAAATATAATAAACAGCCAATATATATATTACGTAATCATACATTTCTTAGAAATAGCTCGCTCATCTCCTATTTATAAAACAAAATATTGGATACGAAATGGTAAAATTTTCTTTGGATGAAACAAATAATTATATTGTACTAGCAGCGCCCTGCGGTTTCACCCGCGTAAGTCCCGATACCGTAGGAATATCGGAATAAAAAGTAGCCTATATGCTAATCCAGGTCTCTAGTTATCTACATACCAAGTTTCATCGCAATCGGTTCAGTAGTTTTGGCGTGGAAGATTAACAAACATCCATACTCACAAACTTTCACGTTTATGATATTAGTAGGATATAGATCTTCAAAAGGAGGTAAAACTCTTATTCGATTGAGACTCACATTACTTGTACTTGTACATGGTGTCTTTGGATCTGTAATTCTAATAAGTAACAAGAGCTCTGACAGTCCCTCATAGGCGTTCATCTTTTTATAGGGTTCCAATCCTCAAAAGGAAAAAACCAACACTTATAGGATCACTCCGATATCCCTCTGTCTGTCTGTCTGTCAAGATCCTTCTTTTCAGGAACCCATTAACTTGAAATTAACATCAAATACTTATATCTGCTACAATCAAGAGGCTATTTAAGTCTTAGATTTTAACAAATTAGAACATAACGCAGGGAAAACAAAATTAAACGCAGGCAAAAAGCAAGGTCTCACAGCACAAGTAAAGGAAAAAAATCCGAAAGTGTTTTGGATTACAAATTATATTTTGCACTTGGAAAGTGGACTTTGTCGTAAACCGATGTATAGGAGAGTATTTTTAGATTTGTCCATCGAAATAAAACGCGCTAAAATCTTCGAGAATCGATTTCCAAGATGGATGTTTTTTCTATTATAGTATTTGTTCGCTTTCGGAACTCTCGGTGCGCTCGCACCGTTTTTTTTTTAATTTGGGTAACAAGGCGCCTGGTCGGTTACCCGTGCGTATTAAAAATCGCAACACCAAACCAACCAAACTGTCAATCACTTCAAAGAAGAGAAAATATATAAAATGACGCTGTTAGAGCTAATTAGCCGCTGTCTTCCGTAGTGGGCTTCCACTATACTGTCTTAATTGAGTGCAGAAATTATTGTGACGTAACCCCTAATAAACTGTCGATCATTGTTTCATAGCATTGATTTTTATTTTAATATAAAAAGTTTTGAGTCATTTTGATCTGAAAAAGTCACGCGGTGATAAGTCAGTGCATAATAAAAAATAAATAATACTACGAATAATTGTAAATAATTTCAGAGAAAGTTATTTCTCTTTTAAATTATCGCAAAATAAAAATGTAAACATTTTGTTATAATCGAAACAAATTAAAAGTCTTCCTATATGTCGCTAAGTGAGACGCGAATGAACATTACAATATTCATTTCCTTTTATGACTTTTTTCTTTTTTTCCACTTTATGTCATCAAGCGTTCCTTTTATAAAACGAAATACAATTTAAAAACAGAATTGATCGCAACGTATTGTCTTGCATTCAGCTTTTTACTAATTCATTTAAGACTATTAAGTAAATAGTAACTCTCGCTACCAATATATAGAGTTCTATATTGATCACCTGTTGGTGCTATGCCCGATTTCTTCACACAACGCTCAACCATTTGGAAACGGGTGGTTATAGATCGACACAGGCAGATATGGTATTATCTGTTGTTCATTTTTGAAGTGAAACTTCTTTAGAATCATTGGGATTTAAAATTCGATAAAACGAAAAACTCACTCTAAAATAAAAAGAGACAAACGACACACATTCATAAATAGGATTTAGCCTGCGAGAGAATGAGATAGAATACAAGTGTACAGTGTTTCCTATAAACTTTATATTTGCGCCTGTGTACTACGAAGCCTTCAGAAAATGCGTCAATGTCAACGTGGTGTCTTTTGCGTGTTAAAATACGTTGGTAAATTAATTTATGTTAATTATTTAATACATCTGTGTTAATTTGACCAACAACTTTCATATATAATTTACAAGTATATAAAAGTTGTTGGTCAAATTAACTAAAATTTGATTTATTAACTTTTTATTTCTCATTCTCTCGTAGGCTATTTTTCTGAAATTTCACTTCTGCCGTGTGTGAATTGCACACACACACACACACACTTTTTTTATTTAACATTTTTCAAAGCAACCTATTGTTGCACAAAGTCAACTGTGTGTGGTGATCTATAATTTTTAATTATATATTCTATTTTGTAATAGTTGATAATATTGAATTTGAATTTGGTAAATGGTTACTTTTGAAAGTAACAGGTCGGTAGAGGTTAGTTTTGGAGTCTGTCTTGAATACTAGCAGCTGTCGTCCGCGATTTCTTTTACATGGAGATTTTGGTGAATTCTATCCCACGGGAACCGTAGTTTTTTCCGGGATAAAAAGTAGTATATGTGCTATTCCAGACTATAATCAATCTCTGTGTCAAATTTCATCCCGATCCGTTAAGTCTTTGTCGTGAAAGAGCAACATAAATCCATCCTCTCAAACTGTCGCCTTTAAATTTTAGTAAGATTTTTTTTTTTACAAAATTTTACTAAATTTATATTTTGTTTCAAAAATAAAAATAAATTTTCAAAGGTTCGTACTAAAGAGAGTTCATAATATTATAACGATTCTAGAGTATAATAACCAAAAGTTTTAATTAATTTTACTAATGAGCAAACTCCGAGCATTTTAACTCCACTTCGTTCGGTAAAACTACATTGACATTGTACTAGAAAATCGTGCATAACATATTTCAAATCCTTTTCATGCCACTTGCATTCAAATGAACAAAGAACATTCATTTTAGTTTATTTTCTACATTTAAATTCACTTTCTAGGTAGTAAAGTGAGGACATACTACAATCAAGGGGTACGGTAGACTCGATTGAAACCTTACGTGAATAATAAAACATAAAAAATAATGATTTCGAGTCGACAACATATATCTGCAAAATTCGGATTGTCGAGTATTTTGTTAAATTCTAATGATGCAAATGGCAGTCGCCATATTGGCCACTCGGATGCCATCTTGAGTTCGGTAAGGCCGATTCACACGTACATCTTGAGTTCGTTAAGCCCGTATCACACTATCTACATTTTGTAAAAGATTATGTATTATGAGTCACATTTCATCTGAGCGAAGCCGGGTTTTCATCTAGTGTAAAATTAAACACATGGCCGGTATCTTATAAGCAGTATAAATAAGACGAAAACTGTAATCTAAGCACAGGTTTAGCTAGATTCGAATTCAGAGAATTTTTTAAACTTCTTTAGGCACGCTTGTGCACTTTTGCTATGGCGAAAAAGCACTGAACTCGTTACCGTCACGCTAATAATACATATACAGATCCACTTGAGAGCGCTAATCTGAACATTGAGTTTTGTCAGCTCTTTTTAAATTATCTTTAAAAATATAATTAGTTTATTAAAACTGAAAACAATATACTAATTTGTCTGTGGAATTGTTATCTTTCCTTTAAGAAACTTGTGAACTAAATACGTAGTGACGAAATTAACGACACGAAATATCCAGGGATACTGGAATCTGTATGTACCTATTATGATGTCACTAGTAGATGGCATCACTTTTTTAAGTGAAAACTTCGTTAGGCACGTTAGGCACTTTTGGTATCTGGAAACTCGCATGTCCGTCACGCTCAGATGACATATTGTCATGATGACATGTATGTGTCTGTGTATATGTATATATATGTGTGTGTATTTTCACTTCTGACGTGTAGTCCTACGACTGACAGATTTTTTTTATTAGTATTTTACAGTCACTATTCAAGCTTTACTTTTAACTAACTATGCAAACAAATCTTAGACGTAAATTTTAACCTACTTCCAATAAAATTGTTGTATCGAAATGAAACATTGTATGTAAATGTAGTATGGATTACGATACTATAATTTCGCATCTTAGAGCTGATTTGATCATGTATAGTGGAACTATTAAGTGGCTGCTAATAAACATCTCAAGTTTGATTTATATGATTTGTTTTGAGGAGTCCAACATATTAGGCTTGTTAACGATGGTCTGACGAAGAAGCCAGGAGGAGGATAGTGGAAATCTTTATATTTTTTAATTCGGCATCAGATATAGTGCGGAAAGAGAACCGTCGTAGGATTTGAGGTCGCAGCAGTGCTAAATTACCTTTTTACACTGTTACGTCATTATTGTTTACTGTATTGTACAGTATTGTTTACTGTCGAACTGTAATGACGTAACAGTGTGGTCAACATAGCAAAAAGAGTAATTTAGCACTGGTGCGACCTCAAATCCTACGACGGTTCTCTTTCCACACAGACTCTATATAGATATTCACCGTGTTTTTTAGTTTAACGAAGCTATAATTATTATGAGACTCGACTCGACCTATATAACATACAAATTTGACTATTCTCACTCTTTGCTACCGAATGACCGTCAGAAATAAGCGTTAGGTATCAAAATTCTACACCGTAATACTATATTGTTCTACTAACAATGCGTGACAATTCTCGGTAAAACCCGTGCGGTGATGTTATTCCGGGATTTATGCTATTATAACTGCAGTGAATCACAAGGCACATGCAATGCAATAACTAACTATTTGTATTTCGTCCGGTTTGATTTGCAAATAGCCGAGTTTATACGGCTATATCTGGATTATACTTTATTTTTGCGTATAGGTAAGTTTTGTAAGAGGACTAGTTGTAGGTGATTAACGGATTACTAATGAAAAAAAAACACACACAACTACCCTGCTACAAACGAATCACGGTTAATTAAAAAAAATATATTGATTTAAAAAAAAATGCCAGTGTTGCTCGAGATGGTGTTAAGATTCTAGATACCCCATACAACTGCCGTATCGTTCTACTTATACCATTGGGTATCGCGAGTGTTTGTCGGTACCGGTACTTCTAATAACCTGGTTTTGCGCGTCACTCAAAACAGGTGTTTTTTACGTGACTAGATCACGGGTCTATGGCCTAAATCAAAACCAAAATGAATGTATTTCCCGCGTAATTCACATGTGGATTATAGATTATTATTTAAAAAAAAAACACGATGCATTTGAGAAAGCTTACCTATGTGTTTATTTTTTAATATTCTGTGATATTATTAATTACACAACGCTATTTATAAAATAATATAATATAGTGGGTTTCGCTACAACGAAAATTATGGATTTACGTCAGTTAGTCATAACACGTTTACCGCGACATATTGTATCCAATTTATTGCAATTATAAGTGAGTGTAAGGAAAACAAATATTATTAGTATAGTATTTGGACTTGGGCCCCGAGGTAATTTACGTGATTTAGAATGTGAATTCGGCAATCGTAGTGCCGATAATGAAATCGGTCCATGGGTTGTTGACGAGGTGGAAGATCCTAAATGGATGTCCTACACCTTGGTTAGGCGAAGGTGTCTGTCGGACTCTTTCCGACTAAAAACCACCCAGGAGTTTCGCTACTTGACCAGGAGAGCGAGAATCGCTATTGCATTCTTCCGCAACCATGCTAACAGCTCCGACCAATACCTTCAGAAGCACACGTTAGACGGCTGGATTGAGATTCTGATTCGGAACTACTACCACAGAATACATAATAGTACCTACTACTATAACTAAAAAAAACTACTTCAAAATCTTACCTCTCTGTCTGTCATACGCGTTGATACACTCACTGGTTTGAAACTGGCTCACTAAAGCTGTCTTGCCAACGCCTGGGGCTCCGACCATAGCTACGCGGTGACATGCGACCGGCTTGCGTTCCCCCGTAGACTCAGGCGCGGATTGTGCTGGCGATGACGGTGCGAGGGATCCGGAGCGGGAGCGGCGCCGGCGGAATGAGTCACCTCGGTTTACTATGCCTGTTGGAGAAAAATCATTATTAGTTTATACGTCTTTACAATATATAGCCTTGGCTAAAAGTGTTAAACAGTTGTCTTAGGAAGACAATGGCTTTTGTATCAATATGGTTAAGGTCTCTTTTCAAAAAGCTTTTAAAATAATAGTTTTCTAATGAGCTTCATTTCGCCTCGTTATGTATACATAGATACCATACATAATATATATATTAGTGAACAGTTATCGCCTAAGTTTAAGTACTCGTACGTATTACACAGCGTTTTCAAGACCCAAACTAAACATAGCTTGTGTTATAGTTCTAGAACATAGAAAGAAACAAAATAAATATAGTTCGATTTTTTGTTTTTGTACATGGTAACACTAAACTAATAGGCATATTTCTAAAAGTACCTAACCATTGTTTTGTTCAGAATACAAATAGGCCACAACTTGTTAACAAAATATAATTTACTTACGACCTTTATTACATTGACTTTTGTGTATCTTTTTCTATAAAGGCCCTATTTCACTGTTAGGGTTAACCTGTTTTAACTGAATAATAATAACTTAAGACACCCTATACACGTCTGATCCCAAACTAGTCAGACCCAGTACTATGTTGATCAGACTGCTGATAAACATACTTATATATTACTAAATACATGCATATTATACATAAGTGATATATATAAAAAGTGCTCATCACACAATTATTTGTCCTGGGTGGTAATCGAACCCACGACCTCTGGCTTAGCAGTCAGGATCACTAACCACTAGACCTTAACGATCTATGTGACCCGGCTGTATAGGGTTCGCAATATGTGTATTTATTTGCATTGGCCTGGATATTTCTACATATTTACATAATTATAATAATGTATGTATTTAAAAAAATCTAATTACATATGTCTCAGAGCTGTAAAAAGTGAGTCGGTGATGTTCTTGAAATCAAATCATTCTCCGTCACAGTTAATTATTGACTCGAAGGTAAATTACACACCACTGACACCACACAAGAAAACAATATTAATTAAGGATCATCAGACGATCGGCCTTACCGGCTTGTGACGTAATTAAAACTTAGTACAGTAGCCATTTTTTGTACATATTCGAATTTCGAATCGAAACGTTCTTAATTAAACCAAGTTCTGTGTGCTCCAGCCAGTATAGCTACCTGAGCCCTCCAAAGTTTCAAGCACACTACAAAGTTAGAAATAGAAGCTGAAATCTGTAAAAAAACTCGTTTCGGAATCATTTTTATAATACACTTTTGCCCACGGCTTCGTGGGCGTGAAAGTGATTAGATGACGGCATTTCGTCTTCCACGCGTGCCTGTCTTATTTGATAACGAGTAAGGCTCCCTTCAAACCGTTGTGAAGCTGCTTGTGTGTTGTCAAGTGGCCAAGGTCTGGAAGGGTTATTGCCACAGTTTCGTGAAAGTATGGTTATGTGCTTTAACCCAGCTTTTGGCCCAAGGGAAGGTAAACCATTCGACTGAAATTACTTTCATAAACTAAATAAAGCAATTGTGAGTTGCCGATTTGAAGTGTTAATTTTGGAAAAAAGTGATGCCATCTACTAGGGACATCCATCAAACTGACGTACGTTTGGACGAAATTTTGAATAAAGGTTATCGCTATTGAGCACTAAAGGCGTTATAAATTTTCATCTTCATTACAATTGTTTTAGTTTATTCTACCATATGAATTGCGCACACAATAAGTAGTTTATTGAACTAATTATATTTTTAAATATTAATTAATAAGCAGCTGACAGAACTCAATGTTTAGATTAGCGCCCTCTAGTGGATCGATATATGTATTATTAGCGTGACGGTGCGAGTTCAGTGCTATTTCCCTATAGAAAAAGTGCACAACGTGCCTAAAGAAATTTTCACTTCAAAAATAAGTAACTACTATGAAAGCCAACTACGGGTTGCGGAGTTAGTGTTTTCTAATATTCTATCAAACTGGTCTAAATACCGAACCTCGTTATAAGTTTAAAAAGGTGTGTTAAAAATAATATACCTCTTTATTGTACACCAAAAACATTTCACAGAGTAAACGTACAGTAATGTTGCATGAAGGAGTTATACAATTGGCGGCCTTATTGCACTGTGGCAATCTCCTACAGTCAACTGTAGGTTGGAGAAAAAAAATTTGAAATTGATTGACGGCAGTATGGAGTACGCACCGTACATTATGTTGTTAGTGAAGTAAATTAACCGTCATTTAAAAATAAATAGGTCACAGTTTTTAAGCCCAGTGTGTGAAAATCCTTACGGCCTATAAATAACCGCTTACGAATAGCGCCAAAAATAGGATTGTTGTTTCCAAAATTAATAGTTCGGAAACATGCACAATAAGTTGGTATCAAAACGTCTTACAATTGTGAAATTTACAGTTTGTAGTGCTATTCGCGTAGTACTAACATTATACTACTCACATCTCTATCTAAACACAAAATAAGTAGATATTGCTTGCACTATGGATTCTAGACCACAATTTCTTTTTTAAATACCTAATGATTTTTAAGGTTTAAGGAGCCTCAATAGAAAAAAGCACAAGTGAAGGAAGAAATCCGAAAGTCGTTAATTTCCTGTTATGTCTTAAAAATGTTTTTTGCGATTACAACCTTATATTTTGAGCTTGGAAAATTTACTATGACGTGCTTCGACATATGGGGAGTATTTTTATAACGGCATAGTTAAGTATGGCACTCGTAAAAACAGGCAAGGCAGACAAAACGGGTAAACATCTTCGAGAATCGATTCCCGAGATTGACGAACTATCGACATACAAGGTTGTACGGAACCCTAGATGCGCTAGTGAGACTCGCAATTTTTTGTGATATGTCTGTATAAGTGATAATTATCACCTGTATATTTTGGATTTGTGCGTTGATTGCGGAGTGTCCCAAGGTAGCGTTCTAGTACCTACGCTCTTTCTCAGCTTTATAAATGACCTGTGCAGGCTTCCTCTCGGAAACGGAAAGATAGTTACATATGACGACACCGCATTAATTGGAGTTTAGTATGAAAAAAATATGAAGAGTAAAATTTAGTGATCGGAGGGCAGCGTAACGCTTTATTGCGCTTTTTATGCTTTATTGGAGTTTACTCCTTATTCTCGACGCATGTAAGTAGATATGTGTATACCTTTATGTTATATATATGTGTAAATATATACAGAATATATAGAGGGACGGAGGGAGAGAGAGAGAGAGAGAGAGAGAGAGAGAGAGAGAGAAAGAGAGAGAGAGAGAGAGAGAGAGAGAGAGAGGGAGAGAGAGACTCCAGTAAATTGTAAACTCCAGTCGTGCGTCGGAGCTGACACACACATTTTTTTGCATGGTGATTCTTGGGATGATGCTTTTGTGTCCCCACAACTAGGTTTCAATAAGGTGGGTAAGGTAAGGAATATTATTATTTGACATCTACCGAGAACCGAAAGCAGTACAGTTTCTGGCAACGTGGCCCTGCTTTGAAAGAGTACAAATTATTTTTTTTTAAGTATTCTTATAAACCCTTCATTATTTGTTTTGGTTAAGTTTTTGGTAAATTTATAAGGTAGGCTGAATATTAATGTCTATAATCAAATAGACATACAGACAAAAATACGACCCAAAAAAAGAATAACCATTATATTACTTTGATTAACTTGCAAAAGTATCATACTTCACTACCATATTATAACACAGTCTCCCGCCGCGTCTGTCTGTCTGTTCGCGATAAACTGAAAAACTACTTAACGGATTTTCATGCAGTTTTCACTAATAGACAGAGTGATTCATGAGGAAGGTTTTGGTGTATAACTTGTACCTGTGTGAAGCCGGGGCGGGTTACTAGTTATAAATATATTTATTTTAAGATCACAGAAATAAACAAGTTATTTAAGTATGTGATGAACTTGAGCTCGCAGATTATAAATAACTTTAAAAAAAGTAACCAAGTATTAAACTGTAACCCGTAACTCATAATAATTTATTAGTTGTATTGTTCATTCTTAATATTTTCTTCAAATTTAAATGGGAGCGACTTTGAGAACAAATAATTCAAATTAAAAAAATAATGATTGCAATGGGTTCACAAAATGGCGAAGAAAACGCATACTCAAAAAAAAATCGAATTGAGAACCTCCTTCTGTTTGAAGTCGCTTAAAAAGGAAGCAACTAGATGCAGCAAATAACACAGATTACAACAGACACTCACAAATGCTAAAACATTTACTTTAATATTTCATTAACTGCAAATAATTTTACGAAATCATCGTACCGTCTATGAAACCCTGGGGAATTTCACAAGAGACAAGTACAAATATGCTTCAAAATGAAAACCTCCCAGTTTTTTATGATTGTCAAAAGAGAGATCACATTTCCCTAACCCATTTTGGGCAACCTTTAATCTCAAGCCCACCGTATGAGGGATAATGCGAAATCCTTGCTCTTGTGACGCACAAAACGTCACATTTTCATACTTACGGTATACGGTTACAATTCCAAAAGTTATTCCACTGACATTCAAACCAATGTTCTGGAAGTTGAGTTATAGAGGTGTCCGTTCAACCAAGTTGCCTGACCTTTAGTTAATACCGTACCTTTCAATGTATAGGATAGATTTAAATTTGGGTAAATCCTTTAATCAACGGCTTTGCAATTAGTATCTATAGCAAATTTAGTATGAAATAACATCGTTTAGTATCAAAGCAATGTGAAAAGTAGAAGTGTGTTCGTATTGGAACAAGCGTCATATTCTGACTGACTCCTACTCTTGTAAATTCAAAAATACTCTTAATTGGTTAAAGCAACTAACAACTAACAATTTTACGTGGAAGAGCCATGCTTCGGCACGTATGGGCCGGCTCGACTCCGAACGATACCACGGCCTCACAGAAAACCGGCAGTGAATCAATGCTCGCATTGCTTTTCGCCATTTTATTTACTAAGAAAATATTGTGAGAGGTGTTAGCAGCTTGTGCTAGATATGCGAGCTGCTTATACCTTTAAATTATCTTGTATTCGCTGCTGGGTACTTGGATGGCTGGCTTGTTGCGATTGGAAGGCAGAAGACAGGCCTGCCTTATTGCGAGCTTTCTATAAATCGTGATAACCCAAAGCTATGTTCACTTGCAGTTTCTGGACACAGTTGCTATGCGGTTTCCATGCGGCGAGATAACGAGCTTCGTGGTCAATGCGTGGTGACTACGTTCAGAAACCGCCTCGTGTGAACACGCTCTTAGTCGGCAAACCACAACTATGTATTCTATGCGTGTTGAAAGGTAATATGTATCTTTCACATGTTCGATAGGGGTGTGGTAATGGCCTTGCTGGAAATACCGGACATGGTTTGTGGGCGTTAATGCTGCACTTTAAATCGGATAGGTATATTTACTTAGTATAGTGAATAGTATTGTTATTTAATTGGTATTTTACGTAAAATATTGTTCAGTTCAAATGTTTTGTTTTAATAAGTACCGGTAGTTCTAGCTCGCCTGATCTACTGCGCCCTACCTTCCTCAGACACCAGAAATAACATTCAACTTTGCCTTTGACAGCACGGGTATGGTATGGATGGTTACAGTGGTCGTCTCCCACTACACAGCGCCGAGTGATGTGGGTTAGACTAATCCGATGGACCGAGTTTATGTTGTTTTTTTTTTATTTTGAAAGGTGACTTGATCGTGAGTGTTTTTAGTTATTATTCAGGAAAATATGTTCAGTTGTTTTCTATCAAGGGTAATTAAAAAAATATTCATACAGGGCATATTACAACTTTAATCATTCGTTCATAACCTCCTCCTAAAGCAGTCTTTTAGAATCCATCAACCAGTAAATGCAGTTCAAACTTTATCGTTCGTTGCGTGCATTTGGCGCCGCGTTGTACTGTACCAAGCACTCGTTTTATGGTTTGACGTCAATAACGTTTAGTAGCTGCAATAAAACTGACGTCGCGTCATGAGGCTAAATCTGGCGTTTGTGCACTCATTTGAAAAGGGCCGGGAAAGTGCGTTGGGTTAAGTGCTGATGGAGGATTGGAAAAGAATATTTTTATTGTTTGGGGTCGCTTGAAGACGTATAGAAAAAGGTCATTCGTCCTTTTATTTATTGTCTCTGTAGACGAAGATATGGCTTGACAATGATTTCGTATTACGTAAAAATCTGTTAATAATAGGTCTTAAAAAACCTGACAGAAATTATAGAAAGAACTTCAACAATAAATAATTAACTCGATAAATATATATTTTTGACGTGGCAAAACGAAAAAACATGACTCATGCGGCGTTACCTCGCTCTGACGCGTTCCTACGACGTTGTCACGTTCAACTATCGTCAGTAAACCGTCTTTACAGACAACCGATTTTTTGATGGTATAAATGGCAAAGGAGCAGACGGGTCACCTGATGGTAAAATACTACCGGCACCTACAAATCAAGAGACACAAGTGCGTTGCCGGCCTTTAAGGTAGGAGTAGGGTAAAGGTGGTAGAGGGGGAGGGAAGGGTTATGGCCTTCGGTAACGACACTCACTTGGCGGTTTTCTGTGAGGCCGTGGTATCACTCCGGTTGTACTTAATTTTTACAAAATAGAAACTGTTCCAACAATATATTTGCGGTCTCAAAAAAAAGCTGTTTTGACCTTTTAAAACTGTTGATTGGTCGCTCGAGGAGTATATTCGAGGAGGTCCATTTAAAACCAAAAAATATATATAGCCCAGATTTTTCTAAAATATTCAATTACTATTAAAAAGTTTTGACCTTTTTTTCTCATTCTTCCAACAAACTTTACTTACTTAATTTATTTGATGAAACCGTAACATTTCTTTACGGGTTGAATTTTTTTTAATGCAATAAAATAAACTGTGTAAGAAAGTATTCGCACTTGTTTAAATATATTATTAAAATCATTAGGGTTCTCCACAACCAGTTCTCTCGCTCTCTACCTGCAGTTTCGGTATTCCTATATCATCACCATTGAACCATTATTTGTATCATTAACTAGTTCTATATCTGGGAATACTCGATGCCTACTTAGTTTATGATAGCCATGCCTCGCAGTTTATGGTCGATGTTTCCATTATATAAATAATTCTATCGATCGGTCTAGTAGAACCTTACGATAGATAACAGTTTCAGTACGATAGATACAGTTTCATAATCTTGAAGTTAAAAAAAAACGATTTAAATATTAATGGAATATACTGCATAAAACCGATAACAGTGTCACATCCTTAATGCAACGCGCAATGACGTCGGTTCCCGCCAAACTGCAAGTGTTTACTAACTCTCTGGTTAGCCTTTCCTTGTTTATGGCGATCTAATTTTGAATATGTACTAACTTTTCGCTTTATTTATAGCGTACGTCTTTTCCCGATTTCGTGCCATTTGTTTTCATAGTTGACTAGAAGTTACAGCGTAGTTTATTTAACGGTCTTCTTGTTGAGCTAATTAGTTTTAAAAGAACAGTAAAATACAAACAATAAGAACTAAAAGATTTAGAGGCGCTTATCACTACTACGACTACATAAGCCTCAGTCACTATATAAGAGACGGTGAACCAATGGACAGAAACGTACATGTACCATAATCACACTTTATTTGACAGCTGTAGACGAATTTTTTTTTTGAGCCTGTGTGTCTAGTGGTTAGTGATCCTGACTGCTCAGAGGTTGAAGGATTGATTCCTGCCCATGGCAAATAATTATGTGATGAACACGATCATTAGTTCTGTGCCTAGGTGTCATTGATCTTTAATATGTTACATACATAGTTGTAATATATAGGTATATTTATCAGCAGTCTGGTTACCATAGTACAGGCTCTGTCATGTTTGTAATGAGACGGTCGTGTGTCGTCTTAAGTTAAAATTGTGTTTAAGTTGTATTTTATAAAGATGAAGATATTTAACAGGAACAACATAAAAGAAACATATTTAACGTGTAGTTCATTAAAATGTAATGTTGCAATAATTACGGTTAACGAATTAAGATCTTTGCCATATAAGTAAATAATTTTATGTCCTTTTTAAATAATGTTATCAGGGCAGGCCAGGTCCACTCCGCAGTGTAGGTATAAAGCTACAAGGACATGGCGAGGTCGACTAATCGTGCCAAAATTCACTGGGATGTCGCGCGCTGGCCGGACCACACGTTGATTCGATGCTCACTGACGCGCTGTGTCGCGTCATTCGTTCGTATCTAGAATATCGAGTTATTAGTACCTAGCCTAGGTTTATTCGTTCACGAAAAATAAAGTAATAGCCACATAACTTACTGGTTATTAAATATTCACATTAATTAATCGTTTAAAAAAAGACAACCCTAAGCGTCATCAGAACAGATAAGAGTTACGCGATAGAAAAAGAGGCAACTTCTAGATGAATATAACTGTAGGTAATTGTCGGTGTGCGACCTGAACTGCGACTTTATTGTGTCGGAGCAAGAGTTGCTATTTAATTAAATGATTTGGCAGGGTGAGACTTCTGTATTGGTAGTATTATATGTTCTGTGATCAGGGTGAAAGCTGATAGGACGCCGAGTAGCCTGTGATTTTGCTAAGTGTGATAAAACTACAAGCTCTCAAGATTACAGATGAAAAGGTTTCAAAAACCTTGTGCAGAACGACGCATCCGGATTTTGGTATCTATTGCACGTTGATTTTCACTCATCATTTTACGATGCTTTCAGCAGCTTTATACGTTTTTATTATTTGTACTTTGAATAGAGTAGAGTTAAAGAAGACTAATTTAAAGAAGACTAATTAAAAGAAGACTAATTTAAAGAAGACTAAGTTAAAGAAAACTGTTAATTAAAAAAAGTCCGTTAAAAGGCTTTATTGAGATGGCGCTACTATAGCTGCAGAAAGTAGTTGAAAGAAAAAATTAATTGACCTTGGAATGACGCAGTTTTTTAAATAAACACCAAATAAAGTAAACAACATGAACTACCAGCTCATGTATCTGACTTAGATTATCTAACTAATAATGCGAGATTTTGCCTCCTAGAATTTAGTTTACATGTTTGTCCTTAATGCCTCATTTATGCTTACTGAATAACTCAGTTAAAACCAAGGAAAATAAAAAGAATATAATTACAATTTTAAGATTAAATCAAGTTAGAACATAACTACTGTAAATAAATCTAATATATTACACTACCGTAATTTTATGTTTTAGATTCTTTTTTAAAGAAACTTATTAAAAAGGTAGTAAAGACAACTCCCGCACTTAAAAATCGGTACATATGACATATTACTTTTGAGGAAGGTCAAACAATGTTTTATGCACAAATTTACACTGTCTCGTACATAAATCTTGACCCAATTCTCTTTCAGGTGTAAAACACTGTTTTTGGTTGGGACCATTTGATATATACGGGTACATAGAATCACAATTTGACAGTTGGGCTATTAATATTGTTTCTGTGTAAATATTTCCCCATTGGAAATATCTGAACGATAGATATCAATAAAGACTACGGCTCTGCATTTATGAAACACATCTAGTACCAAAAGGACTTTCTTAGTACTTGGTACTTTTGTTGAAAACTTGGTATTATTAATTGCACGTTTATAGGACATAGAAGATTGTGAGGAAATATCAAATTAAATCAAATCAAAACCATTTATTTCAATTAAACTAATAATAGGTATTTTTGAATTGTCAGGAGTAGGAGTCAGTCAGACTAAGTCAGTCGTGAAGCTAGTTGCCTGTTCCAGTACGAAGATCCTATGGAGAGGAACAGGCAAGAAACTCCAAGGACACTCTTTTTCAAAAAGAAAACTTTTCAAAAAAAATACCTCGTAGAAAACCGTTGCAAGTAGCACTACTAAAGGAACACTGTTTTTTCTTTAGACATGGACATGGACACCTTGACAATGGACAAGAAACACCATTGATGTTCCTAGTGTAGTAGTGTGTAGTTACTGATACCGTTCACCTTTAGGAGGGAAATGTATTTGTTAAATTGTGAGCCTAAAATTGTACAGAAAGCGTAAAATGGTCCTTCGAGCCGACTCGTGTTTATGCAACTTTTACATTTAATCATTTTATTACCTCCTATATTATTAACTAAACGACTATTCGTTAGTATTCTAATTTTCAACCTAGAATATATCGCGGTCAGTCTTCAAACAGTTTTATTTCGACATAATCGTAAGATAATTTATAAAAAAGTATCTGTTTTTTGTCTACCTGAACATCTGTTCACATAATAAACAAAACTAAAAATATACTACACAACATGTGCAAAATTCACAAGATATATAATTTTTATTTTTATTTTAAGCAGGAGTTTAATATAGGCCTGGAAAAAAGATAAACAATATCTTGATATTGAACTTGTTTGAGAACCATTTTATTTTATGGCAAGGTATGTATATTTTTAAACATTGCTTGTTTATTATTTCTTCTTTTATAAAAGCGCTACTACAGCGAACATGGATACCGTAATTTGTGCCTTACGTTAATGGATATTCGCAACATTTTGGTTTAAAGATGTTATTTCCAAAAGAACAGTTTTTTTTCTGAAGTCTAATCTGCACTACTGATTATCTACTACTTTTATTTTTACCATCTACTTTACTATTATGTAAAACCGTATTAAATATGTAGCGTTTAGCTATGACAATATAAATATTACATTAGTTACTCAGAAAGAGGTTCACGTTTCATGAATATGTCTTTGATTATGAAAATTGGTGTGGACATTTTAAATTTAAGACTGGCACTAAACGTGTGTCACGAATAAGAAAGTCTGTTGTTTATTTACGTTACGTCATTCAGTTTAAAGTAGGGATTTCTTAATATTTCCTAACTATTATTTCCGAACTATTAATATTCATGTATAATCATCATCAGCCTTTCTTCGTCCACTGCTGGACATACTCGTAGGCCTCTCCTAGAGTACGCCACTGAGTTCATTCGTCTGGTCTCCTCTTTTTCACATTTTTCTCGCCGTTTGGCGCAGATGCTTACTCCACCTGGCAGCACAAACACTACCGCTAATTTCCCTTGACGCGGTCTCCACTCCAGAACTCGTTTACACCGGCGATTATGGGTTCTTCGGGCAATGTGGCCAGCCCAATGTCTCTTCTGCTTGCTAATTTTGTCCCGCAGAGACACACTAAGCACACGCTAATCATGGCCCAAGACAAGCAATTTTAAAGTTTGACTACGACCGACTCCTGACAAATCGATTCGTTTGGATACAGGAAACCGCAGGCCCCGTGGGTGGGTACCCACGAAAACATTTTGATAGGTAACATTTTTAAGTTAAATTACCTATTACTAAATAAAAAAAAATAAATTAGGAGTTTTATCGAAAATATTGAAGTATACTAAAGTTGATAGGTACATTAACTACTTATCACATAGCTTTTAAAGAATAATTAGTATTAAAGCTTCCAATTTAATTCTTGAACTGAAATAGTTAATAGTAACCAATACAGAATAAATGTATTTCCAGATAGATCAACTTACTAACAAATATCATAGTACGTTTTATATCATTGATCAACACTATTCCTACTACATTGTCGTAACTGACTAATTTGACATCACTGACAATAGCTCTTTCAACTGAGTTGAGGAATAACTGGGCAATGTACATGTGCAACAGAAATGCCAATTTGTCATAAAGGCACAGAATACATAATAGTTGATAAAGGATGAGCCATATTTTCGATAGCGATAGAAAGGCTTGGTCAATGTTTCACACGGTAGGTAAGTCATTGACTAATGTCCGTGATACTCACTAATTTAAGCCGTACTGGCTTAAATTATATCCTTATGTTATATAATTGACAGGTGGTCGGTGAAATTTTGGATGACAGGTGTCAAAAAGCTTGGTGTTTTCGGATGACAGGTATCAAAAAGTGAGATTTTAGTACTTACTGAAACTATGTGTAATTAAAATTTACAGAAAAAGTTATTAAAACGAAGTACTACCGGATGAATGATTAAATTGTTTTATGAGTTGCTTATAAGTAGGTGTCATAGTTATTCAGCGATTGATGTCATCTTAATTTTAAAGTAGTTGAAAGTCAATATACGAAAATACGTTCCAAATTAATCGAAAGCACTTAAATAATGATGATATACTTTGGTAAATATTAATGATTCAATTTCTAGCGAAGAGTAATATCTTTGCCAAAAGTTGTTTGCCAAATACATGTTCTTATAATCTAATGAAAATATTTCATTTTCATAATTTTTTTTTAATTAAGTGCACTTTTTAATTTAAATCTCTGACACCCATTTTAATTTTCGTCTTTTTAATTTCTCATGGTTTCTCTAACATCTTCATTAAGTATTCATCGATACTATATAAGCATTTTTAATGTAACACAGATAGTCATTGCCACTTTTCTTTCCACAGGTAAACAAGGTTTTGTCGTTTCCATCAACATTTTTTTAGAGTTTAGTTTTTAACACAAGTTTAAAGTGTGTAGTTGTTGATTGTTGTTGTTTTTGATCAATTTACATCTATGGAAAAATTTTAATCTTAGATTTCTCAATGTTTTCATCTAAGTACTTATAAACGCGTATAGGGTTACCTAAAACGTTTTCACTTTTTTTTTCCATCCAGTTACTCGGTATTTAACTATTTATTTGTTCTACAAAAATAAGTCACGCCGTTTGAGTAAGCCGTCTAATGAAATAAATCTCTCAAATAAAAATAAACATCTAACTACTGACTGACATGCCACAATCATTACATTTATTTCTTTAAATTTCTGCCTCAGTGAATTACCTAAGTTATAAATTGCTCGGATGGCCCCCTTCTGCAGCACGAAGACAGACAGACAGCAGTTACTAATAAAAAAAAACTACAGGTATTACTTCAATAATTAATAATTATATATGATATATCAGTTGTTGTTAATGCTCAGATATAAATATATCGTGGGATTATTTTACTTTTAATTAGTGCTCCGATCGAGTTCCAAACCGTTGTATGTTCGCAGCCCTGTAAAATTGCAGTAATTGTATCAGTATTCATATTTGGTAAATATAAATAAAGAGGATTTATTTTATAAGTTTATTATATAAATATTAAATAAGTTTCTAATATCTAAAAATTGTTTTTGTCGGTGCATAGGGAGAGGCAAATTAAAAATTTTACTCAAAATTACTTTTATACACTTAATACTAAATATGGATATAAAAGCCAGTGTAGGGATGGGGAGGGCCAACTGCTCTCCCCTGCCCCCCTGTTACGCCCAGGGTTCAAGTAAATAAAATGAAACAACAAAAATAAATGATACTGAGAATTTTTCGACTTCCGGTGGAATGCATCCTGCCTAATACGATATCCGGTTAAAATAACTATTTCATTTCTAGAATCCGTAAATAAATGTAACACTCTACTTTATTTATTTATTTAAATCTTCATGCACAATATGTACAAAGGCGGACTTAATGCCGACTTTATACAGTGTTCATATTAATAAAATAGAAGAAACTATTATGTATAGTGAGTATGCAAAGTTGATAGGACATTTACGAAGTGTGGCCTTATCGCTAAAATGCAATTTTTGGACAAAATGACAAGATATTAATATAAAGTTTCAGTTGAGAGGAATCAGAATGCGTAGCTTCGTACATCATACATAAACATATATATAAACATACATATATATATATTATTGGTACTTGTACATAGTAATAAAACGTGATGTCAATTAAAAATAATAAATATAAATTATATTATATTAATTCCTTTAAACATATTATTTGGACTATCTATTAGTTACAAATAAACTTCGTATAAAACATTTAAAAATAATCTAAGTCTAAAAAAAAATCGATTGTTAAAAAAAGTATATTAATTATTTTTAGACATGACAATGATAAAGGTAATTGCAAAGAAAAGCAGCATTTTATTTAAATTACTATTTCAAATGAAAATCAGTAATGACAGTCAGACAGTAATCTGTCTAAAGAAATAGAATAGGAAATTTTCATGCACTTTTATTCGATTCTGAGAACCAGTACTACCTTCGTGACTGAGACCGAAAACTTACTTACCATGTCTACCATTACGTCATTAAGTTTGAACTTTAAAAACCGCTTCACATCACTTCTTTTTGTAAATAAGTTGGCAGGCAAACACAGAAGCACATTCTTTTTTTAAGTTTTTTCAATATGTCAGCCACTTTCTGTAATTGTGAGCCAAAGTCGTACTCGGTATGCTTCTTTATGGTAGAAGCATACTACCTGATGGAATTTTGATCTATTTATCTAATGGTGCTATCAATACGTGTAATGATATTCGGGTTTTATGAAACCAAAATGGCGACCGTAGATGACAACACGATGCCACGTCACAGCTTCATGACATAATACACATTGTAGACATAGCTAAAATCATAGACTAAAAAATGATGTTTGTGAAATAGGTTAATAATAACAATGTGTATTTAAATTATAGACTTAGACAACATAAAATGTACGCAGAGGTTTTTGCAATAAATTATCTTTTCTTTCTTCTTTCTTTCTTTCTTTCTTTCTTTGTAGAGAATAACAGAAATTGCGTACTACATGGAAAGTGTATCTAAGAATTTACTACTACGGACATATTCTACCATGTTCCCTAATCATCTTTTCAGTTCACTTTTATTTAACGACTGTTTACCCTGTGAAAGGAAATTCACTATATATGCACTCAGTTTTACAAAGTCATAAAACCATTCAAGCAGACAGACACTATGCATTTTCTTATTGATGCGCCAGGTTTTCACTTCACCTTTTATAAGACTAATGCGAATAGTAAAACTTTTATTGTGTCAACCACTTCGACCGCCACCATAAACGAGCGGAATTAATACCACTTAACCAGGTTTATACCTGTCGTTAGATCGGCTATATTTTCTCAGAAAATTGTAAGGATAAAAGTAATTAGACGTTTAACGATGGCGACATCGGGACATACGACAGCAAGCTAATTACAGTCTTGAAGATTTTAAAATGAAAGAGAATTTCAATTGACGCAGAACACTTTTACTAGAGTTCGGAATTTGAAATATTGGAATAGTTTTTTTTTATTGATAAAAAAAAAGGTCCGTGGTTTTGATAACAAATCTATCGTTTAATTTATTAACAATAGTCCAAGAAATTGTTTGGCTAAAACGTCATAATAACATGTATGTTTAAAAGTTTTTACTAAACGTCAGACACTGTTGTAGACAAAATATAATTCTTCTGAAATGCGGATTAAACTCTCATATCTGTAGGGTTACCACACAATGACAGATATTTTTTTTCTGATATTTGTTTTGTTAAATTAATACACAGTATGTACTGTAATTAAAATGGACAGCACCCAATTTAGGCGACGGAAGATTAGCCTTTAAAATGTGATTAGAAGAGGGCCAATCTATTTCTATATCGTCCGCCTACCAGTCCGCCTCTGTACATATCGCTACATCACTACCATATTATAAAACAAAGTCCCGTCTGTCTGTTCGCGATAAACTCAAAAAGTACTGAACGGATTTTCATGCGCTTTTCACCAATAGATAGAGGAATTCATAAGGAAGGTTTAAGTATATAATTTGTTAAGGTTTTGTGTAAATTGGTTGAAATGTGATGATGATTATTGAAGAAGTCTCTGCTACCTGTGCAGAGCCGGGGCGGGTTGCTTTAAACAAAGTATAAAATAAATATAATAAATGTGAATGAGTTTGTTTCGCTTCACGCATTTACTACATTAACGCGAGGGACGCCGTGGACAAGAGCTAGTTGGTTATAAATTACTCTCTTAAAATATAATATGTAAGTATATAGATAAACGGACAGATGACGTCCGTATCGTAATCGTATTCCACATCACTTAGGCGCGTATAGCCCTAAGCTAAACATAATGGTTCTTCTACCTTAAAACGACGATTGTAACCCAGGCACTAAGTGTAATTTAAGACCTTTATAATTCATTGTGAGATGAAGAAATAATTAGAATTCTGAAAAATCTCGAACATTCACATTTCATCAATCAGTGTTTATTTGACGCTTGACTGAGTAACTTGACTCGCGATTTACTTTGACACAGGGTAATCGCCTGGAAATAGTCCGATGGTAACGAAAAACAATGTAAACAATATGGCAATAAACGTTCCTGTTCGCTAAAATTTTATTGAGCATTCTACATACACAAATAAAGTGAGATAAACAAGACGCATGTACGCCCTAAGGCCTATATAACATAAAAACGGCAGATATCTATGTCAAAGCAATTTAAAAAGTTGTATTGTTCATGTTTTGTTTCCGTGTTCAAATTTTAAAATTGGAATAAGAAAGTTCTGTTCGTGTTATTGAACATTGCAATGGCGGGATTTTGTTTTTATTGCGTCTATGATTAGCAGTATAACGTTTTAATAAATTGACGGGTAAAAGGCTGTTTATGTCTATTTACAAAATAAAATACATTCTCATTTTTTATGTGGATTTTTGACGTTTCTTGTTATAGGTCTCTTAAAACACATCTAAAATTCTGATCAGTAAACGTTGAAAGGTAAAGTTGAAAGCTCCTAGTGGCTAGGTTTCAGTTTTAACGAGAGAAATAAACTGTTTACTTACACGTGCGTTTGTCATAAAATATAAGTTATTACAATATATAGAGCACGGAGCGCACGTACCTGCCTATTACATTAAGAGGAGATAATATGTTAACAGAGGTTTACTGGACCTCTTAGTTTTTTAAAGAAGAAAAATATATTTACACTTTAGTTTCTTTATAATATTTACGCGGGAGAGCCATGCTTCGGCACGTATGGGCCGGCTCGACTCCGCTCGATACCTCGGCCGAGAAAACCGGCTGTGAAACAATGCTCGCATTGCTTTTCGCCGCGTGACTGAGGTTACTGGAGGCCCTAACCCTACCCTCTCCCCTATTCCCGTCTTTCCCCTCCCCCCCCCCTCCTCTCCTCTAAACCCCCTCTCCCGTCTTCTCGCTCTTCAGCTATTCCCACCTTAAAGGTCAGCAACGCACTTGTGACTCTTGAGTTAGAGGTGCCCATGGGCGGCGGTAGTCATTTACCATCAGGTGACCCGTCTGCTCGTTTGCCCCCTATTCTATAAAAAAAAAATAAAAAAAAAATTGGCTTTTGTAAAGGTAAGTAATCAATTATAAGTGTAAGTAACAATTTAAATCTAAAACAACAAAAGAAATCTTATTTCTTTAAACGAGCAATTCTTGTATGTATTATTATTTTTTTTAATTTATTTTAAATGTTTTTATATTTCAGGTATCTCGGAAACAGCTCTAACGATTTCGATGAAATTTTGTATACAGTTACAGTTTTACATTTTAAGTTCAACTGCATAGTTGTATTTCCTGTAAAAGGGCAATTAAAAAAAAAATATTACAAAAAAGTTACGAAGCGAAGCTCGCTCTCCCAGGTACCTACTTATATTAGAAAAAACAAACTGTCGTTTGAATTAAAACTTTTTTAGTCACTAATTCAATCGTAAACCACGGTGTCACGATTGCACCATAGTAAAATCACTACGCATGACGTCGCTGTCACTGAACTGTCACTTTGCTGTCTTCAAACCTAATGGCGTTTGTCCAGCTGTCAGTTAACTGTTATGTCATTTCGCGACGTCGCACTGAACAAGTGAAATGACAATATCCGCACCAATATTATAAATGCGAATGTAAGTTTGTTGGTTGGTTACGCTATCACGCCTAAACTACTTAACAAATTATTATATAATTTTGCATACACGTTGTCAGGGGTACATAATAGAACATGAGACACCTTTTGTACAGAAAAAGTACTGATCTCGAGGGATAGAAATTTACTTTTAGACGGTCGTCATCCTGAATGGTTTTACGCAAGTCAAACAGCTGGCAAAGGCTAGTATTACATATATTTTTATTTAGATAGATGTATGGTAAAATTACCCATTCAGATATTGTGGTATAAGCACATAATACACAAAGGTACAGGTACAGAAGTCTCGCACTCGACAATAGCGACTCTTGCTCCCACACAATAAAGTCTTGTTGTCATTTAATGATTTCAGTACTAACTTAACCCTTTTTCAAACAAAAGCAATAGATTAAAAATAATTCGAAAAATAAACCCTCTAGATTTCATAGTCCATTAAACATACATATAATTACTTAATCCTCAGACAAACAAGTCAGACTTTGTGGTAGATATGCCACCACGAAAATACCTGCCATCCCGGTTACACGCTGCATAGAAACAAAGCGCGTTTTATACAACTGTGTAATGAACATCAATCAGTCTCGCTCATAAATGTTCCGCAGAATGAATCCGGTACATACAACATCAAAGCTCTATGACGCCATCATCACACTATACATCATTCATATAGATAATGAACGGTATAAAAGAACGACGCGACGCGGCGACGTAGCTTCGCAATGGAACGTAAATATTCTAGTTATGAGTATTATTTTAATGGTTTTGTACAGTATCGGCAATTTCTTCGTACTTCTTCTTTTGACGTAACAACGTCTTATAATTCTATGTAGCCGGCTGCACGCACGAAAAAACATGACTCATGCGGCGTTACCTCGCTCTGAGGCGTCCCTATGACGTTGTCACGTTCAACTATCGTCAGTAAACCGACTTTGCAGACAACCGATTTTTTTAGTACGAGTTTGGGTTGTAAAACAACCAGATTTTTGTAAGTTTATAAAGAAGGTAGGCACAGTTTTCTCGTTAAATAGGACTTCTTGTTGCCACACCAAAAAGTTTTTTTTTGGTCGTAGCGTGATTCTATATAGCCTATAAGCCTTCCTCGATAAATGTGCTATCCAACTCATTCGAACCAGTAGTAGTAGCCTGTCATTGGTGGTTGATAAAAAAGCTAGGCATGCATTTTAAGTTGATAACGATCACTTGGGTATTTGATTGAGGTACGAACAACATAGCAGTTACTGTTATTTAGTGAATTTGATAGTAGCAGTAGTGGTTGCTGCTAACAGACTGACTTGACATCAAACTCTGCCCGAGTGTTGTTCTGCTAGAGAATAGAGAAGTTGAGAAGAGTATTTTAAATTACTGTCAGAGCTTCGTACCGAATGCCGAGTGACGTCAATGAATTTGCGGGTGTTATTGCTGGTGTACCGATGAGGTAATCTGTTTAATAACAAAAGTATAACATAAACTTAAGCTCGCCTTAGTCGATATTTATTTGCATACAAACTTTGGAGGGATCCTACTTTACTGTTTGAAATTGTATGTTTAAAATTAAGCGGGAATTCAATTTATATAATTGTTAAATGTTGTGAAGCATATGCAGCAAAATATTAAATGATACAATTTGCTTTTTTGAATAATTACTCAAAAAAGGCACACCTAGATCTATACAGGTGATTGCCTGTTTAGATCTAGGTGTGCCATATATTATTATATTGAATGTTACCGTTTTCAAGTAATTTTTAAATTTGTAAAACATGGTTTAATTTTTTTACTTTCTGCACTTCTTCTAAATATTAACTTTAAATTTCAAATGCCACGTTCCTTCATTCCCGAAATAAAAAAAAATGCGTACAAGGAATTCTCTCGATGCATTAATATACAGTGTGTAAGTTTGAGGTACGCGAAAAACTCACAAAAACCTCTTTCTGTTTATACATATGACAATACAAAAGTCAGTTTATCATAAAAATGCGAGATTAAGAATTTATAATCATTAGTTTCATTTGGCGCTACGCAATGTACACCTTACAAACGTAGGTATTCTTTTTGTGCGGTACGGTGAATGACCTTAAACAAAAACAAAAAATATCTATTTTCTATAAGAAATGGGGTCATAAACACAAAAACAATTTTTTTTGAAGCAATTGGAAGACTTTAAATACACTGATCGATGGAGAAAAAAATGAGTAGGGCTCCATTGAGATTTGAGCCCCGAGGTAATGAATGTGGTAGTAAATCACAGTAATAATGACATCAGTATATATTGCACATTTCTATCTCAAAACCTGAGTTGCCAGAAAGTGCTGCCAAAATTGTAATTGATTTACCATGTGTCATATTACTAAGTTAACGGTCACTTTGAAATGTTTTAATCATTAATATATTATGTTCTGTGCGACATCTTATTAAAGCAATTTGAATATAATAATATGTTCGGATATATTACACGACGCACTAGATCCCAAACTAGCAGTCTTGTACCATGGGTTTGATTAAAAACAAATCAACATATTATTACGCATCGAAACAATAACATATATGTACATTTTAAAACATAATAAAAAGAAATGTCAGTCTGCACGTCAGAAGTGCAAACATAACTTACATATACACACACACTCATCATGAGGGTCACGCGAGTTTAGTGCTTTTTTGTTATACTGAAAGTGCCCAACGTGCTTAAAAAAGTTTTCACTTCAAAAATAAATAAAATGCGTGTAAATTTAGAAGCGCATTATTAGCAAAAATTAGTAGCCCATAGTTTTTTTTACATAAATCCAAATGAAATTATATTTATGCGGTATTATAGTTCTCTTATTTAAATATGTAACTTTGGTTCAAAATTGCATTGTGTTTATTCGTTTTCAATTAGTTCCAAATGTATATTGTGTCAATGTAATATGTGGATAACCCTGTGGGAACACAATAACACAAATAAACATATTCGTGGATGTAAATTTGGTGTTGAACCTGCGATCCCGACCCGGCAGTCTTTATCGCAGCGCACATAGGTCGTGAAAATGAAAATATAATGTCAATATATATGTCGTCATCTCATATGTACCTGAAGGTAAGAATTTCATACTAAGTAAAATTCAAAGCGTTGTATCAATATTAAAGAGAATTTCGAACTTAATTCTGAGTACTAGTTCTAGTATGAGTTTTAGTAATACATTATACCGGTTACTCGATTTATGAAGTACTCGATCAGCTTAAATTAACTTCAATATGTTTCGAGATAGGTCAGCGCCACCTTATGCCAAGTAGTAACATAAGTTGGTTAGTTTTAAGTAGTGTACTCTAACAAGGTAAACGTTTGTAAATGTTATAGTCGAGAGTGTGAATTGACACTTTAAGTATTTTGACAGTTGAGACGATAACTTTGTGACGTTGGTAGTGAGAACAATTACTTCAAAATTGTTACAATCTCTATACTACTATAACAGTGATGACAATGATATTGAATTAGATCGAATTAGATATAATTTTCATATTCGCATTTTACCATCCAGTCACAAGCCCATCGCACCTAGATCTAAACAGGTATTAACTTAAGAAATAACACTTTTTCAAAAAAGGCAAAAACTTATTCTACTCTGTATATATTTGAGGTTTTTATACGCAGCTAGAAGAAAGAAAAGAGAAAGAAAGCCCCAAAACATGATTAATTACTCATAATCTGAAATCATGAAAATTGGATTATTGTA
Organism: Callimorpha dominula; assembly: GCA_949752705.1. Classification (NCBI taxonomy): domain Eukaryota; kingdom Metazoa; phylum Arthropoda; class Insecta; order Lepidoptera; family Erebidae; genus Callimorpha; species Callimorpha dominula. The sequence goes on along the minus strand of OX457003.1, from coordinate 19,677,073 downwards.
GTTGTGACTCTTGAGTTGCAGGTGTCCATGGGCGACGGTAGTCATTTACTATCAGGTGACCCGTCTGCTCGTTTACCTCCTATAATATATATAAAAAAAAAGTTAATTTCCCTACTGCTAACAATGGATGTACCTATATTTGTTATATTATTTTGAGTTGGACCCGTGTTGGTGAATTTAGCGTTCTAGCGTCGAGTAGTGGTGATATTTTTAAATCTATTTTATTTATCGGTAGGTATTGAAATAAGTAATTTTTTTTAATTAGCGGGTACAATACATGTCATCACGTTACATACATGACATGACCAAATTTTTAGATCACACATATTAATACCTCGTTCGTGTGCTGCTCATGTGTAATTTTAAGGTGCAAGAATCTTTTCATTAATTTCGATGAGAAGGTGCTACTAAATATAATGGGACCACTTGGTGGCGTCCTCTTCAGTTAACAAAAAGCCCGTACCTCCAGCGATATTTCCAGCAGTTTATAACTGTGACGTTTACAGAAGGTCTGACCTAGATGGTAATACTGGCGAGCGTTCATCTATCGTTGAGATGAAACTTGGTATCTTTTCAAGTCCGCCAGGAATCGGTATAATCAAAATGCCATCAAAAATATAAATGTGAAAATGGGAGCCAAGTTCAATATTAAGAATATACGTTATATACGTAATACGAAATATAATATACGTTATACGAACGTACGTACGGTTATCGACTACGCCAATGTGGCGACTTCCACATACAGCAACAAGAAACATCTACAACCTACTAATCCTGCATCGCGCTATGAGAGTTCTCGTGCCGATTAGTATATATACAACTTCCCAACATCAACCGTTGGGCCGCGGCCCGCCAGGCATGATCACCTCGCCTGGTCGGAGGATCCTCCCTTTGTGTTGGAGGATCATGACACCCGTTCCTCCACAGCCAACAAAAGAATTGAGATCTAAATGGTTGTATATAATTCTGATGATTTAGATTTAGATTGTATCTCGATGACTGTTTAACCTGTATTTATGCAATTTGGGGTTCTAGTTAATCTAAGGGGTTTTAATAAATTAACAAAAAGACCAAGTATTTATGTAAAATAGATTATGAGTTCTTAAGCGGTCAAAAGTGGCTCCAAATGGTTCGTGTAATATAACACGGCTGCTGCGTCGCCAGTTCCATTTTCTTGAACTTGGCTGGCGCGTGTCCAGTTAACATGCCAACGCCAAACGCGTAATAGCCAAATAAGCAGTCGTAGCGGGAAATACGTTTGCGCAATTATGCATGCCTTAAAGTCTAGGCGAAAACTACTCAATGGAGTGTAGACGGCAGCAAAGTTAATATTTGACCATTAGTTCAAGGTGGAACAGTCCTGCCTGGACTGGATCCATAGAGTTTTTGCTATGTTTTAATGCATGAATATTTTCAAAAACAAGTTTTGACATAAATTTAGTAATGCATTTTTATACATTTACTAGCAACACGACTTAGCACGGATAGCAAAGACATCTTCAACAATCATCATCATATTTCAACCAATTTACACAAAATCTTAACAAATGATACACCTAAACCTTCCTCGTGAATCGCTCTATCAATTGGTGAAAACTGCATGATAATCCGTTCAGTAGTTTTTGAGTTTATCGCGAACAGACTTTGATTTATAAAATGTACTGATTACCTTTACTTTTATGTAGACAAATCTTGGAGGTTAATTTCAACCTACTTCTAAGAGTCAAATGAAATTTTGTATGTATATGTGGTTCGGACGACAGTACTATAACTCGGAGTCTTCGAGCTGATTCCATGGTGGAGCCAGGAGGTGGAAAGTGGAACTTTTCAGTGGCTACTAGTAAACCCTTTGAGTTTGGGCTCATGCGATTCATTTTGACGACTCCAACTTATTGGGCTTGGTAATAATAGTCTGATGATAGAGCCAGGAAGTGGACAGTTCAACTCTTTTTTACTTTATGATTCAGTTCGCTATTAAAGCATGTTCTTTTTGGTTTTTAGGATTCCGTTCCTCAAAAGGAAAAAGGAACCCTTATACGATCACTTTGTTGTCCGTCTGTCGTCCGGTGGACGCATCAAATTTAAATTAACACCAAATAAATAAGCCTGCGGTCCCTAGAAGTTGTATAAAAATCAAGCTTATAAGTAGACGCAATCAAAAAATATGGCCACTTAACTTTTAAAAATTTCGCAGGTAAATCAGAACCTATAGGGTACTTCCCATTGACTTAAAAACATTTAGTAAGAAGCAAGATCTCAGAGCACAAGTAAACTAAAAAGATCCGAAAGTCGTTAATTTGTTTGTGATTACAAACTTACATTTTGCGGTTGGAAAGTTGACTTTGTCGTACATCGCAACCGCAAAGTTAAGTTTGTCTTTCGAAAAAGACTGGCAAATATCGAGAATTGCTTCCCGAGATGGACTTACTATCTATATACAAGTTTATTTTCTTGACACTGGGTGAGCCATGCTTCGGCACGTATGGGCCGGCTCGACCGGAGTAGTACCATGGCCTCACAGAAAACGGGCAGTGAAATAATGATTGCATTGCTTTTCGCCGAGTGAGTGAGGTTACCGCAGGCCCTAATCCTTCCTTTTCCCTCCTCTTCCCCAACTCCCACCTTAGAGGTCGGTAACGCACTTGTGACTCTTGAGTTGCAGGTGCCCATGGGCGGCGGTAGTCACTTACCAGGTGACCCGTCTGCTCGTTTGCCCGCTATATCTAACATAACATTACGGAACCCTCGGTGCGCGAGTCAGACTCGCACTTGTCCCGTTTTTTTATAATATAATTTATTAAATAGAGCGTCGAATGATGTTATCAAGATATCCGTTCCATTATACATAACAATAACTTCCAAGTACACTACTATCCAAGGGAGTGGAATGGCGGTCGGACGGCTGTCGGCGTTTATCAGAGCGGGTGGATCAAAGGTGTCGGAAGCTTTGTCCGTCCTCCATCGTTTCCCACTCCAGCGTTTGCATATAACTGTCTTACAAAATCTATAGAATAAAAACTCCGTGGACACGTTCAAAGTACTTGCTATTATCACAACTTCTGTCTGTCTGTCTAGTTTCGTTTAGCATTTGTATTATATTATGTCACGCCCGGTTCCTATAATCAAGAAACGATTCCTTTTGCTTACGGACGGTTAAATTTCGTTGAATTTTTAACGAAAATTTTACCGTCCGTAAGTCCGTAGAGGATTTCGACTTCTCGGCAACAGCAATTTCCGTCTCCTTGTATTGCCTTCTCTTCTTACCCATCTTTCCCTTTCCCATTCATATCTATACAATCCACATTTTCCCCTTTTTAATTCCCAAAGCACTCGGTTAACGGCAATAGGCTTGCCCCTATTACTTAAAGTTTTATTATTAAAGTTTGTCCTTCTGCCTACCTCTGGGGTACAGACGTGAGGGTATAGGTTATCTTGTATGTATGTATTATCTTTTAGTATAATAATAATAATAAATTATTTATTGACATTATAAACCATAACAATCGCTTAAAATTTCTTATAATATGGCTTACGCTTACCCGAGTCCCTTGCAATAGACTTATTTGTGACGGAACACCGTGTGGTTTTAGTCGGTTCGATTCCGACATACCACTTCACTGGCAGCCCCGGTGGGTGATGACCCGATAGGGTTTAACACGATAAAAAAAGTACATAATAGGATCTCTGACTCCTAAACTAGATATAGAGTGGTTCTGGCATTATGTACCTACGTGTTTAATTCTGTTATTATATGTATGTGTATATGTACGTACACTTTATATATACTTTATTTAATAGTTTCCATGTGAAAATCAGAGCCCGATTCTCATCTGGCACTAAGCTGAACTGGACACCTATTTTGGGGCTAACGCGAGACACGTTATTGTTCCTCCACTGTTTCTTTTAATGTACCTACTTACTGTATTTTCGATTCCGATCTCTGTTTTTTTTATATATATATAGATATAGGTATATTAATTGGGATAACTTGTGTCTCAGAACCAAAATAAACGGATTTTCTTTCTTTCGTTTATATTCCTGTATCTTAAGAAGTCAGAAATAATAGTAGGTATAGGCGTTTTGAATACAGTATAGTAATCATATTGTAAGCATAATAAGTTCTTCGTGCACTTCGAGTTTGTAAACGAAAGTTTATACCTAGAAAGTTTAACTATTGATCTACGATTACAGTCTAATCGAGAATGACTGAGTTATGAAACAGCATTGTTAGTAAATTTTTAACATTTTATATACACGATGAAGGTCGTCGTTCGTTCGTCGGTCGTTCTTGGTATATTTGGTAAGGCGATATCGACTAAACTTATCGCAGAAGGGCACAGATCGACGGGTCCCTACGTACACTGGTATAACCAGCGAAATGGCGAAAATTGTTTTTTTTTTGCATCAATAGCTGTATTGGTATTGGTATAGGGCTCTGTTTCCGCATTTAGACTCATAGGCGGTCCATTATGAGTTCGAAAAAGCTGACTAGTTGAGCCAGCCTAGCTCCTTCCAGAAGCACAGAAGCCCCATGGGGCGTTCACATGCTTCTAGGAGCGACCTCGCACTCGCGAGGATGCGTGCCCGTTGTGTGGCCACTCCCTCGCACACCAGGATAACGTGGGCGGCCGTTTCCTCCGCGTTGAGCGTCCTCTGCATAGGGGACTGTCTGTCGCACTGATGGTGAATAGGTGCCTAGGGCCAATAGCTGTAGCTAAACCTATATTTCATACCCTGTAAAATGTATTTTAAAATATCGATTAGTTTCAAAGATATCAATCAAAAATGTCTGTTTTATTAGTACAAAGTTACGAGTTTTAGAATCTTTGAATCGCTCTCCTGTAAAGTTTCCTCTTGTACCAGTACACGTAGGACCCTTTGAGATGACAATTAAAACCTTCCCTGAGCTGCGCTGTGTTCTATGTAATGTCATTCCTGTGATAGTTGAACCAAACAGGTAAAAGGTGCACATTCTCTTGGTAATTCAAAGCTTTTAGCCGTTTCAGTACAGAACCTTAAAAACGAAATTGGTTGTGAGTTTAACTCTAGCAAATAACGTTTTAACCGGTTCCTCTTTACAAAATGAATGTACTACTAAATCTATTATTTGCACGTGCTGCCTAAACCAATACAGGCCAAAAAAAACATTCATTTTGTTTGGTAATTCTGAACACGAGTTTCAAATAACGAACGGCTGTTTCGTTTTGCGTATCAGATTGCGTGCGTTCGAATACAAGAAATGAAAAAATAATAGCTCGATAATTGCTTGTATAGACGACCTTTCAGTGAGGTTTTTAACCGACTTCAAAAAAGGAGGAGGTTCTCAAGGAAAATTCTTTTTTTGTTTTAAAGGGTATATTTCCCAGATGGACCCATTTAAATTTTATCGAAATCAGTCAAGCCGTTTTTGAAAAATCAACAAATATCTAAAAATTGTACCCATACATCGATGATATTTTCGTTTACTACGAAACATCGCTGTCTCATTGAAGCAGTGCGTTTAGTTGGCCTACCCATATTATATTTAACAAAATACATCTACTTTCCACTAAAAAGCACATTGAAATCGGTGATACTTTTTTTAAAGAAAATTATTTCAATGTTAAAATGTGAATTTTGTGTATTATTCTATTTAGAGGAATGAGTATTTAATGAACTGTGGCGCTATTTTTTTAATTCTGATTTTATGGTTGAACGACGAAAGCTCTTAAGCGACATCAGAGTGACTTTACAGAAGACTGATTTTCCTTTTCAACGTCTAAGTAGCATAGGAACTTTTCGTAGGAATACCGATATGAACGCGTATGTTCATATTTTATTTAAAACTAGCAGCTCCCCGAGGTTTCACCCGCGTAAGTCCCGATCCCGTGGGAATATCGGGATAAAAAGTAGCCTATGCGTTAATTCAGGTCTCCAGCTATCTACATACCAAGTTTCATCGCAACCGGTTCAGTAGTTTTTGCGAGAAAGAGTAACTAACATCCATCCATTGATCCAAACTTTCACATTTATAATATGGGATTAGTGGGATTGCACATAGTTGCTAAAATTGAAGAGAATTCGTGGTGGAAGCAATCGAATACTAAACTACATAGAATATGTATTAGTAATCAAACTTCGGTGGCGAGAGTCGGGACAGAGCATTCGTGCGAATCTTGGCTAATGCTTTTTTCGCAAGGTCCGCGGTTAAAAATCTAATCAGTACTGCGCCATTCTTGACAATTATTTAGCTAGTAGTCGTTTACGACTGTACGTACATAATATTTACATGCCAGAAAAAAAACATCTCATTTTTACACGCTTTACATTAGCTTCTCTTGTATGTTTCTTTGTAACCGACTCCTTAGGGCGCGATTTTGACCCACTTTAAACGGCCAGATTCTATTCGATTTTGCACACCTGTCAAAAACCGATAAAAATGCAATAATAAGATTAAAAAAATAAATAATAGTTTAAAAAAAACTAAAAAAACATGCTTTTATAGAAAATCCAACAAAAAAAATTGAAAATAAATTTAAAAAAAGCTTAGGGCGCATGCATAGTGCCAATAGTTATAAACATTTTATTGACACTATATGCACCCCACGCTTTTTTTAAATTTATTTTCTATTTTTTTGTTGGATGTTCCATAAAAGCGTGTTTTTTTAGTTTTTTTTTAAACTATTATTTATTTTTTTAATCGAATTATTGCATTTTTATCGGTTTTTGACAGGTATTTATTTTGTTTAAGATACCTGTGTCTCCTCCGACATCTCCTGTACCTAAAATTAATGGATACCCTGAAATCTCTTGAAAGAGCCTCGGAACCTCTTAGTTTTATTGCTTACCAGCTGACACGTGCAACTTCGTCCGCATTAGTAAATTTACCTCGTTTTTGCCACATTTTTAATTGATGCTCGGCTCCTATGGGTTGTAGCGTGATGGTATATAACCTATAGCCTTCCTTGATAAATGAGCTATCCAACACTAAAAGATTTTTCAATTCAAACCCTATTGGTTTCAAACCCTACCTGACATTAGCGCGATACACTTTTTAATTAAGAAATCATTCATTTTACCAATCCTCCTTATCATATAAATTAACTACAGGTACTATAAGAAATGTATAGACGAAATGGCATAGAAAATATAGCCCAATAAATTCTGTATTGCCAAGCAGTGTAACAAGTTCTAACACATAAACGTTATGATTATATGGTACAAGGTTTATGGCCGATCAGAATCTTGATGAATATTTTTATAGTTAAGGGCTCAGTTACAACTGATGGCTTGAGATTAGTATCCTTAGGGATTGTCCATTAAACACTTGAAAGAACACGCTCGAAAGGGGGAGGGGGTACGGAAAAAATCACGAAATATCACAAGGGGGAAGGGGGGGGGTATAGTGAGTTATCATGTGTATTTATTTTTTCGTAAAACGCGCTATTATAATAAATATATTATATATTATTATAAAATAAAGATATTATTAAATAAAGATTTATTTAACGATAATATTTAATGCATTATTTCTCGATAGTTTATAATCTATCAATGTCAAATCGTCACATTGAGAACTGATATGAATGCCAGATTCATCAGAGTTACGCTCCGATTGGTTTAACGTTAGTAGTTTTCGATTTCTTTATTTTGATGTAGTTAATAATCTAAAAAATAAATGACATACCTAATAATAACAATTAATTGTGAATCTTCTTTACTTTACTTCTAGGTTTTCTTACCAACTTTATGGATAAAGAAATATACCTCAAATACCGACCAATCAGGTACACATTACGAACCCTGCAGGTTCTTTCCATATTTGACTATTTGGTATTGATAAATTATAAACTGTCAAAAAATAGTACGTTAAAATGTAACTAGAGGGTTGTAGTTCACATTTTTTTGTAAATATATAATTTCGCGCGTTTATAATCTAAGGATATTCACAATCATACGGTGACATACCCGAACTAACTCTTTGTTGAGCTTAGCTATACGTGTATATATATCAAAATCGGAACAGAAAAGATATTTACATACCATTCTAGATTCTCTGGTTCGATTTATTTGGTTCGTTCATATAAATAGAACCAGTTGTTCTAGAATTATAAGCCAATTAGCAACCCGCCCCGGCTTCGCACGGGTACAAATTATACACCTAAACCTTCCTCATAAGTCGCTCTGTCTATTAGTGAATACCGCATGAAAATCCGGTCAGTAGTTTTTCAGTTTATCTCGAACAGACAGACAGACGCGGCGGACTTGTTTTATAATATGTAGTGGTAAATGGATACTCAGTATATGTAAAAAGATTTGTTTCTAATACTTTTGCTTTAACATTGTAATGTTATATCCGTTTGAAGGATTTAGCCGTAGCGTGTTTACTCTACCAACAAAACCTAGTTATTCTTTTATCTCTTTAAAAGTAATAAATTCATGGTTTCATTACCCGCGTAAGACTTTGAAGATTTCAATTTCGTTAGCACGTACCTTTCGACAGTAGGGTTTTGTTTTTTTTCACATTTTATTTATAGCCGTAGGCGATTAGTCTGTCAATTGGCACAAAGCCTAGTTTTAGGTGCCTAAAACTACGTAATTACTTTTAAATAAAAACTAAAATACAAGATATATGCCTGAGACGCACCCAGATAAACCTGACCTTTAAAAGATTACCAAAAATCTCTAAATATAAGAATCGTTTTTAAAATTGAAACAATTCAACGTCATGCCTCCAAAAGCTTAGTAGCAAAGCCAGTTTGTAAACACTTGCAATTTTACGCCAAATTGTTACTTTTGGCTTTGTGCCAGGTCCATAAAATGCAAGCGTAATGCTTATATCAATAATATCGCTAGTAAAACGCTTCAAGCGTTTCTAAATAGATGTGGGTTAAGTAAGATAAGTACGGCGTTGCAATTGTAGCTAGAAGTTTGACCTTACCGGTTAAATTATGTATCAGCTTAACAAACGGTTAGTTTGTCTATTTGAGCCATATTATTGCATATAAAAAAAAAGGTAAGAGTTGCAAAAAAAACTGTCATTTGTCATCATGACAATATAATGTTATCTGAGCATGACGATCACGCGAGTTCAGTGCTTTTTCTCCATACCACCAAAAGTGCCCAACGTGCCTAAAGAAGTTTTCACTTCAATAATGATAATCTAAGTGACGTTTAGCAGACGTTCTCTCGTAGTTTTAAGTTTTTGTTTGTAGATCACTTTTGGATTTAGATAGATAGACAGATAGAACATTCTTTATTGTACACCACAGTTAGACAGAAATTAACACAGTTTAGTAGCAACATACTAAGCGGCAAGTACAATGGGCGGTCTTATCGCTAAAAGCGATGTCTTTCAGGCAACCTTTGTATGGAAACAACAGAGGAAGATAATCGGTAGCTGGTGGCGTACCAAAAATATTTAGAACTGTAACAATCAAATAATAATAAAGGAAATTAGGTGAAAAGGAATATGTGAAGTATCTTCTACACATACGTACATATAAACACATACATATATATACATATACACACATACACATATATGGTGATATAACTATAAAAATTAGTAAGACATTTTAGTGGAGTTACTTATTATGAAGTCTATTGCACAACGTGAGAGAGTTGTACACCACTTATAGTGTTAGATAGTATTCCTTTACAAGAGCCTTAAAAGAGGTTAAGGTTTGAGCTCGTCTAATCTTTACAGGTAATGCATTCCATAAACTTTTTTTTTATTTATTTAGTTCCTAATTTGCATAAAAAATAGTGGAAATGTATTTATACATACTATTTATTCGTGGGCGAGCCATGCTTCGGCACGTATGAGTTGGCTCGATGGGAGTGATACCACGCCCTCACAGAAAACTGGCAGTGAATTGCTTTTCGCCACGTGAGTGAGTTTACCGGAGGCCCTAACTCTTCCCTCTTCCCTCTAAAGGCTGGCAACGCACTTGTGACTTTTGAGTTGCAGGTGCCCATCGTCGACGGTAGTCATTTACCATTAGGTGACCCGTCCGTCTGCTCGTTTGCCCGTATACCATAAAAAAAAAGAATGTGAAAAATTCCCTATTTTTAAAATTTGTCCAAATATTGGAATTATTTGATCAAACACGTTACATAATCAAACCGTAAGTTATCAAGTAGTTAAACAATAAAACAAGCTTTTACGTTAGATATTTTCAACTTTTAACTAAATGACATGACACTATGATCAAATGATCATACAACCTTAACAGTTCATCATTGCAACGACATAATAATTTTTTTGTTGAAATTGTTTTTTTTTCTATGTTATCTGAGATTTTAGATATTAGCAATAAGTTATCTACAATATCACAAACATTGTGAAGACATTACATATTCTACTCTTACAATTCTATTATTAAATAAAATAACACACGATAAATGTAACATAATAATCAGGAATGTGAACTGTCATAGACGCCATATTGCAGAAATCCGAACATTCATTGTTGTCAGTGAATTTCCACTGCGGAGTTGAAAGGATTTAATAGAGGTTTAGCACGCCACCGCATGTGTCGGAGACAGTTCGTTGTGTACAGCATGAGGATAGTAAGAATGCACAGGTGTATCAAAGGTTATATTAGTTAACTCTTTATAGAATCGCAATTGTAATTTGTGATTGTAGGAAACAGTGTTGGTATTGGTATTGGCTCTGTTTTCGCATTTAGACTCATAAGCGGTCCATTATGCGTTCAGGTAGGCTGACTAGTTGAGCCAGCCTAGCTCCTTCCAGAAGCGCAGAAACTTCTGGGGGCATTTACAGGCTTCTAGGAGCGACCTCGCTCCCGCGAGTGTACTTGCCCGTTGTGTGGCCACTAACTCGCACTCCAGGACAACGTGGGCGGCCGTTTCCTCCGCGTTGAGACAGCCTCTGCATAGAGAACTGTTTGTCGCATTGATGGTGAATAGGTGTAGGAAACAGTTTCACAAGCACTGATATTAACTATGAAAATCACTAACTAACAGTAACTGTCAAGCTGTTCGTACCTATATTTCCACTTATTCCTACCCTTTTATAATCCCGCTATTCGTTAATATTTATCAATCGACCAATAGTATTGCGTTACCGGTATAACCAGTCAAAACGCTATCAACTTATTTTTATTAAATAGTGAAACTGTGTTATTATCTATTATAGTTTGTTCCTATTTTTAATAAAATGAATAAGAGTTTTTGATGTGGCGAGAACATGATAATAGTGAAATGTTATATTACCTCCTTTCGGTGTTAGATCGAACATTTGTAATATATATATTTGATTTAAAATCTTTAACTTTACACGTTCCACCTCCTTTTATGAGAAGCGGAGTTAAAATACCTGAAAATTCAAACGGTCGTTACTTGTTAAAGGATACATTGTTTTTAATTTTTACCATTGTAACTGCATGCTAGAGTCATGCCCTTTCAGCGGTTTAAGTAAGTGTTCCTTTTTCAAATACATGTATATCTGCCATTTTGTTCGATAACTTGTTGCCATCTTGTAGGTAGTGACATAACCCCGTTGCTGTAGAAATGTTGGAATCAAAAAACTGCGACAAGTAGCTTTGACAGTCCTCTCTTGATGTTAACCTAACACTACCCAATCTGAGGATGCAAGGTCCGGACTTTATGGTGGATGCATTAACACTTCCTAACCAAGCTCTCTCGATTTTTGCTGAGTGATGAAAGACCACTCCTTTTCTGTTGATCAATCCTGGTCGTTTTCTTAATTTGTTGCTTGAGTCTCATAGTTGTTGGCAGAATCTATAGTTTTGTAGGGCGGTAAAAGCTCACTATAAACAAAGATGCCCTTCTAATCCCACCATACACTCAGCATCACCTTATTGCGTGTTAATCCGGGTTACGCTACAGTCTGTAGAGCTTGACTATCCTTTGACCATGATGTTTTCGCACGTTGTTTCCGTAAGTGATCCACTTTTCATCACCAATGATCAATCTTTGCAGAAACAAAACAGGCCAGGCAAGACCGTTTCTATCTATCCTCGCTCTGGGCTCAAAAGTGACAGTAATAAAATAACGAGTGTGCTTTAGACATACGACTGAAATAAAACTTCTATAACTGGCTATGAGAGAAAGAGAGAAAGAAAATGTATGCTCGCACCTCTCTCACCCTTACAGTAATATACGAAATGTAACTCTCTCTTTTCCTATCTTCACTAACTTATATCTCCCTCTCAACTTCCGTTCGCCTCCCCGATCACACTTTTCCTAACTCGTCACGCATTCACCAGCTTACTCCCCAAATAAAGCGTGCGTAAAGAAGTTTTATTTCAAAAACCTTAAGATTATTATTACATTTACTAATTAGTTACTGTATTTTCCTTACTTTACTATTTTTTCTTTATTGGGAAGAAGTTTCTATTGTTTTGTGTAAAACAAATTTCGCTAATGAATGTAGTACTTAACATACCGTTTTACCCGAATGCTCGACAGTCGAGATAAGATAATTAGCATTCTTTGTAGCCTAGAAGCATCCCAATCTCTGAATGTATTTTATCTACATTTTATGTAATATATCAGTGAGATTCTTGTTATGATGAGTAATAATAGTAATCGATTTACCATCAAGAAAAAACTGACGTTGGTCCCAATTCTGTTACTTCACTCGCTAAATTAAAATTCACTAAATTTTCTTCATATAAGATGTAAACCTTGTACACTTCAAAACAAGGTCTTATTTCAAATTGAAACAAGTAGGTAACATATGTCGCTATCGAAATAAGCAATTTATTTGTCGACTAAAGTCTGATACGCTTAAATAAACTTTAATACCACGTAGCGAGAGCTGCTATCCGTTGAATGCCATCTCTTTTGCTCTGTGTTTTTAGTTAAGCGTCTTCGTAGGTGTAGATTAAAAACACGTCATCCTTGTTCGTTTTGAACAACTTTTTATACGGCAATTATACAGCGTTTGAATAAATGGAGACTCTCGCAGCGTGGAAATAAAGTTGAGTATACGTTGACAGGTTTTAGTGAAATTTAGCGGCGCTGAGAAATAGATGCTAGTAACAAATAGACCGTATTACGAAGAACACTAGGTTGATTTCATATGAAGAAATGAAGTCAGGTTTTAGTTTAGTCAAGTGTACAATAGAATCGGCACCATTGTATTATAATTTAGCCATTTGTATGACTACCCAAATATAAAACTTTTTCATTCTAGTTTTTATTTGTCAAAATATTCCGTAACCAACTGACGTATAAATTGCACCAGACATACAACTATACTTTAACAATATAGAGTTTCGCTGTTTCGTCCCATAACTCTGAAAATGAAGTTCAATTAGCCTTGCAAATCATCAAGTGACCTAGTGAGTTTACAACCTGGAGTTCTGCCCACCACGTTACGGCAAGCAAGCGTGGTAAACTGCCCATCGACAACAATATTTCGCGTGACGGTGTGTAAGTTTAACGATCAAATGTTGATGTATATGTAAACATATAGAATATATGTATAACATTGGGAACAAATAATAATATGAAATCTTTGCTAAGAGGCCATTACCAATTCAAATTTATTATAACTTAGATAGGTCACTTTTGCATTTTTAAAGTTGATTTTAATTAAAGCATTAATTTACAACTACTTTAGTATATGCAACTGACGCAATGACTGATGAAATGCAACCATTAGACCAAGAGGCCAGTCTATAGTCAGACTGGCCTGTTGGTCTAATGGTTAGTGATCCTAACTGCCGAGCCAGAAGTTGTGTGTTAATTTCCTCCCAGGACAAATTATTATGTGATGAGCATGATCATTTGTTCTATATCCGAGTGTAATTTATATATAATATGTATGTATTTAGTAATATATAAGTATGTTCATCAGCAGTCTGTTTACTGTAGTACAGGTTTTGCTTAGTTATGGATCAGACGGCCGAGTGTGACGTGTCTCAAGTTATTATCATTATTACTTCTACTTGGTAGTACTACTAGCAGTTTCCCACAGTTTCATCCGTATTTATCCTGGTTACTCCGTTCCGAGCGGAGCATTCACAAATACATCAGGGTCGTGCGTCGTTGAACAATTAGGGTTGCACGGTGGTGTTAACCTATCACCTTCCCCAAGAGGGCTACCAAATGTAAAACGATTTTGTCCAATCCGACTAGTAGTTAGATCTTCAAGCTTCGTGTTTAAGTGAAAGGATCCAAGGAGTCGATATCAATGGAAAGAGATCTCTTGGGTCAATGGTTATCACGGGCATTCCTCAGGGTTCCATTCTAGGCCCATTTTTGTTACAACTTATTAAAGATAGTCATGGTGTAAATTAAGTAATGTACAAATCAAGTATTATTTGCAGACGATACATCACTTGCATTTAATCTTAAAAAGCAGCAACCTGCCACTGACGATGTAAATAACGCTCTGTCTATAATAGTGCATTGATTCAATATTAACAATTTATTATTAAACGATAAAAGACCAGCAGTAATAGGTTTGTTACCACTAATATAAAAAAAATAGACACCAGAGTAGGTACTAATAAATGATACAGAGAATAAAACGAAGTATTTGGGCATTACATTAGATTCAAAGCTTCAATAGGGCCCACATTTCGATAAGGTGTCGAATAGACTATGCTCAACAGCCTACGCAGTATATATACTGTGTACGGTATTTTGTAGCGAAAAGTTGTGAAAAATTGCGAAAAATTATTTGTATGTCGGCAGCATCAAATAATTTTTGTTTTGCAGAATTAGCTATTCAAGCAATTTGTAACTTAAAGCCTTAGAGATTCACTTAGAAAATCTTATTTATGTACGAAAGTAGACATAGATAGCATTAATACTAGAAATAAGGATAAGCTTGTGCTGCCAACGACTAGGCTCCAAAAAATTTGGTCATTTAGATGCCAAAGCTCTACTACAAAATCTCAAGCCATAAACAAAACCTGAGCATAAACAAATTCAGAACTATAGTCAAACAGAAACTTTGTAGTCAGGCATACTACAACGTTGTAGGCTATATAAACATGAATATGCTTGGCATTAATGTGCTCTAAATTTCTTGGTATAGGTTTATTTTTGACATTAAGTTTACTGTCTTGATTTTTTTTTTTGTTTGAATTGTGTCTATCATACCGTATTCTGTAGTGAGATGCTATTTACTATTTTCTGTAAATTTTCATAGTAATTACGTCTGTGAATGAAAGTGGCATTTGAGTTGTAATTTCTTGCGTAAGCTGGCAAGTCTGGCAAATCTGATTGTTTTTATTGATTTATCCAATTGTCTGACTACGGTGGCGAACCGATTGGAGCTCTCAAAGATGTGGTTGAGTTCCGTGATTATAGAACTTATTTAGTCTACTTTGTCTCATGACTGGTCAGCTTAAAACTGAGATGGTTCTTTTATATAAAGCCCACCCTGCAAGTAGACTTAGATCCTTGCGTTTTTTCTCAAGGCTTATCATAGAAAATGCCGGCACTTTCTTGTTTTATCTGATCCCAAACTAGGCAGAGCCTGTACTATTTAAGGAAACCAGACTGCTGATAAACATACTTATATATTTCTAAATACATACATACATATGATATTATATATTATAGATAAATTACACCCAGACACAGAACTGATAATGTGTCTTATTCCATTTAAGTACTATTTTTGAAAAATGGTCGCAGTATTTGAGACTGCGTTCATCGGTCTTGGTTATAGGTACAAATCCAAAACGGACTGCAAACCGCAAACTGCACCGGAAGTGAAACCGATTGTAGTCCGTCTCAGAATAGAAACGGCCGCCACCACAGGCTACAATGCGGTCGACTGAAACTGCAAGCGGCAATGCTGCCGGCTGCAGTCTACATCTCGTCTCGGACTTTATACAACGGTTTTAAAAATTAACGGCCAAAGTTAGGCGTAATATCAATTTGTCTAGTTCTTACAAATATTCTTCAAATAGATCAACAAAATACAACATGATTTACAAGTTATAAGCTTACAAAGATTCATATTTCAACACAAATTTAATGCTACTTTGGCTGTAAATAAATCATGTGAAATATTGGAAATATAAAACGAACTTGGTAAATTCTAGTGGCTTAAATCATAATATTTTGAATTGATATATTCAGATTTTTCGGGAGAGCTCATCGAACAAAGAATGATTTATATTTTTTTGCTTTCGTTTTTCCACAGTGATATTTTGTCCAAAAAGAATTTAAGTATCATCTTATATTATAATTGTGTCGCGTAACATCAAATGTGGGTAAATCCATAAAATAAAATATTTGACTTTTTGGTACGCCGAGATTGCAAAAATGCAAATAAAATCTACAAATTATATCAAACAAAGTCAAATCCATTATGACCGTTTTACCTAATGAAGGCAAATCTATTTAAACCAATGAGCAAACTACACTTATGCAACATGGCCGTCATTTAACTTAGACACGTCAAAAGTTTCTCATCGCATCTCCCGGTTTTTACGTGTTTAATTAGATTTACAGTAAATTTAATGGATAACTTTATGAAAATTGCGTCCCCAATTAAAGCCAGGAAGCAACCTAATATAAAAACAGTAGAGAAGAGGCAGGAAAGAGCAAAAAAACTGTAAGTACAGGACAACTATGTTTTACGTTGATTCAGATTATGACATGACGAATACCGTAGGGTTGTACGTTCACAATGATTATGTTATTTATTTATCAAAATGTTACAAATGTAGGTGATCTATTTAAATATTTTAGGGTAATTTGATTTTTTATATTTGTCTTTTTATATTTTTATGTCCGCAAATTGCTTGAAACTCACTTTGGTGTAAAATGGCCATTATTGGAGGAATTACAATATTACAAAACAGTGCTGAACATTGAAAATTTGGAAGAATCTGTATGAGCTGGCTTAAATATAAAATAATTTGATTTTGTACTGCTTGTGTATTATTTACTAGTTTTCCGCAATCCATATTGGATGTAGGTCTCGATCTGCGATATGAAATGTTGCGCGTAAGCATTGTGTTGAATCAAAACCTATGTGCTGAGCCATAGGATTAAAAATATTTATTGTCGTAGCGACATGTATACATTCTTCCTTCTTTCCAAATTTCATCAAAATTTCTCCAGTGTTTCAGATTTGAACACATAAATAGACACACACGTTCGCAAATATAATATTAGTAATGAAATTCGATTTGCAACTTAAAGCGCTCTTTTGACATCCCTGAGCGTAAAATGTAACAAAGATTATTTTTTTCCAAACCTAGGTAAATCCGATTAAATTTTATCATACATAGTTAAATCCTCGCCTTGTTTTTTCAATAATGGATAAATCCCACCCCGTTTTAACAAACAAGGGTAACTCCAAAGTAAATACGATTTTTTTTTGATTTCCGGGATGTCTATCTATATTTTGATTTCAGAATTCAATTATTTACTATCTATTTCCTCAAATAAAGTTTAATTTTTCCCCTAAAAGTCCAAATCATGACAAGAATTGATTTTTTACCTATATCTCACAATTACATAAAATGGATTTAACCACGTTTGAAGTTACGCGACAGATATGATAAATGCGAATATGAGTTTATATGTTTTTTGCTATGCTTTGATGCCTTAATTTATCAACCGGTGGTCATGAAAGCGAGCGACCGAAGCTACGTGCAAAAGCCAGTTTAATTAAAGTGTCGAGTATCATTTTTTAACAACAAATTATCATACATTTCATTGTGCTATTTTAGATCCTCGCATGGATCTAAAATAGCACAGTACCCACTCCCAGCAATGAGTTCGACACGTTGACTAGCGTATTATGCTTTCTACTTCCCACATTTGCAGTCATTAAAAGGCTTCATTTTCATGTAATTAAAAGAGAAGGGAAAAGAGATGAGTTCTTATTGCAAGAATCTTTTTTCGGGGCAGGATAATTGGATGACATAGAGAAACCTTCGTTCTAATTACATGATTATTATTTTTTATTTGCACAGATAAGATAATAGTTACTTCGTAATTTAGTGACGTAGGCAAGCTAATAACTTCACTTGTAAGCAACTAACTCCTTTTTTATGGTATTGGGGGCAAACGAGCAGACTAGTCTCCTGATGGTAAATGACTACCGCCGATCATGGGCACCTGCTTCTCAAAAATCACAAGTGCATTGCCAGCCTTTGAGGTGGGAGTACGCAAAGAGGGAATGGGGGGGAGAGGAGGGGAGAGAGGAAGGTTAAGGCCTCCGGTAACCTCACTTACTCGGCGAAAAGCAATGCAAGCATTGCTTCACTGCCCGTTTTCTGTGAGTATACTAACAAATCTTGACTACATATATAAAGTATATAAACAAATCTTTTGTTTCAATTTTAACCTACATCTTTATTGTCATATCGAAAAGATGTATGTATGTGTAGTTCGAATGGCAATATCATAATTTGGCATCTTAGAGCCGATTTGACGATGGAGCCAGGATTTGGATAGTGGCTATTAGTTCCTTTAAGTTTGTTCTCATATGATTTGTTTTGACGAGCCCAATAGATTGGTAACGATGGTCTGATGATAAATCCTGGTGGGGCTCTTTTTTCATTAATCCTGTCCACACTCCATCTGCTGGGAATTCTGTATACCAGGATCAACAACAGTAACCTACGGAAATTCAGATTATAGCACTGGAGTCCGAGGGAAAGTTAAACTACCTTGTAACCCAACAAAGAATTTAATCAGAATTAAATGTATTGGAGGAGTTAGAATCAACATAAATCCTACTGATACACTATTACGAGTATAAGAACAACACGGTTCAATAACCAAAGAAAATAAAAGAATTCTAGCCTATATAAAAATATTTCCTTGGAAATGTATATTTTATTTACGTTACCTCGATAGCGGGTCGGTGTTGCCATAATTTACGCAAAGATTACCCATTTTCCTGTTTTGACTTTTACGAGTAGAGCCAAGAGATAAATTGTTATTTTATTTTATTCGTTATCAAATCAAAATGATGTCGGTCGTAATGTATTTTGTGAGGTACAACTATTACTTCTGTTCGCGATATAATGTTATGCCCGCGGCTTCCTCACCTAAATGTACTAATTACGGTGTCCTTCAAAAACAGTGTTTTTTTATGGTTGAAAAGTACCGACCCTATGTCCTTTTCTACACTTCTAACAAAGTGTATGCACAAGTTGATGATGATTGATGAGTAGTTAATGAGTAAAAGCAAAACAAACAAAGAAACCCAAATTCGCATTTATGTTAGTTATAGGATTTACTAAAAGGTACATGTTCCACGGAGAAAGAGAGGAAAAAGTTTGAATTACTGTTTTCTTCTACAAAGAAGAAGAAAGAAAAATATATTTTTTTGGCACATTGTGGTACACAATTACACACACAAACACTTAAATTTTCACATGAAACAATAAAAATATATATAAAAACAAGAACAAAATAAAACCCTCCAAGTGCGAGTCGGACTCGCGCATGAAGGGTTCTGCACCATCGTACAAGATTTTATACTATGTACGTACTTATTTATTATTTGTTGCTATAGCGGCAACAGAAATACACATTCTGTGAAAATGTCAACTGTCTACCTGTTATGGATCATGAGATACAGCCCGCTGCCAGACACAGACGGGCAGCGGAAGCTTAGTAATAGGGTCCCGTTGGTTACCCTTCGGGTACGGAACCCTAAAAATATATACTAAAAAGGGTAGAAAAAAAAATTGGGAGTTTATCAAACAATTCGTCATACAAGGACTTGGCTTGATTTATGGTGACCGTGCCATAACCATATCTCGAGTGCGTGCTGTTAACATGTCGCAAATCCTATTCCCCTGCTTCTCGAAACTACGGCCTGTTGGTCTGGTGGTTAGTGATCCTGACCGCTGAGCCAGAGGTCGTGGGTTCGATTCCCACCCAGGACAAATATTGTGTGATGGGCACTGATTGTTCAAACGAACGAACAAACAAATGATCGTTCATTTGTTCTCTAAGTGTAATTTATCTATAAAGTGCATGTATTTTTTAATATATAAGTATGTTTATCAGCAGTCTGGTTACCATAGTACAGGCTCTGTCTAATTTGGGATAAGACGTCTCAAGCTCTCAAAGCGTCTCAAGTTATTATTATTATATGGAGACTCTATCAGAAGCAATAATAGAACACTGCGTTAGTACCTAGCAATCTTTAACCGTCGTCTTTGGATTCGGAGTGGTGAATGTCCAATTTTAGGAGTAATCTAGTGTGCCGTACTGTGTTTTCTTTAGATAAATTACTCAGATTTGAGAGCAGAAAGGGTTATCTATTAAAATGGGCGTAGGGAATCTTTTGGTGTATGCAATACACAGATAATTGTACCTTAATTTGGTGGTTTAATGAGAGTTTTGTTTTCGTTGAATTTTCAACGAACATTTTACCGTCCGTAAGCAATACAAATCGTTTCTTGATTATAGGAACCGGGCATAAGTGTTCACATTGTCAACAGTCACCATGTCCTGTAGTGTGGGATAGATTTCCACATATAACAACTATTTAGTCATTCACAGATAATTGTTTTGCCGCGAGGAAAGGATATTTCTATAGACCGATAGTTGTCATTTAAAGGAAAAGGAAAGAATGTGTGCTTATGGGAGTACGGGTACATGTGCATGTGCGTGTATGGACGCGTGTCGTGCGTGAATGTCCGTACGTGCATGCGTGCATAAAAAATGAATTTGAAAAATGATCCGGTACAGTTAAAAACATTCTCATAGTCATATCTTTCCTGAAATCTACAACAGTATAATGTTTAACACTGTTGATAACTTAAAATAAAGCTAATAAAATTTGTACGTATTTTTGTTCACAGTATTTTTAAACGGAGCACGTGTAGTTTTATCTCAATCAATATATGAAATCGCTCTCAGTAAACAGCAATACGCATTAAATTTGACCTTGTAAAAATATAACGTTTGGCAGCCTCAGCGGTGTAGTAGGTACAATCGACAAAATAAACTGCTTATATTAATTCCAGCTATGTTGCAACATGACAGATCTATACCTTGACAATTGCTCTTTTGGAATGTTTAATTACGTCTATGGCAATGTAAGAAAGAAGTCATCAACCAGAGTTTAGAGGCTTTACGGTACGATTAGTTATACTTGAAGTCATTTGACAGGCCTGTTGGTCTAGTGGTTAGTGATCCTGAATGCTGAAACAGAGGTCGTGGGTTCGATTCTCACCCAGGATAAATAATTGTATCACAAGCATGATCATTTGTTCTGTGTCTGGGTGTAATTTATCTATAACTAGCAACCCGCCCTGGCTTCGCACGGGTAGCAGAGACATCTTCAAGAATCATCAACATATTTCAATCAATTTACACAAAATCTTTACAAATTATACACCAATATGCTGTGCCAAAACCTTCCTCATGAATCACTCTGTCTATTAGTGGAAACCGTATGAAAATACGTTAAGTAGTTTTTTAGTTTATCGCGAACAGACAGACAGACAGACGCGGCGGGGGACTTTGTTTTGTAATATGTAGTGATATGTTTGTATTTAGAAATAATATTTCTGCTGATAAACATACTTATATATTATATAAGTATGTTTATCAGCAGTCTGGTTACCATAGTACAGGCTCGGCCTAGTTTGGAATCAGACGGCCTCGTGTGAGATGTTTGACAAGTTATTATTATCACTTAAACATTAGTTATGATGACTTTATACAAATAGACTTTACTCTGTTATATATAGAATATAATATATTCTGTACAGTGCAGCGTCTACAAATGATGTGACAGAGAGAGAGGGAGAGAGAGAGAGAGAGAGAGAGAGAGAGAGCTGCCGCCTTACTTACAAGTTATGTTATGACCGTTTGAATTTCGTGCTATTATTTATTTTTAAGTTTGTCATTATTATTTGACTGAAAACATCAAACATTAAAAGTACCCAAAGGATTTAGTTGTAGCGGGTTGTGACGTCATAGCCCGTTAATTTTATACAAGTCTACAGAACGTATCGTTTTGATGTATAATAAAAAGATACTGATTTGACTTGACTGTCTACTACTGTGTTATTGTCAATAGCGGCTCACTATTGGGGTATAAGGACTCATATGCTACCTAAAATACTCAATCGTAAACCCTATTGGGGTTATCAAACATTCGTAATAAGGACGCTACTAGAAGGTAGTTTGATTTTGATTTGGTATTCGACTTGGTTCGAGAATGGTAGTTAAATTCTTACCAAAAGTCAGTCCAAATCAGAATAGAATCAAATTTGTATCAGTTTCAGGAGTTAGCTAAAAATGTTTGTAGGTGTATTCACATAGTACTTTTCAACAATCCCCGCATGTGCTTTTTGAAATTATCCTAACTTAAGAAGTATGCCTAATTCTTTTTCTACCTAATTAGCTGTAGTGATGAACACTGATGATCATGATCCTCCTCGCTTTTTCCAACTAAGTTGGGGTCGGTTTTCAGTCTAAATACTATACGGCACAACTTCGATATTTTACATGAAGCGACTGCCATCAGACCTCTACAACCCAAGTATTAGGCGATATCGAAGTTCTGTAGTTAGACTAGGTTGTCGGACACTTTGGGCAATCGAGCCCTCGCTGCAGTCATCGGAGAAGATCTGTCGCTACCGGCCGTCATACGCATGGAGCGCCACACGGTAGAGACAGGAATTTTATCGCGGTCGCGATCTTCTGTAAAATTATTCGTCGTCAACTCACCCAAGAGATCTTGAGGAGGGTGATTATTTACCAAACTAGCAAGTTTTAGAAGTAATCTTAACATGAATTTTATAACATGGACTCGCAATTTACAACAAGAAAAGAACAGATACTTTTGTGTGAAAGAAAATACTGTATGTTCTACAAGTATTCTGTAGCCTTTCATTTTGAAAACAAAACATTGCTTAAGCTTGTATTTTTATGCTACGGCAGCGGCCGGCCGAGAACTGCGTGAACGAATGAAGCAATTTTTCTCATGAATAGTTGAAGAAAACGGGTTCAATAACTAGATGGACTTTTTATTACATCTGTTGAAAATACCAGTCAATGTTATTGGAATAGTTTTTAAGGAGAGACATATTTAAAAATCGTTTTTTTTTTAACAGCATTATCAGTACTTAAATTGTTACTTACTTACTACGGATTTGATAAATAAATTTCAGGTTGAGAGAGAAATAGAGGAAGTGTATTGTGATGATACTTTTATTTTAAACGTAAATGGTAGATGATTTTTTTAATGGTAGGTATATTGGGCAAACGAGCAGACAGGTCACCTGATGATAAATGACTACCACCGCCCATGGGCACCTGCAACTCGAGAGGGGAATGGGGTAAGAGGAGGGGAGAGGGAAGGGTTAGGACCTCCTTTAACCTCACTCACTACTGCTGCACATTGTTTCACTGCCAGTTTTCTGTGAGACCGTGGTATCACTTCGGTCGAGCCGGCCCATACGTGCCGAAGCATGGCTCTCCCACTTCGAAAATACTTTTTGCAAATAGGTCGTTTTAGACACTTATACACGTCAATTTCTTCTTTAAAGCTGGATGGTGATGGCGTTTCCTATGACTAGCCAAAAGAAAAAACGGCGAAACAAATTCAAGTGCCTCGTAGGCGCCCGGTAGGTCTATATACGAAAGAATAATTTCAGTTTTGAGCTGACCAGTCATCACGTCCAGTAGACTAGATAGGTCGGGAATCACGGAATTCAACCACATCTTAGGGAGCTCCACGGCTCCAGCCGGTCTGCCACCGCATTCAGACAGTTGGGAAGTCCAATAAAATACTCAAATCTTCCAGGCTGTTGTGAAAATCGCATCACATTTAACTACAACTAAATAACATTTTCTAACAAAATTGGATAAACAGTCCATATTAGATTGAGCATTATTTTCTTTACAAAGGAATATACCATTATTATCCTTTCGCTTTCAATGTTTTTTGTTTCAGTAGCTTAATGTAGACACACATAATAAATCTACGGCACTTAAGCAAAGTGGATTGTTTGCCATTAATTAGTTTGCAAAGGCAATAAAAGCTTTTGTTTAAAAAAAACAAAGTCTGCTTACCATAATAACTTGTCTTAAAAATTTTACTATCGGAACTTAATGTCGTAAATTCGAAACTAACTCCTACTACTTGTCAGTTACGTTTTTAAGCCTAAACCCGTGGTATATAGGATATCTAAATGACATAATAAAACATGAAGGGTGTGAATTAGAGGGAAAACGAATCATTAGGCGAGTTTAAAAAAAATATAAACATTCAGAATTTCTAAAGATTTGATTTGAAAGATATTACGCTCTTTAAGAAAAGAATGACAAAAGACAAAAGAATTGGAGATTTTCTTTTCTTTCTGACTTCAAAAAAGGAGGAGGTTCTGTGTTCCACTGCATATATTTTTTTATTTTTTTATGTATGTTCACCGATTACTCAAAGACGCCTGGACCGATTTGGAAAATCCTTTATTTGTTTAGGGTATATCATCATCAGGTCAGAATCTGATGATGGGATCCTGGAGATATCGAGGGAACTCTTCAAATTTTATAGGCACACTTGAAGCGATTTGGGTATTTTAAGGCGCATGGAAGTCAGTAATACTTTTTTTTAAAGATAATTATTATCAATACTTAAGTAAATAGCAATCGAATTTTGATCTCTGAGCGACCACAAACTTAAAACCATAGACAAGTGACCAGCGTCAGTTTTAACCGGGTAACGCTTTAGTTTTAAGTAACTTCAAAACGCTTCAAGCTGGAACAAGTTTAAATTGCATTGCTGTGTCAAGACGGTCACTGCTTCACTCGTTCACTCGTTTACTGCTTCGCTTCTCATAGGTCTTTGAACTCTACCGTCTGCTTACAAGTTTTGATGGATATTGTCATGCTTTTAAACTTTCGCGTTGCATGATAATATAATTATGTTAACGGGAATTAACGCAATCACTTATTTAAAACGTATTACATACCAGGCAAATCAAAGGTATGTAATACCTTCCCGCTACCGAATTCAGGTACTTAAAATGGTGTTAAATAAATTATGGGTCTTGAATCCGGTTCCAGTTAATTTATTTTTCTGGCCTTTGAATATCTTTGAAGATATTTTTTTTATGGTATAGGGGGCAAACGAGCAGACGGGTCACCTGATGGTAAATGACTACCGCCGCCCATGGGCTCCTGTAACTCAAGAGTCACAATTGCGTTGCCGCCCTTTAAGACGGGAGTTGGAGAAGAGGGGTAGGGGAGGGAAGAGTGGGAAGAAAGAAAAGAGAGGAGAGGGAAGGATTAGGGCCTCCGGTAACCTCACTCACGCGGCGAAATGGAATGCAATCATTGCTCATTGCTTCACTGTCAGTTTTCTGTGAGGCCGTGGAATCGTGCCGAGTCGAGCCAGCCGGTTGTTCACACTTACATTGTACATACTAATACATGTAATTAAGCTGAAAACGTTTTATTTTTGGTTCATCCCGCTACTATGGAACTACAACAGTCGGATTTGAGTTTTTAATGCATTCGTGAATAAGGTTATAGGTAGGTATAGGTTATGGTTATAGATAGTTTAACATCACGCTACAATCGTAAGGACCGCAGCAGTTACCAGTAACGTGGGTGAAACTGTGGTGTAAAAAGTCGCTCGCTTATCGGTTTTTTATATGATTGGTGAGTTTGCGAAGGCTCTACGTTACTAGACGCAGACAGAGGTTGAATCCTTTCGTTGTCGAAAAACCGAAAAGTCGAACTAACTAAACGCTTTAACAGCCCATTTTTGGTTCAGTAAAACTTGAATTTTCTACGAAAATTTTACCGTCCGTAAACAAAACGAATCGTTTCTTGATTATAGGAACCGGGCGTTAGACGACTTTGGTCCAGTATTACAGCTCCTGTAACGGTAATGCTTCCTTTGTTTATCGACAATCTAAATAGGTTGACGCAATCTGCATTAAAATGAGCATAACCTTGGGACGAAGCTAGTGGTTGTATAAAAAACAATCATGAAATAAGCGCATGCAAATCAAAGAGAGCGATTATAGCGACCCAATTTTGTAAACATATATTTAACTAGCAGCGCCCCGCGGTTTTACCCGCGTAAATCCCGATCCAGTTTGAATATCGGGATGAAAATTAGCCTATGTGTTAATCCAAGTCTCCAGCTATCTACATACCAAGTTTCATCGCAATCGGTTCAGTGGTTGTTGCGTGAAAGAGTAACAAACATCCATTCATCCATTAAAACTTTCACATTTATAATATTAGTGGGATTATTCGTGGCTCTGTGTGATTAAGTGTCCAGAATATAATTAATCATTTGTCTTGTATTTAGGTTTGTAGCCACTCGAGGGTTTGTATATAAATGATCATTATTTAAACAACACAAGTCGGATTGAAAGATACACTTAACTTTTCCGTTCTAAAAATACATCGATATATAGCCTATAGATACCTTATCTTGTCAGACAGAATGAGACAGACAGACAGACACCATAATGATCCTATAGGGGTTCCTTTTTCATTTTGAGGTACGGAACTCTAAAATTGCATTAGGTAATTATAATAGGGTTAAGGCTATTATGTGGTACCTCGGTGATGATGATTATTATATAATAGCGTGATTTGACAATAAATAATTAAATATATGTCGCGTCATCGCTTGCATTGCAAAACTTCAACACACACCTCACTTCATGAAATAAAATGCCATTCTATTTTTATAAAAGTTTCAAATGCAGGTATGTTCAATCATAAAACCAGGCAAGCATAAATATCTTCTAGTGCCTGAACGCTTCAATGTTTCTTGAAGAGAATACATTATATTTGAGATATAATATTATGCGGGAATAGCACACCAGAAACTACACCTAAAATACAATATACCGTAATAATGTAAAAGATAACTGGTATTTTAAGAATACTTAGGAAAGACACCCCAGGATTCTTAGTTATTTTAAAATCTTGATCGTTCAAACGTGAATTGTCAAGGTAAACTCTGCAAAATTTATAATAATTGTCTACGCCCACGCCTTATATTACGATTTGTACTAATTTTAGTTTAATTATTAAAATTTTAAATAGTAATAGTTTTATTTTATTTGTACAGAGGCTAAAGTATCCCTACTTTAATATTGTAATATGTAAGGACTAGGAACTTTTCTTTAAAAATTAACTTGCGAATAAATAAGCTTTTTAATCGTTCACTTACCTTTTAACACACATTGCCTTATCGTTGTCATAGGTCCCTACTTATTTATATAATATATAAAATTCTCGTGTCGCGGTGTTTGTAATTAAACTCCTCCGAAACGGCTTGACCGATTCTCATGAAATTCTGTGTGCATATTGGGTAGGTCTGAGAATCGGACAACATCTATTTTCCATCCCCGTTAATTTTAAGAGTAGTCCACCCCAAAAATTTTTTTTGGATTTTTTTCATAATTTTTTTTTTTATTATACAGCATTAGAAAATACATACAACCCTCTACGATCAACCCCTGTTTTTTAATAGCGATATTAGTATTTTTACTTTCATTGATACAATTTTTTTAAAGTATTGAACCCAGTGAAAATAGAAAGTGCGATTGTTATAACCGACTGTAATAATCGATTGCCGTCAAGTCGATCTCAAACTTTTGTTTTATGGAATAGGGGGTTAACGAGTAGACGGGTCACCTGATGGTAAGTGACTACCGCCGCCCATGGGCATCTGCAACTCGAGAGTCACAAGTGCCTTGCCGGCCTTTAAGGTGGGAGTAGGAGAGGAGGGGAGATGGAGAGATGGGGGGAAGATAGAGAGAGGGAAGGGTTAGGGCCACAGGTAACCTCACTCGCTTGGCGAAGTAAAACGAAGCATTGCTTCACTGCCGGTTTTCTGTGAAGCCATGATATCACTCATTTCGAGCCAGCCCAGACGTGCCGAAGCATGGCTCTCCCACTGTTTAACTTTAAATATGTCAGTTAAGTTAATGGAGTACTTTGAATAAAGAAAATGAATGGTTGGTGTTTTGTTATTTTTATAGGCCGTCAATAGACCACAGCGCTCCATTCTTCTTTCAGTCATAGACCCCATCCCCACAATAAGTTAGTTATTTTTTATTTGACAACCAAAAAATTCATTAGAAATAAAATAAAATAGAATGAAAAGGCAAAACAAACGTGTGCCGGGTCAGCTAGTATATATATATATATATATATATTAGGTTATATATATTGTTAAGGCAAAAATTATACTATCATGTAATTCAAAATCAGAAGCTTATATTTGTCTTTATTCCGTAACGTAATTCTAGAACGTAATTGATTTGTTATTAGGGAATTGTTTGACAAAATCTAAATTAACGTAAGCACAGCGGCTGGAAAAAATTAGTAAGTATGTAATAAATATCGAGCCATTAGTAAAACTAATACGCCATTGTGTTCGAGTTTGTTTTTGCGGTACTAATATTATTGTATAAAACAGATACGATATGCAAATTTATTTATAGCCAAGATTTAGTTTACCGCCATGTTGATTTGACTTGTCAGCGAGAATATTCAAATTAGTTCAAATATTTATATACATTTTGTGAACAGTTGGTATTCATAAGCATGCACTATAACGAGAAGTAAAATAACTTGACTCACCAAATATTTACAGAATAAGAATAAGAATACTTTATTTGCTTGAAACATGGTACAATAAGATGTTACAATAATAATGATGGCACAACATGTCTCACCGTACAATCGGTATGCAACATTCCTATGTTGGTCTAAAATTGATTGGTCTAAAACTAAAACTGTCTAACATTACTTACATCTATCAAATAATTACTAATCCCTGATAACACAATGTCAAAATTTAATAGAAATTAAATTAGAATATTTATGAATTTACATAGTCAAATTATAATTAAGATTCAATAATTTTATGATAGAAAAAAAATTAAAAAATAAATAAACAGTTATTACATTATTATAAAAGTTTTAGAATTGGGCATTGTAAATATTTTAAAATCAGTACATTATTAGGAAATAAATTTTGAATTACTATTCTCACTATCTATCCTTGCATGCCATGAACTCTTGGATAGTGTAAAAACATTTATCAATGAGCCACTTTTTTAGTTTCTGAGCAAAACTAGTTCTTGGTAATGATTTTGGGATTTTATTAAATATTCTGATGGTCATACAACTACTATTTCTTTGATGAAGTACAAATGGTATTTATATCTGTTATTTAATCATGTTAAGAGAGATTTGGTAAACGTCAAGCTGCAAGCAATCAATGGGATCAGGGTGTGCTGTTACCAAACCAGATTTAGTTACTTTGTGGTAGATCTATGTATTTTGCAAAGTACCATAATGTCAGGGGTAGACGTGGTGTTAGATCTACTAATTATATCTAATAATTGTCTACTAATGTATAGTATTGCGTAAAGTCATCAAAACTGTATATGAGGATATTGTTGGCAACACACGAATGAACCACATTTTTGTTGCAAGTGTTGACAGGCATGGGGAAGCACTTAACAAGCCTACCTGGTTGTATAAAAAAAAACAATAAAAGAAATTATGAAAACTGGCCAGGTTGGTACAGGCTAAACTTTGTACCTTGGTTTGCCGTACTTAAAGTAAGATATTAAAATTATTTATATATGTATTTTAAAATGATAATAAGCTAAAGTTTGATATTATTTCTACCACCATTTTAAAATTATTTACAAATTTCTGAAAATTTGAATTGCCAACACTAAGTCTAAATAAATTTTAATGATGTCGATGCAAATACTTTTAAATGAGCAGACTTTGGCTCAGACTGTCATCGAGTAACCAAGATGTAGTGGATTATTCAGTGGCATGTACAGCTTTATAATGGCAACACAGTCAAGTTATAGCTCTGAGAATACAGTCCTCCTCTCTTCTAGTGTTGTTTTTTGTATGACATGGCATACAATGCTTAATTCTGTTAAAAAACATCGATTGGTAATATTAGTAATTGGTATGTAGCCGGCTTTGTATGTCGGTACTGTACCATGTAGCACTTGTATTTTTTTTTTGTGCATGGACAGAATGGGTGGACAGTCGGACCTAAGGTATTAAGTCACATGTTTATAGAATTTTCAAGGACAAAAAACCTCATTAAAGTATTAATTTTAATGAACCGTTTTCTAGCAATTAAAGCAAAATAGTTTTGTGCGTATCTAGTTATAACCAAAATGCTTGCAAACGCTTTTTGTATAAATCTATATTTGTCACGAAATAAACAAGCTTGCGTGAGTCCATCATATTCGATTATCGCCTGAACGGCTTTTTCTTATCGTATTATCGGACGTTGGAAATAACTGACAGCTTATAAATTACAGGCAATCAGATGTCGGAAATTTGCTGACACCTACTTCTGGGTTATTAATCATATTTTTGTATTTGTTTGGTCGCTGTTTCGATGCGATTCTGTAATATCCTAAATTTTAACTTAATATTATACGGAACGGTACTTAAGCGTAAAAGCCTAACAAACAGGCTTTTACGCTTAAGTACCGTTCCGTTCAACCGACTGATCATTGTGAAATTTTCCATACATGTTGCCAATCAGACAGAAAAAGACATGCGGTATCATTAATCTAGAAAAAAGTACTGATTCCGAGGGACAGAAGAAAACCTTTTACGCGAGCCGCCGGCACAAGCTAGTAGTGGGTAAATGTAAAATTGGTTACGACTTAATATTTTTGGATCCAACAACAACAACACCATCAACAATCAACGACAAGAATGCCTTTTTTTTTCGTGTGGAAACCCCCATGGGTCAGCACCTCACCGGAGCTAACGGTGAAGTGGATTCCGATATGGAATCAAACCGACTAAAACCATACGGTGTTCCGTCACAAGTGGGTCTATTGCAAAGGACCCGGGATACCCTAAGAAGGAAACTTCTGGAAACCAGGAATCCTCCGGGAACTAACGACAAGAATGCCTAGACAGATGAAAATCCGTATTAGTATACCGTCCAAAATGTTACCAATCAACTGTTAATTAAATCGTAGATTTATGTTCATTTTTCGAAAGACTATGCTTCAGGCATATCATAAGCAGTTTGTTAATACAAAATATTTAGAATCACGTGTAAGAGAGCGCACATTGGACTAGCTTAAGCTAACCGAATGCAAAAGTTGAAGTCATCATGACCAGTAAGAAATTAATCGACCTCAAACTATGTCTGTTTGAGTGAACAGAAAACCAGAACAGAACAGAAAGAAGATAAGTTCCAACTTATTATTCATAGAAACGAACAATATAGGTAGGATCTGTGGTCTACTTACGCATTCGAATGAAGAAGAAGCTCTCTGGATGGATTTGCGTTTTCTCCAATAGAATAAGAATCCCACAAATAAAGGGAGTAACACAATAACTTTAGAATCGAGAGCAATGTATAAATTCATAGATTCATGTAACGTTGATCATATAAACACTAGCCTAGACCCTTTTTTTAGTTATTTAATGCATGGAAGACTTACAGCTATATAACAATGTAATAAAAATTGAGAATTTAGTTTTCAGAGAGCCAATAACAAGTCTTCACTTATAGTAATTGAATAACAAACAAACTCAATGGAACACATCATGCGTAACACCCAGAAACTTAAATACACAATTAGCTAATCAAAAACAAATTTACTTCGCAATGAAACATAACATCAATGTAAAACTTTAGAAACCCAGGCTGCGAACTAACCATGTTAGCACTCTAACATGCTTAGTACGTGTTTTAGAATCTGAACAGTGGAGAAACGCTAGCTTTGTGTCTTTGAGCTGGTCTTAAAATTGTCTAGTGCCAATAGCGCCGCTCGGCTATCTGAAGGCGTTCCACGTCCTGTACCAGGCGTTACTATGATATCTAATTCATGAAAATTAGGTTAAGAGTGTTTTAAAATACTTTTAAAATACATATTAAAATACATTTAAACTTCAAATAAAAATTTACTCTTTTTGCTTGCCTAACAAATGTCACTATAAAATTTATTTTAAATATTTTACTTCCAAAGTCACAATCAAAGGTTATTTGCATGCTTCTAATTAAGCTTTTACAATTTACTGTACTAACATTTAGTTGTCCAACTTGTGTTGGATACATTGTTGGTTTATGTTTTACTATTAAACAACAAACTATAGAATTAGTTTCAGTATCGTTAAGGGTTGTTTTTAATTTGATAGTTTATTGCGTCTAGCAGAGGAAGGTAGTTGTGCAAAATTTGTGTTAAAACTCAAACTACTTATTTGTTAAATTAATTAGCATAGTTGTGATTGATATTGTCCTATTAAAATTAGGTCATATAGAAAGGCAATAATAGATAAAGATCATAATTATACAACTGATATTTTTAACCCCCGACGCAAAAAGAGGGGTGTTATAAAACTTGAAATGGCTATGTGTCTGTGTATCCAGGTGTCGAATCATTAGTTTTTTTTTTGTTTTTCCGAGTCGGAGGTGTTTTAAATTTATGATTATTTGAGTAGTAAATAGGTAGGTATTTTCTAGAAAAGCATTCTAAAGCCAATGTAGTAAAGTATTACTCGCCATCAGACATGAGTGATATTAAATAACAATAATATTATTTATTTATTTCAAAATAGTATACACAACAGAAACTAAGACAGAAGTCAATCAAGTTAATACAGTACTGTAATCACGTGAAAGTTTTGGTTAAATCTATACCACGGAAACGATATAAAAGTCGAAATATGCCAGTGTGCTATTCCAGACTATAATCTATCTATGTGCCAAGTTTCATCCAGATCTGTTTAACCGTTTTTGTGTGAAAGAGTAACAAACATCCATCCTCACAGACCTTTATAATATTTACTACCTGTGCCCCGCGGTTTCACCCGTGTAAGTCCCGATACCGTAAAAATATCGGAATAAATAGTAGCTTATCTGTTAATCCAGGTCTCCAGCTATCTACATACCAAGTTTGATCGCAATCGGTTTAGGAGTTTTTGCGTGAATCAGGAACGAACGTCCATACACCCTCACAAACTTTCACGTTTATAATATTAGTAGTATATCCTATTCGTATTTTTTTATTATCCTTATTCTTTCCTCCATCCTCACAAATTTTCGCCTTTATATTATTAGTAAGAAAGTAAAGATAGATGAATAAAACAACTCGATTCAAGCAAAGATTCACACGTCCATTCTTAAACCTTGTACAAGAAAAATATATCGCTAAAATTGGCAAGCTCTCAATACGATCTGTGAATGGGGAGGCGGGCCCCACGCATGCAACTTGTATAGTTACGCAACAAAACTGATCGCTTCCCTCTTCGCCGTTTCACAATTATGTAGTGTAGCCACAGGTTTGCGAATGTTTTATAGATAAATAAAATTTTAGTTAAAATATATAAATATGTATTTGAAAAAGAAAACTTACTTAAATCACCTATGAAAGGGCATGACTCGAGCTAAATAATGCATAAAAAAATATATAAAAAATGTAAACAATGTCAATATCGATTTAAAAAAAAGGGTCAAATTGTGGCAGTATTTATAAATGTGTTTTTGCCTCCGTTTTTTCATAAAACCAGGTGGAACGTGTAAAGTTAAAGATTTTAAATCGTACTTTTTTTTTTGGAACTAAACACTCAATTATTAAGATAATCCATAAACCTTTGGAACCAGCAACCTTTGGATGGACCAAGACGACAATAAATAGATGAAAGCATGTCAGTCAGTCAGCTAACGTATGTCTTCTAGTAAATATAAAAAAAAAAATTAACTCGGAGCGACTGCAATCGAAGTTGACAATGAATTAGACCAGCCCATCAGTCAAGACCAAGACCGGCTTCCTCTACAGCAACGAACTCCATAACAAGACATACATTTACATGATCGAAGCGGTTACACGGTTTGAAGCGGCGGTAGCGTAATCGCTAAGGCGTCGGACTTACGATCGAGTGGTTTCGGGTTGGAACCCCACCCAGTGCACTACCGACGTGAACCCACTTCTAACATAACCATTTAGCTTAGCTGGAGGGTTTAACAAGAATACTAGTAATGTGTGACCCACATTACTAGTAGCCTCTTAAAAAATATGTGGTTGTGTGTAATGGTGTCGATTTTGTTGTAGATTTCACTAAACTACACTATCTCTGAAATTCTCTTCTTTTACTAGCATCTTATTCAATTTAGGTTTCATAAAGCACTTAATTGAATTCTGACATTAATAAGGTCCATTGAGACTTTGTCGACTGTGTTCTTTCTTGTTGAAAGACGTTTAACTGTAGTTCATCGTTTTAGATGTTCACGACGTAGAATGGAAAATTAACAAAGCAATTTTAGGAAAATATTTTAAACTAAACAAGGTTTAGTTCTTGGTTTTCAAAATATCGAACCTCTACTTAACTTAATCTTAGTACTTTTTAGCCTAGTTTAGGGATTTTGTGACAACAGAACTGTCACAATTTGATAGATAGATAGATAGGATAATCTTTATTGTACACCATTAATAAAAAACAGTAAAAAATAAATAACTTACAAACTAGAGTACAGTGGGCGGTCTTATCGCTAAAAGCGATCTCTACCAGACAACCTTTAGGATGGAGATAATTTCAAAATTATTAATTAAAAACATAGTAGTTGATGGCATACTATTCTAAATATTGACAAATACTAATTAATTACATACATATACACATTCACACACATTACAGCTACTTAGTGGATATGTGTGAACCACGTTACTAGTATTCTTTATTTAAAAAAAAAAAAAAAAAATTATAGTGACAGATAATGTTGCTTTACCAAATTTTTAAAAGATGTAAGGGTTCAGCTTGTCGAATTTGTACTGGTAATTCATTCCACAAACGAACGGAGAGAACCATAAATGATTTATCAAAGAAAGTTGTTGAATGTACCGGCACTTTCAATATCAGATTTTCTGATGATCGTAAGAACTTCGTATGCGTATCGTGAAGGTACTCAAATCTTCCTTTTAAATAGGAAGGTGTATGAGGGTTAAACAGTATACTGTATAGCAAAGAGAGAATATGAGCGTTCCGGCGAAGACGAATTGGTAACCACTTGAGCTTTTTTCGGAATTCAGAGTCATGATCATATTTACGCAGTCCAAATAATTTGGTGTATTAATTAAATTTTAAAAAGTATAACCTAATTCATTGTGCCTAAATCTTGATAAATTGGAATAAGCTGTATTTTCCATCCCTTAATTTTCCACCCTTAGAGCTGGAATATTTTCTTCAAATTTAAATGGGGCCAACCTTGAGTATCTATAACCGATTTTTTTAATGGTTCAAAAATGGCAAATACGCGTATATGTTATATACACAAAAAAACAATATTATATGGAATTGAGAACCTCCTCCTTTTTGAAACTCAACGCGGTGGGAGATGGTGACTGTTTTGCTAATTACTAATGTTTAGTTTAAAGTATTTTTTTTGACTACCTGACATATAATCTAAGGTAGATTGAATACTTTAAAAGGATTGCTCATGTAGACATAACAATTCAACATTTATTTCACCATTCAGATTCACAAAAAAGATTTTACGTACAGATCAATGCATAAATATTTGTTGGTGGGAAAGCCTTGCTTCGGCACGTATGGGCCGGCTCGACCGGAGTGATACCACGGCCTCACAAAAAACCGGCAGTGAAGCTATTGTTTGCATTGCTTTCGCTGCGTGAGTGAGGTTACCGGAGTCTCTAACCCTTCCCTCTCCCCCCCTCAACCCTAT
The DNA here is from genome assembly GCA_949752705.1 of Callimorpha dominula. Taxonomy (NCBI): domain Eukaryota; kingdom Metazoa; phylum Arthropoda; class Insecta; order Lepidoptera; family Erebidae; genus Callimorpha; species Callimorpha dominula. The sequence goes on along the minus strand of OX457003.1, from coordinate 19,641,411 downwards.
TCACGCCCTTCACTCCTCTCCCCCCTCTTCCACCTTAAAGGGCGACAACGGACTTGTGACTCTTGAGTTGCAGTTGCCCATGGGCGGCGGTAGTTATTTACAACTAGGTGGCCCGTTTGCTCGTTTTCCCTCTAAACCATACAAAATATATATATACTAGCTACGCCTCGCGGTTTCACCCGCGTAAGTCCCGATCCCGTCTGAATATTGGGATAAAAAGTAGCCTATGTGTTAATCCAGGTCTGCAGCTATACCACAATCGGTTCGTTTTCATCACAATCGGTTCAGTGCTTTTGGAGTGAAAGAGTGGCGTGAAACATCCATACATCCATACTCACAAACTTTCACGTTTATAATATTTGTAGGATTATCGCAATTAAGTCCGGAGAACATATTTATAGTTTACTAACCCGCCCCGGCTTCGCACGGGTATAAATTATACACCTCATGAATCACTCTGTCTATTAGTGAAAAACCGTATGAAAACCCGTTCAGTAGTTTTTCACTTTATCAAGAACAGACAGACAGACAAACGCGGCGGGGGACTTTGTTTTATAATATGTCGTGATTTTGGACGGTTGTCGTTTCGGTTTTATAGTTTTGAGCCCAATTTAAGTATGCATGTAGTACCTACATTATTTATGATTAATTTATCTGTACAATTCTTATAAATGTTTGTTAATGAAACCTAATACATTTTTGTCAATTCTTACAACAGTCTGTCGGTCAGTCCTTTTACTAGAGACCACATCGTTACATCAAAGTATATTCTATTGTTTTGGGAATTACTCTTTAAAATTAGAGAGTGTAATGCAATCTTCGCATTTCTAATATATTCAAATATGATTGCTTTGATAAATCCCCCTAATCTAGAACTTAATAAATCTTTACATATATTACGTAAATTAAATTTGGATGGGTTTTACTTTTACAATATTATATTAAAACTTTTAATATCCATGACATTTTTATGTAACTATTTTTAATATCCATGACATTTTTACGTAACTATTTTTATATGAAACTAGCTTTTGCGTGCGACTTCACTCGCCTAAATGTCATTTTTCCATCCCTCGGGAACAGAACTTTTTTCTAAATGAAAGGTAGATTCATTTAACTATTATTATTACATTTACATTTACATTATTACATTGATTACATTTATACCATTTCTCTTTTCAGTGGGGCACCTGTGTCTGAACTAGATAACTTAATATCTGTGTTTCAGACAGCAGCGCCTTCCATAATATAGCAATTTTATAATCCATTATATTAAATATGATCGTAAAATTTTATGTCAGTTATACCAAAATTAAATATAAGATTTACTATTATTAGAGACAATCAGTTGTGGAGTGTTAGCCTCCTTGGGTGTAGTGTGAAGGTGATTGTGTGTGTGTAGGAGGTTGAGTGTGATTCTATTACATTTATTTTGAGGGAATGGGTAAGTATTCAGTTTCATCATAATTGAGTTTATTTAAATAATTAACTAGTTCAATCTTGCATTCTTTACGATTTAGGCTTTGTATGTCAATCATCATCATCATCATCATCATTTCAGCCATAGGACGTCCACTGTTGGACATAGGCCTCCCTTAATGACCTCCAAGAAGACCGGTTGGAGGCGGCCTGCATCCACCGACGTCCTGCGATCTTGACCAGGTCGTCTGTGGATGTTTTTAATTTTTTTTTTTAGTTTATTTTGTTAATTTTATTATAGAGGACCTAAGAAGGGGAAGAATTTATTTGCAAATTGGTGTTTAAATCTTGGTCTATCACGAAAAACTATGTCTTTGCGTCTCTTGGAAAATGGCAGTTGCATCATAGCTAAAGCTTGAGTGTTGTTTCATGAGAGTAAGGAGAATAAATAACTGGCGATTTGAGAGGACTTCCCAAAAGCGGAATTGAAGATCGGTGAGATATGAATAGGGGCGGAAAGTGCTAACTTTCAGTATAACTCTTTGAGCTATTTCGAGAGGTATAATTGTGGTTTTAGGTGCACCTCCCCAAACAGTAATGCAATATCCCACTACAGATTGTCCTAGCGCCAAATAGCTCTGTTAAACCAATTTAAAATCTGCTACATGCCTAATGTTTTTAAAGAGATATATCAACTTTCTTAATCTCGAAGTAATCAAGTTTATATGGACTTGGAATGAAAGGGTTCTACTCTATCATTACGCCCAGATACCTAACCACGTTTGTGGCAGTCAGGGAGGGACACAGGCACGCTTGATGGTTACAGCAGACGTGAGCGATCAGCCTTGCCGATGCGGCCGGTAACGCAGTATTACGCATAGAGAATGGCATATAGAAAGTTTTTTCTGCATTTAAAGTCAGGCTATTTCTTTTGAGCCAATGGCACACTGTATTAAAGCCAGCCTGCGCCAATTTATATACCTCCTATTAATCATCAGCTGTGAATAAGAGCACAGTATCATCTGCATATGAAATGATTTTTCCACCCGTTAAGTTAAGGTCACACAGATCATTTAGATAGACCAAAAAGGGGGTCGGGCCTAAGATTTTTTTTTTTTAAAGAAAAAGATGCTTCCCTGTGGCACACCGTGAGTAACAGGTAATTCACCACTAATATAATCCTCAATCTTAGTGCATTGACAGCGGTTAGAGAGGTAACTTTTAATTAATTTTAGTTGGTCACCTCGAATACCCATCCTATCCAGTTTATTAAGTAAAAGTGGCCAAGAAATAGTGTCGAAGGCCTTGGCCAGATCCAAAAATATACCCATCGTTTTCCTACCTGCATCAATATTCCCTACCAGTCTACAAGCTCATGGACCGCATCACAAGTTGATTTACCTGATCTGAAACCAAATTGATTATTTGAAAGTAGGTTATTGCCTTGGCCAGATCCAAAAATATACCCATCGTTTTCCTACCTGCATTAATATTCCCTACCACGTAGTCTACAAGCTCATGGACCGCATCACAAGTTGATTTACCTGATCTGTAACCAAATTGATTATTTGAAAGTAGGTTATTTCTTTCCAAATATTTTATCAGTCTACTATTTATAATGCGCTCCAATATCTTGGAAACCGAGGGAAGAATAGAAATTGGTATAGATACATAGGTACTCTTGCACACCAAAAAAGGTAGGTACCACATTAACCCTTCTCTGTATCCTCTGTGTTTCATTATGAACGGATGAACGCCACCGCAGCGCATAAAATACTGCGTGTAATTAATCATTTATACACTTGAGTTATGCTTAGGTTTCAAGAGAAGAATGAACTTAATTTAGAATTTAACATATTTTAATGGTTCATCACATCATTCATAGTAATTGCCTGTAGTTATTCCAAGAGTAATTAATTATTCAATATACATTTGCAAAAGCTCTTTCAATAAATTTGTGAAATAATTTTAGTCAGTTTACGAAAATAAACATTATGTTTTTATATCTTTTTCATATTTTATGATGTTATGGAATTAATGAAAGCCTGATTACACATTACAAAAGGCAAGAAAAAGCCATATTTTTATTTGCCGTGTTTCATGTAACAACGAAATTTGTACAGTAGAGAGCACATTTTAATTCTTTTTTAGGGTTCCGTACCTCGAAAGGAAAAAAGGAACCCTTATAGGATCACTATGTTGTCCGTCCGTCCGTCCGTCTGTCTGTCTGTCAAGACCCTTTTTCTCAGGTACGCGTTTAGGTATCAAGCTGGAATTTATACGAAATACTCAGGTTTACTGTCCCTTGGAGCTGTGAAAAAACCAAACTTCTAAGCCAACGCAATCAAAAGCTACAGCCGTTTATGCCGCAAATTTTCGACATTCGAAGGGAATCAAAACCTACCCGTGAACTAATTCCCAAAGTGTGTGTGTGTGGATGTTTAAACACGCAGGCTAAGCAGCTATTAATTCGATGATATATGCGTGAGTGTAGTTTTATTTTTATATTTGACACATTGACACTTTTGATATTTAGATTCAAATCATTATTTAAACTTCACTCTGAAATTATAGCAAGGAATGAAAGGAGGAAAACCGGCAGTGAAGCAATGAATTCATTGCTTTTTGCTGACTGAGTAAGGTTACCGGAGGCCCTAAACCTTTCCTCCCACCCTTCCCTAACTCCCACCTTAAAGACCGATAGCGCATTTGTGACTCTTCAGCTGCAGGTGCCCTTGGGTGTCGGTAGTCATTTCCCATCAGGTAAAATAAATTGTGTAGTATAGGACTGTCCTAACAAATACATGTTTGTGCTCATATTTAAATTCTAACTTTAGAACTTAGACATTTCTGAAATAGGGTCAAGAATTACGTCGGCAGTACGATGTCGGTGCGTTCGGCTATTTTCGGATCGACTCGGGTGCGTTTCGGCTATTTTGGTTACGGTCGCCGGTTCGGTCGGTTGTTTTAAAATTGGAAAGCATGTATTTTTTGATGTGTAACAAATGTTGTTTATGCGATCATAAATAAAAGTATCTAAAAAGAACATAATATATTTTCAGTTCACCTAATGTATAAAATTTATTATATTATTGACCAGCAATCGCTTGCGACTTCGTTTCAATACTCAAAAAATATTCTTTTGCTATTATTTTCTTTATTTGAAAACTGTTTCTTTAAAAAGTTTACAATAATCAGAGATAATGTGTCTTTCTGATGGAAGTCTTTTTAGAATATTTTCTCATATTTCCATACAATATTTATAATCTACAAAAAACTTTTTTAAAGTATTAGTATGAAATTTGACGGCCTCTGTGGCACAGCGGTAGTGCATTCGACTGCCACTGTAATATTATAAAGCTGAAGAGTTTGTTTGTTTGGTTGAACACGCTAATCTCAGGAACAAATTGAAAAATTCTTTTAGTGTTAGATAGCCCATTTATCGAGGAAGGCTATAGACTATATAACATCACGCTACGACTGATAGGACCAGAGCAGTGACCATAAACGCAGCTGAAACTGCGGGGACGGCTAGCTGCATTATAAGTAGAACAAATACCTAAGGAATCGTACTGATGTTATAAAGACAAGTATGTGAGGATGGATAGATGAATGAAACTAATATGGAATTACCTACTTGTCAACAAAAAAAATTGAACGATCATGATATTGCGAAACATAGACAATAAGTACGTAATTTAAAAAGTTTACGTAGTTTTAAAGTCGATTTAAATCATGTAAAATTGAGGTATATACATATATAATTATATATTTAAACTTTTTAACTGGCGGTGGTTTTGGGGTGTAGGGATCATAACTAAACCTCCTGTGAAGAATTTTTTGGAAAACTCGACAACTGGTACAAAACCAATAGGTATACTTTTCTTTGAAATATACCTAAAAGAATACTTATTGAATATAACCAGTATTTGCGTCACGAAATGTGTTGCCAGTATTTTAGGATAGATGTTCAGTTCATATAAAATGTTGTCACGACATTAATGGGTATTTAACGTCTTAGTTTACCTTCACAAGACAAATTGAGTATGGTCTGAAGTGGTGATAAAATTATTGTTAGGTACACGGAGTTATATAGTTGCTGCGTATTTTTTTAACTTAATGTCGACGCTGACGTTATTGTATGACAAGGTAACACAAAAATAATATAGATCTACTTTGATAGAAGGAAAGAAAAAAGTTATTCTGGCAAACTTACATATAAGAACAATAAACAAACTAAAAAAATAGGCAGTCATAGAACTGCTGACAGAAGTGAAAACTTAAGGAACTCAATGTTTAGATTAGCGCCCTCTAGTGGATCTATATATGTATTATTAGCGTGAGAGTTACGAGTTCAGTGCTTTTTTCTTATAGCAAAAGTGCCTAAAGAAGTTTTCACTTCAAAAAGAAACTGACTTTAATACTAAATAATTCACCCATAACAGGGACTCTCAAATGACTAGTAATCCTGTTTGCGCATCAAGATAAACTAAACGCTTGTTTTAGACGCCTTTCATAATTATGAATCGTAAATTTTCAACGGTAACTAGACAGTCCAAATTAATGCAGTCCTCTAAAGAAAACAAGACTAAAAAGGTATTGGTAATTAAAATAAAACATAGAAAAAGTATTTTCATTGTACTTTTAATGAAGCATTTTATTTTCGGAATTTAAACTAGACGACGAAATCACTCGTATTTTCATAGTGTTTTGCTGAAGGCTCTCGTTCTTAATTTAAATTAGACGTCAAAAAAGGATTGCTATGTTACCATAGTATACCAAGTTTATGCTGTAGCGTACCTGTTATTGGTACCTGGTACCCGTATTTGTTAGTTAATTTAGTTTGAATATTTCCATGTATATTTTTACTTATTAATTTTTTAGATAGAAAACAAACCTAGTCCCACAAAAAAGTGCCAAAATCCTACATATCCTTCAATATAGCTTAATATGGTCTATAATTAAAGTCTAATTTGTACGTAATTCCAAATTAATATTAGAAATTATCCCTCCTAAATTACCGTCAGCCATCTCGTCAACGACGCGGCGACGACGCGACGTTCGAAATTCGAACAGGTATATTAAAATTTATTCACAAAGGCGGGTTTGTTCACACTCCATTTCGTCGACAGTTTACAAACTCCGGGTCAATGGGCTAGAAATATGGAAGTTCGTAGCCAACGAGACAGATTGCGAACGGGAACCGCTCATAGTGAAGTGCACCGCAGTGTACACTATTGTGTTGAGAGCATAATTTATTATATATATATATTTATTTATTTATTTTTAATTTTATATTAATTAAATGAGATGGTAAATACTATCCGGTATGTATCGTTTACTCGTAACCGCTTTGTTGCCGACGGTTATACTCTTTCTGAGCTATTTTTAATTTACATAGCGGTGCTGCGGTTCGAACTGTATCTAAACTATCTTGTAGCAAAATACTTTTGACACAAAACTGACGACCAATGCTTTCTCTTACAGAAAAGAAGTCATGTACCATTACCACGTCAACACGCCGCGTCATGCGAAGGATTATATATGTCACCAAGTTTGAGTGTCATATGACAACTAGTCTATTAGACATAAGTGTAATTGTTTCTTTTTTTTCTTCCGAATTGTTCATAAAATAAGTCAGTAGTATGCCTTGTCTTTTACATAAACAAATTTTCTTTCTTCTTATTTTATATAGTTTTCTTTTATCTATTTGCCGTTACTTGACAACATTTTGCAACATGACCCATGGGTCACTCCTCCTAACCGGAGTTATCCTCGTAAACCCTTCAAGCTTTAAGGAAGGTTATTTTGTTACAGGGATCTTTAGGGCGACGAGAAATACAAATTAGTACTAAATATTGACCTACAATATTGGTATATATTTCTAATATTTGTATTCCTTATTTTGGTATATTATTATCTTTGTCTTTCAAAATTATAATTCACATTTCCATGTGTCTACTAGAGATCGCCTGGTCGCCTTGAATATTTTGTTTTATATAATTGAGCTATCACTTATTATAATTATATCACTATTTTATCACATCTATGATTTTATCACTATCCGTATCACGACAGGTCAACAAATAATATCCATGACTCCTGTAGCTTCTTGTAAGCGTTATCGCATAATTTTTAAACTTAGTTATTGATTAAAAATTTTAGCTTTCTGCACTTCTTCTATATACAAAGAAGGAACTTGAAAGATTCCAAATTTCACAGTCCTTTGTGTGCGATATTTACTTAAAAAGGGTACTAAGAAATTACTTCACGTTTACCAATATATAGGTTTAAATAAATACTTTCTTTAGCGACACTTGTATTGTACTACAAAATACCTTAACACATACTATTTGCATCTCTTTCTGTTTGTAATTCTCGATCATTACCTGAAACAAATAGAAAAGGTAACTTAATTGTGTTATATTAACCATCTTCCATTAATTATTGTTGCTTGTTAAATCAATCGTTGGATTAATTAATCAGTAATGGCACAATGGGTAACAAAAGTATATAAAAGAGATGTTGGAAAACAATGTGATTTTATGCGATTACATTAAAGGGAAATCACGCGCTGGTTTGGGTACGTACATACCGTTGAACTGCCTCAAGTTGCGACCAGGTTACAGTGGGTGGGGTCATAAGTCATTTTACAAGTAAGACTCGCGAGAACTCAACTGAACCCGTGTTTTTTATGAGTTGGAGTGGAGAGTTTGAGAGGATGAAATGTTTATTGATGGAATCATTGGAGCCATGATGACATGGACAGATAGACATACCCACCAAAAATACAATCTTTTTCTTGATATTAAAAGTAAACCTCTTTAAACATAATATTATTTTTCTTTTATCACTCCAAGCTATTTATGGTGTAATAAAGATGATTTTTTATAGATATGAAACAAACTCCAATGGGAGAATGAACACTTTGTAATTTTGGTATCTAGGATAGGTCTAGGTATGTGTATTAGCAGCACCTGTCAGCATGTTTACCATAGTTACAAATTCGTTGAGCACAAATACGTGACGAGGAACGCCGACAAAAACAGTTCCCTTGTTATCAACGAAATGTCACTCTTCGGTACGAAAGTAGGCGTTCATCTTAAAAATACAGACTAAACCGTCTGGTTAGCTAAAATGGCGACTTGCAAAAGTAACTAAATATTAAAACCACTTACAAAAGTTTTTATTTTCATTATAAATATACCTAGTTTAGTAAAGATGAAAGAGTTTCTTCTTAAACTTCTTAATATGTAATAATGTTGAAATTAGATATGTGTAGCTAATTACAAACAATGTGTAGATAAATAAATGTGGAAAGGGAAGCCGATAAGACTCGCGTGGACATTTTCCATTCGGTCAGAATTGATTTATTATTATTCCTTACATCCACGTCGTTATTACCTTCATAAATTGTTCAATAAAGTAAATTATTTGCCAATTGTTTATATCCGGCAGCCAGTTTGTTGAGCTTCAATAATTTGATAAAGTTTCTTTTCGCGTCCAATCAATTGTGAAGTTTACATTGATATCAACTGATATCGAATTTCGTAACATTAAATTGTTTATGCGAATGCTGGAAATTTATAATTCATTTTGCCTTTTTTTATTTAAAAAACCTATTATAAGATGAACTTTTAAAACTTTCGAGACATACACTCTCGGAGTGCTTGGCAAGAACACCTCCTCCTTTTTGGTCTATATTTAAAAAATACATACATCCGAACATAGAACCTCCTTTTTTTAAGTCGGTTCATTAGCTTCCGTATGTTTGTGGTCGCAAATATCGAAATCTTTACACAATATAGCATTTATATGTGAATCCTTATACCTATATTTGCTTATTTATTTATTTGTCTATTGCTCTCTTGTAGGTATATTGTTACACTATATGTAAGATACTTTATCTTTATTTACTTATATAATATACCTATTGAGCGTACACCATACTGCCCTTAAACCGATTTCCTATGTTCGCTCAATCCCATCGTTGCCTGTAATACGAGTAGATTGCCTCAGTGCGATAAGGCCGCCAATTATAACCTAACCTAACATTGCTGTGGTCTTACTCCTTTAAATTGTTTTGTTGTACAATAAAAAGATATATTATTATTATCATTTTAACAGAAGAATGTTTTTTGTATACTTTTTATTCCGAAGATTCGATGGAAACGGAAAAAGCTGTTTATTTTAGATTTTAAGATGACTCCCGCGTTAAGAATATTCCTGTGTCGCTGTGGGCTTCACAAACATTGAAACAACGGACACAAAGAACACCTAGACTCGGGGCAGCTATTTATGGATCACACAAATTTTCGTCCCGTATGGGATTTGGCGAGATGAGTACTTAAACCATTGCGCCATCCATGCAGTCAATATATCCATCAGATTTAATTTGTCACAGTTACGTTTATGTGATTTGTTGATATTGTCGGTCATAGCAACCGTGGTCTTAGCAACCGTTGTTATAACAACCGTTGTCATAGCAACTTTTACTAAAATAACAGCAAAGCGTGCCTGAGTTTTGCTAGTTTTCTCATTGTTTCTTACCTTAACACTAAAACTGCTATTTGTGACGTTAAATAATAATCAGAAGAACGCTGCCTTGTTTGTTGCTTTTAACACCTTGTTGCGTTTAGGACAAACCCGTATCAGGGTCAAAAATAGACTGGCTGTTTGGAGAACACGTTAGCAAAGCCACTAATGTTACCACTCAACATCAAGCCAACCATGTACTTATCTCCTAACTTTATAAATAGAAATCCGATCTATATTCATACCAATATAGAGAAGTTATTCCAAAAGCATCAGTTTAATTAAAATTCGAAGGCAAGCAATAAGCACACCGTGCGCTTTCCCAAAAAGAACCTTCATTATAGCTTCTAAAAGAATTTCCCCTTACCTTGCAGTTCCAATTTAGTACGAAAACATTAAATTTGCCAAAGTCAGTAGTGAGAAGGTTTCTAGGAACATTTGGAGAAATTGAGTCTATATCTAAGCGAGATATTAATCAGTTGAAGAGCAATCTGTTTTAGAAATGTTAAGCTTCAAAGTTTCATAATTAAATAACTTTGCAAATATATAATACTAGCAGCGGCCTGGGGTTTCACCCGCGTAAGTCCCGATCCCGTGAAAATATCGGGATAAAAGGTAGCCGATATAATAATCCAGGTCTCCAGCTGTCTACATACCAAGTTTCATCGCAATCGGTTCTGTGGTTTTTGCGTGAAAGAGTAACAAACATCCATCCATACATCCATACATCCTCACAAACTTTCACGTTTATAATATTAGTAGGATTTAGTGAACTTATAAATATCTATATTTCTAAGTTTTATTTAATTTTTTATTTTTATTGTTTTTTGTTAAAATTTAAGTGTTCAGTTGTGTACCACACTGTGCCAATAATAAATCTTTTTCTTTCTTTCGGTCTATATAAAAATGAATCCCTGTATCCCTTGGTCACGGCAACACGCGTGAACGGCTGGACCGATTTCGCTTATTCTTTTTTTTTGTGTTTCTTATTGTCAGAAGAAGGTTCTTATGAAAGAATTTTCTTTTTTTAAATTAATTAATTCTTTCTAATTTTTTCGAAATTTGGAAAATTAGCAAAATTTAAGAAAACTTAACGACCATATTAACTTTTCTAATGTAACCTTAGCACTTCTGACATTACTGTCAGTCAATATTATTAGTAGTAATATAATTATCATTAGTTATCGAGTGGCATTACTTGGCCTAGCTCACTACGCCGGGTAGTATCGATAATTTATAGTTAAGTAAATCTAAAAAAAAACACATTAATGGCAAACCGAGTTAAAAAGTAAAAAAGAGTTCAACTACCCACCTCCTTCATCATCAGACTATCGCTTCCAAAACCCAATCTGTGGAATTCGTCAAAATGAATCATATCAGCCTCTGAATGTTCCACTATCCACCTCCTGGCTCCATCATCAGACCAGCTTTAAGATGCCAAAATATAAATATATTGTCGTCCAAACAACATATACATACAACGTTGTTTTTTTTTCTTTTTTTTAATTAAGATTAAAATAATAGTCCGTATATTTAACGATGTTATTCTGTATATTTAATAATTAATATTTATGTCAATGTAATATTATGGATTCTTCTTATCATTCTCTGTTTCCCAACATTACCTACTTTTGTTTAATTATTATTTATTGTACATTTTCTGCAGTATGTGTTGTGTCTTTTTTCTGTCAAAATAAATGTATTTTCTTTCTTTCTTTCTTCTTTCAAAGTCAAAACAAATGATATGAACCGAACTCGAGGGGGTTTACTTACAGTCACTGAAGAGTTCCACTATCCATCTTCAGATCAGCTCCAAGATGCAAAATCATAGCATTGTCGTCCAAACTACATCATCATCATCCTCCGCGCCTTTTCCCAACTAAGTTGGTGTCGGCTTTCAATCTAACTACGACACGGCCGAACTTTATTATTTTACGTGAAGCGACTGCCTTCAGACCTCCACAACCCAAGTACTAGGCGATATCGAAGTTCTGTAGTTAGACCAGGTTGTCGGACTTTTTTAGGGCTCCAACTACCCGCAACGGATGCCACAGATATTTGTATGGCACCCGGGACCGACGGTTAACGTGCTCTCCGAGACACGGAGGGGTCTCAATGTATTAAGAATGGTCACCCATCCTAGACTGACCTGGCTATTATTACTTAACTTTGTAATGTGTTAACATACTCGGTTAATACTTAGCCACGAGCCCTTCACGAGTCATCCAAACTACATACATGTACATACAAATTTTCTTTTTATACGACAATTAGAAGTAGGTTAAAAGTCACTTCCAATATTTGTTTACATAGTTAGCTAGTTAGTTACAAGTGAAGGCAAGAAAAGCGTATTATAAAAAAAATATATTCACGCTTATTGGTCGCAATATAGCGGCTCTCTCAGCAGGGAACAAACGCGTCCATTCGTGATGTGTAGGTACACTGTAAGCTCATTAAAACCAATCATAGGAGTGGAGCGGCCATGATTATCGGACGGTGGCAACCAATGTAATAAGCGCTTTTGTGTACTAACTACGAATATAATATTACAAATAATAATAAACTAATTTTGCAGTGCAGATAAGTTTATAAGCCATCTATAAACTATCCATCTATAAGCCATCTATATACACGAACCGCCATAGTGTCTCTGTTGTATAAGCATTTTAGTACTTTAATTTCGATTGACAATCGATTTTGATGTTTTATTCCGGTACTAAGAAAATCAATAAAAATTAACTTAATTTTTTTTTAAGTTCTAGTAGTTTTAGTTTTTAAAGTTACTTTTTATGGATTTTCTTAATAACTGAATGAATAGTTCAAAATTTTTTTTTTTTAACATTACACGTTCCATTGTACTCGTAAGTGCCTGCTAGAGTCATGCCCTTTTAGTGGTTTAAGTAAGTGTTCTTTCGTCAAATACAGCCTGTATATAACCATGGACAACCATTCATGATAGGTTTTTTTTTCAAATAATCTCGATTTTTGTTTACTTAATCTACTTGCTAAATTTCATTACAATACGTTCAGCCGTTTAGTCGTGAAAAGGTAACAAACAAACAGTTACTTTCGCATTTTATTATTATGGATTGGATAAGAATTTGTTCCAATATGTTTATTTAAAACCTAAAAAATATATTACGGTAAGTAGGTACTTGTTATAACAAAGTGATGCTAAATCCTAGTGACTTTACTTTGTTATGCCTATCACACGGCCTTGAACTTACTTTTCAGCTTTGTTAAATAAATAAACTCTCTTCAATATGCAAGTCCCCTAATATAACATAAATTAAAACTTCACTCGCATACAAAAATGATGGCGCTTAAACACGCCACGGTTACTCTCTCATGTGCGTAATTAGGTTAGGTACGTTGTTGGCGCGAAACCAAGCAATTTGATTAAACGCTAGCGTGGCACTGCGATTGAGTCACAAGGCTCCAAGCTAGGGATGGCTTTTTAACACTTAACGCAGCGACTTTACTTAAACGACTTAGACTTAAATAAGAATTAGAGTAAAGAGTAGTAGACTTATATTTGAGGTGTAAGTCTACCCGTGACAATAATTGGTGCAATTTGGTCGAAAAATTCCGATTTAAACATGTAATATGTGTAGAATTCGTGAAAGTTTTAAATAGTAAAACCCCTTGTACAAATCAAAAGCGTCTTCAATGTAAGCTATGGAATCATGCTTCAATGAAGGAATTAAGAAAGATGTAGGAGCTGTTGTAGAGTAGACTGTGAATGGAGACGAATTCAAATCGTGTCACAATGGAGCACAATGGCTAATGTTGGACTTCAGCAATCCTCACAGGGCAGCAGAAGTTCTATTCTCTATGGCTCGACATTAATATGCAAAACACAAAAAGTCAATTTATCATATCAAATTTATATTTGCAAGATAATTCAATTTGTACTGTGACTCGCCGATTACAATGCCCGGATTCTTAAGTGTTACAAAAACTTGAACGAGATGTGAGAGCTTTGTAGACCATTGTGATCGGTAATATCTTATAATCGCCTCGTTATCGTATCGTCTAATGTAAAGTTGACATTGTATAAACACCATCTACATAATTATAGGTTCAGAGGTGTGTGCGATAAACATTGGCTGCATTGCATTTATCTGAAGTTAATGAAGCCCTGGGCTTGACACCATTTCAGGTCATACATATTTCCATAGTAACGGTAGTGGAGCAATTAAAGTGACAAACATGAAACGGGAATACTATATTATATTCTATAAACACGCGATTGAAGAACCACTTTCATGGTATGGTCGTGTGACGCGGAGGGATGACTGAAATGTGGTGAAGAGAGCTTGATAAAAGGAAGTTGACGAGTACAAGAGACAAAAGAGAGAACAGATGGATGGACTGTGTAAAAACTGATTAGCCTAGAAATGAGCAAGCAGTGAAATGGCAAATGATAGAGTAGAATGAAAGAAGAAAACACATAGTCCTGATCGCAAACAAATTTGGGGTACAACAACTTAGTAACGATAGTAAAGCAGGGAAAGTGATAAATAAGGAACTTGAGACATAACTGTAGGAAAATTAGAAGAGTTACTAGAAACAAAAGAAATTATACGTCGATTGTTAATGACGTCTTATAAATGACTGTCGTTTGGTCATTCGGAAATAAATTTAATAACTTAGACAAAGTTTTGTAACAACAAAGTGGTTACTCAAACAAAACTTTGTTCCTTGTTATGAAACAAATACCATAGCGCCTTTTTATAAACTCTGAGTGAAATATTTACTAAAGAGACAGAGCACGAGGCAACTAAGCGGAGGATGAGGTCCTTTTAGATTGAAGCCGACAAAAGTTTTACCAGAATTACCCTGCTAATGTCTAGAGTTAAAAAGCTCTTGAAATCTTGTTGAAGTGATTGGGATCCTAATCCTAGTCTAGACGTGAACTAAACTAAATATTTTTTTGAACGTTAAAAAGTGACGTAGCCAACAACTGACAAGTTTGTTTATTCATTTCGTTTGTTTTATTTTAACGGTAGTAAACGCGATCACACATTTTAAAGCCATGCTTCGGCACGTATGGGCCGGCTCGACTCCGCTCGATACCACGGCCTCACAGAAAACCGGCTGTGAAACAATGTTTGCATTGCTTTTCGCCGCGTGAGTGAGGTTACCGGAGGCCCTAACCCTACCCTCTCCCCTTTACCCGTCCTTCCCCTCTCCCCCCTCTCCTCTATTCTAATCCCCCTCTCCCGTCTTCCCGCTCTTCCCCAATTCCCACTTTAAAGGGTGCCAACGCACTTGTGACTCTTGAGTTACAGGTGCCCATGGGCGGCGGTAGTCATTTACCATCAGGTGACCCATCTGCTCGTTTGCCCCCTATACCATTAAAAAAAACCGTTGATTTGCCTGACGTTTCGACCGAGTTGCAATGGCCGTGGTCACATGCTGACATATGTACTACATTTTATACGATATCTTTAACTATATTTAATATGAATAATAATTTATTAAATATATGATGGCTACTGTAAATTGTCTTACATGCCAGCAATGGTGAATATTTGGATTCTCACTTATACTGTACTTTATACCTATGTGTATGTTTCAATGGTTTATTTAACATAATGCTATGGTACCTTTAGACCATACACGTGGATGACACTGCGGGCAACGTCTAGTATGAAGTTTAGTATGAGCTCAGGCAACTAGTAAACCATTTACAACGGACAAAACGATCAAGCAGCTGGTACAATTTGAAATAACTCAACGTATGATTACCAAACCTTAGCAGCTTTAAAATGAGATCAAAATTACTTGTAGTTACCATCTCATTATTCAAGAATTAAAAATATCGCAAGAAGTCACGAAAATTTGTTTGTTCTTGTCCCAGTAATAATTAAGTAGCGATTTTAACAAAATGAGAAATACCCATGTATTCTTTACTGAGTAAAATAATTATGCTTTTAAGACTTGTTGTTTTTAAATAGGCTATAAATTAATCAAAATAATAATAGTCCCTTTCAAAAGTTTAAGCATAAAACTAATTACTACGTCAACAGTATTAGTTGTATTCTTAAGCCTTTTCGTATATTGCGTTATTTGTCAACAAAGGGCTTAAAACCTTATCACATAGTTCCAAAGTTTGATTAATAGTACAATAGATGGCTTACCTTAAAAAAACAAATAATAACTCTTCCAACTAATCAATAGAGTTCAATTTCAAACGCGCGCCAATACTTGGCGGCTGTATGGTACATTCTCCAAATGGTCGCAATTGCAGTCTAACAGAACAGAAATCACTATGCGCGAGAGCTCTTTTTACAGTGCTTGCCTTTGATATGTAGTTAGTAAGTACGAGCGGTCCATGTAACATCGGGTTTGTGCAATTGACTATGTGTAAGAACTACCAGGCGAGGTGAATATCTCTGGCGGGCCGTGACGCGATGCGACGCGGCGGTTAATGTTGGGAAATTGTAAATATACTATCAAGGCGAGAACTTTCATTGCGCGATACAGGATCAGTAGTCTAAGTATTTCGGTTTGTCTTCGCTAGATAGCGCTGAAATAAAATTTGTTGTATATGGATGTCGCCATAACTAATCTGAGTGAGCTACCCCTGAGCAATGTCTTCGGTCTTGCAGAACAGGTATTTGTCATAACAAATAATGTTTAGGAACAAGAAGGTAACATTCCAGGAGTATGTCACCCTGCCACCTACCACCATGTAATGTAGTAGGTTGGTGTAATCCTAGATTTCTAGATTCTTAGATAGACAGTATTTGTGTTATCTATTTATTTTGAGGGTACCTGTGATTTTTAACCGGATGTTTAAATAGTGCTGGTATTTTTCTTTTATGAAAAACCGTAGGCAAAAATTTTACATTTATTAAAATTATAAACCACCATTTGATTCATATTGTCTTGTGCAGTATAAAATTCACACGCAGCTCAAAACATAATACTATAGATAGATAGATAGAGTATACTTTATTGTACACCAAAAATAGGATACATACGAAACGTACAATAATAAGTAGCAGTACAATGGGCGGTCATATCGCAGTCTGCGATCTCTTACAGACAACCTTTGATGGACTATATTGTATAGTAATAGGAATGTTAATTATTTATTCAAAGGCATCCGTGTGCAATACTTAATTCTGTTGAATTATTTAATACCTGGTCCGACTTTGATTGCTATTCATTAATATATCATTGAGTTAACAGAACCCAACCCTAATTGTCTGCTTCGTGTGGTTTTAGGATAGAGATCATAATAACATCTGAAGGAAATGTATTCGTTCTTTAATGATAAAGTGGTTAACTGATAATGCGATTCTCACATTTTTTTTTATGGGGATCCTCTAATCACACTCTCTTACAGAGGAAATGGCAAACACTTTCTGATACGGTTCGAACCAACATAGCTAGGATTGGAATTTGTCCTTCCTTCGAGCCTTTTCCTAACTAAGTTGAAGTCGGCTGTCAGTCTAACTGCGAAACGACCGAACTTTGATATTTTACGTAAAGATGGCAGTCCATCAGACCTCCACAGCCCAAGCACTAGGCGATATCGAGGTTCTGTAGTTAGACAAGTTTGTCGGACATTTTGGGTAACGCAGCGTCGAGCCCTCGCTGCAGTAATCGGAGAAGATCTGTCACTACCGGCCGTCATACGCTCTATGGCCGGTAGCGACAGAAATTTTACCGCAGTCGCGACCTTCTGTAAGGAAGTTATCTCACAGAAGGAGGCGGCGGAACGGGTCCGGGAGGACCATCTTCACTCGGACCTAATTCGCCGCCGGTGAATCGTGCGGTGGAGGTACACTTTCTAGCGCCTCATGCCGCCCTGATTGTAGCTGCCTGATTATCGTGGGAAAGCCATGCTTCGGTACGTATGGGCTGGCTCGACCATGGCCAGCTTTAATTGCTTTTCGCCGAGTGAGTGAGGTTACCGGAGACCCTAACCCTGCCCTTCCCCTCTTCCACCCTTCCCCTACTCCCGCCTTAAAGGCCGGCAACTCTTGAGTTGCAACTGAACAAGCTAAACAAAGCTACTAAGAAATCTCTTCATGTATTAAAATGTAGAAGATTAATTAGTAACAAGGTGCCCACCTAAGAAGACTAAGAACAGACTAAGCCTACTCTTTACTTAAAACAGAGGAAGTTAAATGTAGAAGTAGTTTCTACTACTAGGGTATATTATGATATGGATAATATAAATCTTTACTTAAAACAGAGGAAGTTAAATGTAGAAGTAGTTTCTACTACTAGGGTATATTATGATATGGATAATATAAATCTTTACTTAAAACAGAGGAAGTTAAATGTAGAAGTAGTTTCTACTACTAGGGTATATTATGATATGGATAATATAAATCTTTACTTAAAACAGAGGAAGTTAAATGTAGAAGTAGTTTCTACTACTAGGGTATATTATGATATGGATAATATAAATCTTTACTTAAAACAGAGGAAGTTAAATGTAGAAGTAGTTTCTACTACTAGGGTATATTATGATTTGGATAATATAAATATTTACTTAAAACAGAGGAAGTTAAATGTAGAAGTAGTTTCTACTACTTCTACATAAACTTCCTCTGTTGTAAGTAAAGTAAAAAACCAGTTAAATGTAGATGATATAGTAGTTGTAGTAGTAGTACTACATCTACATCGGTTCTTTTTAAATTTAAAACAGTTTAAGTATCACAGACTTAAGATAACTAACTATAAGCGTCCATACAGGAGGGGAGGAATAGAATACACTCGTACCTACAAAATTCAGTGTTAAGGAGTTTTTTCATTCGTTCCCTCTCTTGATATTATAAAAATAAGAATAACATTGCTGCCGGTACCAAGCTCCGATTATTACCAATTTCAAAGGCTCTTCGAACAATGTCAAATGTAATTTTTTTATTCCTTGAAAAGGAGAAGGCTTCAAACTAATAATATGGTTATAGCATGAGATTGGTAAACGTTTATCGGAATATATTATTTTCATGTATTCAGAATTGATTCTGATCCAGGATAGATGTAATTAAAAAAAAAAAGGATGTAATGATTTCAGGGTTCACGTATGTATTATGTGCGTTTCTTTATTCCACGATAACTTCTAAATGCCTCAAAAAAATTGTGATTTATCGTTAAAATTTTCACATCATCTTGAGTGACACCGGGTATAATGTTTTGATGAAATACAATATCCCTGCTGTATGGTGTAATTTTCGGATTACTAGCAAAAAACTTTTCCCAAAATATCACATCACAAACTATTTTTCGCAAATTTTCATTTGGAAAAAAACCTTTTGTCAAGTAAGTAATTAGTAAATTCTTATTTGGCAAGTAATTGATTAACAAATAATTACTTGATCATGTTTAGTTCCTTTTTGGCGCTTCGCTGGCCGCTGTCGCGGCACCCTTGCTTCGCTCGCTCGCCTCGTTGGAGTCGCAGTTCTTTTTTTTTTGTGCATGTAAACCTAACCTACTTTTCTGGCAGCAGTTCGAAGTTTAAGAAATATTCACTTTTGACAAACGATAATTGAACCAAGTAAATAAATTGCGAAATGAAAATTTGCTAAATATTCATTTGGTAAATGAAACTAAGGCGATAAGTTTTTTGGGAAGTAAAATTTGACCAAAAATATTTTGCCCAAAGGGCAGTACACCGAAGTTTTTAAATGTAATTCGTTTTAGTTTACCACCACTTTTTAACCGACGAAAAAAAAGGAGGTTCTCAATTCGACCGTATAATATATATTTTTTTTTTTATTATTTTTTATTTAACATATTGTACTGGTCGTAGTGCCTTCAACATTTTCTTGCTCTAGTTTGAAATAAAGGTAAGCCGATGCTCCAGTTTTAAACAAACAATGAAGACTTATGTAAGTACAGCACTTTTGTTTCTATTGCTTCGATTTTGTTATCATGAAAATAACTATTAGGTACAAATCTGGCCCTAAACTTAAGTGTAGAATAAAAAATAAGTTCATAAGGATTACTTTGGAAGTCTCTCGTCAAGATTATTTTAGTTTACAATTTTTTTACACAGAAACTTTTATATACTCTAAGCACACGGAGTTGTGTTTACCAAACTTAAAAACATAAACCTATATTCAGAAACAACCTCATTCCAAGTCCAGTTGACAACAAAATATCGTCTTATATAAGTTTACAATAACAAATATACTTAATACAAGTCAAATCGGTTGCTCCTAATAGATCTTATCGTATTACGAACGACGTAAACTGACACGAATTTTCTTCTCCCCTCCTCTAACACCCTCTACTCCCCTCTTAATGACATAGGAATGGTAAAGTTTGTATCGTACGTGGCCAATGAATTATTAGATTTGTTATTTACTATATAAGTTGTAGTCAAAGGTAACGTCTCTAACGAAGAATGTATTAACAGCGGTTTTCCAATGCCGAGAGTTTTTTTTTTAAGAAGTTATACACATATTCACTAATAAAAATGAATGTTTTTCTTAATACATTTTTATAATACAAACCATACTATTTATGTATGTTCAGATTTACAAAACAGTCTGATAAAGGTTACTAGGGGAACCATTTTTATAAAAACTATACTAATAATAAATAATAATAACTTGAGACACTGCACGTCAAGGCCGCCTGATACCAAACTATGCAGAACCTGTACTTTGGTAACCAGACTGCTGATAAGCACACTTTTATATTTCTAAATATATACATATTATAGATAAATTGTACAGGAACAGTTAACTGCTGTTTTTTTAACATAATATAGGATAAACATGTCTCGATACAAAACAGTCACAAAGATTTCACAAATTTCGTATTATATTTACTATCCAGAGGGGTTATGTTAAAGTAAATATTGTCTTAGACGATAAAACTGAATATTTACAAATAAGTTTATTGTTTTTTAACCGACGAAAAAAAGGAGGTTCTCAATTCGACCGTATAATATTTATATTTTTTTTTTATGTTTGTTCAGCTCTCACTCCGTTATTTATGAACCGATTTTCATAATTCTTTTTTTGTTAGATAGGGTATATCCCTCAAGGGTGGTTTCATGTCAAGGAAGTCAGGATCTGATGATGGAATTCTGATAAAATTGAGAGAAACCCTCGAAAATTGTAGGAATGAATAGTGTTTCTGTTTACTTTTCATAAAATAAAAATCTTTTTACAAAAAATCAAACTAACGAAAAGAATTAAAAAGCATAACTACCCATTAAATTATTTGATTACTGGTCATTATTTTTCCATCCCAAGGTTGCCTGGAAGAAATTGCTTTTAGCGATAAGGCCGCCTTTTGTACATATCAAAATTGTAAAGTAACCTTAAGCAATATGTACTGGTGTACAATAAAGATTATTCTATTCTATTCTATTCTATTCTAAAAAGCAAAAAATAAATACCTTAAGTCTTCAGTATTGAGCTTATTTACATAAACTATCAAATATTATATAAACTTATTTTGAGTCGGTGCCAAATAAAAAAATGATTAATTACCTACGTAGAGCCATGTCCATTTCTACGTAGTACATATAAAATTTTGATAATTAATCAGTTTGTTGTTTGGCGCCGACTCAAAATAAGTTTGTATAATATTTGATAGTTTATGGAAATAAACTCAATACTGAAGACTTAAGGTATTTATTTTATGCTTTTTAGTTCTTTTCGTCGGTTATTTTTTGTAAAAAAGATTTTTATTTAAATAGGAATATGCTACCTAGAGGTAGCGGATTTTTAATGTAAGAATTCCTTAGAGAATATACCTGAGAATGAGAAGGGTTTTGGAAGCCTTTCGCCGTAAATTCCTTCAAAGTAAATCTAAAATGATGTTAGTAAATTACTCAAGTTACTCTTAGATATCTTAATTTTATACTGACTGAATGTAATCTATATGTTTTTTTTGGATGTATTTTCAAATTCAATTAAAAAATCTTTATTTCATAAAATTTACCATCAATTATCCGAAATCGTCGATTTAATAAATAATTATTATAATTAAAAATTATAGATCAACACACACAGAGTCACCGCAACAATAGTTTGCTTCGTCAAATGTAAAATGATTAAAGAAAACAAAATGGATAACATAATATCACATCTGCCTGTTTCGATCTATAACCGCCCGTTTCCAAATGGTTGAGCCTTGTGAGAAGAAATCGGGCCAACAAACACACGGCCACTCTTTTAAAAAAGAAAAACCAGACAGTTTCAACAATATTCAGTAAATATCACATCATTTTGTTGTGTGCTATTATGTTTTTAAAATTAAAAGTGAATAAACTAGAAAAAGAATATGACACTAGGGAAACTGAAAATTAAGGAAAAAGTTAAAAAGAAGAAAAGAAAAACATGAGAGATGGAAAATAAGAAACATATCAGCTCACATTAGATTTCTATTACAATTCCATCCCAAGCGTTTTTATCCTGCATATAATCGCCTACTGAGTAATAGCCCTTAAGGCATAGCTGTCGTTTTACTGTAGACTTAAACTTGTTTATACTTAACATTTGAATATTATCTGGGATTTTATTATAATATCGCACACATTGACCTTGAAAGGACTTGTTAATTTTTTGGAGCCTAGAGGCAGGTACAACAAGTTTATGTTTATTACGCGTGTTAAAAGAGTGTATATCAATTTTTTACAAAAGTGATCTTTATTTATTATGAAGGTAAATTAGA
Source organism: Callimorpha dominula (assembly GCA_949752705.1). NCBI lineage: Eukaryota > Metazoa > Arthropoda > Insecta > Lepidoptera > Erebidae > Callimorpha > Callimorpha dominula. Next base: position 19,618,797 of record OX457003.1, on the reverse strand, counting down.
TTTTCATAAATATATTGAGACGCTACCGTCATTGTGTTGTTGTATCAACTAGTTCCAACTCGTCTTCATTAAGTAGTAAAGTCGTTTTCACCTGTTTAACGTTTGGAGTAGTGAACCGGATACATTTAGTTTTTTCTCCATTAAGAAGTAAATTGTTAACGTTAAACCAGCGAACCACTTTCGAAATAGCATCGTTTACGTCGTTAAAATTTGTACACATACGTTTTAGCCTAAATAAGAGTGAAGTATCATCCGCAAACAATACTATTTCGTGGTTGTTCTTAACAATATAAGGTAAGTCATTAATGTAGATTAACAACAAAAATGGCCCGAGTATAGATCCCTGCGGAACGCCCATTTTTACCACAGACCCTGGAGATAGCTTGCCATTAATATCGACTTTCTGAATCCTATTACTTAGATAGAGGATACTAGAGAGAGAAGAAGTAAGAAGATCCAGCGCCGTATCTTTGATACCGTAGTGATATAATTTCCTGATCAGAGTTTCATGAACAACACAATCAAAAGCTTTGGATAAATCGCAAAAAAATGCCTAGAGAATCGTGGGCATCCTCCCAGGCATCAAATATATGTTTTACAAGCTCTACACCGGCATCAGTTTTAGAGCGACCCCTTGTAAAATGTATCAAAAAAACATTGAAGGAAGTATTAGGGTTGGGATCTATATCTAAAAATGGTATGTTGTAAGCTATCTCTAGTTTATTTTTAAAATTTTCAAATCGTTTGGCAGTTTTAGGTATTCCCACAATATTTCTCTTTGCCACTTTCTCGTTCCTATTGTAAAAATAAATTTGTTGACCGCAATGATCAGAATCTAACTGATTTATTATTTTCTTATCTTTAATTACAACATCTGTGAATATATTATCTATGCATGTGGCTGTAGTGGCTGTGATTCGTGTAGGCTCCAAAAACAAGTTCTTCAGATTATATGACTGGAATAGTGTCCTGAACTTAGTCGCTAAACCAGAATTTTCTAATAAGTTAATATTAAAATCACCACAAATAATTACTTTTGTTTTAGATTTTGTTACTTTATCTAATACTGAATCCATGACACACTCAAAACAATCATACAAAGTTCGTTCAACCGATAAACTAACAATGTCATGGCGCTCTTTAAATTTAAATTGCTTATTTATAAGTATCATAGAGCCACCATGTATTGCATTAGCTCTGCTGAACGAGCTACCTATCTGGTGGTTATATATAATTACACATGAACTGATCGCTTTTTAACCAATGTTCAGTGATGCAAAAAATATCAACAGCATTACAGTTCATGAACAATTCCATTTCTAGGTCTTTGCCCATCAGCCCCCTAATATTCTGGTGAACCAGGTTTATGTAATTTAAGTTATTATTACTTACTAATTTATGAAACTTATAACTAACTTGATTATTACTGAGCTGAGATATTGGACTTTTTATAGTCTTATTTATAATATGATAATTGCAAGAGGTACTACTCTCTTTTGTCTTAGTAATTAATTTAAATTATTATAAATGTCACATATACTATACGATATGTCAGTGGTATAATTGTTTGCCAACAAATTGGCAGAATCATACTCGGTGGGAGTGTAACCATTACAATTCTTTCTACATTTAATTTGGACAATGTTTCAAAATATCTAATAAATGTCTTTTTGTTTACGTTCCCCCTGTTCCCAACAAATATGATAAGAGAAGTATTTTTATTTAATATACTACAAGAATTTAAATTTTTTTCCACAATATCATTATATGATAAGTTTGGCATGCAATAATTGCTGATTGAATAGCCCGAATATGAATTTAACATAAGGGGTCCCATGCCCTTTCCAATTTCATAACTAAACATAACTATATTTTGGTTTGGGTTAAAATTACATGTATTCTTTTGGAAACTACTGTTTCCTGGTACAATCAAGTTATTTTGCTGTCGTGGCTGTGGGGGAGGAGCACATGCCACTGGCAAGCTATCAAGTGAACACATTGACTCATTATTATTACTTGTTAATATCAAAGAATCATTCTTGCAATTACAGGAATTTACTAACTTGCCAATAGAAAGCACCTGCTCCCTACTTTGTTTGTGAGACATTTCATATTTTGAATTTATAGTTTTAAGTTGTTCTTGGAGACGGTCAACCTCATATTGCAGTTCACGGGTATCTTTTTTCTTATTTTTTTTTCGAATCGATTTTAATATTTCAAAAAATCGATTTTTTAGAAATCGATTTTTGGATCACTGTCGATTTATTTTTTTGTCTGCAACCCGCCGGACTGACTGAGTCTGGAGCGTCATGTGAATCACTTATTTATAATACATTAAATTTTAACGCCATCTGTGCATCTACGATGGCAGCACTTCCTTCTTTCTATGCTTTGTACAGAGTAAACAGTTTATTGAAGAACATTCATCACTAAGGGTGATTGATCATTAATAATTAGAAAGAAAGAAAGAAGAAAGAAAAAATGTTCATTTTGGCAACACAAAAAATACACATAAAACAATGTTGCAGCTTCCTTGCCAAAATTATTAATTAATTGAAATAAAAACTTTCAATACTCTCATAAGTCAAAGTATGTAAGAAAACAGATGAAATGTAGTGTTTTTGCTGGTGATTTATATTGATAGTATCGATTGAGTTTTTTTGGTTAGGTTCATTTATTTATGACCAACCAGAATAATTATCATCATAACTTTTTTTTAAGTGAAAACATCTTTAGGCACGTTGTGCACTTTTGCTATGGGGAAAAAGCACTAAACTCGTGACCGTTACCCTAATAATACATATATAGATCCACTAGAGGGCGCTAATCTAAACATTGAGTTCTATCAACTCCTTATTAATTAATGTTTAAAAATATAATTAGTTCAATATGACTGGCCTGTTGGTGTAGTGGTTAGTGACCCTGACTGCTAAGCCAGAGGTCGTGGGTTTGATTCCCACCCAGTACAAATAATTGAATGATGAGCACGATAATTTGTTCTGTGTCTGGGTTTAATTTATCTATAATATGTATGTATTTAGAAATATATAAGTACGTTTATCAGCAGTCTGGTTACCATAGTACAGGTTCTGCCTAGTTTGGGATCAGACGGCCGTGTGTGAGATGTGTGAAGTTATTATAAAAGAAAAAGTACTTATTGTGTACACAATTCATTATGGTAAAATAAAAAATATATAGCGCCTACTATAGGCGTTATAAATTTTCTTAATAGCGAAAACCTTTATTCAAAACTTCGTTGTTGCGACACGTCGTTTTAAGTTTTCACTTTTGTTGGCAGTCCCATGACTGCCTACTGTTTTAATTTGTCACTTTTTTAGTTTGTTTGGTTGTGATAAAAGTGATTAACTTCTTACTTTATCCATGACTTACATGCTGATGTTACATACATCGGTAATTTGATTAGGGTCCATAAAAAGTGGTTTACCCTTAGTTTAGTTCGTTTTAATTTAGAAAAATGTTACAAAATAAAATAGAAGGTATACAAATTTTGTAATTATGGCAGAAATTGACAACATTTTCCCAGCACCAAAAGCACCTCTTACTTATTCGGAGAGAGGTCGTAAAATACTTGCGGTGGTTTCTTACTGTCGATCTTTTGCGGATTATTTTTTTGTATTGATTAAATATCAAAGGATTAAAAAAATAATTGTAAGGACTTAAAAAACTATTATTTTGACATTACAAACAGACATTTCAATTTTATTTATTTGTATTGATATTGATAATAGATAATTATTAAAAAATTTCAACTCATCACACTTACCGTAACATACGCATAAGAAAGAACAGCGGGGCATTCTTACATACAATAAGATAAAAATCGATTTTTCTACAAAAATCGATTATTTGTAGGAAAAATCGATCTTTAATCGATTTTTATTGAGCAGAGAAAATTCGATTATTTGTTAATCGATTTTTTTCCCTCAACTCAACGAGATCAACTATCCATCCTGGCTCATCAGACCATCACTGTGATGGTCTGATGAGCCAGGATGGATAGTTGATCTCTTTTTAGAGTTCCGTACCCAAAGGGAAAAACAGGACCCTATTACTAAGACTCTGCTGTCCGTCCGTCTGTCTGTCCGTCTATCTCCAGGCTGTATCTCATGAACCGTGATAGTTAGACAGTTTAAATTTTCTCAGGTGATGTATTTCTGTTGCCACTATAACAACAAATACTAAAAAACAGAATAAAATAAATATATAAGGGGGCTGCCATACAACAGACAGATTTTTTTGCCGTTTTTATAGATAATAGTACGGAACCACTTGGCCGGTTTTTTTACTCTTTGATTCGGTTCTATATTAAATCGTGTTTTTAGTTCTAATAAACTGTAGACAGATAGATAGATACTCTTTAGTGCACACCATGAATAGTATACAATCATGAAACAAAAACACATTAAAAACAGTAGTGTATCAGGCAGCCATATCGCAGTCTGCGATCTCTTACAGGCAACCATTGGATGGACTATACTGTATACTATGTAGATATAGGCAATCGCCCGAGTTAAAACCCACGACTGGGTAAAAACCCGGGTGATTACCCGTCTCTAATACTGTGAAATAATTTTACTATACTGTACTTCTAATTATTTCATAATGGAATTTACCGATTCAATATTGACAAAGTGTGCCTCAGTTCCTCAGCTCCCCGGTATAAAATTCGTTTGGTCAAAAGGCGGCCAAGGTCTGCGGGGCTTTCCGGAGGCTTCCTTCTTAGGGTATACCCGGATCCCTTGCAATAGGCCCCACTTGTGACGGAAATCTGAGTGGTTTTCGTCGGTTTCATTCCGACATACCACCTCACCGTTAGCTTCGGTAAGGTTATGTTCCGTGGGGATTCCACACGGAAAAAAGTGAATGTTTGTTATGAATTCGACTTTCGACTGGCCTATTGGCCTAGTGGTTAGTGACCCTGACTGCTATGCCATAGGTCGTGGGTTCAATTCCCACCTGAGTCTGGGTGTTCTTTGTGTCCGTTGTATGTATGTTTGTAAAGTCCCCTGCGGCACAGGAGTAATACTAAATGTGGGAATTCTCTTTTTTTTAAAGAAAAATTGTAAAATCAATTAATGCGCCCCGCAGGCGAGGTGCAAGCTAATTTCATCGTCTTCATGTGCCACACGACGCGAAGTTTTTTCGCTAGCGGCTCGTAGTCAATTGTCTGGTTGCAGCAAGCGCGCTTACTGCCCGCCGCACAGTGTGGTATTTAGTCTCAAAAGCTGGTCAAAAATGTTTTATACATCTTAAGGCTATAAAACTACGTTCTATATTCATTGTATATTACAGAATGGTAAAACAAAGACTTTTTTATATTTTAAAGCATTTAATCATCACTTTCGCTATCTGCAAAATTACTAACATTTGTTTTATCACTTTCTAACAATAAATTTAAAACATCTGAAGACAAGGGCTTTCTTTTCTTGTAGGAGATGCATCTTATACCCGTTATTAAAAGGTCAGAAGTTAAAAGAAGCCTGTTGAGTACATCCATGTTGCAAGCCACGCGCGAAAACTTTCTGGTATAATTTAATCTAAATAACCTAATGTGTTTATTTCGTGCGTCTGCTGCTTCTTCAGATAGTTGACCTATTGGAAGAATAGCTTCACTTATGACATCGGCTCCATGTTGTAGCACCTTGTGCATTGTAGGAGACATGGGATAGAAACTATAGAGCGAGACGTATAACTCAGCCGTTTCTTGGCAATATTTTTCAAATTCTTTTATGTTGATTTTAAAACCGCAACACAATGCATCTAAAATTATTTTTAATCTGTATTTTAAATGTTTATCTACTCCTGTTATCGCCGCTGATGTTTCATATTCTTCGAAAAATCTTCTACTAGTATTTCCATCATTTGTATTTCCAAAATTGGCTTTAGGTATGTCCACTAAAAGTCCTAGTTTTTGTTTCAATTTATCCTGAATTTCTTTTTTTTTATTATCTGTTACTTGTTTCTCCTCAGCAGTAAGCCTTACATTCCATATTTTTACAGGCAGTTTATACGCTACATGTAAAATACTCTCAAAAAGTCTTATGCTAGCATGCAGTAAAGAAAGACCGAAACTTAAATTTTCTTTCTTACACACTCTTTTCTTAGATAAATCGTTAAATTCTGTTGAAGTAGCATCACATATGTAACACCTCATCGTCGCATTGCATATTTTGCCATCTACCATGGTAAGTAACAATTTATGTTTTATCGATATATTATTGTCAAATTCTGTGTTGGAAAGTGCAATATTTTGCGATTTTATATAATCAATTTCCTTAGTTGTTACGTCATTTGTCTCCTTGATGAATCTTATTCTTATTGGGCGGCAGTAGCGAGGTGATGATGGTGTTGGGTTTTGCCAGAGAATTTTTTGTTCGTTCCCGTAAACTAATAGAAGCGGAACTAAAGAACTTTGAAAAATATTGGCATCAGAATCAGCTTCATTTTCAAACTTCATTTTAAACTGCATTTTTAACTGCTGAGATCCATCACAACCCCACTTGCTTACTAAAACTAAAGATCGTTTTTCGTTATCACTCAAATGGTTTACAGCTTCTCCAAGATGTAAAATCAGTCGTGTTGTCGTATGATGCCCAGCTTTTGCACTTGCACTTCAGCACAGGTCTCGGTTACGCGGTGAATTTCAGGATAGCATTCCTTTTTTAATTTTTGAAGAATAGAATAACACGGAAAAAAGGTTTTATTCGTTTCTCGAATTCTTTCGTATTGGGCTTTAGTAAGCCCTGCTTCGGTGTACATTGACAAAGCCTGTACAGGCGATAATTTTTGAGGTTGCTCACTTTTTTTAATTATACTCTTCATTACTGTTACATATTCTTTTGCTCTTCGTGGACTTTTTGTAAGGTCTTTTACAACTTTCGAAGTATGAACTTTGCCTGACTTACGCAGTTTCATTTGTGTAGCATACGTCAATTCTTCCTGATTTTTTGATCGCAAGTCTGTGGTTTTCCGTCTTTTGCTTCTTTCACTTGATTCTAAGAAAGATTTCTGAGGACGACCAGGGCTGACTCCTGTAACAACAACAAGTAATTTTTTTTTAAATACTTTGTCGTGCGGTGTTGTTCAAAGACTCCTTAGATTTCTAAAGAGTCTTTGTACGACACCGACACGCAAAATAAAAATAATAATAAGAATAAAGGGTTTGCATCTATTGTGTCTCACGTACCTGCACTGGGAATCGATATAGTGCCGTTAAGCCACTCAGCATTGTCTTTCTTGAATCTTGATTTTGTTTTATGAGCAGCTAACCATTTCTGTTTAAATTGGTATTTGATAACAGAGAGCTTTTGCTTCATATCAGCTATCCTTGTGTCATCTTCAGAATAATAGCTTATCAATTCTTGTTCCAAATATTCAAGCTTTCCATCAAATGTTAACTTATTTGAGTGCTGTATGATGTTATATAGCTCATTTTGAGTCATGAATCTGGTTCCAGAAGGTCCTAATAATAAAATAAACAACAACTGAATAAGAGTAAATAATTTGTAAGAATATGGTATTAAACAAAAAAAAATACTAAAAAAAGAGGGGCGGTTTTGGGCTTCAATTCTTTTAAGATTTTAATTCTATGCTAAGTATATTACACTACACAATAGTTTTCGTAACTTAGAAATGTTTAGAAATATAACAAAACCCTTTATAAACATATTTTTTTTTTATTTTGGTAACAAATATTTACACCTAAGTGTTTCGATCTATAGATAATTATTGCCTTGAATTTTATTAAAAATATTTAGTAATATGTAAAGAACATACCTGCCATAGAAGTATCCATCACAAACATAACCACTAAATTGAATTTTCATAAAACCACAAGAGTTTTTAAAACAATAAAATGCGAGAGTTTCGACTAATCACACGACCACTTAGAGCGAACGGTTATGTAGCGCGCTGTGACGGACGAGCTCTGTGCACTTTGCGGCTTTTGTTGCATCAAGAACTTAACTTATTAAGGAATGACAATACAATACCAGTAACTAATAAAAAGAAAAACGATTTTTGACCAGGTTTTGATACTAAATACCACACTGTGCGCCGTTGGACTTTTTCAAATTGACATTATTAAATGTATAATACGACCACGTTTTAAAGCTCAGATTTGAATGACAACTTAATTGCTGGGGTGGAGCCGTACCGTTACCGTGACGGTATAGTGTGTGATGATTGTGATGAACTTTACACATCTAATACCCATAGTATAACCTCTGTTTAGGTTGGGTCTAGATAGCGATGTTATATGTCCTAGTACATTATTATATTAAGGACTATGTTTAAAAATTCAGAAATGGCTATCTTAGTTAAACTAGATTCCTCAAAAAATGCTTAGCCTAAGATTTGGATAGCTGAAATAAAGCTCTTTTTTATTCGTATGCGAATCTTGTTAAAAAAACACATTAAAACAGTTTATTGCACAATAAAAAAGAAAAAAGAAATTAACGATCACATAAAAATCTATATTACGAAAATCTTAGTGCGAGAATGAAATCGTATATTCGTGTTTCATATTAGACTGTGCATATATTTTTAATTTCTTTTTTTTATGGTATAGGGGGCAAACGAGCAGACGGGTCGGACCACACAGAGGGCGGCATGAGGCGCTGGTAAGCGCGCCTCCGCCGCCCGGTTCGCCAGCGGCAAATTAGGTCCGAGTGGAGATCGTCCTCCCGGACCGGACCGGAAATGACGTCCTCACAGAAGGTCGCAACCGCGGTAAAATTCCTGTACCTGCGACCGAGTTCAGATACTTCCCGAAGCAGCCGTGCCCGGAAAGAACCTGCGTCAGTCGGATAGTCCCGGCCAACGCGCACGCCGCCGCGCCGCCTCTGTCGACACGGTGCGGTATCCGCGTATGACTCTGAACGCCATAACCCTCCGAGGGCGCCAGAGGCGCGCCCTATTCTAGGCGGTCAGAGCTCCCGCCTACACTGGTGCATCGTATAGTGCCATTGACCGAGGACCGTTAATCACGATAGAGGCGCCAGGGGGTGGACCACGACGGAGCCCATGGAATAAAAGGACCTCCGTCTTATCCAGGGCCACCCGCAAGCCTAACGCCTCGATGCGCCCGACCACCAGAGAGACTCCCCTCCAAGGGCAGACCTCTGCGGAACACCGCACGACATGGGCTGTCTACTCAAAACTCCAACTCGGTCCTCGTACATGACACCCCATGATAGAGGAGTGCTTCCCTGAGGCAGCTGAATGGCAGACTATTGAATGCGTTTGCAATGTCCAACGACACCGCCAACAGCACGCCACCACAGCTCACTACGTCTTCGGTCACAGCCCTCAGGCGCAACACAGCACCTCCACCAGCACCCACTCGAAAATCTCCTTTCTGTTCTCCTTTTTAGAGCGGCAAATGGCCAGCTTCAGAGTTTTCCGCGCCTCTCAGTACTCTTCATGAAGCTGGTCCTCTTCACCCTACTACGACACCTACTGCTGGAAAGTTTCAAATCAATATGACAATTAGAAGTTGATTATTCGACTTCCAAGATTTGTTAACATATTTAGTTAGTTAAAGGTAAAGTTAATTAAATCGTGTTAAAAATACACGCTGTTAAAATTGATTACAAACAGCGAATACACTCGCCTCTACATTTCCATATTTATTTACCTGTGTGTGAGTTTGCGTGTGTTAGGTAAACATTCTGGTGTCGGTGTTGGTTACATTGTTTTGCGGCTGGGTGTTGTGTACGCGGTATGATGAATGCGCACATTGTTTACAACATTATTTTTAGTGGCATTCTCTTAGTAACAATATTTTAGCACAGGTTATCTTTGCTATGGTTTCACACATATTAAAAACTATTGAAGTTTATACATTAGTGTCTAGTTATTATTATTACTATTGTTTTAAGTGCCTAGTGCTACTTTGACTATTTCTGGTCTTTTGTGGCGCACTTCTACTTTACAGTTCACTGCTCAGACTTATAGCTTCGAGAAACCACCAGATCCTATCAGCAGTGATTGTTTGTATTTATTGTAGTTGCATGATGTGCAACCCTAGGTTAATACTTCGGTGTCGCATTAGTGGGCCACAAGAGCATGAAATATGCATTGCAGTCTCTTCTGTCTCTTGACAGAATCTGCATATTGTGTTCTCGCTAAATTTTAGGTTGAACATATGTTTGTTCAGTTATTGAGTTGAGTTATTGTGGAGTTAAAAAGGTCCCGTATAAGACCCGTAATGAGTACGTACGAGGAAGTTTAGGTGTGTGTGACATTACCGACAAAGTGCAGGAAAAGTGACTGAGATGGCACGGTCACATAAAGAGATGCAATTATCTATCCCCGACCGAAGATCTAAGAGAATGTCAGGTTTCTGAAGACGACATTTTAGATGGAGCGGAGTGGAGTAAAACACGTGGAAAACTGACCACACCACCATGTGGGATGATTGGAAGAGCGAGCAAAAGACGCGTGTACTAGTGCACACTAGTACACGCGTATTTTACTCGCACATAAAAGTGTGTGTTACACTATAATACAAATCTTTAAAATCTCTTGTAAAATAAAAAAAAAAAAGGTAGCCGAATCTAAATAAATGAATAAATAAATTAGAAAGCACCGTTACAGTTGTTTACTACTGCCTAATATAATAAAGCTGAAGAGTTTTTTGTTTTATTGTTTGCTTGTTTAAACGAGCTAATATCTGGAACTCCCAGTTGGATTAAAAAAAAATAGGTTTGTGTTGAATAGAGTATTCATTGAGGAAGTTTATAGGCTAAGTCACATCTGAGAATGGCTAGTAATATAATAAAGAGTTTTTTTGTTAGTTTGTTTAAACGCCCTAATCTCTAAAACTCTGTAACTTTGATCTGAAACTATCACGCCACAGCCCTTAGGAGTGCAGCAGTGATCATAAACGCAGGTAGTTTATTTTACAGCAGAAAACATATAGTAGCCTTGTTTTATGGTATAGGGGGTGAATGATCAGACGGGTCACCTGATGGTATGTGACTACTGTAGCCCATGGGCACCTGCAACTCAAGAGTCACAAGTGCGTTGACGGCCTTTAGGGTGGGAGTAGGGGAGGGGATCCATCGTTTGAATGTTTGTAAAGTCGTGCGGGAGTTATTTAAAGAGAAAAACGAACTCTTTTTACTTTGCTACTTTGAAGGTGCAATTCTTGTATTTATGTTTTTATTTATATATTTATATTTCGTGTATCTTGGAAACGGCACTAACGATTTTAATAAAATTTTGTATACAGATATAGTTTTGCATTTTAAGTTCAACTGCATAGTTGTATTTCCTGTAAAGCGAAGCTCGGTCTCCCAGGTACTGTCTAAAATGGAAGTTCCATTTATCTTTGATTAGCCTTTTCACCTAGAATTGAATCGATCCAATTAGCTCTGAGAAGAGCAGTTTGTTGTTTTCTTTTAATAAAGGTCAGCGTCCATTGCAGTGAAATCGGAATCTTTTTGTAATAAAAAACTTTTATATCTACTATCAAGATACTCAATAGGGCTAGTAACTAGTGCTCCTAAGTCTTGAAGCTTTATAAAAACCTTTAATATTTGAAAAATATATCACAATTTGATGTACACGCGACACCGTAAAATTAATGGTTTACAGTTGTACACACAAAAGTTGTGAACTTTCATCACTTTTTAAAAGGTTTTACTATATTTCTGATAAAGGCTTCTATTTAGTTTAAAATAATTTCAAAAAAGAGGGAGGGCAACCACCCCGGCTTCGCAAGGTTTGTAGAGACATTTCAACCAATTTACACAAAACTTTAACCAATTATACACCTAAACCTTCCTCATGAATCACTCTGTCTATTGGTGAAAACTGCATGAAAATCCATTCAGTAGTTTTTCAGATTGTCGCGAACAGACAGACAGACAGACAGACGCGGCGGATGACTTTGTTTAATAATAGGTAGTGATAAATAATACCGCGTTGCAAATAGGTCCATCTATAACCGCCCGTTTCAAAATAGTTAAGCCTTGTTAGTATATTCTATACACTCATACAAAAAGGTTTCTGTACCACTACAGTTGGATCCCACCTTTAGAGCAACCATTTACTTTAATTCTGTAGATACTTTTGTTAGTTTTCAATTCATTTACAGGTAATTCGCTGAATTGTTTGCTTTCAATCCTTAGCCAGAACGAGTTTTAAAGCGTAGATTTGTTATTTTTTTATACTTTTTACTACTTTTTGTCAGCGGGTTTACTTGCGTTGTTGGACTTGACTTGATTCTATCAATCAATTGACCCGGGAACAGAATTTTTTTTTAACGCACGGTACTTGATGTCCTTTTTATACCCCTGACAATGTGTCAGCTATATTTCATTACGATGGGGTGAGTAATTAAAACATGAAAGTGAAACAAACAAACTCACATAATAATATATATCACATGATAAATTGAGTAGGTACCTAATTCGGTTGTTAATAAAAAAGATATTTAAAAAAACATATTTGAGTTTAGAGCGTCCACTTATACCAGGTTCCTATAATCAAAAAACGATTCCTTTTTTTCACGAACGGTAAAATTTTGTTTGACGGCAAAACGAATCGTTTCTTGATTATAGGAACCGTTCATTAGTGATGCTACACAATGGATAGTACCACATACGTACAGAAAGCTCAGTTATTTAATACATTTATATAAAAGGCGTGTAACTTAAACTTACATTTGGATTTATAGTATTAGTTAGGGCTCATCACACGAAACGTCTTATGTATTTAGACTTCTTTTTTCTCTTAAATAAGACGACACCCGCATTGGGAATATTCCTGAGTTGCGGCTTCACAATCATTCAAACAACGGGCACAAAAAACACCCAGACTCATGACAACTATTTGTGCATCACACAAATTTTAGGATCAGGAATATTCCTAATGTGTGTTAATTGCCGTGTCGAAATAACATCGATTGTCCTTGCGTGATTTATAAGATACTAGCTGACCCAGCGAACTTCGTACCGCCATATTTTATTTCTCTAATCGCAACTAAGGAAATAAAACCCTTCCGGTAAAATCTAATTAGCTAAATTGAAAATAAAACTAAAGTACTCAATTGAAAAATTCATATTGTTGTACAAAATGACTCGTCCATCAGATAGCTGACCCGGCGAACTTCGTACCGCCATATTTTATTTCTCTAATCGCAACTAAGGAAATAAAACCCTTCCGGTAAAATCTAATTAGCTAAATTGAAAATAAAACTAAAGTACTCAATTGAAAAATTCATATTGTTGTACAAAATGACTCGTCCCTCAGATGTTAAATCGCAAATAACAGACAAATAATTAGCTGAATTATACGGTATTTCGTTCACTACAAAATAAATTTAATTAATTTTATAGCGTCAACAACACGTGGTAATTATGCTGTTAAAATGTAGCTTATATGACACGTTCGTAGATTTACCATAGCAGCGCCATCTATTGATTACTTACTCAACCCAGTCGAAAGGTATCGACATCTGTTAGAATCATTTGGAGTTAACAGATAATTGTGACTGTCAAATAATAACAGACAAATAATTTGCCATAAATTAAAATTAGTGGTTTAGGAGTCCATTGAGGACAAACATTGTGACACGAGATTTATATATATTAATAATATATGTACTAACTCGAGGCTGGGTTAATAGAATTAGGAAGAAATAATTTCTTTTTGTAATTTAAAGTCAGCTTTATTTCTTCTTTAAATATTTATTTTATACCTCGAAACTACTATATAAAAAAAATGTTTGAAAAAAAAAACGGTTTCGCTCTTGTCCCTCACCGAACCACCCAAAGGTTGACTGGTAGGTAATGCCATGTGGCATTAAGTCCGCCTCGTGCAATGTAAACTGCAGGTAGTTTAAAATAAATAAATAAATCTCGGTTATCGTATGGCTGTCTTAATTCAGGAAATACTGTATACTTGTGCTAATTTATCCAGCGTTTCAATGTGAAGGATTAAAACACAGCCTAAGCCCTCTTTTCATGTCTATTTCTCTTTTCATCCAATGGTTGCCTGGAAGAGATCGCAAACTGCGATAAGGTCGCCAGTTGTACATAGTATTAGCTAGTAAGTATTTAGATATAAGAAAATATTGTAATCTGCTCTGTGTAGAATAAAGAGTACATCTATCTATCTATCTAAGTCACTCAAACATGAAGTTTCACGGATGACAAAATTGTCAAAGATCCACTATTAGTTGTCCTGAGAGTTTGTTGTGCCCGTTATTTGAATATTTATAAAATCCCCCGTGACACAGGATTCGTTCCTAGTGCGAGAGTTTTTTATTAAATTAAGAATATTAGAAGCGACGCCATCATTTCCTTATTATTTCAGCAAGTACATCACAACCTAAATTTTGTTCGACAACAATTAAATTCGTCTTCGTATAAGCCTTTAATAAAACTCTCTCCCTTTGTAATGCTAATGTCATTTCACTGATTAAAACGTACCACAACGTGAGTGCTAACACCACGTTTTAATATTGAAATTAATGCCTTTTGGATTTGCACTCTGTTTGCTTTGTTTGTCTGTTGTGTCTTAAAAAAAAAATAACAAAAAATATTAAATTATTGTGTGATGACCATGATGTCTGGGTGTGATTATCTATAATGTGTATGTGTCTAGAAATATATAAGTATGTTTATCAGCAGTCTGGTTACCATAGTACAGGCCCTGCCTAGTTTGGGATCAGACGGCCGTGCGTGAGATGTGTCAAGTTATTATTATTATAAACCGACTTTAACGAAATTTATAGTGGAAAACCTTTCTGAAAATATGTAGAATAGGTTAACTTCCTTTCTCGAAGACGGTTAAAAAAGATACTACTGTTTTAATGATTAATGTTTTAATCTTTGTTCTCTGTAAGACATGTTTCTCTAACAAAACTTTTATTGATAGTTGGAGTTAGACGTAAAGCTTTTACTTAAATATGTTATTGTCTGCAATACTGTCTTAGCTGCAATAAAACAAAATAATGGTGAGTACTTAGACTATATATAGGTCCAGATACCGTGTCCATTACAAAAGTCACCGTTTACTTTGAAGCCACTTTTTGGAGTTGTGTGAGTGAATGCCGCCCAACGCGAGTGTCAACGTACAATAATTGCGCTTGTGTGCGTGACAAGTACAAGTGTGGAACACCTATTTTCCTTTGTAAGTGAATTTTTTAAGCTGGTTTGTTGCTGTTGGCTTTCCGAACTAATATGAGCGGATTGTATATGACAGGTTACTTATAAAAACTATTCTAGCGTGTTTGGTGACATTTATCTGCAAAGGCTGCTTACTTTCGTTAGTTTTAACTCCCGTTGTAAAAGGAGGGGTGTTATAATTTTAACGTATGTATGTGTGTATTTGTGTAGCAGTTTCTGAAGTGAAAACTTCTTTAGGTACATTGGGCACTTTTGGGGTTGAGGAAAAAGCACTGAACTCGCATGACCTCACGCTCAGATACATAAATACATATATGTATAAGAGCTATATACAAAAGAGCTACATATATAGCTCTATCGGGATGAGATAAAACACTGAACTCGCGTTACCGTCACGGTCAGATATATCAAAGGTATGTTTTACCTTTTAAATATAGAATCACGTTAATTCCCATTAACATAGTTATAGTAACATTGTTATTTGTAATCTGATGTTTTAAACTAAACTTTGTCTTATTATTATCTAAAACTGGAGAAACAATTGATTTCAAACAAAATATCATTAAAAATCATATTTTAACACAATTTTTATAGTAAACTAGCTGACCCGATAGACGTCCTGTCTTAATTATTAATATTGAATTCGAATTGGTATAATTTGCAGCGCGCATTCTGTCAATCGCGCCAACTGTCAAACGACTGACAGTTATGTCAAAAGCGCTAAGGTTACATTAAAAAAGTTAATATGGATGTTAAATGTTCTAATCAACTTTCTTCATTTTTTCTTTCATAAGAACCTACTCCTGACAATAACAAACACAAAAAAAAAAGAATTAGCGAAATCGGTAGAGCCGTTCACGCGTGATGCCGTGATCAAAGGAAATAGGGATTCATTTTTATATATATAGAATACTAGGTATTAAAATATGGTTTTCGACAATATTATGAAACATTAAGAGAATAAGAACCTCTCTTCTATATACTTCTACCATTTGCCCGCAGCAGTTTTAAAGTTTTTTTTTCTATCCCTTCTGAAAAGTCGATACTTATTCTAGATGAAAAGAAGCCTATGTTCTTCTCTGAACCCTTGACAAACCCTTGCAAAATTTAATGATGCTGATGAAAATTGAAGTGTAACAAACAAACAGACTTTCACATTTATATAACATGCAAATAATTTTACCTTAATTTATTGCCTTTAATACTTTTGTAATATTAATATTACATTAGGCCTCTAAAACTTTCTCGAAGTAGAAAAATTCTATCAAATATCACGGAAGACAATCGGGCCGCGAGACGTGCTGGGTGTTATTTGAACGTGACGGATTAGATGAGAAAGGTCAACTTCTCTTTAAATGTGTGGGGTTGTTAGAAATGATAGCCACGATCTGTTGCAGTTTGTAGTTACTAAAACAAGATGGCCGAAAACTAACTAAACTGCTTCTTTTGTCAGGATATCGTTATTTACTTATTTACAGAAGGTACAGTTACAGAATACAGACCAAAAATTACTTTTATATAATAACATTTTTAAATCTGCACAGCTTCCAGGATTTATACGGCTTCAAAGATGTAAGTGAAGATTACAATAACCAAAAAAAAAAGATACAAATAATATAAGTATGTAGCTAAAACAAATATATTAAAAAAATATGTTAAGGTGCATTCAATTTGCGCAAGGATTCCATGAATCTGCTGTGACTATCCACAAATATATTATCATGAGAACAAATATCATTATATTGTCTACACATTCGAAACAGTGGACTATTTTGAGACACATTTTTATTGCTTGTTGGTATTCGAAACAGCTGCAGAGTACGCACAGATCGATTAGGTAACTTAAAGTGTCACTGACTTAGGAGAGTACTAGTAATAAGCCATTCAGGATGGTGGACATGTCGCTCTTCCATCTCTTTTTATCCAATACGACCATGTCAAAGTAACGAAGTCGTGCTTAGGTTAGGATATAATTAGTTCTACTCCGAAATAAGACTGCCACAGACTTATCGATGTGGGAGGTTAAAGCGTTTGCAGATTGTATGAAAATATGTTTATGTAAAAGAACTGTAGTTAAAACACATCAAGATTATTTGTACGCAAACACGTTTATACGAAGAAGAGGAAAAGAAAATCATTTACTTCAGCACGACAAGACAATCTTAAATATAATAATATACAGAAAAAAAAAAATTACTTAATAACAATACACAGCAGATCACATATATAATAAGAACTATATAATAGCGTTTAGAAAGAATGTCTCACAATGGCACCGAAGGGGATCCAGTTCAGCATTGCTACGTTCGAATAGATACCAGAGCGCTGGTTTTCAACGGGACCCCAATAAAATGCAGAAAACGGGACCAGAACAAATGATACATTAGTTTTTTTTTTAATATTTTAAAATAATGTTTTAAATAGCTAAGCATATTTTTACCCATATAATTATATATTTACGGGAATTAACGCGATCACGAAAAGATATTACATACCTCTGAATTGCCTGACGTTTCGACCAGGTTGCACTACATAATTATATACTGGAACGCGAAAATTTAAAAGTAAGTATATTTTTACCCAGTTATAAATAGCGCATCTTATATTTTAAGTACTGCTCTTTGATATGTTTTTAACTCTTGTATAATTTTAACGTCAACTTCTGAACTAAATTACCCAAGAAACTACATTTACACACGGTACATATAAATTCACTCTCGGTTCAAATAATTAATTTACTCACTATTTCAAATATTAATTTAAGCACTCAACTCTTATTACGTTAGGGTAGAAATTTACTTATATATATGTAGATTATTAAATAAAGCTATTGTAATAATGATTAGGTACAATAATATTATCAAAAAAATCTCAAAGACACTTAGCAAGTAAAAGAAAGGGCAGGGCACGAAGTAATTCGAACAAAGTAACCGATATATCTCAAGCCTGGTACAGGGCAGACAATATAGTGCAGAGAAATGATTTACGTGGGAGAGCCATGCTTCGGCACGTATGGGCCGGCTCGACTCCGCGCATTGCTTATCGCCGCGTGAGTGAGGTTACCGGAGGCCCTATCCCTTCCCTCTCCCCTATTCCCGTCCTTCCTCTAATCCCCCTCTCCCGTCTTCCCGCTCTTCCCCCTCTCCCCCTCTTCCCCTACTCCCACCTTAAAGGGTGGCAACGCACTTGTGACTCTTGAGTTATGGGCGGCAGTAGTCATTTACCATCAGGTGACCCGTCTGCTCGTTTGCCAACTATACCATAAAAAAAAAAAATAACCGCAGTTGTAGAAGGGTTTTCTAGAAACACTGATCTCTAGAAGGACTGAAGTTCTCTTCAAAGTTACAAGGAGCTGTTGGATAAATTATTTTCTAGGCAGTTTTTCTCTTTCAATCTTTTGAAGAAAGTTCAATACTGGTCGAAATGATGATGATGATGAATAAATTTATATGTGGTTCCGTCCGCTGGTTATCGTGAAAAAAGGTCTTATCAGTTCAGCTATGACATATGCGTGGTTAAGTGTCTTGAATTTTAAATCATATATCTTTTTTCGGTTTAAACACATTTTATTCTGGTTAAATTATAAATCGAAGTCGGTTATACCAGTTGGTATCAAACGTGATCATTTGTTCTGTGTCTGTAATATATGAGTATTTTTATCTCAGTCTTGAGGCCGGCTTGACTCCGCTCGATACCACGGCCTCACAGAAAACCGGCACTGAAACAATGCTTGCATTGTTTTTCGCCGTGTGAGTGAGGTTACCGGAGGGCCTTACCCATCCCACTCCCCTGTTGACGTCCTTCCGCTCTCCCCCCTCGAATCCCCCTCTCCCGTCTTCCCGCGATTCCCCTATTCACCTGCACCTTAAAGGGCGGCAACGCACTTGTGACTCTTGAGTTACAGGTGCCCATGGGCGGCGGTAGTCATTTACCATCAGGTGACACGTCTGCTCGTTTGCCCCCTATACCATAAAAAACTTTAAAGATTAATTAATAAGGAGCTGACAAACCTTAATATTTAGATTAGCGCCCTCTAGTGGATCTATATATTATTATGTATTATTAGCGTGACGGTAACGAGTTCAGTGCTTTTCCCCATAGCAAAAGTGCACAAACGTGCCTAAAGAAGTTTTCACTTCAGTAAAGTATAAAATTCTACATTACCATAACATGCTACGGGTTCTAAGCCTTTTGGGTTATATCATTATTTATTTTGTATGCATATACGATTGTCAGAAAGCGATATATTTCAACAAAATACGACCTGCGGTTTTAATTAAAATTAAGGGGCGTTTTAACGTGGTATTTCGAATGGCATTTTTTAATGAAGTTACGACCATGACGAGGCTTTACGTGAACATTGTATTGGATAATTACTCATTACTTCAGTAATCTTTTCACCTTTGGCCTTTTATTTGACTTTTGAGTGCAGTTGAACGTACTTTAGACTCAAAATTAGTTACTACTATAACGAAGATGTGAGATTTTATTAATAAATCACTACATATTATAAAAAACTGAAGGGATTTTCATGCGGTTTTCACCAATAGATAGAGCGATTAATGTAGAAGGTTTAGGTATATAATTTGTTAAGGTTTTGGGTAAATTGATTGAAATATGATGATGATTGATGAAGATGTCTCTGCTACCTGTTCGAAGCCGGGACGGGTTGCTAGTGCTTTTATTTATTAAACTACATCTGATAAAATGAATAAAAATAAAAAAAATCATTATATAACAATGATTTATACAGGAATGATTCATTAGGTTTTAAATACATTGCCCGATCAACCATGTTGCACTGTACTCGTACATTGTTCGTTGTTTAGCGAATCAATTGACAATGCCTGGCCGATTGGGTTGTTTCTTTTTTAATATTTGATGCGAAATTCCCGGTAACACTCTGGATAAAACTGAAAGTGTGGCAATAAATATATTTGTTACTAAATCAAGCTTTAGCCACTGAACAAACTTATATTAAACTTTTGCAAACAGATAGGTTGTATCCCAGATTTATCCCCACGTGGGCAAAACCACGGCCAAAAGATAGTCATTTATATTAACAGCAATAATGTGCTGTAACTCATATGCTTCCAAGTACAACTGGTGAGTGATTATATTATATATATAATACTACCTAACCCGCGCAACTTCGTCTGCGTTTGTAAATTTTCCCCGTTTTTACAACATTTTTCATTGATGCTCCGCTCCTATTGGTCGTAGTGTGATGTTATATAACCTATAGCCTTCCTTGATAAATGGGCTATCCAACACTAAAAGAATTTTCAAAATCGGATCAGTAGTACAGGAGATTACCAAGAACACCCAAACTCATAAACTTTACCTCTCTATAATCTTTACATATATATGTCTTCTGGCGAAAGTATGTTCTTGAACTCCTCCTAAACGGCTGGACCGATTTTAATGAAATTTTTTGGGTGTCTTCAGATTGATTCGAGAATAGTTTGGATTTACAATTACCCGGTAGATGGCGCTGCAATAGGGTTCCAGGAATAAAAATTTTTACGTTCCGGCAGGACATCGTCTATCGGGTCCGCTAGTATTAGTAAAAAATTTATTGCAAATCGTTATTCATGCGACCTAGAAGACATACCATCTATATTCATTCAAATAATTGGAGCGGGAGAACCCGCGAGCCAAAATATCTTAAAATATAACTACCTTGACATTGTACCTTTCTTTTACCCTTTATGGTGAAAAAAAAAATGTAACATTAATAAAGTAGCTGTCAAGTTAAGTGACATTATGATGTTAATCGAACCGTTGACGTAGGCGGCGTAGCCTTCGTAGAGTCTACGTCGTAGAGGCTTGTAGCACGTCACGCTACGTCACTCGATAACTGATTTCTTTTGCTTTTGTACTTTTATTCTTGGAATATTGGTATTTGTTGTATAAAAGGGTTATGATATGTACAGGGTGTGAATTCGTGTAAATCAATCTACAGGATTTGTTGTTGATTTGGAATGCCTTTAGGATTTTGTGAGAAATTGATCGTTTAAAGGAAATAAATTAAACGATTTAATAAAAGGAAGAGTCAAGTCGACATCGACTTTGAAAACTTGTATTTAAAGTATTTGACATTTAAAATTACCGAATCCATCTAAACTAAAATTATAAAGAGGAAACATTTGTGTGTATGTTTATAATGTTTTCACACAAAAACTACTGGACCGATTGCGATGAAACTTGCCATGTAGATAGCTGGAAACCTGGATTAACGCATAAGCTACTTTTTATCCTGACATTCCCACGGGTTCGGTTCTTACGCGGGTGAAACCGCGAAGCGCTGTTAGTATAATATATATAAAAACTCAAAAGTTTTGCGTTAAAAAGAAACAATAATATATTGAGAAATACTACTCATATTATGGATACAATGCAAATAGCCATATTTATATATGGCTATTTGACTGGCCTGTTGGTCTAGTGGTTAGTGACCCTGACTGCTAAGCTAGAAGTCGTGGGTTCGATTCCCACCCAGGAAAAATAATTGTGTGATGAGCACGATAATTTGTCCTGTGTCTGGGTGTAATTTATCTATAATATGTATGTATTTAGAAATATATAAGTATGTTTATCAGCAGTCTGGTTACCACAGTACAGGCTCTGCCTAGTTTGGGATCAGACGGCCGTGTGTGAGATGTGTGGAGTTATTATTATTATTATTATATAAAAAATTTAACTAAACGAGATTCTAAGCATTAAAACAAGTTTAAAAAAAGTAACTTAAGAATCACTAAAGCCCTTTATATACTCTAAGGAAACTTAAGAACAAGATACACTAAAAAGATTTTATTGTGTTTACCAATTATATACATATATCTCACAACTGGTGTCCCGGTATCATGGTGATAAATAATATTATCGCCTAATAAATATATATCGCGACAGGTGACCGTTATTGCATTGTACTAATTTATATGTAGCAGTTTAGTGATGAGATTCACTGGTTATTATAGCCTGCTATACGACATCGTAAACACCGTTATGTGTTATTGCGATAGCATTAGCAATAATAGCTCATTGCTAAATTGTTTATTATCATTCATAAAGTAACTTTATGACTGCTAAAGATAAAGTCTTATATAGTTAAGCAAAAATTTTGTGTGTAAGTGCATTGATTGACATTTATTCTAAACTAGCAACTTATGAGGACTTGATTTGAGACTTGATATGAAAATTATTTTAATCTCCGAAATAACTACACCGATTTGAAAAATAATTTTCAAATCAAGCGAAGTCCTTATAAGTTGCTAGTTTAGAATAAATTTCAGCCCGATTCTTTTTATTATAGGAACTTTGTGTATGTGTAGCCATTCACAAATTTCTGTAAGAAACAGTCTCACAACCACAGATATAAACTATGAAAATCACTAACTAACAGTAACTGCCAAGTTGTTCGTACCTCTGTTTGCACTCAAGTCAATCGTTCTAAACATATTCCTACCGTTTTATAATCCCACAATTTGTTAATATTTATCCATCGACCATTAGTATGGCTGGCCTGTTGGTCTAGTGGTTAGTGACCCTGACTGCTAAGCCAGAGGTCGTGGGTTCGATTCCCACCCAGGACAAATTATTGTGTGATGAGCACAATCATTTGTTCTGTGTCTGGGTGTAATTTATTTATAATATGTATGTATTTAGAAATATATAAGTATGTTTATCAGCAGTCTGGTTACCATAGTACAGGCTCTGCCTAGTTTGGGATCAGACGGCCGTGTGTGAGATGTGTGGAGTTATTATTATTGCGTTACCGGTATAACCAGTCAAAATAATATCTATTAACTCATTTTTATTCAATAGTGAACTGTGTTATCGTCTATTATAGTTTGGCCCTATTTTTAATAAAATAAATAAGAGTTTTTGATGCGGCGACAACATTTCCTATAAAACTGAACCGATTCCATTGCGGAAACTTGGTATGTAGATAGCTGGAGACCTGGATTAACATATAGGCTGCTTTTTATCGCGATATTTCCACGGGATCGGGACTTACGCGGGTGGAACCGCGGGGCGCTGCTAGTATAAAATAAATAGAAACCCCGCATTCGTTAGTTTTATTTTCGACACCTTATAGATGTATAGATAACACTTTATTTGTACATTAGCATTACAGTGGAAGATACATTTACATAATTATCATTAAACAGATAATGTACAAAGGGCGGCCTTATTGCTAGATGCAATCTCTTCCAGGCAACCTTAGGATTTTAGTATTGCGTTGAAGGCCTGGCTTAAGACCTGGGCCGTATTCCTTGCAGCCAACAGTCATGCAGATTATTATTTTATCAGTATTTATGAAAAGAATCACAAACGTCAGACTTTTATAAAAGAAATATATCTATCAACCCTCGTGTGAATATAGCTTTAATCCACAAAACAAAATCAAATAAATCAAGAAAAACTACATATAAAACTACATATAAATCATAATATCCCAACGGTTTTAGAAGTGTCCACTGTTCTAGGCAGGGTCTGCAAGTGTCGGATATTTAATAAAAAGGTCGACCCCTAGGGTGTACCCTTGTTACTTCTTCAAAAGGTTTAACACGTTCACTACAGATCCCAGAATATCCGATGTCATAATAACTCTTAAATATAATATTCTTTAAGAGAAAGCGTACAATTTTTCAATTTTTTGATCCGACTTCAAAAAGGATAAAATTCTTATTCCATTTTTTTTAATGTGTATGTTTTACGATATCTTTACCATTTGTGTACCGATTTCAATCATTTTTTTTTTAATTAAACTGATTTTACTCAAGGTATGTCCCATTTAAATTAATGGTGGAAAATTAAGGGATGAAAAATATAGCTTATTACAATATATCATGATCTAGGCGCATTGAAGTCGGTTACTTATATTTTTAAGTTATAAATTGTAACGGGAGAATATACTACTTATTTATATGTTGTTTCATGAAAATTAAATGCATTTCGTTGGATTTATCAAGCCGTTATCAAAAACGGTTTCAACGACCTGTATAATTAGTTTTTAAAATTGTTTTCAATAATCCGGATAAAAATTTAAGCACTGTACAGAAAGGTTATAGTTGAATAGTTTTGTCTGAATTTTGAGATATTTGTTACTAAATCACGAATTGCTAAATGAATTTGGCCGATTCCAGAACTGAGATGGGTTAACGATAACACATCTGGCAACATTATCTGAAGTGACAAGTATATTTGCAAAAAGTGACAACATTAAATCATATTTTAAGCGGCGGTAGCGTAATGGCTAAGGCGTCGGACTTGTGATCAAGTGGTTGCGGGTTCCAACCCCACCCAGGGCACTACCGGCGTGAACTCACTCCTAACACAAGCATTTAGCTTAGCTGGAGGGGTTAACAAGAATACTAGTAATGTGTGACCCTCGTTGCTAGTATTTTTTTTTTTATTTAAAAAAAAAAAAAAATTTGGTTGGCGTTTCTTTTTTATTAAGTAATTTAATTCAATTATTATTTCATTTATTACAAAATTAATAATACCACATCACTATGGATCTCATTCTCATTTAATAACGACAATTTTTTTTTTTCACATATTAACTTATTATAAAATAAAGCCCCCCGCCGCGTCCGTCTGTCTGTCTGAACGCAGTAAACTCCAAAAGTGCGATTATACAATTGATACGAAAAAGATCGGATTTTCATAAAGTTTTCGCCAATGAATAGAGTCATTAATGAGGAAGGTTTAGGTGTTATTGTCATCATTAAGCTTTGACACGATTGTTAAAGATCATGCTGACTGGCTTTACTGGTCTAGTGGTTAGTGACCCTGACTGCTGAGCCAGAGGTCGTGGGTTCGATTCCCACCTGAGTCTGGGTGTTCTTTGTGTCAGTTGTTTGTATGTTTGTAAATTCCCCGGCGACACAGGAGTCATTCCTAATGCGGGAGTAGTCCTTTTATAAGAAAAAAACATCACACGCAATTTCTCTGAAAAAGATCTGCTACAATTAAGCAACGCCATATATGATAGATATAAATTCTAATATGAACACACAATAACGAGTATATCTATATAGAATAGTATTTTAATATTTGCAGCCTTTATAAGTAAGGTTGAACTTTGAAAATACACCACATAAATACATACATAAATTTACTGTCCAGCAAAAGCAAAGAAAATGTAAATAAAATGGATATATGTTAGTTCAATATGTCTGAATCCACAATCTTCCTTCACACAATCTAAACCCCGACGGATAATTTACATACAAAATAACGTGGTCGAGCCTATAACAAATACCCAACGATATTTCGACGCCTACCTCCGTCCGTGCCCCAGCTGTGGCACGGACGCCGCACGGTGTAACATGAAATCTTACTACAAAAATCTGCTAAATATATTTTTCACCGTGACCCGGCTGGTACAACTAAGCACCAGCCCGGTTTAACATATATTATATTTATATTTTTTTTTATAGTATATGGGGAAAACGAGCAGATAGGTCACCTGATGGTAAGTTACTACCGCCGCCCATGGGCACCTGCAACTCGAGAGTCACAAGTGCGTTTCCAGTCTTTAAGGTGAGAGTAGGGGAAGAGTGGAAGGGGGGAGGGGTGGAGAGAAGGGTGGAACATGGGGAAGGAAAGGGTTAGGGCCTCCGGTAACCTCGCTCACTCGGAGAAAAGTAATGCAACCATTGCTTTACTGCCCGTTTTCTGTGAGGCCGTGGTGTCACTTAACTACTCAACCGATCATGAAATATTGCAAACACTTTGTCAGGGGTACAAAACCTTTTAAGTGTATGCAATTATCTTTGGTGGATAAACATATGTCCTTACATATCACCATCCACCAAAGAAACTACTGTCCACGTGGAATATCTGAATTGATTTAAAACATCTACATTAACGAGATCGAAGCTACAGGCAAAAACTAGTAGTATATACTCGTATATAAACAAATACACACAAATGCATATATGCAAAAACCCATGCACACATGCAGAAGCGGATGTCGATGTATTATAATTTATTCTAACAGGCATATCCTTTGATTAACATCAGAATTAATATTAAAAAAAAAAATCAGTAAGGTGTTTTTATCTGTTTTGTCTGTCGTGTTAATATTAGAAATTATGAAAGACTGAATGATTGACTTAAATAGAATGATAGTTGCTTGCATGCTTTGCTCCTTGTCATGTCAAAAAAAACAAATTAAGTTCTTTTATTCGCATTTAAAAAAAACACGTATTTAAATACAAGGTTTTATTTAAAATGTTATCTAAAATATTCTAGGTCCAGAATAACCCCTCTCGTGATAACTCATCATCATAATAGACTCAAAATAGACGTGTGTAGATTGGTAAGTTGTAGGGACGTACCTATATTAAAGATTTTCTTATTGTTATTTTAAAATTAATATTCCAAAAGATAGCCCTTATTGACTACTCCCTCCTCAAATTCAGTGTCGCAAACTACGGTATGCTAATAAAAAAAATGTTTTCATCAGTTAGCCCATTCATGCTCATTGTGATCTCTGAACAATGAGGCCCATTTCATAAATGGCAGTAAAATTGTTCATTCAATCCTTCTTCACCAGAGCTGTTTTGTCGTAAAAGCTTTCAACTGAACGAAATTACGCTCTTTGAAAGATTCGTGATATTTTATCAGGCCTGTCACAAATCGTAGTTATAGCAGAAATAAAGAGTGTACTTAATTTGTCATCTATGTTCTTGTTTATGTTAAAAAAGTATAAGTAAGTGCAATCCATGACAACTTTAACTTGTACAAGTCGAGGACATGGCAAGCCATTTTTTATCGAATTTAAATTCTCACAGTTCAGCACCATACAGGAGATAATAGTGAAGTAGAATGTTGGAATCCGACTGTAACCAAACAGCATTTTGTTACAAATATGTTCATTTAGAGGAACTCGGGGGTAACCTAAGAAGAAAGTCTTGACTTAAACTGCTCGGATCAGCTTCACCCTTTGAGATCAGTCAATATTTCTTCACGTGCTATACCGATTAGCATCTGACATTGATAGACATTGTCAGGGCGGGGCGGGGCGTTCCGAGATTGTCAGAATAAACCACCGCCATTCGGCTGACGTACGTTTTTAATAAAGAAAAGCAAATTAAGAAGGCTAGAATGAATTTCAAAACAAGAAACTTTGTACACCACTTTTACTTGAATATAAAACTTTGGAACTAAGTGAGGATTAAGTTACTGGAGTATAGTTTACAACGCTTTGAATCTGACTTAACGGAGAACTTTGGGGTTCGAGTGGTTTTACTTTCATTGTCGGATTAACGCTTCGTGGGTCCATATCTAGTTCCATCGTAGCATTTGTATTTTACGTATGTTTTGTTAGTGTTTGATAATATAAGCAGAATGATCTTTATATTTTAATATCTCGTGCTTAGATTGTAGTGAAGAAATACATTTACTTGAATGCTTTTGGTGGATTTAGCTGCGAGAACCACGTCACGTTTCAGCTCGTTTCAGCTATTAACATTGAAATTTGATTTTATATAATTGAAATATGAACTTCATTTTAGATCATTCAATTCGAGGGACGTGTCTCAATCGTCGTTTTTCCATGAATAAATTACTTATTGATACAACTTTTTTAAATTACATCACATCGCAGAAGCGAGAAAATGCGAATTAAATCAGTAGATTTTTTTGTTTTCATACACTCCGTGTGTTATGAACTTTTTAACCTACTACTAGGTTTTTCATCAAAAGGTTTCGACAAAAAAAACAAAAGCAGTTTCGCAAAAAATATTGCATATTAAATAGGTATTTTGACGCTTCAAATATTTTACACTCGCTGCCCGAGTTTAAATGAACACCACTTAATGTCTCAATCAGGACCAGAGTTCAGAACTATCATGTTGCCAGCCCCGCTAAAAGCAACACAACCGGCATTGCATGGGAAAAATGAAACACCAGGAGCTTGTAGACCTTAGTCAATTAAGCGACTCTGATTAAACGGATTTCTGACTGAAGTGAGTGTGATTTTAAAGAAATTAGGAACCATTTAAATTCAATTCTCTAAAATTGTCATTTTGTATTTGGGTTATTTATCAAAAAATTGCAATTTATTAAAAACATTTCTAGTATCTGTACCAGCATTGAGATTAAACAATAGATTTCTTTGTCATATGCAAGTGGTCCCAGTCATTTGAAGATTAATAATAACACTAATGATGCAGGCTGAAGCAGCTGACGATAAACGCTTAAGCTTTAAGTAAAAATCTTCTAGGGAAAACGATATCCATCAAGTCATTTAATTTTGACTTGACAATATATTTTTTTTCGTCTAAATAAATAACAATCATTTGAAAGACATTATTCTATTCATGCAGTGCATTCTCTTCAACAAAGAAATGTATGGCTCGAAAGGCATTTATATAGAACGGAGCAACGAAGGTTTAAATTGGAGAGTGGTTCAACAGCAAAATTAAAAAAAGCGAGGTAAAAAGTGGAATAGTTTTGTATCTGGCAACACTTAAGTAATATAAAATGACATTTTAATAATAAAACATCTGTAGTTCCGAATTTAAACAATCAATAGAACTTGTCACACTATACAGGTCATATCTGTGTATATACGTTGTGTTCTCTTTTCAAAAAAAAACAAAAACATTACCACTTTTTTTAATTAAAATATGTTGCCATATCACATTGTTCCCATTAATATTGTATTAACTAAAGCACCTGCACTAAAATTAATTATAAGTCATAGTGTGTAATGAGCGATGAAACCGATTCAGTTAATGTTTCACGTAACCACACGACACACATATTTAATGTTAATGGTCAGTTTTAAGCTGTATAATCCTCTTATAATACAATACGGTTTATTATTATCCCCGAAATACACACTTACTTCTTTTTATGCGATGCGACCAAACGAGCAGACGGGTCACCTAATGTTAAGTGACTGCCGCCGCCCATGGGCACCTGCAACTCGAGTCATACAGGTGCGTTGCCGGCCTTTAAGGTAGGAGTAGGGAGAGCGAGGGAAGAGGGGGAAATTGAAAGGTTAGGGCTTCCGGTAACCTCACTCACTCGGCAAAACACAAGTAAGCATTGCTTTACTCCTGTTTTTCTGTGTGGCCGGGGTATCACTCCGGTCGAGCCGGCCCATACGTGCCGAAGCATGGCTCTGCCACTAGTAAATAATAGTTGATTGTTTGTTTTTCATGTGGTGATGTACGGTTCTTCGTTGCCAGGGATACACAGAAGGACGTAGGGACGAAGGACGTACTTTTCATCTAGAAAAGACTACTGTTCCCGAAGGATGAAAAAATACCCGCCTCGGGCAAAAATTAGTCTTTAATAACCATTAATATCACTCACTTATTCTTGTGTTAGTAGTTACGAAGTTTCCACTAACTTTCATTCTCGATTCAATTATTCAACAGAGCTTCAAGTTCTCAAGTCCAATGATTGTTTTTCCTTTGTATATCTCCGTTGATTGCAAGGCAAGATTAATGGTATGGTATGGTATTACCGCGATTCCATTTTTATTAAAATGTCCTCTGAGGCAAAAGCAATTTATTGCAGCACTCCTGGCTCCATCATCAGATCTATTCCAAGATACCAATTTATAGTATTATCATCCGAACTATATATACACACAAAATTTCGTTTCGATACTACAATTTTTTTTTTATGGTATAACTATAGGGGTCAAACGGACAGACGGGTCACCTGATGGTAAATGACTACCGCCGCCCATGGGCACCCGCAAATCAAGTGCGTTGCCGGCCTTTAAGGTGGGAGTAGGGAGAGGGAGGGAAGAGGGGGAGAGTGGGAAAGGGAAGGGTTAGGGCCTCCGGTAACCCCACTCACTCGGCGAAAAGCAATACAAGCATTGCTTCACTGCCGTTTTTCTGTAAGGCCGTGGTATCACTCCGGTTGAGCCGGCCCATACGTGCCGAAGCATCGCTCTCCCACGATAAGATTAGAAGTAGGATAGGTAGGTAGAAAATTTACTTTCAAGATTTTTTTAATAAAAGCGTGTTCAAAAGTTATTCAAATTTACCTGCTTCTTTGCTGTAACAATAACCCTTTAGATAACACAATGAAATATCATATACAAGAAATACGTCATGTACTAAATAGTATAAGTCATAAGTATCCCACTATGGATGTTTGTTACTCTTTTACGCAAAAACCACTGAACCGATTACTATAAAACTTGGTATGTAGATAGTTGGAGACCTGGATTAACGCATTGGCTACTTTTTATCCCGATATTCCCACGAGATCAGGACTTACGCGGGTGAAACCGCTGGGCACTGCTAAATAGTTATAGATATAACTTCACCGTTACAATGTGTTACAAAATAGTAAAGTCTGGTATTGCACATGTCAAGATTTCACACGTACTAAAACAATTTAATGTACACAGGAAATGTATTTTGAAACTGTTTTCACACCTTTACTGTGTATATGTAATGTTAAATACATACACACAGTTAAATGTTATAGAGTTAGAGAGAAGTTAGTTTTTTTTTTATGGTATAGGGGCAAGCAAGCAGACGGGTCACCTGGTGGTAAGTGACTACTGCCACCTGCAACTCAAGAGTCACAAGTGCGTTGCCGGCCTTTACAGTGGGAAAGGTTAGGGCCTCCAGTATCCTCACTCACATGCGAAAAACAACGAAACATTGCTTCACTACCGGTTTTTCTTCCATTTCCTTCCCATCTTGCATACCTTTTCCTTTCAATACGCTCCGAATTTTTATAGGCCCTATTACGTGTGTGGGACCAAATGATAGTTGGCAAACTGTGGATGTATATACCGATTTGCCTACCCCTTCAGAGATACAGGCGTCAGTGTACGTATTTGAAGATGTCAAGGAAGGTTAAAAAAATAACCGTACAGAAAGCTTGCTAATTGAACGCAAATAAATAGTAACTCTCACAGTTACGCAATAAGGATTAAACTGGCTTGAAAAAATATCAACAGTGCCAATAAAAAAGACAGTCTGCCAGTTGTTAGCTTTGAGTAAGCTATTATGTGCCGAATCTCTACATCTGAGAGTATATTTTGTTTTTAACCGACGAAAAAGTGGAGGAGGTTCTTAAGTCAAACAGTATATTTTTTATGAATATATTACGCTAACTTTTTTACAGGATAGTCCGATTTCGATACTTCTCTTTTTTTGTACTTCTAAATTGGTACCATTTAATAAAATTTAAATGGTACCAATTTAGAAGTATAAAAAAACCCTAACGGAAAAAATAGGGGGTGAATGATTTGACTTTTTAGCTGTTTTGTTGTTACTTAGCACACATATTATGTAATTCTAATGACTCTGCAACATGACAGAGATCTGTTGTTGATTTGATTATAGATGCGAAAGCCGGTCGAAGAAACTCCATAACGGTTTACAGTAGCTATCTCCTATTTGTTCTTATTAATTCATCTTAATGAGAACTTAAACCGAAAAATTTACTAACTTTAAATTTAAAACAAATAACAATGAATAATTAAAGTAGATAGAAGATAGTAACGATTAATTATAAATATATTTTAGCCTAAAAAAACTAAAAAATAAAAACATATTGACGAAAAATTTAAGCGACAAAAAAAAAGAAAGGAATTGATTTGACTTATTAATATTCATTGAATTGTTTTATTTTTTGCTATTCAGTTCAGTTTCATTTGAATATAAATACAAGGATATTATTCGACGAATATGTGATAGCTACACTCCACTGATTCAAGACATCAGAGATGTCTAGCGGTGTGGACAAGATTGCGGTGAACGTGGTCCTGTAGCGCAGTATTAGCTAGGTTATATTGATGACTGTTATATATATGGCAACATGTGCTGAGCCAGCTTGTTTAACGGGTCAGTGTATGTGGTGTTGTTATCGACGATGCGTAAAATAGAACAAAATAAATTGTTCTAGTTGTATTTTTAAGTATAAGTTTTAAAACTATATTCTTATTTTGTGTACAATAATGTACACCTTGACACCTTTATGATGTTCTTTCTATTTACAAGAAAGTCGAAGGGTATCTAATGCTTATTACTAGTGTTTAATATATTATGTGAAACTTTATTATAATTGTAGATATATTCCGAGATGTAAATTAGTCATAACAATTATTATTGCATCAGTAAGCACATTCACGTTGGCCTATATTCAAATGACAATAAAACATTTAGATAGGTCAATAAAAACAAATCAAGTCTACTAAGACAGAAATTAGATTAATATTATAGACATTTTATTACTTTTTGATGTAAATTTATCTTCACATAGAGTGTTTTGCGTGTTTTCCAACAGTTTGGGCTCTCTTTAGACAGGACCTAACTTTCAGTGTAAGTATTGCCGCCTACTGCGACACTACGACTCAATGTTTTCTGTATCCGTGATATGAAAGTTCTGACACATATGGCATAGCTACAGTGTTGTTTTGTTTCGAAAGACAGCAAATGGAGCCGATTCTGTTGTTACGAAACTCTCTGAAGTTCACTAAAAACGACTTAGATTCAATTTGGTCCAACGACGCGACGTCATCACGTTCATATTCTAAAAACGTGTGACTTTTTAGTCATCGACTTTTCAGTCTATTTTAGTTTGTCACAAGCAAGATGCTTAACCTAGTCAGCTAGTAATTGTATTTTGGTATTCTGTCGTAGGGGTCGAAATTAATATCGAATATTGACTAAAATATGAATAATCAAAGTTAAGGTAAACGTCATCTCACCTACAATACAGTCGACACCGTCTTAATCATGCTAAGTAATCTCAGAATCCAATTTAGCGCTTAATAATGTCGAAATTTAATTTGTTACCACAACAGAGTGGCATATTTGAAATGTCTTAAGTAAAATAGGTGAATTTGAGACATAGTTGAGGTAAGTGATATTTACAATAGAATTGCCACCATTTTAGAACAAAACTATTTGTGAAATATTAATGGAGCGCCATGTTGCGGCGATTAAAATTTCAGGTTGTTTACAATAAGCGTAAGAACTTTCAATCCGCTGTGCAGGATCCGTAGTTACGAAGTAGCTTTGGGCTTCTCTTTAATATATGGCATGTTGGTAAGTTAGCACAAATCGTTTCTGAGCGCAATCAACTTACAGAAAGCTGCAGTAAAATAAATACCTTCCTCCATACAGGTACGTAGGTGCTCCAAAACTTTACTGTTAGAATCAATTGACTTACCAAATAAAAAATGTAGCCCATAAACCTACTACATGGTTAATCAGGTTACGTTCTGAAACGATTCTTCATGACGAATTATAAAACTATTGCTCCAAATGCCTATACAAAATACTGCATAAAGCGCTTTAAACTCGTGTTAGAAAACCTCACTGATCACCAATTATCGCTATTTCAATCAGGGCAAACATAATGTTGATGATAAATTATATATATTTTTTTTTTTTTTTTTTATTTTACATTGTTAGGAAAACTTACAGCTAAAATTCGTACAGTAAATAATATATTAAATACCAAGGTGAAGGCCAATTAAAAGTTTCACGGATAATATTACGACTTTTGTAACATTTATTAAATACAATTTCTTTTTTAATAACGAAATTTTTATGTATGAGCTTGATATGAGCATTTAGTTATTCTCCGAAGTAATGGTCGCACAAGACTTTCTTTAGTTTGAGAACACTTGTGAAGAAGAGATTTATATCAACTTCCCGGCTTACTACATTGTATGTACGGCTAGCACGTAGTTGATAGGAATTTTGTCTATACGCAGTCCTTACTATAGGAATGTGCAGTAAGTTTGGCTTACGCAGAAATACTGTTGGTGCACACAGGCCCATTTTGTTTACCAGCTCGGGTACATCTGCTGATCCGTTGAAAATTTTCAACAGAAATGTCAAATCCGCTATTTTGCGTCGCTCTTTTAGGGGAAGTATATGAAATTTTTTGCAACGATTATGATAATCAGGCAAATAACAATTTTGAACGGACTTGGATGTACCTCAGAAATTTTTGTTGTATGCTTTTTAGACGGTCTGTGTAAGTATTATAGATCGGGTTCCACACTTGTGAGGCGTACTCAAGGTGGCTGCGAACGAAAGAGCAATATAGAATTTTGATGGTTTTTATATTTTTGAAGTCAGACGAGAGTCTTAAAATGAAACCCAACGCTTTCGTTGCCTTGTTAATAATACTGTTGATGTGTGTATCAAAGAGGAGCTTACAGTCAAAAGTGACTCCGAGGTCTTTCACAGAGCTAACCCTGAGTAATGGAGTATCTTGGAGTGTATAATTAAGGTTAATAGGCTGTGGTCTACGGGTAAAAGTGCAAATGTGGCACTTGGAGACGTTTAGGTCAAGCTTGTTGGAGGTACAATAATTTTGGAATCTGTCCAAATCCTCCTGTAGAGAGACAGCGTCTGCGATGGTGTCAATTTGCTTCATGATTTTCATGTCATCGGCGTAGAGTAATATCTTCGAATGTTGAAAACAATGAGTTATGTCATTGACAAATACATTAAACAATAGAGGTCCTAGCAACGATTCCTGAGGCTTTCGAGGAGTACCCATTCAGGACCACAGTCTGGCACCTATTCTCCACGTATGACGTAAACCATCTGAAGAGATTGCCCCGAATGCCCATGGATGTAATTTTCTTCATAATTATGGTATGATCTATTTTATCGAAACACTTACTATAATCGGTATATATAACATCTACCTGGGATCTCTGTGACATAGAATGGGACAAAAAGTCGCTACATAGAATAAGATTTGATGTTGTTGACCGACCCTTCAGGAAACCGTGCTGGTATTCGCTAAAATTGAGTTTGAGCGCTGAATACACTTGTCTATAGACAATTTTTTCCAGGATCTTAGCGAACACACACAACTTCGATATTGGTCTGTAATTTTCGACGACAGTTCTAGATCCTTTTTTTAAAATAGGTGTAACAAAAGCAGACTTCCAGATAGTAGGCACTACACCAGTAACAAGTGAGCGACGAAATAGGATTGAAAGCGGTACAGTGAGACTTTCAGCGCAGTTTACTATAAATACTGGTGGAAGGTTGTCTGGCCCCGAAGACTTGTTGAGATCTACCTTCTTCAGTATCCTGTTGACCTCATCCGTACTTACTTCAACAGACCCAATATCTGAGCTGACACTACCAGCCCCATCATAAACGTCATGTAGTTTGGGTACAGAAGAACTATTATCCGTAGTACTCTGCTCTAAAAAGTTGGAATGGAAGTAGTCGCTAAACATATTGCATATGTCGTCGCCATCGCTAGAGAAACGCTGACCATACTGCAGAACAAAAGGATAACTACTAGATTGTTTTTTTAGATTTTACATAAGCCCAAAACGCTCGAGGGTTACGACTAATATTGGATTCTATCTTAGTAATGTAATTATCAAACAACTCGCTTTCAAAATCCTTAACACGTTGATGCAAGATGACAAAAGAATGATAATCGGAGAGGTTCCTATATCTTTTAAATTTAGAATGAAATTTAGATTTTTCCTTTATTATTTTTATTAATGAATTATTGTACTAAGCAGGATACTTAGAATGTGTGTTTAGAGTTTTTGTTGGTATATAAATGTTACGTAAATCGTTGACGACATTATAGAAATACGTTACAGCATCCTCCAAAGACCTACAGTTCAGTTCATAATTCCAGTCTGTATATACCCGGACTTGCAGCTGGATGGAAGAATTACCTGAAACAAAAAGATAAAGGTTGTAAATGGATGAATTCATGCTTAAGAGAAGTTCTAAGCAGTCAAGAGAAGCAAGCGATGCGTTCAGAAAGGAGGGCATAAATTGGAGCTGTCTTTCCATCCTTATGTAAGTTCGATTTATGCTTTTAACGCCCTAACTCCTCACCGATCGTTATGAAATCTTGCATACCACTGTCAACGGTATAAAACACACATACGAATATTGTCTTTACTGTTCGCAAGGGTTAAAAAATAACTTTATCGCAAGCGAAGCCATGGGCAAAAGGTAGTCTCTTATAAATGTATGTTTTATTGATTTCTATTACAATCTGGAGTTCTGCAATGAAGTCCTACGAACTAATTTATTGGAAAAAAAGTCATTAGTTAATTTAAAAGTTAGCTGTAAGCGCCTTCTTGTTTTTTAATAGCTGAACTACCAATACCGCCAGACCCTTCTCAGAGTGCGCTCTGAGGAGTGAAATAGAAAAGTAATAGGATTTAGAATTGTCTCGTTGACCTTTGCCATGGAAATGGGACATGATCTAAAGCACACTCACGTCAGACGGATCAATTCGAGAGGATAACGCTATCGCCTATTTCGTTAATAGACTTTTGATTTATACGCTGTTGGGTTGTTGAATACGATACTCGTATTACGTATTTATGTAAGTAGATTTTCAAAAGATTGACTTACCATAAATAACGGATGATTAATGTTTTTATTTGTCTTATGCCCGGTTCCTATAATCAAGAAACAATTCGCTTACAGACGGTAAAATTTTCGCTGAACGAAATTTTACCGTCCGTAAGCAAAACGAATCGTTTCTTGATTATTGGAACCGGGCATTAGTGATAAGTAATAAAATGAAAAAAAATGCGACCGAAACCTAACAGTGGTATTGACGAAACTAAAAGAAAAGTAGTATATGCAAAGAGCGGACAATTTTTAAGAACGCTTCTTTGCTGAACGGTCTATAAAGACTGCCTTCTGCAAAGAGTTTAAACAAAGTGATACGTCTTATTGTGATCATGGTAAGTGTCAATGGATCAAAACATGGGGAAATAAAATTATTATTTTCAGCAAAAAGAGCTAAAATCTTGAAAATAAGTTTAACGTTAATAGAAGTATCATTGTTATCGGAACTTACAGAACTAAACAAATGCATGTTGAATATTGTAGTGACGGGACCTCTCGCACAGCATACTCCTACATACTCCTTCGATTGGAAGAATAACTCTTTACTACGCAAGAGGCACAGACTGGTGGCACCAAACTCGAATTTAGAACACGTTCGAAATATTTTATGAAGAATAAATGTTGAAGACAAGAGAGTCGCCCGGCAGACAGAAGACGGTCTTGACGACTATCGTGCCAAAGGTGCACGGAATAATTGAAGAAGTATTATTTATAATTAATTTGTGTGAAGTTATAATTGTTATATGAATAATCTGATCCTCATTATATCGCATAGTGCGTTTGCCTGCTATTTTAATTTTCCTCCTCTAGCTAACACCTATCGTAACCGGATACCCTAAAGCCCCAAGCTTTATACGTGGTGGAGTACGCCGTAGTTGATTTAGAAGAAGTACTCCACGCGTTACATGTGGTAAAAGCTTTACAATATGTAGTAAAATTGTAAATAATTTACACATTTTCTAAAAAAATCTTCTTTTTAATTTTATAATCATCTTATGACAGTTCTGTTCATTTTATTGAAACCTAACGGTAATAGATTTTTAACACGATCTAACAGAGATTACATACGTTTGAATTTCAAGACGTTTCGACAATTATATATATATATATAAATAGAATACGATTCATGCTAACAGATTGGTCCGAAACGACCACTAAGTAAGCCGAATGATTATGCACTTTAAAAATAAAAAAAAATAGTTTTCTCTTTAATGGTCGAAAATTAAAAGTTTTAGGCTCTGGGTTTTCTTGTACGTAAAAGCGTGGAGCAAGAGCTAGACAATTGAACCTGCAGCAAACTATAGGTTATATTTTTTTTAATTAAAAACCAACGTCCATCCAAAAAATGGACGCATCCTTTTTATTTTATATTTCTAAGCTTTCAAAAAATTTTCGCTATCCGGCGGTTCCCACGTAATCCCCCAACTATCAAAATAGTTACAGATCAAAACTTTTGAAAACTAATAATTTATTCAACTGTAAACGAAACAGCCTGGTGCGCAACTTAATAGAATGGACAATTCTGTGAAGCCTCTCATGTGGGCGAACTCAATAGTGAAGTGGCCCGGTATCGAAGTTAAGTGACCCCTGAAATGTCATTGCACCTATATCTATAGATATGTTATAAACAGGAAGGTATTGTTGAGATTCAGCTTTGTAGTGGATGCTTGTGAAGTGTATGTTCCGGTAGATACTAAGCCATAGATATATTATGAGTTATGTCAAAGAGTTAACTAGATAGCTGATAAAGTGATAAATTAGCTCACTAGTTAGACCGTTTTCAGATCTCTTTTACTTTATTTGACACCTTTCAAGAAAGACAAAATGGTATCAATTTTCTTTCGTCTTTTCTGATAAAAAATTGTAATATATTTTGAGCAGAAATTTCGAGTAAATACTGTGTAGCATCTTGACATTTGAATATGATTTTGCAACACAAATATGATAAACATATTTTATGTTAAAATATTTTTTTTTTATGATAAATAGAAACCCAATGAGACTTCTAACATAGAAGAAAATATAAATAAAAAACTTAAAAAACAAACTTTATGACAAACCGAACTAAAGTTGGCATATTTTATTGATGAAATGATATTATTGTATTAATAATAAATAGTTAAGAATGCAAATTTTTAAGTCTATTAGATGGCTTCAAGTTGGTGAAAATAGCGTAGAAAGATATCGTTTCATACATACATACATGCATACATACTCGTCCATAAATACATACATATATGTACGTCGAGCTTTTTCTTCTTCTTTTCCAAATTCTGAAATTCTGCTTCCATTCTAACCTATTAAGGAAATTCATCAGGGGATTTTTTCACAAATGATGACTGGTGGATTTTTTCCTACTCATTATTCCACTGTATACCATTGTATAATTTTTTATACCTCATTAGTCGCAAACAAACCTACGGCTCGCTTAATGGTATGCGATAAACGTAGCCTATGAACGCTTGCAACTACAGGGGACTCGCATGTGCCTTGCCGACCCTTTAAAAACCAGTACAGTCTTTTCTTGAAAAACCCCATACTGTCATTTGCTGAAGTGTTCCACTTACAGAGTTGAAGTAAAGACTCACATTAAAAATGGTTTTACGTATTGGACACAATGACGTTCAAACCTTTGCAGGTTCCGAATATCTATTTATAATCCAAATTCATTAGCCATTACAAAATATTAAAAGTGGTAAATAAATAACCTTGAAAATCTACTTAGTAACGTAATACTTCCAACAATCCAACAGCATTATAAATTACAAAAAAATGAAATTGAAGCAATCAAGCAAATACCTATTTAACATAAAAGAGATAAGAAATTCAATCTAAAACCTTTTCAAAAGTTGGTAGAAAAGAAGTCGGTTAACAAAGTAGATCCACAAAGTTTATCTTGGTTCCTGAAACAACGAACGTGTCAATGTTGTTTGGAACATATCGCACTGCTATTACGAGACTGTATCAACTCAAAATAGGGTAAATTTGAGATAATTCACTTTTCATACGTAAATATCAATTCCCTACGCGTCAGTAAATATAAAATAATAATAATAATTGTAATAAGCCAAATTTTTCAAGAAAACCACTAAAAATAATTCATATTTTTTTTTAAATTTGTTAAGACAATAGAGTATTGAGTCAAAAATTGGAAATATCTTTATAACCTGCAATCTCTTAAATAATTCATTAATACAGAAATCCCTTAATTTTATCAATAATCTATATACAGTGTTCACTTTTTATAATCTTTAACAAGAAGCGAGTAATCAGTTTTTTGTCGTTTCTGAAAAAAGCTTCATTTTGAGTTGATACACTCTTGTAATAGCAGTGCGATATTCTAATGTTAACCGCTATTATGGTATGGAACACAAGAGGTTTTGATTCAGTATAACCAGACACTAAAAGTTAATGTTTCAACGATAGCAAAGTGATGTCAAAGCTTGCGTTTTCATTCAAGTTTCTGCAGATCGTACCGTTTTGACGGTTAATCACAATCTACTTTTTGTTTCATCATTTTAGACCCATGTATGTCTTAAGTGACCACGTTTATCAAATAAAAACAACATTTATTAACTGTGATATTACTTCCCCTCTCTAGACGTAGTACAGGTTGAGCCAGAAAGGTTAAATCACTGTATTATGTAAGACGAGTTTCATCTCATGCAAATTTGCGGCCCTTATTACACTCGGGCGAGACTTAGATTATTTAAATGTATAATAACAAGATTAGATCATATGAAAGGAAATGAAAATTCAGACAACATACCCGGTCCATTTCCTCTCTTGTAATTTAAGTTCCAAATGTAAAATATGGAATTATTTATACGGGAATACACACACTAACAGTGTCTCTATTTTGTAAGCAAAGTGATGCATCACAGAATAAGGACAGAGCGAAACGAAAATGTAAAAAAATACCGAGAGCGAGACCACGGCCTGTGCAACCTGATCGAAACATCAGGCAATTCAAAGGTATGCAAAAGAAGCGTTAAATACAAAATTTAGAATTTTAACAAT
This sequence comes from Callimorpha dominula, assembly GCA_949752705.1. Classification (NCBI taxonomy): domain Eukaryota; kingdom Metazoa; phylum Arthropoda; class Insecta; order Lepidoptera; family Erebidae; genus Callimorpha; species Callimorpha dominula. The sequence goes on along the minus strand of OX457003.1, from coordinate 19,578,236 downwards.
CAAATTGCAATGAAATGAATGATAACTTTTGGCTCAAGAGGTGGCCAGGGTCTACATGGGTTCGAAGGCTTCCTGATTAGGGTATACCCGGGTCCATTGTAAAATACCCACTTTTCGATCCACGGTTCGATTCTGACATACCACTACCCCGTTAGCCCCGGTAAGGTAATACCCGTGAGGGTTGCCACATGTATATAAAATAACAAAGCGTTCTTTGTCATGGCAGTTTTTATGTAATCCAGAATACCTATGTCAATTAAAAATAAAATCTGTAGGTAGTTTAGTGTTGAATAATTAAATTAACTACGTTTGGATTTTGTATTGGAAATTTTGCACGTATTTTAGTAATGTAAATTAGTGTTGTGTGAATTTTGTAGGCTTGCAACTTTGAATCAATATTTAATATTGCTTTTTTTATGCCAAACGAACAGACGGATCATCTGATGGTAAATGAATACCGCCGCCCATGGACATCTGCTACTCAAGAGTCGCAAGTGCTTTGCCGGCCTTTAAGGAGTAGGGAAAGGGCCTCCGGTGACAGCACTCGTTCGAAACACAACGCCGGTTTTCTGTGAGGCCGTAGTATCACTCCGGTCGAGCCGGCCCATACGTGCCGAAGCATGGCTCTCTGATTTTGAACATAATAGATAGTTATAACAACTACATAGAACATATTACGCGTAACTTCAGACGTATAACGTCGGCTAGTAAGTCCTCGCTGTTTAAAGTTAGTAAAGTATGTAAAAATATCGACTAAAACTCTTAAGAAAAATTTTAATAAAAGTTTCAGTGTTCAATGAGATTTGACATTTGAGTTTCAAATGACACTTTAATTCACGGGCAGAGCAAGCTGGTTTTATTCGCCCGATTGCACGAAATCTTTTAGCGATATTGATAATATTTTATATCCAAAATTATTAGATTAAAGATTTGATTTTAAAGATATAGTCGGTACAACATTGAAAAAAAATATAAATCCAAGAAACAATGCATTTGAAACGTCAGGATTTATTTTTAGAAGTTACGTAAGTATATCTTCTTCTTTGTCCTCGCCTTATCCCGTTACGCGGGGTCGGCTTTCCTAATCTTGAGGCGCCATTCTCTTCGCTGGTAAGCGTCATCAACAGATACACCCAAAACCTTCATGTCTCTCCGGACATTCGTCATCCATGTGGTTTGTGGTCTACCTCTCCCTCTCTTTTGTGTAGCCATAGAAAGGCACTTCTTCACTACAAGATTTTCGGGTCTTTGCATAACATGTCCGAACCACCCTAGCCTGGACTCTGAAAGTTTCTCAGCAAGTTACGTATATATTATAACTTTATTTTAAATTAATTACGAATATAATAATATTATTTGTAGCTTTAGAAAATTTACTTTACTTGCCTTAGACTGCTAAGGCAAGTAAAGTAAATTTTCTAAAGCTAGTGTAACTTAGTAAAATAGTGAGACAACTAACTCAAATGTCTAAAAGTAACACTATCCTTGGCTAACGTGTTCAGGTTATTTATCAAAACTCGTACAATTTTAATATTTTCGGACAACTGCGGCAAGCCCGAGAAGGTTAATATTATTTCACTTTTGTTTGGTAACAAACAGCCCGATGGGAAATATAAATTATTCTCACCAAGGTTTCTAGGGACAGTCGGTTTACTACAGTTGAATGAAAACTGAAATGTTAAACAAGTAATCACCGACCCATTTATCACTTTTGTCTTAAATATTTTTGAAAACGGGGGATAATTCCCAAAGACCCAAGTCAATTCAGTATCTTTTTACTTACGTCAAAACGATAGGTTCAGTACATTTTTGTATGAAACAACTAGGCATGGCGTCACACCTAGTGTTGTTAAATCCATTACTTGTAATGTTGATTTGATAATTATAAAATAAATGAAACACGTTAGAATTAAAACAATTATTAGTTCAAGAATAGTTTTAATATGTAATGTTGCCTGACTGTGACGAAATAATTTATTTTGAACATAGGAATGTACGCACGGTAGCAGAGACATCTTCAACAATCATCAATCAACCAATTTACACAAAACCTTAAGTAATTATATACCTAAACCCTTCTCATGAATCGCTCTATCTATTGGTGAGAACCGCATGAAAATCCGTTCAATAGTTTTTAAGTTTATCTAGAATAGATAGACAGACGCGGTGGGGACGTTGTTTTATAAAGATAAGAAAAGGTACGGAGGATGATGAGGATGATGACATTAATATAACTATGCGCTGTAATACACACCGGATTTATTACTAAATACATTGTAGGTATCCACAAAAATGATTGAACCAAACATATGGTACAAATAACCCAATTATATTTAACGACATCAATGTTTTACCGTAACCTATAGCCACAAATATTGCAGGGTCCTCTTAAAGTAAGTACCTTCTGTGCCCAAAAGGGACGGGTCCCTTCGCTCGAGTGATTAACTACCCTTCGTGTAATGTTCCGATGTTTGTTATTTCGGGAAGGTTAATTTTATTGTTGTAAACCGCAGTGAGACTTGTCGTAAATAGTTTGACAAACAATTTTGCCATTGGATATTGGTTTATGTTTTTTATATTGGTATTCAACTCCGTAGGGAAGGTACTATGACGACTAGCAACAATCTCTACGATGGCGTACAAAAAAAAGGTTTGAAGGAGCATAATTCTTATGTGTTATGCTTGTGGGAGCTTGCGCATTACGGCTTTGGCACCTGTCATTCATGTAAGCAAGCTCTTAATTGAGATATGTACTTCGGTTTGACTTTCGCTGTCAATCGCAATTAGTCGAGGTTTTGTTCTTCTTCGCTGTTGTCATCGTTAGAGTTATCAAACATAAGATTTGTAATTTATTTTATGCATTTTTGTTTCACACACAGGTACACAGGCAAGTTTTTGTTAGGGAATAGATTGATTTTACCTATTTTTATTTTTAGTTTATTACTTAGTATTTATGTTTATAGGAATGTAATGCCTTGTGTGGTAACAAAAGAAATATTTTTTTTTCAACTTGTTATCATAAAATTTGTTTAAGTAGGTACAAAAAAAAACAGTTTCTCTGTTATAATCACAGCTTAATATACTATTTGGTGTACAATGGTTAAGGTATATTATTATAAGTGTTATGATCATGCATAATATGTCAGTATATACGTATCTATGTATCTTTACGGTATAGTTATTTAGTAGTTAAAATTCTCGCTTGCGGTTAGCTTTCAATTTAAAGCGCGGACAATATTTAATGCAATTTTAATTTACTTTAATTACCAATGAGTGCAAATTGATTTCGAAATACTAACTGTTCCCCGTAATTTCACCCCCGTCTATGGCCACTGCTCGTCTCCTTAATATGATAGCGTCAGGCCAGGGCCACTCCGCAGTGTATGTATAGAGCTACAAGTACACGGCGGAGTCGACTAATAGTGCTAAAATTCAGTACGCTGCCGCGCGCAGGCCGGGCCGCACATTAGTTTAGTGCTCACTTACGCGCTGCTTCGCGTCATCCGTACGTAACTAGACTATCAAGGTATTAATGCCTAGCCTAGTTTTATACCACAAAACTAGAGTAACAGGCACAAAACTAATTCTTTAATTCAATTAATTAATCAATTCTTGAAAAAAAGACAACCCTAACGTCGCGTTGTCGTCAGAACAGATAAGTGGTTCTAGGTGAATATAGCTATAGGTAGCATTGTGCCACCTGAATTGCGACTTGATTGTGTCGGAATAACAGTCAGTTATTTATTTTAAAAATTATTTGTTGGAGTAATACTTCATGACCTCTATACTTTTATGTAATCTGTGGTAGCGTGATGTTGAAATAGTACATTTAGATCATTAATTTCAGTTCAAAATCGTTAGAATATTCTGCCAGTTTTTTTTTTGGTTAGAAATGACAAAATATTAAGTAAACAGATAATTTTATTGACAAATAACAATAAATACCACATACTTCCGTACAACTGCAACGTAATGAAAAAATGATATTCAAGCATTTAAATCGCCGAATTGGTACGATGCTGCTTCGATTGCATTGCATTGATAGTTTTGCCAATGTTTGGGCAAGGAGTACAATGAGACTCTAGATGATATTTAGTCTATATTATTTCAGGTACAAGCAGAACTTATATACTAATGTGGTGCGTGCGTAATATCGATTTACTTAATCTCGAAAGATAATCTATGAGTGTGACTTATTTAATTACGTGCAATTATGTATATACAATGTGCTCGCCACAATAGTCATCCATTACGTAGCGCGAAAAAAAAAACATTGTAAATCCTTAATCATGAATTTTCATTATGAAGTAATAGGTATCCACCAAAAGACGTTTGCGTAACTTCTCGTTACACCCCGCACCTTACACCCTGTATTAGTATAGATATTTTTTTGTATCTGGTAGGTAGGTAAATTTAGGGTTTAATAAGTAATTAACACACATGGTGTTACTTACTTATTAAACCCAAATTTTTTCTAAACCATAGCCAGTCAGCCATTTCTAAGAGTGTCCCTTGAACTTAATTTAAACAAAATGAGAAGTGTTGGAAAATATAATTCAATAATAATAATTCTTTATTGTTACAAAATAGTACATATTATCAAAGTAAAACATTCCAAAATATACAAGTTCAGAAAATATATCATTTTAATGTTCTGCTGGTACTTAAAATAGGATAACCTGTGTTAAGTTTAGGAATAATTATTATTAATAAACCTTGAATGCATGTGTGATTGTTTGTGGTGTGTGTGTGTGTGTGTGTGTGTGTGTGAGAGAGTGTGAGTGTGTGTTTGTGTGAGTGTCTGTTCGTCCATCGTTTGAGAGATTTTACTTTGGTTTGGTTGTAAAGATGTTACTTATTCAGTGGAACGAAGAAGTTTCTAAGTTTCATCATAGAAGATTATATATATACATAGAATTTGAGCTGCGATTGTTCTTCTCCGAAGACAATTAAAAGTTTCGTCAATATTGAAGCGTGTTATAGCAGAGAGCACAAAGTTTTATGTAGATCTGTAGATCTGTTGACAAGTTTATTGGAACAATCATAAAATGGCACAAAAGTTTAAACGAGTAAGTAAGTATAATTAAATTATAATAAAGTTTATTAAAGATTCCTGTATTTAAATAAAGATCTTTAGGATCTTAGGATTTAAGCCGGTCAACACAAAGGTGAGGTCTCTGGTGCCTCGCTTCGCCCCTTGATAAAGCGATGTCTTCAATGAAGAGAAGTATAAAAGTTGACGGGTACAAAAGTAGAGGACGACCAATGAAAAGATGGATGGACTGCGTGAAATAGAATATTACTAGAAAGAGAGTAAGTAGTGAAATAACGAACGATAGAGTAGAACGGAAGAAGGAAACATATTGCGCCAACTGCAATTAAATTTGAGAAAAGTGTAGACATATATATTATTCTTTTTATTTATTAAAGGTTTTAATCATCATCATCTGTCTACATATATATATATATATATATATATATATATATATATATATATATATATATATATATATATATATATATCTTGACACATCTCACACACGGCATAAAAAACATCGATTTCAAAAATAAATTGTTGTGTGTGTGTTTCTTGCAATATGTAAAAAAAAAACAAAATATCGTATTAAATCGCACCAGACCCTATTTTGTAGATCTTTTTGATATCTACATCTTCTATTTAAAACATTTCTTCCTAAACAGTCGAGAAAAAATAATAATCGCGAAAAACCACATTTCCGAAACTTTTCCGGCAAATTTAACAAAGAACAGGTATGTTTTAGCTGTTGGAATCTGGATAAATGTACCCAATTATATAATAAACATCGCGGTGGGCATTTTTTTCTTGAAACAATCCCCCCTCAAATCGACTCCTTTGCTCGGTTTAAAGCTTATAAAAATAAAAATAATTGAAACGGGTAATAAAATGATGATAATATGTTTTTATATCTTGAAAAATTTGCATTTTGCGTGTTGATACACGATAACATCAGAAATCAACGCCCTAGTTTATGTAACTACCTTTGAACTATCTGCAATTCAGCCTATAACCACGGCCAGCGTAACCTGGCTGAAATATCAGGCATTTCATGGGTATGTATGTTGTATGTACTCGTACATTCCCGTTATTGTAATCGTATATCTTGTGTGCTTGTGTTAATTCGGGATACAAGCTATCTTTGTGTCGAGTTACATTGAAAGCCTTTCAGCGTTTGGACCGTGATTGAATAATGTAGTGTAATATCTTATCAAACGTTCACAAATGTGTGGGTGTGTAGGCGCGTGTGTGTGTGTGTATGTTAGTGTGTGAATGAAATCCCACGTACCTGCGTGTACGTGGGATATATTCACTCAACATATTGTTCACTTCGAATAACAAAACCTTATGCAGGTTCGGATTAAAAAGGGCATAGTTGAACTTGATTTTTGGTAAAGACTGCACGCCGAATTAAAATGTTTTAACAATAGGTAGAGCGCAGCCGATTAGTGGTTAATTTGGATCTGCCTAATTGGTGTAGCACCTTCACCCTCCGGAAGACTGGTGTTAGACATTATTATCATAGTGTCGTAATATTTGCACTTGAATAGGGACACCAAAACTGCATGCGAGAGAGAGAGGAGACATGGCTGGCAATGTCGGTGACATCACTAGGGAACACCTAAGTGCTTGTTTGTAACAGAGACAGAGCGACGACTGGGTACAACTATGTGTTGATCTTTGTGATCAACAAATAGATGTACCCAGTTGGAGCAGTCTTTGTGTCGTTGAATATTTTTTATTTAGTAAAGGAACAGGCGTTTGTCTTCAAACTAGCCTAATAGAAAGTGACGATGAAGACAAAGATGGTACTCTCCTATCCAAGAGAAGCCTATTCACTCAGCTCTTGAAGGTTTCAGGATTATTATGGGAAAATAGTAATATAACTATAGTAGGTATAGTACAGTAACATAATAGTAACTAAACATAGCCTGGTGGTCGACATTCGACCATAATTCAGATATTTAAAATAACTCGTGGGAGAGCCATGCTTTTGCACGTATGGGCCGGCTCGACCGGAGTGATACCACGGCCTCACAGAAAACCGGCAGTTAAGGAATGCTTGCATTGTTTTTCACCGAGTGAGTGAGGTTACCGGAGGCCCCAACCCTTCCCTCTTCCCCATTTCCCTTCCCCTACTCCTACCTTAAAGGCTAGCAGCGCACTTGTGACTCTTGAGTTACAAGTGCCCATGGGCGGCGGTAGTAACTTACCATCATCTTTACATATTCATTTCCAGTATAAGGTGAACCGTAATTGTTAGACTTTCCGTGCCAGTACAGGACAACATACACTATACTGGACGCGTGTAGCTTGATGTACTTTAGTTTTCACGTTATTTTTAACCGACAAAAAAAACAGGAGGTTCTCATTTCGACCGTGTAATATTTTTTTTTAAATTTGGAATATTTATTGTTTAAAAATTTTGTTTAAACTTTAAATGATCAAGGTTTTACGGTCCCCTATTAGCCAAATGTTCTTAAAAATGCATGTAAAGAATTCTCTTCCCGTAGTAATATATAAGTTGACTAAATATACAGGATATCTGTATATTTTCATATTGATTTAGTTATGGTAACTATAGCTATTCATAAAAATTTTGAAATGCACCTCCAACTACAACTGTCTCTCCGAAACACATTGATCCATCCTAAGGTTGCCTGGAAGAGATTGCATTTTGCAATAAGGCCACCCTTTGTACATTATCTGTATGACAAGTGTATGTATGATACTTCTACTTTTAGACTGGTGTACAAATAAAGTCTTTTCTCTAATATATAGATAATAAATCAATATTCTCTAACAATTTAATGCAACCGTGGTATGTCGCAATGCGGATACAATTAATGGATACCGAACCGTTGTTTCTTCGCTAAACAAACTTTTGGTACAGCCAATACAATACAATGCTTACAATTCAGACAGCGGTAGTTTTGAAGGAAACGCCGAATAAACACAAGTTTGTGTTCTAAAACAATGGAACACAAATATCTGTTATTAATTTTGACGAGTTGATGTTTTAGTTTTACGCGGAACTATAGAGTATGTTAGAAAGTGTTATTTTTTTTTTTAATGGCATAGGGATCAAACGAGCAGACGGGTAACCTGATGGTAAATGACTACCGCTGCCCATGGGCACCTGCAACTCAAGAGTCACAAGCGCGTTGCCGGCCTTTAAGGTGGAAGTAGGGGAAGGGTGGAAGAGGAGGAGAGAGGGGGAGGGAAGGGTTAGGGCCTCTGGTAACCTCACTTACTCGGCGAAAAGCAATGCAAACATTGCCTCACTGCCGGTTTTCTGTGAGGCCGTGATATCAGTCCGGTCAAGCGAACCCATGCCGTGCCGAAGCATGGCCCTCCCACGATAAAAATGTTTATCAAAACTAAAGGTTTTGATAACAATATGGCAACATCAAATAAACTATGGTCAATTACTACTAGCTACTCCTATTTTGTAAGTTACTTTGCCAGCAAGATCTTACCTACAAATATATTTTGATAGTAGATAAAAAGTTCTCAGAAATTGTAGCAATGATTCACATTGATACTGACACCTCAACAAACGCAATTTATTCTCCTACTTGAAGCCTTTTAAAGCGCTGGAAAATTTTTAGATAACGCTTCTTGCGTTAGTTGCCAGTGAAGACAGATTTATATAAACTTACGTTATTTTTATAAATTTCAAATAATTGGACTAGCAACCCGCCCAGCTTCGCACGAGTAGCAGAGACATCTTCAACAATCATCATCATATTTCAATCATTTTACACAAAACCTTAACAAATTATACACCTAACCCTTCCTCATGAACCACTCTGTTTATTCGTGAAAACCGCATGAAAATCCATACAGTAGTTTTTCAGTTTATCGCGAAAAGACAGACCGACAGACGCGGCGGGGGACTTCGTTTTATAATATGTACTTAGTGATATTTATTTTATAATACGTATTTCCGTGTTCTTGTCATTCCAGTTCAACCATTCAAGATTTTGCTATTACTGGTAGTTTAGACGCAATTAGTAGCTAAAGTTGCTGAACACACATATATACATACATATATTGATTAACAAGGAGCACCTAGACAAAACATACAGTGAAAACATCCGGGTGAAAGAAAGATACGAATCCGGATCACTTAATGATACCTGAAAATCTCGGAAACTAAGAATGCTAGCTTAGTGAAATAAATGGTGTTTAATAAAGAATTAAATATTGATCAATCTCTAAAAGCTTCATCAATCTTCCACGCTCCAGTTTAGGGTCTTTTGCAGGTCTAAATAAGTTTAATTTAACTTTAGCAAGTCGTCGTCTTACAGTCCTTCTCCTCCAGATCCTCTGTTGCGTCGAAACTGGTATCCAATAGAAGGGGTTAATTAGTGTTAAGGTTCCATGTAAATTAAAATACGTGAAAATAATTATATTACAGAACATTTTTGTTATGTTTTAGAGTCCCTTTCGTTCCAGTCGTGATCCGAGGTTGCCAAAGCCCTATGTGTTTATCAAATATTTAAATATAACTCTTTGTTAAATTTTATCCTAATAATCCCTGATGTGATGATGAGCAAACCTCCATTTATAATATTTATGGCTCTCAGCCGTGGTTACAACGTGATCGGGTAAAAAAATCCACACACGATCAAATAATAATAATAATCTCATGACACTCTTGAAAACTTAAATGAAATTCGTAGGCGACGGTAAGCGCAGCGCCTATTGATGTAAAGAGGTTACCGACACCAGCGGTTTGACTAAGTTCAAAGTTCATTGTAAGCCACACTACTTCAATTTGGTCTGCTGCACTCCAAAATGTGAATTAGGCGCTTCCTTTGTTGTAAAAAAAAATAACACAAAAATTAACCGACATCAACAAAATTTATTGTAAAAAAAAACAACTAATAAATACCTAAAATCTTCCTAAACATGTGTAGAGTGAAAGAAGTATGAAAATTGGTTCATTATCGTACATACGGATAGATTACAGAATCTACTTTTTTGAAGTCCGTTGAAAATCTGCTATAGTAGATTACAACTTCTACCATTTAAAGTGAGAAACAAAAAAGTATGGAAGTAAAATTTTAAACAGAAAATAAATATAAATACCTTTTCTATAAAGCCCTTTTATTTCCTAAGCCATGCAGTTCATTATTTACTCACACAATTGGTAGTAAACAAAGGGTTGAAATGCCAGCGAAATATTAAGTGCTTGTAATATGGCAGCGTTGTTGGTGCTAAGTAGGGCGTTAAGTGCTTCAACATGGCCATAATAAAGACATAAACAACAAAAAAAAGCAATTAAAGAGATTAAGGATACACGGAGAGCAAAGGGTTAAAAAGATTGGATTTGTATGATTTCGACCCTTTAATGTTTATAAGACACAAATAATTGTGTGAATTTGAGATTCGACTGGCCTGTTAGTCTAGTGGTTAGTGATCCTGACTGCTGAGCCAAAGGTCGTGGGTTTGATTCCCACCCAATATTTGTGTGATGAGCACGATTATGCGTTCTGTTTCTGGGTGTAATTTATATATAATATATTTATAAGTAGGTATTTAGAAATATATAAGTATGTTTATCAGCAGTCTGGTTACCATAGTACAGGCTCTGCTTAGTTTGGGATCAGACGGCCGTGTGTGATATGTGTCCAGTTATTATAATAATTATACATAATGTAATTTTAGACTTGCGATTGAATTTGAGTGATGGAAGTAGTTACCACGGCAACTGCAACCGCGTCGAACGTATGAAAGTAGTTGCATGATTTGAAGACAATTTGTTCTAAATATCTGTTGCGATTTGTTCACTGATTCGGCGTGTAATGTGTGAAGGAGAGAAATAATATTTAGGTCACCAAAACTATAATTTGTTCTAACTGAGGTTCAAACAACGACTAAAGACTATGGGGGGTAACATAGCTTGTTGTATAATACTCAGCATTACATGACAGCATTAACCACCACAATATGGGGAATATTGTGGTGGTTAATGCTGACTTTCACGGCTGACGGTCTTTTTTTTAAGTTTAAACAAAATTCAAAATAAATGTTACATTAATACAAACTTTATAAATTAAAAAATGTTTCCAATACTGCATTAACTCAATTTGTACTTTGTTTTTCTGTAGGTAAAGTCTTCCGCTACACAACGATATACGAGATGTTGTGTTGTGCTGTTTAAAAATTTTTTTTTTTTTAAAAAGAACTAATCACCATCGAGAACTTCCTCCTGTTTGAACTCGGTAAAAATAATCAGGAATGCTCTAAGCCCGTTTCTATGTCACTAACAATGCTCATACACATTAAAAATATTGTGACTATTAATGCAAAAAAAATCGGATACTTCCTGTTGCAGTCTCGCTGAAAATACGACGCCGACGGCGACGGAGCGATTTTTTTTTTTATGGTATAGGGGGCAAACGAGCAGATGGGTCACCTGATGGTAAATGACTACCGCCGCCTATGGGCACTTGTAACTCAAGAGTCACAAGTGCGTTGCCGCCCTTTAAGGTCTGAATAGGGAAAGAGGGGGAGAGGGGCGAAGAGCGGGAAGACAGGAGAGGGGGATTAGGGGGAGGAGAGGGGACGGACGGGAATAGGGGAGAGGGAAGGGTTAGGGCCTCCGGTAACCTCACTCACGCGGCGAAAAGCAATGCAATCATTGTTTCATTGCCGGTTTCCTGTGAGGCCGTGGTATCGAGGGGAGTCGAGCCGGCCCATACGTGCCTAAGCATGGCTCTCTCACGTTAAAGTTATGTCGGAGTTGAACCAAGAAATACCACACCGTATCACCTACATGACTTTGACCATTTAGCCAAACCTCCCTATAGGTCAATTTCTGTCTACCTTGTTTGCTAGGAGGAAAGTAAACCATCCTCCCCTCTCAGGTATAATCTAATCCTGTGACCTATTCCCCTAACCATAACTGCATAGAATTTTGTTTTTTAGGGTTCCGCAAAAGAAAAAAGGAATCCTTATAGGATCACTTCGTTGTCCGTTTACCTGTGTGTTTATCAATACCCTTTTCCTCTGGAGGTGTGGAGGTATCAAATTGAAATTAACATCAAATGCCTTATGTCTGTAAAGTGTATCAATCTTCTAAGTCAAGACAAACCAAAAGATATGGCCATTTAAGCCTTATATTTTAAAGTTTCGCAGCTAAATCAAAACCTAACTGGTACTTCCCATTGGTCAAGAATAATGGAATTTGGGGAAAAGCAAAGTCTCACAACACAAGTAAAGGTGAAAATCTGAAAGTTGTTAACTTGTTGCTATATCACATAAAGCAATGTTTTTTTACGATTACAAAGTTAAATTATACGCTTGGAAAATTCACCTTCCAGTATATCAAGTTATGGGAGAGTATTTTTAGAACTTCAAAGTTAGGTCGAGAACCCATTCTAAAGATGGAAGAACTATTTACATGCAAGTTTGTACGGAACCCTCGGTGCGCGAGTCTGACTCACCTCTGTGCTACTCCATTTGTATATTTTATAACATTACGTTGTTTTCTAACTAAAACCTAAACTGTGCACACCCGAAAAGCAAAAGCCAGAACAACAAAATCATAATTCATTCGTATCTCAGTATTTTCTTTTAATTTATCTGATACGAATTCAATTAGGGCGCCAACCACAGAATTGATAATTATAATTCTCAGTACTGTGGCGCAGTGTGTTTTTCAAATACCTATTACAAAAGCAGTAATTATGTTCAAATTTATGAATAAACCATTTACTTTGGGGATGTTTATGTTATTGCGGTAAAATTATTAAGAGATAATTAATCACGTGTTTACTGTATTTTGTACGATAACTAAACAAAAATAATGAATATCAGAATTATTTATGAAATATGATCCGCAGAAATTTTAAACAAAATTTTAACATTAAAAGGATTGATCGATTGATACGTTGATGAATCAAAGGTTTATATCTACCTCAAGTATTATTTGCGATTGAAACCATTACCGTGGCCATATTTTTGGCACATAACTAAAAAACACGGTTTAATGCCGAACCAAATTAAAAAGTAAGAAACAGTTTAACTACCCACCTCGGTACCCTAGGCTTCAACATAAGACCGTGGGCGTCGTTACCAAACCGACTCTGTTGGTCTCGTCAAAACTAATCATATAAGTCCAAACTCGAAGTTTACTAGTAGCACTGAAGAGTTCCACTGTCCACCTCCTGGCTCCATCGCCAGATGATCTTCAAAATGCAAAATTATAGTATTGTCAAACTACACATACATACAAATTTTTATTTCTATGCGATAGTTAGAAGTAGGTTAAAATTTACTTTCAAGATTTGCTTACATAGTTAGAAGTGACGTTAACAAAAGCGTTTAAAAAAGTTATGTATATTTTTTTTTGGAACAGGATTCCATTACTATTAAATTTAATGAACTCATTTTCAACTATGGGATGCAGTGTCATATACACATTCCTACAAGGTTTAAAAACTGCACTGACAATATTGTTAATAATATTCCAAATGCAGTCGGCAGCACGCATAATCTTTGCTTATCAGATCATAATACGGCACAAGTTTTAGAATTTAAATACAAAAACAATAAATAAGTATGTATATATTCATTAACTAGAATAGTCCAAATAATAAATAAGTTATCAGTATTGTTGGTCCTAACAATATGGTTCAATTATGGATCGTGTCGGGCTCAGACGAGTTCAGTTAAATAGGAGACAGGCGGAAAAATGCCAATTGTTTGGATTGTTAGTCTGCGTTTAAACCAGAGATGTGCTAGGCCGCTGAGCCGTTCGAGGATGTGTACAATACAAATCGACAGCGAACAAACACAGTCTAGCACACATCCCTCGCCGCATTTCTCGCACACACCCCTCGCAGCCATCCCTCGCTTATTTTGTACCTACAAAAACCTCGCTCCGCTAAGCCGTTTCCACAGGAGCTGCGCTGAGCGAGGCTCGGTAAATGAAGCGATTCTATTGGTTCTTAACAAACACATCGCCGGTGGAAACTCAGCCTTATTCTTGCTTTTTTTTCATTCAATTGATTCTGCAATTATTGTGTATACGCATTAAGTACTATTATTATTCTTATGCCCGTGGATTCGCTTTTATGTAGATTTTGTAGCTGGATGTAAAAACGATTGAACTTCGGCGCCGTACAATCAATTTCATGTTTTTTTCTAAATTTAAAATACTACTACTTCAAATTGTCACTTTGAAATCTGACACCGTGCAGGTTCAATTTTGATTCATAGTTGCCAGTACGATAAAACCATACTTTCATATTTAAACCACTATTATCAGTAGTATAGTATAGTGGTGGTCTAGCTACAGGGGTCAGTAAGTTAAATTCTTGTATAATTATGTTGACAGGAATTAGAAATGCATCGGCCGGTATGGGCCTCACGAAAAACCGGCGTGAAGCAATACGGCGTGAGAGTGAAGTTACCGGCGGCCCTAACCGCTTGCCTCCTTCCCCTACTCCCACTTTAAAGGCCGGCAACGCACTTGTCGTTCTTGAGTTGCAGGTGTCCATGGGCGGTAGTAGTCACTTACCGTCAGTGGACCCGTCTGCTCGTTTGCCCCCGATCGCATAAAAAAAAGATCATCATTGGTTTGCCTGTCAGGTTGCACTGGACGTGGTCACATCTTGCCAGATGGATTTAAATTATTTACAGCGTGGAATCTGCGGTTTTTAAACCCGCCACTACGTGATCGCAAACCCGACGCCTTAGCTAGTAAACTACTGCATTATGTTGCGATGTTTCGCTTTTTTAAATAACAAGTTTTATTTTACGAAAACGTCTTCGGCAGTTTGTTTTTCCATAATTATTTTCAAGGTCTACGGGCTTGTATACTTTACATGACAGCTTTGATTAATGTTTACTCTAGTATCGAGATTGTAAGAAAAGAAAATTGACTATAATAAATGGGCCAAGGACCGTACATTTTGCCATGGTCAGCATTTTAAGCCTACAGTATAATAATTAACATGAATTATTTTATAAGTTAGTTGGTCATTAAATGATCTATAATTATTCCTTATAATTTACCCACCTGTGTAGATACGCAATTCGTACCGTAAGTTCGGGTTCCATTAGCTCTCAGGTATTACTTTGTCTTAAATCATCAGAAATTTTCTCCCTGCTCTTTCAGCAGGAGATATAGAGCTATTCTGTACTCGTGGCTAGGTGGTAACCGCGTAGGTTAGCTTTTTGCAAGTTTAAGTAATACTAACCAGGTCAGTGTTAGGATGGGTGACAATTCTTAACATTGATGATAGGGTCTAATCTTGGAGGTCCAACGGGTACGTAGCCAATTACTCGTATTATGAATGGATTGAAGATATAAGGGGCTATTTATGGAATGTTTTTAAGGCTTAAAAGTAAGCAATCATTAATTAAATCGTACACGGAGGTGTTTCTACAGCGATTAAATGGTCAAAAGTCCCTCACCCAAAGTTCGAAGAATTTTATATAATCTGTATTAACATTTTAGGTATTTATATATACCTAAACGTGAAAACATATTTTGCTATCTCTTTCTTGCATTAGGTATCTACTCGGTTCAATTGTTTAAACTATCTCGATGCCATTGCCGTAGTTTGGATGTTTACCCGAAGTTTTGATCATGTTGTATATATTGTGGTCACGGATGGACACGGGACTCTACCAAATTGAAGAAAGAAACTTTTTTTTTATGCCTAGACACTTAAGACACACAATACTACAGTAATAAGAAACTTACATCTCAAAACAATAAACGCTCATCAAACATGTGTATCTCACGTGCCTAAGGAATAGGATCTCATTCAGCATTATTTTGCTAGACATGTGCATAGCGCTGGTTTTCAACCAGATGCTATATACCCAACGGATATCACACAACCAAAAAAAAAAAAAATAAAGCAGTAAAGATACATATTTATTTATTTTGACTGGCCTGTTGGTCTAGTGGTTAGTGACCCTGACTGCTAAGCCAGAGGTCGTGGGTTCGATTCCTAGCCAGGACAAATAATTGTGTTTTTTTTGTGTCTGGGTGTAATTTATCTATAATATGTATGTATTTAGAAATATATAAGTATGTTTATCAGCAGTCTGGTTACCATAGTACAGGCTCTGCCTAGTTTGGGATCAGACGGCCGTGTGTGAGATGTGTGGAGTTATTATTATTTAAAAAAAAAATCCTATTTACTATATTACGTACTTGTTATCATGTACTTATTCTACACAATGTCAAAATTGAAACGGATTCATTTGAATGGATGGATTTGAACAGAATAAAGGTGGTCATTAATATTACCGCAGTTAAGTCCCTATTTGCACTTCTCATTTGCCTACAGGTCATGAAATCAAAAAAAAATAAAAAATATACTCCTCCTGTCTGGTAACGTCATGACCTATTAAATAAATTGAAACCTTGGAAAGTAAATAATATAAGTAGTAATAGTTTTTTATCCTTTCATGAATCTCAAAGTCGCCAAATAAAGTCTTAAATATTAAATAACTAAGAAACGGTAAGCTAAGTTAAACAAATTCTTGTATAATTATGTTGACAGGAATTAGCCATGCATCGGCACGTATGGGCCTCACGAAAAACCGGCGTGAAGCAATGCGGCGTGTGAGTGAAGTTACCGGCGGCCCTAACCGCCTGCCTCCTTCCCCTACTCCCACTTTAAAGGCCGGCAACATACTTGTGATTCTTGAGTTGCAGGTGTCCAAGGGCGGTAGTAGTCACTTATCGTCAGTTGACCCGTCTGCTCTTTTGCCCCTAATCGCATAAAAAAAGATCATCATTGATTTAACGTCATGACCTATTAAATAAATTGAAACCTTGCAAAATAATAGTATAAGAAGTAGTAGTCTAACCCTTTCATGAATTTCAAAGTCGCCAAATAAAGTCTTAAATATTAACTTACTAAGAAAGGGTTGAATTTTGGATTACCACTGAGAGAAAATATGTTTGCTCTCAGTATATCAAAGGGCTCGAGGGTGGCCTAATGCCTCAGCAAGCACTAACACGTCAGAACATTAATTTCTAAAGGACTGCCTCAGGATTAGGTCGGTACGAACTTGATTAATATTTAGGAGCTTGAGTTATAATAGTCTTGTGAAATATTAAAACATTTTCTCTATAGAAATATTGCTTGGACTGGCCTGTTGGTCTAGTTCAATTCCCATACAGGACAAATAATTTTGTGATAAGTATGATCATTTGTTCTGTGTCTGGGTGTAATTTATCTATAAAAAACCGGCCAAGTGCGAGTCGGACTCGCGCACCGAGGGTTCCTTAAAATATTTTTATTAGATGATGTAACTAAAAATGTACGGTTTTCGCAACCGTTTCTTTATATGTGCTATTAGACGTTGCTTCGTCCTAAATTTCTGAGTTCACGGGAAGTACGATGTAGGTTTTGATTCCCTTGCGAGTTTCGAAACTTTGCGGCATAAATCTTTTGATTGCGTTGGCTTAGAAGTTTGATTTTTTTACCGCTCCAAAGGACAGTAGACTTAAGTATTTGATATAAATTCCAGCTTGATACCTCCACGCGTTTCTGAGATAAAGGGTTTTGACAGACAGATGGACGGACAATAAAGTAATCCTGTAAGGGTTCCGTTTTTTCCTTTCGAGGTACCATTATTTTTCGGAAATGGCTATGGCAAAAAAATCCATTCTTTAGCAAATAAATACTAAATAATTAGATATAAAATATATCGTGTAAGTTTTATTACGGCCCTATGACTTGGTTACGCTAGCTTCATAGACACGTCTAACGACATATTATTAGTAAAAAATGGTTCAGCTGTTTAGTAATTACGAGTGAACTTAGGGTCGGGTAATATACATCGACTTACACCTCCTTTCTGACTTCGTCGCAGCCGGGTAAAAAGACGATATCATATAACCATTGAGTTAAAATATATAAATGAAATACACTTTGATACCTTATCAAAATAAACTATAGCCAGAGAGAAATTTCAAATTAAATTTTGATAAGTAATAATATGCATCAATACAGGCAAAATGTATTTCGAAGGCATTCGAACCAGAATAATTAGATTTTCAATTTGATTTAAAACACCAAAAGCTTTAAAAGGAACCCAATTAGAGATTGAGAGCCAATTACTATGATAAAATAGGGTCAATCCTACGCTTGTTATTGGTTTTTTAATAATACCATCCAGCGGGTGATTGCAAATTAGGGGTTTGGCAATATCGTTTTAGTTACAAAGCACTCCAACAGTAATAATTGAATCAAATCGTTACTAATATTGTAAATGCGAAAGTAACTCTGTCTGTCTGTCGGTCTGTCAAAACTAGTGAACCGATTTAAATGAAATTTGGTACACAGATAGTCTAGAGCCTGAGAAAGGAATAGGACTTTTAATGCGAAAAAAGGGGTGTACGGGGTTGAAAGGTGGGGATGAAAATTTGTATAGAAGTATCGTGAATTAGCCTAAATAATTAAAAATTCTACCCAAAGACACTATTCCACAAGGACGAAGTCGCGGGCACAGCTAGTACTAAGTATAGATTTAATCCTGATGACTAATATTACAAGTGCGGAACACTCTAAGACACAAAAAATATTGGCAACCCTACATTCAGACGGCCCTTGTTTTTAACACGCTTTCATTAACTTAACAGAACTATGCAATCAAAATGTTTTTTTCTTTCTTTCTTTCTTTCTTTCAAACAAATCTTGTCGTAAATGTAGTATCGAAATTTAACTTATTGTGTATTATGTAGTTTGGACGGCAATCAGTACTAACATTATAAAGCTGAAGAGTTTGTTTGGTTGAACGCGCTAATTTTTTATTCGAACCAGTAATTCCTGAGGAATTACTGGTTCGAATAAAAAAAATATTTTAGTGTTGGATAACCCATTTATCGAGGAAGGCTATAGGCTATATAAAATCACACTACAACCAATAGGAGCATCAATGAAAAATGATGCAAAAACGGGAAAAAATCACAAACGCGCACGAAGTTGCGTGGGTCAGCTAGTACCATAATAAAATTTGGCATCTTGGAGCTGATCTGATGGTGCAGAGGTGGATAGTGGAACTCTTCAGTGGCTACTAGTAAACCAGACGAGTTTGGGCTCCTATGATTGGTTTTAACGAGTCCAGCTGATTGGGATTAGGAACGGTGGTCTGATGATGAGACAGGAGGTGGACAGTGAATCTTTTTTACTTTTTACATTGGTTTGCTATACTATAGACTATAGTTTATTGTTCAGTTCAGTCATTATCAGTAAAACAAACATATTTTGCTCTGTATTTTAAATGATTTTCCTAACACAAAAAAAGATTTCGTCTTCTTTTGCTATTCGCTACTTAAACATAAGGATAGCGTGTCTAAATCATTAAAGAAGTTATGAGAGGGACCCGTGCTACTCCACACCATTAAGTTTTAGTTGAATGATATCACCTAGGCTTCATTTCAACTAAACCAATTTCAGTGGGCCAAAGCTCAAATGAATGAGATTGTTCCAAAGAGTGTTCTTAGATCAAAACGAACCGCATACCTCAATTAGAACGGGACAGATAAATCTATAAAAACATAAGAAATGTACAGGAAGAAACTGCGTTTAAGTAGGTTTAAGTATAACTTGAGAAAGGTGAAAATTAGGTGATTTCAAATGCTTTGATAACGAATCAGAGTATCAATACCGTTGATTATAAAAAGAAAGCAAATCGGTTAGAAAGAGCGGCCGGACGGACTCGGAGTAGATTACTTAATTGTTAAATTAATATAAAGATTAATTTTATACAAACTTTGCAGGTTGTAGATTTTAATATACTTTCACTAAAAGTCTACTAAAATCTAGCACGTCTTGGGAACTACCGATCGATGGTAATCACGGTAAAAATGAAGGTTATTTGTATGTGGTTTAATTCAACCTTAATTCAACTATTAGATTATTTGAAATACATTTACAAATATACATAGTGTTATACATGTAGGATCTTGGAGAGAATATTGCGGTACTGCAGTCGAAGAGATGGGGTCACTGACCTGATTCCACCCCTACACAATTTCATTTCAATAAAATAGGGAATAGTGTTGTGAGGTATGTTTGGTTGTCTACAATAAAAGTATGAATTATTCAGTTATAAGATATGATATAATATCGTGTTATTAAGTTCAAACCCACCTTTTTTATTATAGATGCCCCCAGCCCCTTCAAAATGAATTTTTGAATGACAAATGAATTTATTTTGCTAATAGTTGTTTTCAGACATTCTTACACGTTGATTTGTTCTTCAAAATTAAATGCCGTGACAAGAAACGCCGAAAAGAACTCAAGAATCCAAGTCTACATACATTCAAACTGTGCAAATGTGACATGTAGATATCCAGGGGGGTCATCTTATTAATATTAAAAAGACGATAGTTTGTGAGGATGGATGCATGGATGGAAAAATGTTGATAACTCTTTCATGCAAAAACGATTGAACTGATCTGGATGAAATTTGGCACAGAGATATAAATTAATAATAATAATAACTTCACACATCTCACACACGGCCGTCTGATCCCAAACTAGGCAGAGCCTGTACTATGGTAACGAGACTACTGATAAACATACTTATATATTTCTAAATACATACATATTATAGATAAATTACACCCAGACACAGAACAAATTATCGTGCTCATCACACAATTATTTGTCCTGGGTGGGAATCGAACCCACGACCTCTGGCTTAGCAGCCAGGGTCACTAACCACTAGACCAACAGGCCAGTCATCATATATCATTATATAATCTCGAATAGCACATAGGTTAACGAAGTCGCGGGCAACAGCTAGTAATATGATTATATAATCGACTGTAAATAAAATACTTCACTAAAATCTATTGTGTTCCAAAAATATCGTAATATTTGTGAAACGTGATAAGCCGATGGCTACCTTAAAACTTACATTTATTTTCGACATTGGATTTATGTTCGCCGCCAATAAAAAGGTTACTGACCCTTGGTCCCTTTCGTAAACAATGCCGTTTACGACAATGTCTTGGTGATAGTCTTTTAAATGGCGGGTTGCATACGATGTTAATATTTATACATATGTATGTATGTATTTATGCCAATCAAATCGTAAACTAGTCGGGGTTTCCTGAAACACACTCAATCGTATATATATAATTGTCGTGGGTTCGATTCCCACCCAGGACAAATAATTGTGTGATGAGAACAATCATTTGTTCTGTGTCTGGGTGTAATTTATGTATAAGATGTATATATTTAGTAATATATAAGTATGTTTATTACCAATCTGGTTACCATAGTACCTACAAGTTCTGCCTAGTTTAGGATCAGACGTGATCAGATCAGATTCAGGTCAGTCTGTGAGGTGTCTCAAGTTACTACTATTATTATATACATAAAACATGTATCTCAATGAAATCAAACCCCTATGTATACTAATTAGTATATTATGTGAAAAGGATAATGCCGCGTTCCAATAAACAAGATACGATTCGTTTTGCTTACGGACGGTAAAATTTCGTTGAAAATTCAACGAAATTTTACCGTCCTTATGCAAAAAGAAAATTCGTTTGGCATACTTATTTAGTTAGACTGAAAGCCGACCCCAACTTAGTTGGGAAAAGGCGCGGAGGATGATGATACTTAGTTAAATTCAGTCGAATTGAACTAAGTGTGCCAAACGATCATAAATCTTTGAAATTTTATGGTGAACAAAGATGCAACGCCGATTCGTGCTAACGTTCGTCAAAAAGCGACAAGTTCATTATATATTTCGAACAAAATACTCTAGCGGAAACCACAAAACATTACCATTCTCTAAAATTAATAATTTTTAGTTATGTCGCTATTGTCGCAAACGAGCGACATGTTGAAATGTTATGGGTCATATAATATAATATGTCCATTTTAAAAACATAATCAATATTCATATCGCAATTACGCATTTATTACCCACAAATGATGCAATTAAATTATCGTATTATTCGATCATCGTTTCGGTGAAATGTCGCTACTCGAAATAGACTGTTTCTCTAACACGTGTTGAACACGCTTACGTGCGATGTCACGCCCACGGCTACAGAATAGAACATCTCACTCAAGACTTTAACCACCTAATGTCCCAACTTTACCCGTAGTCTTTGCAAATTATTCTCTAGTAATTATTATTAAACTTTCGACTTTTATATCAGGTCTACAAAAAAAAAATTTTTGTTTGGTGCCGCTAATTCTAGGTTATATTTTGGTTAATTAGCCCACAAGATGTCGCGTGAAGCTGTCAAAATTGTGAAGCTACGTTCAGGTTTGTATCGATCGATATAATAACCTAAAAAACGTATTTTATCATAATTAATGTCATTATAATCAATACATTTTTTTTAAATTAATAATATTGATATGCCGTCGTCAAGAAGGTGTTGTGTAAATAATCCAAATACATTTTGTTACATTTGTGGTGAATATGTAGTGAAAAAGTTTAGAAAACCTATAACAGATTCAGTGAAGAAGACATATATTGATTACTTTAAAATAGAAATGAAGGCTCTGAACAAACCGTAGGTTCCAAACATTGTGTGCAAGTTGTGTAGTGAACATTTAAGACAGTGAGCAAACGGTAAACGTAATCATTTAAAGTTTAATGTGCCGATGATTTGGACAGAACCGAAAAATCACATTGATGACTGTTATTTTTGTGTTGTAGAATTACATGGTATAAACAAAAGAAAAATGACATATCCTGATTTATCGTCTGCTAAAAGACCTCAACTGTGTTCAGATGACGTACCATCTCCTATGAGTCAAGATCTTTCAGATCTATCAGATTTGTCGGACACCGAGATGATGGAAGTTTTTTCTGATGAACGTGACAGTGATTTAAAAGTGTCAACAGCGCCTTCACTTTTTTCTCAATGCTTTAAGTGATTTGATTAGAGACCTTGACCTTTCGAAAGAGCGCTCTGAGCTACTAGCATCTAGACTCAAAGAAAGAAATTTGTTATCTCAAGGTACAAAAATAAAATTTTATCGTAATCGCGAAAAAGAATTTCTTCCATTTTTTAGCTCAGAAGATGATATAGTTTTTAGCTCAGAAGATGATATAGTTTTTAGCTCAGAAGATGATATAGTTTTTAGCTCAGAAGATGATATAGTTTTTTGTAATAACATTGGTGGCCTTCTAATGAAATTGGGGCTCTCAGGGTACAAAGCTGAAGAATGGAGATTGTTTATGGACAGCTGTAAGCGAAGTTTAAAATGTGTTTTACCAGATATTGGTAACAATCATGCAGCTGTGCCTATTGCTCACTCAACGAAATTAAAAGAGGAATATCAAAACGTGGATCTTGTTTTGAAAAAACTTAAGTACTCGGAGCACCAATGGGTTATATGTGTCGATTTAAAAATGGTCAACTTTCTATTAGGCCAGCAAAGTGGGTACACTAAATTTCCGTGCTTCATATGTTTATGGGACAGCAGAGCAAAAAAAGACCACTGGATCAAGAAAGATTGGCCTTTGAGAAATAACATGACGGTTGGCAAACAAAATATTATAAACCCGCCTCTAGTTTCTAGTGATAAGATTATTTTGCCTCCATTGCACATCAAATTGGGACTTATGAAGCAATATGTTAAGGCATTAGATAAGACTAGTCCGTGTTTTGTATATCTTTCAAGAAAGTTTCCTGGTTTAAGTAAAGAAAAACTAAAAGCTGGTATTTTTGATGGCCCACAGATAAGACTTTTAATGAAAGACAACGATTTCATACATTCAATGAATAATTTAGAAGCAGCGGCTTGGAAATCTTTTGTTGCTGTTGTAAAAAAATTCTTAGGAAATCAGAAGGCCGAAAATTACAAAGAGTTAGTTCAAAACCTCTTAATTAGCTTTAAAAATCTTGGATGTAATATGAGCATAAAAGTACACTATCTGGACAATCATTTAGACAAGTTTCCTGAAAATCTTGGAGCGTACAGCGAAGAACAAGGACAACGTTTTCATCAAGATTTAAAGGTGATGGAAGATAGATACTAAGGTCGCTGGGATGAGCATATGATGGCAGATTACTGTTGGAGTATTACACGGGAATGTCCTGAAGACATCCATCGGAGAAAATCTAAAAAGAGAAGCTTCTAACCTGTGAAATAAAATGTGTAATTAAATGTATTTAACTGTTTTGGATTAAATGTTCTTTTGTTTGTTAATAAATTAAATCTCGAAAACTATACGTAGCATTAAAAAAGTAAGTATCACGATTTTATCAGGGTACCGAATGTACTTGAAATCAGTTTTACTTTTAGCGGCACCAAAATCATTGTAGACCTGTGATTAGATATGTAACTCGGAACTTAGCTAGGTCAGCGAGTACACACTCGACAGCATCCTACGGACGTCTTAATTGTAGTGTGTCAAAGTACCGACAGTAAGTTTTAATTTTGTTTGAAACTCGCTGAAACTCGCACCTCACGGAGGCGTCGCTGAGCTCTGTTCATCTGTGCAATTCAATCGAAACGTACGGTAACGAATAAAGAAAAAAAAACTGTATAAATACTATCGCGATGAAGGCCTGAGTTACACATCCAATATTCTCTAGTATGTTGGTATTTTATTGCCTTCTAGCGACCTGCCCCGGCTTCGCACGGGTACAAATTATACGCCTAAACCTTCCTCATGAATCACTCTGTATATTAGTGAAAACCGCATGAAAATCCGTTCAGTAGTTTTTCAGTTTATCGCGAACAGAAGACAGACAGACAGATGCGTCAGGGGACTTTGTTTTATAATATGTAGTGATAGTAGTAGCTATGATGTTATTAATAGCATATGCCCTTAAATTCTTACACTACCTATAAGTAAGAGAATGTAAGTAACCGAAACTCGTATAGTTTTTAAGAGTTTTCATGTTATATTTACGAAAGCAGCTGAAAGGAACAACTTTGGACATTCCACCGGAGAGTGATGCAGCCATTAATGAAGGTAGGAGCTTAAGATTAAAGGAAAATGTAATCCGGAAGAGGTACAAAATAAGTTAATGATGAATACACAATGACTTTAAAGTGGTCGGACTGATGTTCTGATCGATCCGTATTTAAAAACAAATATTTTAAAAGGACTTAAAAAATATTACAAAATAAAAATATAGCAGATTGGGATAATTACCAATCATATTAGAGTCGACTTCTCTTTATTACGTATATTATTAATAAAAACGGTCCAGTCGGTCTGTCGATTTATCATCGCACCTTGGCATAAATACGCTCACACTTTTTTTAACTTTTTAACTTACGTCTATAACCGGATAAGCGAAGCGAACGAAGGAAGGCGTTAGCTCACGAACAAAAACAAAAGAACAAGTAAGATCCTGCTAATGCAAGACTACCCTGCCTGCGGGCTCGGCGTCTCTGGAAAGCTGAAAGAAGCTGAATTATTTGAAGATGAGCTACGGGCGCTTTTTTTTTATACAGTCCTTTTTTGAACCACTTTGTGAAAGTATAAGATGGAACGTTACGAAAGCATAAAATTGTGTCTTAAAGCCTGGAAAATATGACGATTTATACATAGTGATGTGTAAATATAAGAAGAAGAAACAATGACTATAGCAATTGGTCTGGGCGTTAAAAACTGATCTAAGTATATATTTATCCGTGTTCTAGAACTCAATGTATAAGCTATGCTTAGTTTAGTTCTAAAAAGACTGTGTAATAATTACTATGTTATTATTATTATTAGTAACACTTGAGTAGTAACGAAAGCATAACGCGTACGAGAGGTTACGTAAAGGTTAGCCTTATAGAAACCGGGGTTAAATGTATTGTACATTTTCGACCGGTTTCTGAAAGGGTGATCATTGCAAAAATTAACTAATCCTATGTCAAATCTCTTGTCAAGTATGTATTGAGTTGCTAAAGTCATGATTAATGGCACTTTAATTTGATCATCGGATCAGTTAACACAGCTCATGTCAAATGTCAAATTTTACACTAAAATCTTATGTGAAATCGCATTCGAATGTTTAATGAAATTTATCCTTTTTTTTTTTTTTTTTTTTTTTTTTTTTTTTTTTTTTTTTTTTGTTGACGGGGTGGAAAATCCCTTCGGATCTCCGGCTCCTTAGGGACGCAGGAGCCAGGAGTATGTGGTGTTTCCACTAAAAACCACCCCGACAGCCGGTCTCAGGCGCCCTGCTCTGGGAAGGACCCGGACCATATTATTTCAGGTCCCCCCCGGATCGACGCCGCGCCTAGCCAAGCCCTATCCCGGGGAAAGCAGGCTTCCCGACGCCTATCGGCCTAATCAATGTGTGTAGCAGCCCGATCGCAAAGATGCGATCGGGCCGCCATCCTATCGCCTACCGCAGCAGTTAATTTGCTACCAGAGGTCCCCACTCTCTGGCAGCCTGCGGCCCCGTCGACGGTTGATACCGCCGCCGACGTCCTCTACGCTCGGGATCGGCCCTCTCCCGATCCCGTTCAGCGGTCTCTTTCTGGAGCATTACAGCTTCACAGAAAGAGACCACTGCGCCCCAGCCCTCCTCATCCGCCAGCATGGCAGCAATGATTGCTGGCGGGGACAGGTCTCGTCCGATTTGGTCAACCAGGATCTCGCGTTCAGACGCCCACGCGGGGCAGTCTTCCAGCGTATGCTGGGCGGAGTCCCAGTCGGCTGCGCAGTGGTGGCATTGTGCCGTCTCCTCGCGTCCAATCCGATTCAGGTACTCACCGAAGCAACCATGCCCAGTGAGTAGCTGCGTCAGTCGGTAGGTGACGCGACCTCCCTCCCTACCTACCCAAGCTTCGAGGTTAGGCAGAACGGCACCGACAGCGCGTTGGCGCGCATTCCGCGGCTGCTCCAATCGCGCGCGCCACTGCACCAGTGCCTGTCGGTGATTGTTCCGCCGCATTTCGAGCTCGTCCTGGTCTTCCCCACCCTCACCCCGGCGGATCGCGCAAGTCTGATCATAGACCCTCGCGTCCATATCCGCCAGGATATCAAAAGGCGGGAAACGTGAAAGGACTGTTGCCGCCTCGGACGAAATTGTGCGGTAGCCTCGTACGATCCTAATGGCCGCTACCCGCTGCGCTTGATTGAGCTTAGCTCGGCAGCGGGAGGAGGCCGATAGGCGCTTGGCCCATATCGGCGCTCCGTAGAGGGCCATGGATCGTATCACCGCACAGTAGAGGCGGCGAACTTCCTCCCGCGGACCCCCTAGATTAGGCAACAGCCTCTGTAGGGAGCCCGCCACCCCGCGAACTCGAGGGATCATCCGCTCGAAATGCTCCTCGAAGCTCCAACGGCTGTCCAGGGTGAGGCCGAGGTATTTAATGTACCGCCCGACCTCGACCTCTGTTCCCCCCACTCTAATAAGCGATCGGGTGGGAACTGCACCTCTGCGTTTCCTGTGAAACCACAGGGCTTCTGTCTTATGAGGTGCAACCCTTAGACCCAGACTACTGATCCCTTGGACGACACAAGCCACCCCTAACTCGGCGAGCTCCAGGACTTCCTGGAAGCCATGCCCCCCAGCTAGTACCAGAGTGTCGTCCGCGTAGCAGACTACACTCAGTCCTGGGGGAAGGCTGGTCCTCAGGACGGCATCATACGCGAGGTTCCACAGAAGAGGTCCTAAAACCGACCCCTGGGGAACCCCGCATGTGACCTCCCTTCGACAATCTTCGCCGTTTCGACCCATATATGATATAGACCTGTCGCGGAGATAAACCCCGATGATGTCCCGTAGGTAGGGAGGCAACTGGTGATACACAAGCGCCTCCCTAATCACCCACCACGGGAGAGAGTTAAAGGCGTTGACAATGTCAAGGCTGACGGCCAACGCCACTCCCCCCCGACAGACAACCTCTTCCGACAAGGAGCGGACGCGTTCAATCGCGTCCAGCGTCGAGCGTCCCTGTCGGAAGCCAAATTGGTTGTCTGATAGGTCGGGGCCCACTCTCGACAGGTGCTGGTTGATACGGGCGGCGATAACTCTCTCAAAGAGTTTCGCCACCTCGTCCAACAGGCATATCGGTCGGAACGCCGAGGGACAATCTGCAGCCCTGCCAGGTTTCTGGATAAGTACCAGCCTGGCTTCCTTCCAGCCAGCAGGGAATACGCTATAACGGAGGCAGCTGGTAAACAGCCGCCTCAGCCTATTCCCTAGGATCTCCAAAGCGCACACCCATGCTCGGCCCGGGATCCCATCAGGGCCCGGGGCGGTGTTGCGGGCGGCGAGTCGCTTCACGGCTCGGCCCAGCTCTTCCTCCGTCACGTCAAAGTCGTCGGACCACGTAGCTGGTGCCGACGGCGACGGAGGGCGTAAGGGACTGACCCAGTACTCGGGGAAGAGGGTATCTACCACTCTTCGCACAAACTCCGGGTCCAAGGTCTGCGTCAGCGGCGGGACCCACGGTCTGAGCTTGCCCAGTACAATTTTGTAAGGGCGCCCCCATGGGTCCCTGTCCAGCCCCTCTATAAGCCCCTTCCAGGACCGAGCCTTGGCTTCTGCTATCGCAAGGCTAATGGCCTTAGCGGCAGCGCCGTACTCCCGCCTCACTTCAGCGATTTCCTCAGCTGTAGCTTGCCGTCGTCTTCGGGTTCTCTGAAATCGGCGACGGGCTCTCGAGCATGCTGTGCGAAGCTGCTCGAGTTCCGGCGTCCACCAGTACAGAGAACCTCTCCCACCCTTCAGCCTGACCCGTGGCATCGACGCGTCACAGACGTCAGTCATGACGCCACGGAACCAAGCAGCCTGCGCTTCTGGATCGGACAAGACCTGTACTTCCTCTTCCTCTGGCCAATCCGCGGCGATGGCTGCGGCAACGAGCATATCTCGGTTCATCCGCTTGAGGGCCCATCGTCGCGGAGGGCCGCTACTGCGGCGGTCCGGGCCTACGCCCGGGCGGCGGATGGCCACATCAAATACGATGTGTCGGTGGTCCGACAAAGTGACCACCTCCTCCGCCACCCTCCATCCTGACACCTGGTCGATGACCGAGGGAGTCGCCCACGTCAGGTCGACGATCGACTCCCCCTGCCACCGCACACAGGTGCTGACCGAACCCCGGTTCAAGATGCCGAGGTTTAGTCCCGCCGCCCACTCAATGAGTGTATCTCCTCTTACGTTGTCCAGGCGATCACCCCACTGTATGGAGCGGGCGTTGAAATCACCTAGGACAAGTACTGGACGGGACAGGAAAATGCAAATGCAACTCCTAAGTCCGTCCAAGTACGCCTCGAATACGGGGAGTCCGCAGTTTGGAGATATGTAGCAGCCCACAATGACCATGGGGCCCCACTCTACTGCCACAAACCCCAGCCCTCTCTGCAGAAGAGTGCAGTGGAGATCGTTCTCCACCCCTGCCCAGTATATGGCGACGGTGCCGTCATCAGAACCAAACCACCGGGGGTGATCCGGGACGTAGTACGGCTCAGCCACCACCGCTAGGGCAACCGACTGCTCAGCCAGCGTTTGCATAAGCAGATCTTGCGCTGCGCGGCAGTGGTTTAGGTTGCCCTGCAGAACTTTCTGGGGGTACGCGAATTTTAGGCCTCCATTGCCTCCTCTGCCGGATGGTTATCCGGCTGTGTCAGTCTTGTAGCCGGCGGCGACTGACTTATGCCAATGTTCGCCAGGGCTGGGGCGGGGGTGATCTGCGGCCCCCTTTTCTTTTTCTTCGGCGGGGAGCATTTCTTGCTCCCCAGCCGATGATCCGCAGGACGGCCTAGGTCCGAGCAGACCGGGCACCTAGGTGCTTTTGCGGTGCATGCGCGCGCCACGTGGCCTATACCGCCGCACGCGTAGCACCGCGCGCCACGGTCTGTTTCGTTCTGACACTTAGCTCTTACGTGTCCCAGTTCGAGGCACCGGTAGCACTGCAAGGGACGAGCTACTAGTGCCTCCACCCTGGCCGAGACCCAGCCCACTTGCACCCGTTTGGCGTTCGCAATTTTGCGTACCGCCGCAAGCGGGCAACGGACCCATGCCGTGCCTAGCCGCGACGGGGAAACACGGATGTCCCCGACTTTGACGTCAGAATCGAGACATCCTCCCGCCTTTGCTACGGCCTTGGCAACCTCGGCTTGTGTGATGGACTCCTCCAAGTCCATCACCCGTAGGTCTCCTGTCCTACACGGACGCGTAATAATGGCGTCCGTGCCGGACAGCACCTCCCGTAGGCGTGCCGCTAATTTATCTGCCAATGCGGCGCTGCCCTCACCAGGGATCTGTAAAATCAGAGCCCCGGTCATGGCTCGCTTGGTGCGGAGTCCACCTGCAATGCCGAGATCACCAAGGCTAATGTTGGCCTTAGCGACCTCCATTAGCTTGGCTATCGTCGTCTCCGAGCCAGGTGGCACTGAGACACTGACAGCCGCAGCTGTGGGAGGCCGTGGCACAGCTGTTTTCTTCCCTTGGGGCCCTGTCGGCTGGGCCGCCTTTTCCGCGGCCCTGGCTTTGGTCTTTCGACCAAGGGCCAAAACCCACGACTCACTTTCCGGCGGGGCCGTTGGTTGTTGCTGCCTCGTTGTTGCCACTGAAAGCGGTGCCGGTGCTGGTAACTCCTGGGCAGCAGGCTGTGCTTGCTTTCTCTTCCTCTTGTTCTTCTTTTGGCCGTTGGCTGCCGCCGTCACCGCGCTTGGGGCAGTGATTGGAGGAGACAAGGTGTCTCCTCCTAGGTGCTGTTCCCCTAGCATCATCGTCCGGACCTCGGCCAATACGCGATCTATCAGGGCCGCGTATTGGTCCCGGTTTGGTTCTGTCTGAATCGCCGGCCCCCTACTACTTTTCGGAGACACGGCTATGCCACTGCTGGCGCCCCCGCCTTTGGGTGTGACATAGGGCCGCTGTGACGAAGCTTTTCCACCTCCTCTTGTAAAGAGGCCATCTGGGAGCGGAGCGCATCATTCTCACTCTGTAGCCTCTCTACTGCCTCTGTCAGGGCCGTCGTGTTGGCTCTCCTAAAGAGTTCCGACACACCGGCCCTGATGTTGGTCATGGCTTCTTTGGCAGCGACTCTTTTGTTGCCCCTAAGGCCCTTCGTCCCTTGAAAAGCCTTCTCGACCGCCGACAGAGACTCCTGGATTTTAGAGTCAACGTCGGCGGCGGGTCAGCTTTTCAGTTCCACCGCGACTTCCTCTGCACGAGACTGCTCCCCTTCTGAGGCAGACGGGGAAGTGGGATACGCCGCGCCTTCGCGCTCCGTCTCCGTCCCCGTCTCCGTTTCACTCCCTCCGCTCTTCCTGGCATTTGCTGCGCCTCTTGGCCTCGCAACCTTAGTGGGCCGGCTTTCCTCCGCCGGACCCTTCGGTTTGCGCTTACGGGCTTGGGACGACCGCGAGGACACCGAGAAAAATGACGAAGCGTCACTATCCTCCGAGTCCCCCCGCCGCCCTCCCATTCCTTGGCCTTCCGTAGGCTGTGAAATAGGGCGCTCGATCCTCTGCGCCCGCCTACCCCCTCTTCCGCGCTCACCCGACTGGGCGCGAGAAAACGCCGGACTCGGCGTCCTGGGACGCACAAAACTAGGCGTGTGCGCCCCACTTGTTGTGCCCGGACTCGGACATCTCTGTGCACGCAACTGTGCCCCCCCAGAATACGGTGGGCTGGACACTCCGATCTCAACCGGAGTGCCGAGGGATTCTCCGACCGCGGCGCGGTCGGTACCCTCCTGGGGTAATTTTTTCCTGATAGTCGCGTCCATTTTGGTTTTGCTCTTTTGCGTGAGCTTACGCTGTGTTGCCCTAGTGACTGGGATACCCCCCCAGCCGTTAACCTCCTCACCGGGCTTCCTCAGCTTGGGTTAGGGGTGATTTTTTATAGAGGTTTTCTTCCTCGTGACCTTCTCTACCCTCCTCTCCGTTGAAGAAGGCCCCCGCTCCCGATTGCTCGGCGTTTACGGGTTGGGCCGATCGGTTGCCGGAGTTCGGCAGTGATTACCGCCGGTTGCTCCATGCGGAGCTTCCGACGGCGATCCCGTCGCCCCGTTAGACGTCGTCCTCCGATGTAGCCCTCGCTCGTGCCCTCTGCGCAACAGAGGGACACGTGGAGGGAATATCTGGACATACGGCTTAAGCCATCTTGTCCGTGTGATTTTTATAGAGGTTTTCTCCTCTTGGCCAGTCTCCTACGTAGGTAAAAGGCCCCCGCTCCCGATTAGTCGGCGTCTGCGGGTCGGGCCGTCCGGTTGCCGGTGTTCGGCATTGGTCGCCGTCAGTCGCTCCGCTCAATGTGAAGATTCCGACAGCAGTCCCGTCGCCCCTCTCGTGGCCGTAGGGCCACCCTCCCCGTGCCAAGAACCACGTTAGCCGCGCCAGTAATGTAAAATCGCGTGTACCACCTTCCGCGTGCAACTGCTGGTCGTCGCATCGGACGCCGTGGTGTGGTCTTTGGAAGGCAATGAAATTTATCCTAGATGAGTAAATTTTTCTTTGGTCAACGTTTCAAAAAATCGAATTACTTTGACGTTACTGTTAACATGACAGCTCTGTTAGTGTTAGTTGATCAATATTTTGATCAACCTTTTAGAAACCGGGTGTTAATCATATATAAATGAATTTAGGTATCTGAACATTCTGAACATAGAACACTCGATACAATCGTGAATAAATAGGTAGACGAAAGTCAGGGGAAAGTTTAAAACTTAACTTTATTTTGTATCGTGAATAATCTATCCAACGTTTATTTCTGAAAAACCTTAACCCATTGTAATAAAAGTTAACATTAGAAAAAAGTATTACCATTTTATAGCTCTCAAACATTTATATTACCTACTTTGCATTTGGCTACAATCTTCTGGATACAGAATTACCATATCACAGGTAGATGTTTGATTAAGGTCCAGCCGCATTGTACTGGATCAATATATCCTTACTGACATGCCTATCATTGCCAAGAAGCTTGATAGGTGTATAATTACATGATACGTTGCGATAGGTACGGTAATTATCAGTTCAATTTTTGATTCTCAATAGCATCTGAGAATACCTATTTTTCCTGTACTAACTTTTAAACTTTCGCGTTCCATGATATAATATTATCTTCGTATTTACGGGAATTATAGAATAGGGACACTGTTAGTATAGTATGTGACGGTACATGGCGAAACGAAAATATCAAAAACATCGAAAAAGTGGAGGTGGATGAAGATCCTTCTACCTCACGATGTCGACGAGGGAGGGCGTGCACCGCTGAATCAGCCTGTGACCACGGCTAGTGCAACCCGGTCGAAACGTCAGGCAATTCAGAGGTATGTAATACCTTTTCGTGATCGCGTTAATGCCCGTAAATACGCAGATAATACCTATTTTTCCTTATACAAATTTACCTTCTTTCCCGTATTAAAATGGCTACATTCCAAAGGAGGGTTGGCGTCAGGCAGTAAATTAAACCAGCCAAAACCCTTTCCAATGTTACATAATGCGACAATCTCAATGAGAATTGGGAAAAGCACAGGATGACATTCACAAAAAAGTAGTAGATATCCTGGTTATATATATAATGGTTGTTGCTCCTGAGATAGAGTTCCCCTCACTTTAAGTGCAGTGTAAAAGAGAAGTGCCTTCTGCATCAGACCTTTAATCCAGCCATTTAACGTAAGTTTCTAAAAATGTAAATTGAGGCTCTTGTCTATCAGTTCATGAACAAATATAACTAATATTATATTATTAATAACATTTTCAAATAATAATAATAACTTTTATTTGTTAAACATGTGTTAGTCAGAATACATACATATTTCAATTGTCATGCACATGGATGGAAAATGTTTTGTATAGTACAACATGTTTTACCGTGGTCGGCGTACAAATATATTAAGTCGGTACAAATTTTACTAATTACTTACAAACAATTACAACAAATTAGGTATAGGATATTGTTTTTAAAAACTCATAGAGCGGCGCATCACACATTACACGTAGTATAATAAATTACTAATACTGTTTACAAACTAATATACTATGTGGCACGTAGAAATAATAAATAAAATTAATAAAGTTATGTAAATATGTCACAGTTTACCATTAAAAAAATCATTAAGGGTATAGTAACATTTCTGAATTAATATGCTTTTAAGCTTTGACTATACAAATACTTGGTAAAATCAATTAACCTATGAGATACTGCAACAAAATTTTGGAGATTTAACAACAGGTTCATAAATTGAATGTACGGACAAAAAGGCTACCAATTTGATACGACAAAAGTTTGTTCTACAATATTTTTTAACATAATAAAAAGTTGGCAAGCTAGATATTTACAATCGAATCATTGTTTGAAACAATGTATCTATTTGTTAGTTGGTAGTTGACATATTGCGATGGAAGTGGAAAGCGCTCGCTAAAATAGCATTTGCAATTTATTTTTATCGTGTTGTTGTCAAAAATTGTTTCTAGAATACGGTAGTTGTTTGTCAAGTCAACTCAGTTTCTCTTTATTAAACACTAGCAGCGCCCCGCGGTTTTATCCGCGTAAGTCCCAATCCCATGGGAATATCGGGATAAAAAGTAGCCTATATTTTAATCCAGGTCTCCAGCTATCTACACACCAAGTTTCATCGCATTCGGTTCAGTAGTTTTGGCGTGAAAGAGTAACAAACATCCATAAATACATCCATACATCCTCACAAACATTCACGTTTATAATATATTAGTAGGATCATAATGTAGAAACTTCATGAAATAATAACATGTGACGCCATTCTCCACTGTTGTCGAATTTGTCTCTTTTAATGTTTGGATTTACGATCTACTCGTATACTCGTATACAGGCTTTTACAGAAAAGTGTCGTCAAATTTTAGGATCGATTTGTGCTTAGCTTGGAAAAAATGGATTTTGAAAATGGATGGATGTTTTTTTTCTGCCTCGAGAAATAAAAAAATGAAAATAAATAGTTTCAAAATCATTTTTTTTTCAAGCTGATGCTGTTGTTAAGAATTGTTCATTTCTAAACAACATTTATGAATTTTTAGGCCAATTTCAATGATTTAGTTTTTTTTTATGTTTGATGACTGGCCTGTTGGCCTAGTGGTTAGTGACCCTGATTGCTACGCTATAGGTTGTGGGTTCAATTTCCACCCGAGTCTGGGTGTTCTTTTTGTCCGTTGTTTGTTAAGTCCCCGCGACACAGGAGTCATTCCTAATGCGGGAGTTGTCTTTTAAAAAGATAAAAAAAGTTAATGTATTTTTATTTTTTTATGCAGATATTTTCTGAAAAATCTGATGATTCGATCAACATCCTTTATCGGTCAATTTCCAAGTTTAATTTGTCAGTTTTAAAATAAAATTTCTCTATTCAAAATCACGAATTTTCCAAAAATTTGTTAGCGCTTTATGTTATTTATTATACGACCCTAAAATATAACTTCACTTTTGTGTGTATAACCTGTAATACCACCAATTTGACTAATTCTTTCTTTCATATGTTAGTAACAGTTTCATCAAAGTTTTTTGGAAATGAAAAATTGGTAAACTTGCCTAGAAAATGGGGAAATTCGGGGAAAACAGGCAGTGCTTTTGGGATTGAAATTTTGATACAGCAACTTTTGTTGGATTAGCTAGTTAAATAATAATGAATACATTTTTTTCAGTCTTATTTAAACTAAACGAGGACTTTTTCAAAAAATAAAATGTTAATATACTTATAGACACATCTGCCTACAAGTAATTGTAATTATCATTTCTGTTAACAACAAAAATAATTTATATTATTTAATAATTTCACTCAAGTTAGGTCTAAAACTCTAACTTGAGTGTTTTTAAGGTATTCGTGAGATAACGATCGAATCTACATAATGTTATATATATGTATGTATATTCACAGCGTCATATATTTACGAAACCTCAGATCTTCACGTTACAAATTATGTAAGTGAATTTCCGCACCTTAAAAGATTCAGAGTAAACGGAATCTACTTTGTTGAACGAGCTTTCGTGTAAAATCAGAGTATTCGGCATATGTAGAAGGATTTTTGAACGAAACGCCTTTGCCTCAATATACAGCATTTGCATATTAAAAACATTATTTGCTCTTAGTACTGAGTGTAGATACGTATTTGCTATAACACAATTTGACATTCACGGTTGTGCTTTTAGCTTGTAGATTTTTGTATTTTTTGTATTATTTGATTTAACCTCAATTTATTTTTAAACTGTGTTTTATATATTTATTGGTCTATTGTTTAGTGATCCTGACTGCTGCATACAAATAATTGTGTGATGAGCACGATCATTTGTTCTGTGTCTGGGTGCAAATTGTCGATAATATGTATGTATTTAATAATATATAAGTATGTTTATCAGCAGTCTGGTTACCATAGTACAGGCGCTGCCTAGTTTAGGATCAGACGGCCGTGTGTGACGTGTCTGTATAGAGGCAAAATTAGACATATTGGTAACGGCCTCTCCTGCATATGCCTATTAATAAATTAAAACATAGCCTATGTCAATACGTATAAAGAGGCTTTCTAATGGCGAAAGAATGATTAAAACCGGTTTAGTAGTTTTCGAGTTGGTCGACCACCAACAACGAATCTTCTTGAATATTATTAGTAAGGTCAAGGTGGCCAAATCGCGGGTGAAACCGCGAGGCGGTGCTAGTTGCTAATATCTTCCAAAATAAGTACTTAACTAGACAACATCGGTCCCTGAACAAAGGTGCTGTAACTAACTTAAGAGTCCACAGGGGTCTTCGGTGGTCTCTAATTATTACGCCCTAAACTGTCCGAGAACTGTACAAAGACAATTAATGTCGAGTTACGCTACTTAAAGGTCTCTATTCACTCATACCGCCTGCAAGAAATCAAGTGCTTGGTGGTTCCTTCCCTGATTAATAACGTGACATGACTAGCAAAATCTATGATAAGCGATTTAAACGCGGCGGCTATAATCGACAATCAACCGAGTCGACATAACTTAATTATAATATAATTTATTTTGTTATTATTTAGTCTTGTATTGCATTTGGTTGTTGCTACGTGTGTAGATTTTTAGTTAATCAGACGTCTTATAGCGTGTGAAAACTATGTCAAAAGATTCCGTCACATATACAGATAGATACATGTCAAGCTAAAATAAAGCGCGTAAAAAGCTCAATTATAAACAGCGATTATTAATTCTAAAACTAATAGTAATAATAGACTTGTTCAGCAATACATTTATGTCAGTTAATATTGGCACTTGTATTGTATTGTAGTGTCAAATGTGTTTTATTGCAAAAACTTTTGTTAAATGCGATTCCAATTTTCAATGAAATCGATCATAGATTAGTATTTTTTTCTTTGATCAATGTTTCAGAAACTCGAATTGATTGGACACCACTGTTAACTTGACAGTTCTGTTAGTTGAACAACATTTTGATCAGCCTTTCAGAAACCGGGTGTTAGTCTATTTTGTTGACCTTCTACATTTATTCATTGAGGTGCATTGGGTACATGCCTTAAGTTTTAAAGTGAAATTGCTAGCTTATCATTCAACTGTCGAATAATGGATGTTCAATGTCCATGAATTAGTAATTAAAATGTTGATAGGATAAGTGATTATCGTTATTAGTTATCAGTTTTAAATTTCATGAATTCTATTTTAACTTAGTTGTACCTAATGTATTAAAGATACATAGAATAAGAACTCCTTTTTTGTAGTGACAATAAAATAAAATAAAACTGGCCAAGCGCGAGTCGGACTCTCGCACCGAGGGTTCCGTAAAATATTTTTATTATATGATGTAACTAAAAATTTACGGTTTTCGCAATTTTTTCTTTATCTGTGCTATAAGACATTGCTTCGTACCAAATATCAAGATTCTGAGTTTACGGGAAGTACCCTGTAGGTTTTGATTCCCTTACGAGTGTCGAAAGTTTGCGGAAATTTGCGGCATAAACGGCTGTATCTATTGATTGCGTTGGCTTAGAAGTTTGATTTTTTCACAGCTCTAAGGAACACTAGACTTGAGTATTTGATATAAATTTCAGTCTGATACTTTCACGTGTTCCTGAGAAAAAGGGTCTTGACAGACAGACAGACCTTCGAACGGACGGACAGCAAAGTGATCCTATAAGGGTTCCGTTTTTTCCTATCTAGGTACGGAACCATAAAAACAATTCAAAAATTAATTAAACAAGCACATGCAATAAATTTCCATCGCTAAGAGGGTTAAAGGGCTTGGCTACCGACAATGGTAAGAGACCAGACAGTACATTTTTACGCCAAGAAATAATAAAAAGGGAAAATTCAAGAACTACTTTCTTCGGGGACCGGGGCCGGTATATGTAAAGTTTGCTAATGAATGAGTTTACACAGAAATATTAACGTGATTGGTCATTTTACATACTCCGAATAGCGTGATAAAGCAACTAGTTAATAGTACACTGATAATATGTGTTGCGATCTAAATGTCAATGATTGCGATTCTTTCCATGAATCTTACACAAAAGCGATCGTGCGAAAGTGCCAAGTAACGTTTACTTTTTAAAGTAATTCTAAAACGTCTCTACGTATTATAATTACTTTAAAATATAGATCTCTATCTATTTAAAACAACATTAAGACATGCTTTTTCTCTGCGCCTGCATACTACCCATCTTTGTCTTTGCGCCTGCGTACTATATGTCAATGTCAACGTGGTGTAATTCTTGTGCATTTGCGTATTAAATTTATGTTAGTTGTTTTTCCCATATTTCACTTATACTTAATTGATTATTTACAAATTTACATTTCGTACTTCTTACACACGAATCATATCTCTCATATAGAACTAGAATACCGACTATTTGAAAAAAACAGGAACTGTTATATTAATATTTATGAATGGAACAATGTAAGGCTAATCTCTAGCACTAGATCCAAAAACAAAATTATGGAAGAATTGCAGTTATTTACTACAAAAGAATGAAAATGAAAACGAAGTATATCTTTACTAATTAAAATCACAATTCCATCCACAGCAATGGAATGAAACATCAGCAGAACGGACAAAGTATAATTTCGTATTTCACGGGTCTTCTCCGGGCCTTCCATTAAGATAATATTGTTAAGATTATAATCCGGTAAAAGGGGTTTCTGAAAGGATGGATTTACAATTAATTTATTAAAACACGTGGAATACCCTTCAGATTTTGCTACCTATTTGATTAGGGTGTGTATAAATGTTGCTTGAGCTAAGTTGCTGTGCCAGACAGAATCCATAATGAACTATATCTACATTTATAACAACTTTGTAACCTTATGGTGTCCCGATCCCGTGGGAATATCGACATAAAAAGTATAATGCGTTAATCCATGTCTCCATCTATCTACATATCAAGTTTCATCGCAATGGGTCTGTTGTTTTTTGCTTGAAAGGGTAACAAACATCCATCCATCCAAACTTTTACATTTATAATATTAGTGGGATTGTAAAAGTGCGAGTCTGACTCGCGCACCAAGGGAATCAATTCTCGAAGATTTTTGTCCGTCTTTTCTGAAAGACAAACTTAACTTTGCGGTTCTAATAATAGTCTCAAGAACATCTATGTACGATAAAGTCAACTTTACCAATGGCAAAAAAAAAGTTTGTAATCACAAAAACATTTTTTTAAGTATATGATTCACAACACATTAACAACTTTCAGATTTTTTCCTTTACTTGTGCTATCAGACCTAGCATCTTACCAATATTCGTGATTCTGGGTCAATGGGGTCCCTATAGGTTTTAATTTACCTGCGAAATCTTCAAATTTTAATATATACAATAAACCGTATCTTTTGATTGCGTTGACTTAGAAGCTTGAGCTTACAGTTGCAAGGGCTCCTGAGGAAAAGGGTCTTGACAGACTCACAGACAGACAGATATAACTACAAACTTTCCTAAAATTGTTTGTGCTTTACGTTATTCACGGGGTTTACTATACGAACCTAAAATACCACGGCCTCACAGAAAACCGGCAGTGAAACAATGCCTGCATTGCCTTTCGCCGCGTGAGTGAGGTTACCGGAGGCCCTAACACTTCCCTCTCCTCTATTCCCGTCCTTTTCTCCCCTAAAATCCCCCTCTCCCCTATTCCCACTGTTAACCCCCTCCCCCTCTTTCCCTACTCCCACCTTAAAGGGCTGCAACGCACTTGGGACTCAAAAAAAAAATACGACCAACCCTTTCTGTAGCACCCTGTATAGATATATAGATATTGTATATATTCTGTGTGCTACTTGTAACTAAACAACTTATCACGTTATCCTACTAATCCCACTAATATTATAAATGTGAAAGTTAGGATGGTTGGATGAATGGATAGATTGATGTTTGTTACTCTTACATGCAAAATCCACTGGACCGATTGCAATGAAACTTGGTATGTAGATAGCTGGAGACCTGGATTAACGCATAGGCTATTTTTTATCCCGATATTTCCATGGGATCGGGACTTACGCGGGTGAAACCGCGGGGCGCTGCTAGTCTTTCATATACAAATAGAAGGAGATGAGGAACTGTAATCCCAGATACTATTGTATTTCCAACAGAGTCACAATTTCAAATCAACATTTATTGTTGTTTCAAAACCAACCATACCTGTTTGGAATGTTACTGCCAGACAGAGACAATGATATTGACACACCCCAACACACCATGTGAATGGGGTGTGTTATTTTATGTAAAATTTTCATGTTAACTGAGTAGATAACCAACTCCCTTGTTGAATTTATTGCAACTATAGGTTATTACAATGTATTGAAGTCATGCCTATCTTGACAATAATGCTGATATGCATTAAATATGTAGGTCGCATACACTATTAGAACACCCAAAGGTCAATGTACAGCGTAGCTATAATACCCTTTGTATCGAAAGGTATACTGTGGTGGATGACTATGGATTATACCGTCTATTAATATCCACATTTAGGCTTAAGCGCCTTGTGAAAAGAAAGCAAACATCTCATAAAAAATCGCTTAATATCTTTAAGCCGTCGCGTCGTAGCTTCTCCACGAGTGTACTCGTTTCAATGGTTTCCAAGATATTTCATACTTTACAGTCTATCGAATAAAGTCGAATTCAGATTATAAGTTGTTATTGCTTGATGTTCTATAATAATTTTATTGATGACGAAATACTCCTAATACCACGCGACAAACGTAGACAATACGAACAAATATTCTACATATTTCTTTCTTATTTACGAGTATATTTAAGAATAAAGGACTAATAAAATAGAAATCTACCATTATTAACACGAGCGTCGTTAATTAATTGGAATTACGGCGGTCGTGTTATGTACTACAGATAGCATATTAAGTTTAATCCAGGAAATTCTAAAAGTAAAGATTCAAGAATTCAATCCGTTTATATAACATTTTGGATAGGTTTTTGTATAAAAGACTTTGATCTCCATTTTGAATGTGAGTCAAAATGGAGATCAGATTATATTTACAAATCCATTTAATCGATTTTAATAAAAGCTGCTAGTTACGTTCAAGTAGTCTCAATATGCTGTCTTCAGCTTTAACACACACATAACACTGAAAAGGAAAAATACAGATTCGCAGTATTTTTGTAAGCAAGCGTGGTAAGCATGCGGTAAGCGAGACGTCAACTATCGACTGGTACGATAGCGGTAAGCTCGCTTGCCGCACGCTGTTTGCAATTATGTGTTATTATTGTAAAATGTACCTAAATAGCACGATTTTAAGCTTGAATTTGAATGTGCATTCATTTACCGTGCGGGAGCTGTCGTATAAATTTCCTACGACCTTCGGACTTTCCGAAGTTACAGATGCGACCCTGACCTTCTCGAGCTTCTTCTTGCACTCCCCAACCCATCCTAATAAGCAATATTCTTATCCTTAGGAACTAGCCTACCTTTTCCTTTCATATCTACTCATAACTTTTCTACATTCAATTGCCAAAGTGCCCGGTTAGCGGCAAAAAGCTTTACTCCTATTACTAGAGCAGCATAAAGGCGACAAAATGTGGGTATTTAATACACCACAGCCTTACTTTTTGGGGATACAAGCATGGCAAACAAACACGGCGGTGCACCGCTCTCTGATGGCAAGCGTGATTCGACTATCAGCTGGACCTCGTATTTGTTTGCCAATTTAAAAAGAATAAAAAAGTTGCGAGTCATAATGATATTTATTAAAAACTAGTCGTTCCCCGCAATTGTCACTGCTTCGCTCTTCAGGGTCGTCGCGTGATACTTATGGTCCTCCACAATCAACACTCGTAAGCCAATACAAAAATATTTTTTCGAATATTATTGGTAGTTCCAGAGAGTACTCTTGAAGTCTCAAGGTCTTTCAAAGGTTTGTCCAAGGTGCACGTATTTTTTTAATAATATCAGAACAGGTTTATAGACAACAGAAAGATAATCTTTCTATACACTTTCTTAATTAGGAAACACTGCAAAAAAAGTAGCAGTTAGCCAGCGACTTCTTGTTTATAATTTGTTCTTTTTTGTTAAATGTGCTAAGTATACTTACGCTCGATAAACAATATTGAACTCTAGTACCTTTATAGCTGCATACTTGTCATGATTGCGAAACTAACCTGAAACAAAGCCAAACAATACTTATTAGTCAAATACTTGTTCCTTCTGACAAATACTTTTATACTAGGGGGTCAAGAATCAGTATTTTAAATAGGTATGTCTTTATTTTAAATATTACAACTGGTAATTGTTATTCTTTATTTAAGAACTTCTCTGGGTACTTAATTTTAAACACGGTATTATATCGGTACATTTTAGTTAAAAAAATACGCGTTTGAAATCATTGCAAGCAAAAATTAATTGAAGTAATACTTGACATAGTAAAAATACTTTGTTATAAATTATCAATCTTTATCTACCACTTATTACTGAATTAACAAGATAAAATACAATATTGACTTTATTGTACACAAAACAGTATAATATAATAAGTTATTAGCTTATATTTTTGTAGAATTTTAGACCTTATTGCAAATAATCCAAAGGAAAATCCTACATAGGAAATAATCTTATTGGTAAGGTGATTTCCTAAAACATTTCTCCACTCCTTCTGTATATCACTACACCATCATCTTCATCTTCCGCGCCTTTTCCCAACTAAGTTGGGGTCGGCTTTCAGTCTAACTACGATACGGCCGAACTTTGATATTTTACGTGAAGCGACTGCCATCAGACCTCCACAACCCAAGTACTAGGCGATATCGAAGTTCTGTAGTGACAACCTGGTCTTGTCGGACTTTTTAGGGCTCCAACTACCCGTAACGAATGCCGCAGATGTTAGTAGGGCTCCCGGGACCGACGGTTTAACGTGCTCTCCGAGGCACGGAGGGGTCTCAATGTGTTAAGAATGGTCACCCATCCTACACTGACCTGGCTCGTATTACTTAACCTTATAATGTGCTAACCTACTCGGTTACCACTTAGCCACGAGCCCCTCTACCTATCACTATATCACTACATATTATAAAACAAAGTCCCCCGCCGCGTCTGCCTGTCAGTCTGTCTGTCGGTTCGCGATAAACTGAAAAACCACCGAACGGATTTTCATGCGGTTTTCACCAATAGACAGAGTGATTTATGAGGAAGGTTTAGCTTTAGGTGTATAATTTGTTAAGATTTCATGTAAATTGATTGAAATATGTTGATGATAGTTGAAGATATCTCTGCTACCCGTGCGAAGCCGGGGCGGGTTGCTAGTATAATATATATATTGTATGTTATCGGAATTTGATATATAATACATATTATGTATTATATGGCATGCTGCGTAACCAAGAAAACATATATGTTTTACTGTCGCACCCTAATTAAGTCTTAGAATCATAAAAAAAGTATGTTATAATATATTCTGTTTAAGCACAGTATATGTAATATACTGTGGTTTAAGGTTATGATTTTTTTATTATATGTACATCCGTTACGATTTTCGAAAAAAGTTTTAGATGAAGTAAAATGTGGAAGATAGAGGCCACAGTTGCATATTTGGGTAGCTTTTTTTCGAGGGACGTAAGGTACGAAGGAGATACGAAAACTTCGGTGAACAATAATGAGCGCCGGATGTACAATTACAATTTTAATAAATAGCATATTTAGATACGGTCCCTGAGATGTATCCGTGGAATGAAAATAAATGGTTAGAAATATTATAGAAGCGAATCAATTGGAATGAGAAAATATTGACGGGAACTGAACAGAAGCAAATTTAACTCAGCCTATTCGGAAAAAATTAATAAAAAAGGAAATAAAGAAAATAGTTTTAATTTTTTTACCAACGCTACCTTATAACCGGAACGCTTACGGAAAATGAAATAATGGAATAATATAGATTATAATAACATTTCTATTAAATGTTACACAAAGCGATTGCAAATACCCAACGTTACCTACTGGAATACTGCCTGGTATAAAACCTATTGTTACAGAAAGGTGTGGTCACATTGTAGGAGCGTTATGTACACGCTACAACCGACAAATAGTTGATTTAACAAAAACTTCTGAATATGCTTTTCGTAGTGTAGGTGCAGATTTTTTTACCAACATAATATGAATTTTCGTGTTAATTTTAATGATTTTGTTTTTTTTTATATTCATGTTTACTAAAGA
Source organism: Callimorpha dominula (assembly GCA_949752705.1). Classification (NCBI taxonomy): domain Eukaryota; kingdom Metazoa; phylum Arthropoda; class Insecta; order Lepidoptera; family Erebidae; genus Callimorpha; species Callimorpha dominula. The sequence continues at coordinate 19,533,673 of OX457003.1, read as the reverse complement.
TACACTCTTGGCAGGCTGCAAGTCGCTTCTCTCTTTGATCTCTGACGGGCTCGAAACCAGTCTCGCATAAAATACACACGTGAGAACCTACAGCCATATTATTATACCTTTGATAATTAAAACCTACCTTCTCCAAATTAAATGACTATTATTTCCGTAATAAGTGCATTATACTAAAGTGATGCTGAAGTTCAAAATCACCCTGGATATACTGTAAATGCAAGACCACTCCATACAATTGATTAAAGTAGTATAAAACCACGGGCTGACGTAGACAGATTCTTTATTAAACTACGGAGCCTCAAATCTGTACCTATAAGTATTAAAATCAATCGTAAAGTTTGTACAAAGCATTTTTATCGCAGCTTATTTTACAAAATATTTATAACAAGGATCCCTAAATCCATGACGTCACAAACTCGATTCCCATACACAAAGAAAAGAACTTACAGTTTAATCACAAAACCGATTCACAAAACGCACTTCTTACAAACACACGCACACAAAATACGGTATCCATGATTTCAAAGCCAAAAGTGGGCTGAACTAATATTTGACGGATATATCCGAATATTTGTTGAGGAACGTGAATTTAACATTTGTTATAAAGTTGTTGGCTCATTCCTCTTTTATTTGGATAGCAGTCCCAACTGGAATCCGATAGTGTACCCGGGATTGGGTTAAGCTGAGGTCGGCTATTGTCGTCTTACTGGAATAGATTTGTATACTATAATTGTGTACTTTTGTTTAAAAATCTGCTATAGTGGAGTCAAATACTTTGTAGGTTACGTGACGGAATACCGTGTGGTTTTCGTCAGTTTGAGTCCGACATACCACTTTAACCTCGGTGAGGTGATGACCCGTGGGGGTGAACGATGAAAAAATAAATTGTGTGTGTGCAATTCACACATGGCAGAAATGAAACTTCAGAAGAGTAATCTACAAGAGCATGAGAAATAAAAAGTAAAATCAACACAAAAAAATTACTCATGTTAATAAATTTATATTTAGATAATTTATATAAAAGTTAGTGGTCAAATAAAACAGATGTGTTAAATAATTAACATAAACGAATTAACCAACGAATTTTAATACGCAAATGCACAAAAATTACACCGTTGACATTGACGCATTTTCTTAAGGCTTCGTAGTACGCAGGCGTAAAGACAAAGAGTAAAGGAAAGACTGATACTCGTATTCTATCTCATTCTCTCGGAGGTTAAATCCTATTTATGAATATGTTTGGCTCTTTTCAAAGATTATAGGAAACACTGTATACTTTTATTCTATCTCATTCTGTCGCAATCGTATTTATGAATGTTTGTCTTGTTTGTCTCTTTTTAGTGAGAGTTTTTCGTTCCATCGAATTTCTGACTGGCCTGTTGATCTAGTGGTTAGTGACCCTGACTGCTATGCCATAGGTCGTGGGTTCGATTCCCACCCGAGTCTGGGTGTTCTTTGTGTCCGTTGTTTGTATGTTTGTAAAGTCCCCCGCGACACAGGAGTAATTCAAGATTTGCAATCATAGCTACAGTGTAGATAGATAGATAGATAACACTTTATTTGTACACCAGTCTTGTTTTGTGCATTGCTCATATAGTTGGCTTAATTATAAAATTTCGTATCTCCATTTGGTAAAATATTACAGGAGGAAGAAAAAACTATTTTATTAAATAACTAACTATAAAACATAGACAAACAGCTTTATTTATACTTAAATATTAATTGTGCTTATGTTTGTTGTAATTATGATTTATTATCTGATAACATGATTAAATAAATGGACTTAGGTACACTTCTTAAGCATGTGTAATGGACTTACCACGTACGTAGTTTCATTTTTTGTAAATAGCAAAAAAACTAAAAACAAGTAGAAAATACGAGTAATCCCATCGTGTTCAACACAGCATTTTACACTAGATAACATCAAAATCAAATTATCGAAACGTTACATCGTTATTTTTTTTAGTGTGTTAGAGACTTGTTTAAAACAACTACATTGTAAGCAACAGAAATGAATACATCAAATTAATTTGAATTGTACTTGATCTTTTTTAACGATCTTGATCTTAAGGTAATGATTGACAACGTATTCTGAATCAGTCTAGTGATGATCAGTAAAAGTGGTCACCATACAACAGCCAGTATCAATTCTCGACGGTTATTCCCAACACGTAATCTTTATCCATGGCGTCGGAGACTTTTATTCAACATCGCCAATTTAGCTGCAGGAGCCGTGAATTTTTTCTGAATACGAACAAAGAGATTTACTACACGAGTCTAGTGTGGATTTGGAGACGTCCAAACCTTACAGAATATTATGGAAAACTATCAGGTTCGCGGTTTTAACTTTTCTACGGAAACTTCGAAAAGGAACCAGGCACCGAACACATACAAGTATTTATTTTTATTCAAAATATTTTAAAAACTATGTTGTTTGAAAAGTATCATCTTGTGTCCAACTGATAATCTTCAAGCAGCTGAAAATAATTCCATAAATCATAGCTAAGAACACTTTCGATGAAGTCACTTTTCAAACAAATAAAATCGAAATTTGTTCAGCCCTTTTTCATCTACCGTCCCACAGACATTAAACTTCCAACGAACACACGTTAAACTTACAACACCCCTCTAAAAATAAACATTAAAATGATATATCAACACGAGTTTTACCAAAATACACCCCTCCATAATTGGTTGACATAATTGAATCTGTGATCAAAATAGCCTTCATTATCGCTGTGAGCCCACATCGCGTTCTCGTTACGATACAGCGATTCACCCGTCCATGGCGTACTGATCCCTTTTAGATTGCCTCCCGGATTGCCGTAAAATTACGGTATAATGCACTTCAAAATGATATTCAAACTGCTAACGCTCAACTTGTCAGGCTGTACTGTGAAAATATAAGGATTAATAGGTGCAATGTCATCTGTAAAAAAAAAACTTGCATCAAGCTTTTTTTGGTATTATTTTTATTACAATCAAACTTACTTTTGTGAGTGGCAATTATATGTATTAAGGACTAGCTATTGCTCGCGGCTTTGCTCGCTTAGAATTTGTTTTTCAATAGAAAAACAAATTCCTGGACTACTCCTCCTTCCCCCTCCTTCTCTCTATCCCGGACAACGTGTATCCAAAATTTCAATAAGGTGCTCCCTCACCTATAGCATTCGCCCGTAATGTAACATACATGATTCGATTTTGAGCATAACGTTACAATACTGCCTCTCTGACTGTCGAGCATTCGCCTGTAATGTAAGATTTAGGATTCGATTTGGAGCATTACATTACAATACTGCCTCCCTGCCTGCATTCGCCTGTAATGTAAGATTTAGGATTCGATTTGGAGCATTACATTACAATACTGCCTCCCTGCCTGCATTCGCCTGTAATGTAAGATTTAGGATTCGATTTGGAGCATTACATTACAATACTGCCTCCCTGCCAGCATTCGCCTGTAATGTAAGATTTAGGATTCGATTTGGAGCATTACATTACAATACTGCCTCCCTGGCTGCATTCGCCTGTAATGTAACGTAAATTAGTTTATTCCACAATTTCAGACGAAACGCTCGTTGTGCTGAGTGCGGCAATATTAATTCGACATAGTTATTTACGTAAAAAACCAGAAGAAACGATATTGGTGTCATAAATTATTCAATTTACAAGATTGATGTTACAAGTTGTATCAAAATATTACAAATTGCATAATTACAGGTTCTCCTCCCTCATTGATGTAATGCTCGAATCTGTTACATTACAAGTTGCGCATTGTATTGCTCGGTTCTCCTCCCTCACTGACGTAGTAGTCGGATCTGTATCGTTACATTACAGAAATACCTGGTGATTGAGCACCTTTATGTTCAGATGAGCAGTCAAAAAGTATTAAATCAAACAATCAATCTCACTTTCACATTTATGATATTAAGAAGATGATGATGACTATCAACTATCATAAATGTATGCAAAAGAATAAAAATGATATCAATACATAAAACTAAACTATAGATATTTCGGATTAACGTCAATGAGATCTAAACGACAAATGATTTCCTCGATGGTGGTTTAATATATATAAATACAGATAAAATGCTTCAAAGTCTTCCTATCGGACCTTTAAATGGAACCTACATAATACGTTTAAGTTCAAATATCTGTTTACCAAAGCCCTCAATCAATAACCCCGAGTTAATTCAATATTTCCTCGTTCCACATGCCACCCGGATCATGATGATCAATGGATATAGACTTTGTTAAATACCTTGGAGTGGGCCTGGAGCAATGGTTTTCAAAGAAAAGAAAATGCAATTGTATTTTTATGAATGACAGTTAGTAAGTTCGTAACTAAATAAGTTCTGAACTAAGCTCCTAATATAAATTAACAGTGAAGACTAGGGAGTTGTCCTGTCATGATTTACACTTAAAAAACAATTGATTTTAACAACAGTGCAACTTAATTCCTACTGGCTTTAACTATAAATAAGAACCATTCGGGTGACCCCAAAAGTCCAAATAGTTATAAAAGTTGGTCAAGCCGTTTAGGAAGAGAAGAAGGGTAAGTTGCTAATACTATTAGACAACACTTCACGTCTTGTAAAGGTTGCAGTACTCTACTTTCTTCTAAGTATTAGGGATTCTCTTAGTTAAAATATCTTGATATGAATGACTCAATAAGTCATCATCTATCATCTTTTCCCAAAGTTATTTAAAGTCGGTGCAAATGAGTGGATTCGTTATTTTACTGCTTACTTCTCTACTAAACATATATTCTTTCACGCAGTTTGCTCATCTCTCCCCATCACATGTCCGTATTATTATATTGCTCTTCAACTTTTCATCCACTGGCGCTACTTTCAGGCTTCTAATGTATTCATTCCTCACCCTGTCTATCCTAGTCACACCACACATCCATCTCAACTCTCTATGATCCGTTTTCATGGTAAGCCTAATTTTAATATAGATAGTAGAAAATGAGACTTAAGTAGGCGACCAATCTTTTACGCAAACAATGTAACACACACATAATGTTTTTTTTTTACGGGATTAGGGGCAAACGAGCAGACGGGTCACCTGATAATAAGTGACTACCGCCGCCCACGGACACTTGCAACAACTCAAGAGTCACAAGTGCGTTGCCGGCCTTTCAGGTGGGAGCAGGAGAAGGTGGGGAGTTTGGACCTCCGGTAACCTCACTCACTAGGCGAAACACAATGCAATCATTGCTTTATGGGTGGCTATCACTCTGGTCGAACCGTTCCACTCGTGCTAAAGTATGGCTCTCCCACTTATAAATGGGGTTACAAGTCGCGTGTTGCAAAGCTCATCGAAATAAAGCCCGCACACCCTATTCGTCGGCGGAAATACAACTCGCTTTTTTTATACCTTTCCAGGATAGTCTAATGTGTTGGAAAAATAACCGGGAGTAAAAGCTGTGAAGTACAGTAGCACCTAGAACTTTTTATTAATACCTACTTAAATTCTTCCATCGTTTAATTTTACAAAGGACAAGGACGAGCCAGTAAAAGTACCTATTTAGTAAGCCAGAAAATGCTTTATTTATTTCAAATTATTGTTTATTATATAATCTTTGTTTTTATCTACGACGCGGCGACGTAAATAGGCAACCCGTATCATTACAAGTATGAATTTGCGGTCTGTATTGAGCTGTTTATTTCACATCAGTCTTTTATTAACTTGTCATAATTTTTTTTCCTTTTTTTTTTTAAAAGACAATTCCCGCATTAGGAATGACGCCTGTGTCGCTGGGGACTTTACAAGCATACAAACAACGGACACAAAAGACACCTAGACTCAGGTGGGAATCGAATCCACGACCTGTAGCATAGCAGTCAGGGTCACTAACCACTAGGCCAACAGGCCAGTTTTCAGTCAATAAATGACCCACTTTTGCCATTTACTTTGACAATCGTTCTGATGACCTCTGTGACACAGCGGTAGAGCATACGACTGTAACATTAAAGGCCGCAGGTTCGATTTCCATTCAATAGAAATATTTGTATATATGAATATGAAAATAAAAATGTAAATAAACTGAGTATGTTTGAGTATATTGAATGTCCCACTCAACTACACTATGTGTAAAATTCTTATTTTTGTAAAGATGTTATTGCATAGAATTATAATTATATGTACTTCAGTAAGCATTAAATTGGATTCTGACGTGAAGGTTAATTGACACTGTCGACTGTGTTGTTGACGAGAAGATTCCACTTTCGACAGAAAATTATTCCAATATTTTTTCCGGTTTATGACATTGAAATGTACAACCAGCGAACCGATGGACCGATGGACTGGGAAATAAGCAGAGTGATTTTAATTTGAACAACAGTACAAAATAGTAACGAAATGAAAACCATTCGTGAAAACCAGTCGTTTTGTCCTTCACTGCTTTCCACCGTACGTTGATGTGCACGTGTATATAGGTATTATCGTCAATCACTTTTTCTAGATCCAATAAACAAACAACAGAACACGTGGTGCTCGGACGCGATGCAAACCGATAATGAACTCACGCAACTCTTGCTAAGCAAAAGGCCATAAATACCTTTCAAAATGAAAGCAACGTTTATGACATCTGTCAATATACATAGTCATTGAATGATCGAATTACCACCTGTGTCAGCGTAAATAATAATATGATTCACTCTAGTTACGCGTGAACGGAGAATAACGAATAAATTATTCCTATAATTAATCGCAGAAAATATAAATAATGCTTGTCTCATCTGAAAATATATCCACAAAGACGCTTAGGACAAGTCATTACTTCCGACCGTTCGGAATACGGAGGGTGTAGCCAAGGGATTTGGCGGCAAAATAAATGGCCGACGCCATACTTAATGAAACATTTTACTGATAAGACGAAATACGAATGTACGGTAACAGGGGATTATTGACTTATCTCGATTGATAGGACTGATCTTAGCTTTGCAATCTAGCGGTTGTTTGTATTACCATCTAGCGACAGCAACGACAGATGTCACTGGTTCGTTTCCCGCGAAGTGCAAAGATTTATATGCATGAAGATGTCTATTCGCATTGGTTTAGAAGTTTAAATCTATACATCCATTGAAATAAATAAAATTAAAGTGTCTCTTGGTATTGTCATAATCACAGCTATTTACAGCTTTTTACTAAATGCAGATACAGATGTATGTTTACACGATATTTATAACAAAAAAACATTTTTTAAATATTTGGTCTGACTGTTTGTTCCATCTAATCTCCTGAACGGGTTGACTGATTTCCACGCGACTATCACTGGCATATAGCTGGTGTTATAACAAGTAACTAAGGCTACCTTTATTTTGAAAAAAGAATTAGGGTTCCGCGCAATAAATATGTACACGCCAGATCGTATACAATATGTTTGTCGTTACAAAAAAACATGAGCACTCAGGTCTTCTGCACATTATATATATGAAACCGTTAAACATTCATGTAAAGCTGCGGCCATATCAACGCGTTAGGCGGGAGCGTGACTGAATGGCGCCTTATACGCCAACGACCACAACGTGGGATGACAGCAGCGTCAACGAAACAAGACGCCCGCGAGAGACGCTAGTAGACGTGTGTTTAACTATTTCCACAAAATTACTACAACTGAAGATAGTACAAAAAATTTTATACACAAAAAAGTGAGAGATCATCTAGAGTACAAAAATTTAAGGAAAAAAAAAATAGGCAATCATGGGACTGCATACAGAACTGAAAATAAATACTTATAGTAAATATTGTAAAAATTCGAAATTAAAATTGCCCCATCCGTAAAATTTGCCTTAACTAATATATGGATAATTAGTATACATCAAACTACGGTAGTATAATAGTTTTTTAAATATATGAAAGTCGGACACATTTTCGATCAGGGTCCTGACGCGAGTTTAACATTTTTTACCCATCCCAAAAAGTGCACAACGCCGCTAAAGAAGTTTTCACTTCAAAAATAAAATATGGAATGTAAAGGTCTTCTTTGATCACAATTAGTGTCTGAGGAAGACATAACGAGAACTAATTTTGTGCAATTAATAAATATTTCTTAGTCTTAGTCGTGCCAGTCTGCTCAATTTCGCGTCGCAGACACTCCCGCTGTGCGTCCCGCTTCCCACAACGCTGACGTCGCGTCGGATTGACCGCAACACTGTCATAAAGTACCTACACTCGCATGTCACGAGGAATAAATAACCTCTTTAAAGTCGACAAACTCCGAGGATAAGAAGAAATCCCATAAGAGGTTTATATTTGTCTTCTTAAAAAAGTGTGTTAGTTTATTGTTATTACTTTTTGCTGTGCAAAATATCTTTACAAGTTGTAATACTGGTGTGCAGTATACCTTCAGCAATGTAAGGTACTGTCGTGTAGTAAGCCGATCGAGAAAATAAAACTAAGAAGCTAAGATCGGTGAAAAAGAATTTCAAAATACCCCGTTTTTGTCAAAAAAAAGAGTGGCAAGGAAATCAGTATTATTTTTTCTTTGTTACTTCCAGCCTTTAAAAATTACGGTTAAGTACACCTCGTTAGTCATAGTGTAACAATCCTGATCACTAGCTTTATTGAGTTCTATGACAGGAGAGGGCATAATATTAGTAACACAAGTGACACTATGACATTGTTAACAGTTTATCATAAAGCACTCTTATTTTTCGAATTTATGTGTAAAAATTACAAAATTACTTTATGTTTCTTAGTTTTATCACTAAAAACCTTTTTTTTGTAATATATTTCTTAAAGGTATACGGAACACGGTATCAGGATGCTTCACCCTCTGGTAAAGGCTCGATTCGTGGGGTTCGAAACTTGTCAGACATCTCCAAAATACACATGTGAGTAAAACCCTACACCTTTATATGCTAAAAAACTTGTCAAAACTAGATTCCAAAGTAACGATTAAAAAGAAATGGAAAATTCTGAACGAAAAGTCTTTTACAGTCATACAACTTTTAACCACAATATACCCGAAGGTCCCTCGATTTACAAGAAAAGGGAACCAAAATGGCTGCGTCTGTATCCTTTATAACTATAAGATTGTACAAAGTTATAATAAGTATTGTAACTGTTCTTTTTAACGTTAAAGAAGTTATATAGGAATATGTATGTTCAATTGTGAACGTACGTAATTGCTTGCACATTAAGTACATATCATAGACGCTTGACAAGAGAAATGTTACTTTATTTCTAGAGTTTATGACTTAAAAACTTAATAATACTCTTCAACTTATACACCAAAAGACAGACAGAAGCAGATATTATTATTATACATAAAATGCACAATCAGCGGCCTTAATACAATAACAATATCTTTCAGGCGACCTGGTTGGAATCGATATTGTTATTGTGGGCCTTTGTTAGGAAACTAAGAAGTTCCGACTTTCGATTTAGTCCTTATAAGTACATATGATTAATTAGTAATATATACCGCGTATAAATATTTAGTCCAGATTAGTTTTTTTTTTTCGTTATACATATACCTATTATGTATATCGATAAGTCGCTTTCCTACTACGCAAGACAGAGCTGTTTTTAATATGGTAAAGTGATGACGAAAATTGACAGCGCAAATCCATAACGGTAAAAGAACTTGAGACGTTCACCTGCGTAGGAAAATAACACTATCTAATAATAGATTCTTATATATAATCGATAATTGCTGCAAGCTGAAAGACTAGTTTAACAACCTATACTTTGCAAAAAAAGAAAACAGTCAGTCATAGGAATGACTTCACAATGTATTTGCATATACATATACACACACATCTGTATATATATATATATATATATATATATATATATATATATATATATATATATATATATATATATATATATATATATATATATATATATATATATATATATATATATATATATATATATATTTATAATTAAGTTAAAAATAAAAAGTAGGTAATAACATATGTAAATGTAAACATAGGGTACAGTTCTGCGCTCCTGGGCGTTCCTAAATGTTTGAATTTCGAATGTTATATTTTTTTAAATATATGAAACTCGGCTCCGTCTTACAAATTTTTGACCAGGGTCACGTCCTGACGCGAGTTTAACATTTTTTACCCATCCCAAAAAGTGCACAACGCCGCTAAAGAAGTTTTCACTTCAAAAAACTTTTTTCTATTCGAAATTTAAATGTTTTTACTTTTTTTAAACATAAATCTTAATAAAAGTGCTTTTATCCAAACGTTATATGCCAATACATTGTCAAGGCTACTCTGTACGTCAGCTACTCCAAAAGTGACTTCATTAAATGAGTCACTGTACCATAACGTAAAGGAACGGGGCGCCGTCCAAATGTTTATATTTGTGGCTGAATTTTACTGCAAACACATTTTGTTGAATGCAGAATTTCGTGACGTTCAATAACTCAAATTGGGGAATCAGTCGCCCTCTATCATCAATCCAAATACACTCGGGAAAAGGGTATGTTTTTGATCACTGACTTTCGAATGATGCGGATTAATCCTACTAATCCCACTAATATTATAAACGTGAAAGTTTGTGAGGATGTATGGATGTTTGTTACTCTTTCACGCCAAAATTACTGAACCGATTGCGATGAAACTTGGTATGTAGATAGCTGGAGACCTGGATTAATATATAGGCTACTAGTTTTTATCCCAATATTCCCACGGGATCGGGAATTACGCGGGTGAAACCGCGGGGCGCTGCTAGTTCTATATAAGAATAAAATTAAAATTAAATTATAGTTTCATGTTAACATACACCATGTTATTGTAATATATTTACTCATTCCATTTATGATAAGGAAACAAGTAGATGATATCGCACTGCTATTACGAGACTGTATCAACTCAAAATAGGGTAAATTTGAGATACTTCATTTTCATACGTAAATATCAATTTCCTACGCGTTAATAAATATAAAATAATAATAATAAATTGTAATAAGCCAAATTTTTCAACAAAACAACTAAAAATAATTCATATTTTTTTTAAATTTGTTCAGACAAAAATTGGATATAACTTGATAACCTGCAATCTTTTAAATAACTCATTCATACAAAATCCCTTAATTTTATCAATAATAATCTATATACAGTGTTCACTTTTTATAATCTTTAACAGGAAGCGAGTAATCAGTTTTCTGTCGTTTCTGAAAAAAGCTTCATTTTGAGTTGATACACTCTTGTAATAGCAGTGCGATATATTGATTATAAATATACACATAACATAACATAGTACTTATAATAATAACAAGATATGACAATCATACCAAAATATGACAATCATCAATGAATTAAATATTAATCGAATTGGTTATTCATCAAAACTAATAATATATACCTATAGTTGAACAAAATTGGATTTAGAATCTTTGTAAACAAAAGTATATGTCATCATGTTTAGGGTTGTCATAATTAGAATGCATAAATATTGTAATTTTATCTCTATTTTTTAGTTTTAAAAAAAATAAGAAAAGATGAAAGAGACGAAAAATAACTTAAAAGCAAGAAATAAATAAACCTTTTAAGTCTTGAGTATTGGGCTTATTTACATAAGCTTTTAAATTTTATATAACGACACGTTATTGGTCTGTAATTCTTGAGATACACGTATTATTATTACTCTTTTGGACACAAATTAATTTTCATATTATTCCATAATTTTAATGTCAATTCATTTAATATGATTGAATTATTAATTATATAACTGAAAAAAATTGCATTAAATTACGTCTTTTACCTATGTTTAAGAACCCTTTGACGACCTCTGTGGTGCGGGGGTAGTGCATGCCAGTGACTGCCACGCCGGGAGTTGCGGGTTTGATTCCCTCTCAGTGTAAATATTTGTATATATGAATATGTCTATTTGCATTAGTCTGGGTTTTCTATGCATAATATGTATGAATTTAAGGTCTAAATATCTTTATAAACATACAAGCTCGCTTAGTTTGGGTCCAGTTAGCGTTGTCTAATATAATCTCAGAATATCACTCACTTAGGTTTTGAAGAGCGCTAATAATGGCTTAGTTAAAAACTGAAAAAATTTGGCATACTGAAGAAGTTGTTGCGATATTCGCGTGGCACTCTTCACCATTATTTAGTCTTCCCTCGTAGGCCGACCACCTACTACGTTACAGTATCTCTTTCCAACCATCAATTTTGAAATATTTGATATAAACCTGTGTGAAACCTATAACAGATATAAATTATACTAAATACATAAGTCCTATTTACGACTACAAATAATTAAAAAAATATGAAAGCTCGTCATGGCTTTCAATAGTATCCATCTTGTAATAATGGCGTGGATAGGTAGTCGGACGGTCATACTCAAAATCAAGCAAATATCTTGCTAACAAAAATGATTTAAATTACTCTGTTTTAACAATTTCACAAAATATAATCACCAGCACATAGATCACACTAACTTTACTGTAAATTACGGCACAAAGTAATAAAATCAAATTGAATTGAGCAGGTAGACAGCGATTCGTCAAAGACGTGGTGCGCAGGCGACGTTCCGATCAAAAGTGATCTACAACATGGCCGCCCCGCCACCAAAGACACGACGCTTCGCTAGAGTGACGGATGTCAGTTACTCTTTGACACTTGATAGTGACGTAAATTCCGCAACGCGCCGACAAATATATAATTTGCAAACAGGTTATTTACATCTGCCCGTCATTGTTAGTAAACATTTCATATAGAATTGGGCTGAAGTATAATTTGGTTTACGCAATCTAACTGCTGAACAAATTTGGTATACAGATAGCAGATCGTGCATTAACACGAAAACTAAACAGTACACTTAAACTCAGAGCAACTGTACGCGAATTGTTCAAATAGTTTACGCGGGGATCGAACCCAAATCTAAACTACTCAAAACATTAATTTACTTTACTTCTACTTCAAAACTTAACTCAAAGGCCACCTGTAATTAATACTCTTAATTGCCATCGTAATTAAACAATGGATATCAAACGAGACTTGTAATTGTTCTCCAAAGAAAAATAAACTACAAAACAATTTAACAAAATTCAGATCGTGACGACAAGAGAAAGATATGGTTTAAATTATCCTTCCGGCATAATTAGTAGATAAATACAATGTTATAAGTTAATTAAGAAGAACAAAGTTTGAATAATAATTATTATTTATTTGTTGATTTAGTCATGGAAATGGCTAATGTACTACATTTGAGCGGACAAAATAATTACAAGTTAATAGTTTAGTGAACAAATTCAGTCTCCTAGCTGCCTTTGAAATAGCCTGTATTTAGGATGAACAATAATTGGCAAATAATACTTGTTACCATGTAACAAGTATTATTTGCCAACCTAAGGAGGATCGCAATTGCATCGATGTCATCTGCAATTGCAGTCTGAAATTGAGATGACTAATATGTATATATGACTAATATAGGTGGAATATACACTTGTTTCCGGAGCTGACAAAAAAGTATTTAAAAGTACTGAACCATTGTTTAACAAACACTGTTTTTAAACACTTCAACGTGATCGGTGGCACTCGACATTTATACGAAAAAACAAATATTTTAACAAACGAGTACTCGCAGTCTGTTTGTAATGGAAACACGGGTAGAAAATAAAATAACATTTAAAAAAAAAGAACGAAACACCGCATAGTGAACAAAAAAATGAAATGCGTTTCGAACTGTGAACCAACTTTACGATTGAGGTTGACAGTTTGAACGGTGGCCAGTGACGTGGGTCGACTCCAAAGAACATTTTTAACCTTTTTAAATCGTTTCTCAAAAGGACATTTGTCAAATTAATAAATAATTTCACTTTCAACGCCAGACTTCTAAAAAGTTAACGTTTCAAAAATTATCCTTTCGGGGAATTCAGAGCATTTTAATTATCGGACACCAATATTTTAATTGAGAGATATATTTCGTTTGTAACGTATTTATATAACCGCCATATTGCTTTAGATGATTGTGATAGGTTTATGATGTTAATATATGTAGGCATATATTCAGACTTGTATGAGTTTTAGGGTATAGTAATATATTACAGTTGGTTTTTATTATGCAAGCAACTGTAACGTACATACTAGCATCCCGACTACACGTTGCTGTGGTTAGAGAATTTGCAATAAAAAACAGTCATGGGACTGCCGACAGAAGTGAAAACTTAAACGAAACGACGAACTTAAAACGTCCTCATAGCAGGTTGGTGACATTAATTAATAAGGAGCTGACAGAACTCAATGTTTAGATTAGCGCCCTCTAGTGGATCTATATATGTATTATTAGCGTGACAGTCACAAGTTCAGTGCTTTTTCAAAGAAGTTTTCACAAAAAAAAACTATACTATCTCTCAAGTTAAACCAAACTGCACACCTCATCCTCCGCGCCTTTTCACAACCAATTTGGGGTCAGCTTTCAGTCTAACAGCAATACGGCCGAATTTCAACATTTTACGTGAAGCGACTGCCATCAGACCTCCACAACCCAAGCACTAGGCGATATCGAAGTTCTGCATTTAGACCAGGTTGTCGGACTTTTGGGCCTTCAACTACTTGTAACTAATGCCACAGCTGTTCGTATGGCAACCGGGACACGAGGACGGCGAGGGACGGCTCTGCGAGGCACGGAGAGGTCTCACTATTTTAAGAATGGTCACCCATCCTTGTAATGTGCTAACCTACTCGGTTACCACTTATCTGCGAGCCCCTCCAGTTTGACCAAACTGCACACATTGTGCAAAATTTCAACAAAATCGGTTCATTCGTTTAGGAGTTCATCGCGAACAAAGTGACACGAAATTTTTTATAAATATAGATAATATATGTATATATAACTACAGAGTCGTTATGGCTGAAAAAGTAGATTAGTTTCTGTTAGGAAATTCTTTGCAGAAGCACGAAGTCTGAAAATGTACCTCCACCATTAATTGAGACCAAAATGTTATGAAGATATGTGCATCAGATATACTTTACATCCTGGATAAAAGTTACAGTTATGGTTCAACCATAAAGGGACCAAAGATGAAATAATGAAAGAAACAATCAGTCACGGTACTATATTAGTAAATCAAATTAAAAATCTATCCACCACAGCTTGCAAAGCAAAATCTTTTGTCATATTCTTACAAACAAACCGTTAAATCAACTATTTTAAAATAGAAAATGACATAGCATAGAGGAAATAAGGCGGAAATTAAAACGACTGACATGCGACGTTCAGTAATTGTCAACTACATATGGAACATTATTATTTCTTCCTTGGTGGTATAGTACCAAAAATATACCTACGCTAGAAGCCCTCCCCCCTCTTTAACAAGACACTCAGCACAACCCGGGTCTGGTGGATAGTTTTGGAAAGCTTGTAAGCCAGTTCTAATTTTTGTTTTAATAAAAGTTTTGTAACATGTCTAGTCTTTCGTTTACAGGTAATATTTTATGTTTAATACTTTAGATTTCGACATGGACGTGTGATCCCCACCCCTTCTCACACAATGTCACACTTCGTTAACCCCTTTCCCTCCTTAAAGTGTGACGTAATTTATGGATGGTCTCTTAGGTAGAAGGACTATGAATAACTGTGGTAAATAAACGTATTCCTGTACTTAAATCAACGATTTAATGTGAATTCCCCCTTAATGAAAAACAAAAAAAAATAGGCAGTCATGGGACTGCCGACAGAAGTGAAAACTTAAACGAAACAACGAACTTGAAACGTCACATTAGCAGGTTGGTGACATTAATTAATAAGGAGTTGACAGGACTCAATGTTTAGATTAGCGCCCTCTGGTGGATATATATGTATATATGTATTATTATTAGCGTGACGGTCACGAGTTCAATGCTTTCCTCATAGCAGAAGTGCACAAACGTGTCTAAAGAAGTTTTCACTTCAAAAATTAATTTCATTTAGCAATAAAATGACAAACACCAAAAACCCAACTTCATTGAAAATTTTGAGCTGCGATAATCAATTGCATTCAAAAATAAATGCTTTCTTATATGCAATACATTGTGTATGCATATATACAATCGTCCCGGTGATCGTTGATTGATCGTCAACAAAATGGAACGTGAATATCGGCCTTAGGATTGCTCGGGGAAAGAGCCGTTTCAGATTGTAATTATCAAATGGATTCTCCGGTACCTAACAAAAAGTCGCGGGGGCACAACTGTGGCTCTTTAAGATCTTAAGGGACCTTACTAGCTGTGTCTTAATAAAACTTTGTCAGTGCGATCCATAAATTCAAAGCTTTTAGATTTCCTTAAAGACTTGAGAAAATGGTAACGTAACAGTAACGGTTTGGAATTTTTGAAATATCTTAAATTTATTACAATTTAAACTTGGATGTGTGATATCACTCTATACATTATATAATAAAATGATCCACTCCTATTACGAGAGTAGGACAGAACTACAGTTTTTTTTTTATATTTTTTATTTTATTTAAAAAAAGTAATCTAAAACTCCTGCATTAGGAATATTCCTGTGTCGCGGGGGCTTCACAAACATTCAAACAACGGACACAAAGAACACCCAGACTCGGGGCAACTGTTGATAATATGTGGGTATTTAATACGCATCTGTATACCCCTTCGGGATTACAGGCATGAGTATGTATGTAAAACATATTGATTTCAAAAGACAGTCAACAAGTCGCAACTCATAACAAATATAAATTCCGGAGAGAATCTAGTTGTATTTTACTACTAAATACTGATTATTATTTGTGTTAAATAATATCCAATTTTCTGGTCAAACGATTAGCAAGCTCTCAGACTCCATGACCCTAACGGCTCGTCCCCAAACTGCTCAAACAATATGAATACATCATTCATCTCGTACTGCTTTTGAGTAAGTTCCTCTGCATACATTTCGGGCACATCTATTTTGTAAGACACCTATTTACAAAAGCCATTGAATTCTAAACCTTATCCCTTCTACCTATACTCGTCTTATATATCAGCATTGTTACAAAGGGTACCTATTGAAGTGTGGAGGCATCCGTATTTCCGAATCCTATTATCAAGTCCAATTGACATTACAGAGCCGACCGATTACATTTGTTGAGCATGCCTATCTTTAAAGGAGGCAGTGGCCTGTTAAATTCCTGGTGACGATGTAGTCGTTCTACTTAATTTAGGTGTAAGTACAGTAGTGTTGTTATGACAGCGATAGTCTGTCGATAGTATGGTGATACTATCGAGACTTTGAAAATTATTCGTATTATCGATAGCCCTTTCGAAAATATCGACTTTGATAATACTATGGATAGTATCGATACTATCGAAAGATAACATTAAGAAAATACTATTGCTAGAGATTGATAGGATCGATAGAGTTAATTATATTGCTATCGATGGTGTTGATAGTATTTTACTTCGATAGAATCGACGGTATTATGCTATCGATAGTATTATACTATCGATTTTTTTTGTGGATTACATTTGTTGAGCATGCCTTAAAGGGGGCAGTGGACTATTAAATTCCTGGTGACAATGTAGTGGTCCAACTTAATTTAGATGTAAGTACAGTAGTGTTGTTACGATAGCGATAATTTATCGATAGTATTGTCTTCATCTAATTATAAATTACAGTGACATTATTAAGTCATATGAAATAGAATCTATTTTATGAGTCGAATCATTTCTGCATTTTTTTTGTTACCCTATTTTTTTAATAAATATTTAGGTTTGTAAAATGGTGTAGTTAAAATAACATAGGTATTTAAAATATAAACTATTAAACATTGTTGTGCAGGTTGTCTGTAAGAGACCGCAGACTACGATAAGACCGCCCTCGTACTGCTACCTAATATTTTATGTTTCGTGTATATCCGTGTATGTCTGGGTGTTCTTTGTGTCCGTTGTTTGAATGTTTGTGAAGCCCCCGCGACACAGGAATATTCCTAATGCAGGAGTTGTCTTTTTTTAAATAAAATAAAAAATATATAAAAAAAACTGTAGTTCTGTCCTACTCTCGTAATAGGAGTGAATCATTTTATTTGTACATATTCGTAGAAATGTATAGAGTGATATCACATATCCAAGTTTAAATTGTAATAAATTTAAGATATTTCAAAAATTCCAAACCGTTACTCTTTCACCCAAAACTACTAAGCTGATTGCGATGAAACTTGGTATGTAGATAGCTGAAGACCTGGATTAACATATAGGCTACTTTTTATCCCGATAATCTCACGGGGTCAGGACTTGCGGGGGTGAAACCGCGGGGCGCTGCTAGTCTATATTATAAACGTGAAAGTTTGTGAGGATGTATGGAGGTTTGTTCCTCTTTCACGCCAAAACTACAGAACTGATTGCGTTGACACTTGGTATGTAGATAGCTGGAGACCTGGATTAACATACATGCTACTTTTTATCCCGATATTCACACGGAATCGGGACTTACGCGTGTGAAACCGCGGGGCGCTGCTAGTCTATCTATATGTTGGGTCATTGAATATTCATCATGAGAGTTCCGTAGTTCTATAGTTTTCTTTACATTCACTGGTGCGTTGCCGGTCTTTAAGGTGAGAGTACGGGAAGGGGAGAAAGGGGAGGAGAGGGAGAGTGCGGGTAGGGGGACAAAAGGGGGAGAAGGAAGCGTTAGGGCCTCCGGTAACTTCACTCACTCGGCGAAAAGCAATGCATAGCTTCACTGCTTTTCTGTGAGGCCGTAGTATTAATCCGGTCGAGCCGACCCATACGTGCCGAAACATGGCTCTCCCACATTTAAACTCTCCAAAATAACACTAGATTGATATAAGATATTACTTTCTGAAATCCGATTAAATTGTAGTTAATTTCAACGCAAAAGAATAATTATGTAAAAACACGTTCTTAAATACTCTGTACTTATTTACTTTATAGTACATTTATTGAGTTTTTCTAGAGATTAAAAAGTTCCATACAATTTATCAATAAGGCATTATCAGTAACCATGTAGACAATTCCACCAAAGTCAGGTGTGCGATGGAAACTCGTGTGTAGCCATCCATCATTTAAGTGCCACTAGAGCACTTGACGGAGTAGAAATATCTATTGCTACAAGCTGGGAACAATGGAGTCATATTGTCATATTGCCTTCCAGTATTAGATTCCTATGTACTATAATAAAAATTAAAACTAATCTTACTAACATTTACAGGTGAAAGCTTGTGAGGATGGATGTATTTATGGATGTTTGTTACTCTTTCAGGCAAAAACGGCTGAATGGATTTGGATGAAATTTGGTATAGAGATAGAGTGCAGTCTGGAATAGTACATAGGTTGCTTTTTATCCCGTAAAAATATACGAATACCGTGGGAAACATTCCACCAAAATTTTTACGCAAACGAAGTCGGGGGCAACAGCGAGTTTCATAAATGCGAATGTGAGGTTGCTTGTTTGTTACAATTCAGGCGTTAATTATCTAATTGATTATCATTAAATTCTCTTTGTTTCACAGAAAATAAAAATAGGGTACTTTAATCTTAAAAAAGGGAGTGTTTTCTAAAGATAGAGTAATAAGTTGAGCGCAAGCAAAGCCGTTGGTAAAATCTAGTGCAAAATAAAACTATGTTTGGATTATACATCATCATTTTTCGCAAACCCTTCAACTTGCCAATAAATCTATAATTTTCTGCTTATGAGAGCGTTATAATATCTGCAATGGTACTGTAAACGCCATTATGTAACTCCTAGATTTCTTTAGATCTTTAGATTTACCCTATTTGACATTCTTTTAGACATTCCGGTGTTTGTGAAATAGTGAGATTTTAATGATGGCAACGAAGGAGTGTTTCAAGGCAGTGGTAAAGGGAAAATTAGCTTGTTTAACAACTTAGTGTAAGAACAGCAAAACCAACTTTAATTTCAATCAAATTAAAGTGACAAGAGATTTGCGGTCGGCAGTTATTTACCCAAGGGTCGGAGCTTGGGAGCAAGAATCCAATTTGCACTCGGTTGGCTTCATAAACCTCAAACCATTTCATTCCGCTGTTTAAGTGCCGGTGAACGAAAAAGTCAATTAAACAAGAAAATAGACGCAAGGAATCCTATTTCGTTATAAGATCACGTTCCATTTAAACTATCATTCTAAAAATAAATGTAAGTCACTATAATATATGTACGAAATGTTAGATAAAATTTGACGACAACATGGTGTTATAATACTTTTAAAATTTAGGAGAGTCAAGTTAGAAAAAATCACCTCACTAGTACCAGTGGTTGTTTGTAAAATAATATGCCTAAGCATGGCTCTCCCACTGTAAAATCATTTAGTTGATCCATACAATTAAAATGAGATGATATATGATGAAAATGAGTTGTTATGTCGTATGATAACAAAATGTCAATAAAATAAAATATCCTAAAGAAATATGAATTCAGTGTGATACGAATGCTTGACTAAAACTAGATATTATTGATGTTCGCGTGACAACCCCTAGATAATTTTTTAAGCCACTAATTTACAGTAGACACAGTTGTTTTTAAACTTCAGCGATACATACCAGATGTGTAAATCGGGACTTAATCGCGGTAATAATTAGAAGAAATACTTTATTTGGCCGATTATATAAAGTTATTTTGAGTCGGCGCCAAATAATAAAATGATTAATTACTTACGTAGGTACATATAAAATTAATCAGTTTGTTGTTTGGCGCCGACTCAAAATAAGTTTATATAAAATTAGATAGTTTATGTAAATAAGCTCAATACTTAAGACTTAAGATTTATTTATTTTTTGCTTTTTAGTTCTTTTCGTTGGTTTATTTTTTTGCGAAAAAGATTTTTATTTAATAAATAATAAAATGACAACTATCGAACTAGAGATTCTGCTTTTGTCGCGAAAATTTAAAAACCATTATTTAAAAAAACGTACCAGCGAAAAGCAATGAAATAAAAATTTCGAGCTCATCACTGCACGTGAAACTAAAAATACTTTTTTAATTTATTCTGTTCGTCAGCGTTTTTTGATATCCAGCAGGTATTTGATGAGGTCTGGCACAAAGGCCTACTATGTTAGGTCAAGCAGAATATTTCCCACTCATACTTTCCAGTATTCAAATCTTACCTCGAGGATAGCATAATTTATGTGAAAGAAGGTGACGCCACTTCTGAATTTCAAGAGATTGGCGCTGGGGTGCCACAAGGATCTGTTCTCGGCCCCATGCTCTACATATTATACACTGCTGACCAACCGTTAACGCCAGGAATAACCACAGCTACATTTGCAGAGGACACCACTAACAAAATAAAAATTAATTTAACCACACTATCAAAATAAAAATTAATTTAAAAGTTATAAACTCAAAAAACAACAATTTTTATAAAAAGCTCAAGGTACCTAGTTTAAAGCATTGAATAACTAAGCGATATATGCTTTTGAGTGTTTAAAGTTAAACAGTGTACTTTTAAAACTAATAATTAAAAAAAATGAGCCAAGTTCTAATTTCAAAAACGTTTTATACAACAGGTGACACTTGAAATAACATTTTTTTTTTTACTAATGGCTAAACCTGCCAGTTACAATTTGTAAAGGCTTACACTTTTTAAAAAAACCGATTATGCAGTGCCGTATTTGGACGGGAAATATAATCCATTTTGTGTGACTGTAAATCACATAAAATGGATTATGTTTCCCGCTTTAATGAAGGGCTTTCATATGATTGAGTACCTATTCCATAAATAAAAATATATGTGCACATCATATTCCATGGGTTATATTGGCTTAATATTAATTTGTAGCGATACACCGTCATCGCGAGATTCGGGACTTTATGTATTTATAGATTTTCATACATAGATAGATAGATAGAACCGTCTTTATTACACGCTTTATATTAGCTTCACTTGTATGTTTGTTTGTAACCGATTCCTTAAGTCGCGATTTTGACCCACTTTAGACGGCCAGATTTCATTTAAATTTTGCACACCTGTCTAAGACCGATGACAATGCAATAATTCGATAAAAAAAAATTGTTTAAAAAAACTAAAAAACACGCTTTTATAAAAAATCCAAATAAAAATAAATGTATATTATTGAAAAAAAAGCGTGGGGTACATGCATAGTGTCAATAACTATTGACACTATGCATGCACTTATTTACACTATTCTTAATCCAAATTTATTAAAATTTATTTTCTAATAGAAAAAAAAATATAGTAGAAGGCAACTACAATGGGCTGTCTTATCGTTAAAAGCCATGAACATATCATCGATCAATCATATGATACAAAAGTATTTTATAGGCTAGAAACCTCGGACTTTCTGTCAACAGCCAGTTCAAGTAACAGGTATGTGACCCTCACCTGCTCGAGCTGTTGTTTACATTTCCCAATCCATCCGTATAAACAATATCCTAAATTGACTTCACTTTTCCCAGCCTTTCCTTTCAATATACCCCCAATTTTCCTATTTCATTCCGAAAGTGGCCGATTGACAGCAATAGGCTTGCCCACTATTACAAGAGTAGGACTAAATTATAGTGGACAAAATGTAGGCGTAGAGGCGTATTGTAATACGCCTCTGCCTTCCCTCTTTGAGGATACAGGCTTGGGTGTATGTTTGTATGTGTGTATAAGTCTTTTTACAGCTGTCCGTTATAGGTTAAGCTTATCAAGCAACGGAATCCATGTCCCCGAAGGAATCCAAAGACAGCGAACCTGCTCACCGTGCTTACGTTCTGACTGCCCCAAATTTGTGAAGTTTCTGTATGTGCCCCTTTTGGGTAACACTTTGGGCCTCTGTACTGCTCTAAATAATTTAAAAAACGCAGAACATTATCCAGAAGCAGCAACGTCTCCCCAAATTTAAAGCGCTGTCCAGGATACACCGTGAGAAAGTTTTCTATCACAACTATCTTACCACACCGGTCTAACAAGACTCATTATTCTTTGAAGACTTTCTATTAAATGTAAATGTTTTTATGTACGTACAATACCTACATAGGAAATTAATAATATGTCTTATAAATATTGAATCATTCCTTAAGATACTTTCTCAACACACCTTTTACCAATGTTATAACCGAATTCTCTCAAACTTTTGCTTATAAATTTCCTAAAGCAGCCGCACGCATAAAGAGGCAGGTAATTACCTGACCCTCACATAAAATATTTCTATCTTAAGAAATGTTATTTCATATTTCTGAAACGTATGACGCACCATCATTTTTTCAGAAAAGATTATGTATTAACCAAAATTATTATCACAAATTTTTCTTTTTTATTTTGTAATGTCAAAACCTCCTCGGATACCATCCCATTGAAGATCTCGCAGAAGTCCATGTTAACTCCGATATACTTTTTTGTATATTTAAGGTACTTTTAGCTATGACGACCATTGTACCGAATTGTACCGCAGAGTATACAAATCCTTCGATACGGTTCTACAGCATAGAATGTTTTGTGTTCTGAGACTCTTCACTTTCCATTATCCCACTGCATAAAGATAGAAAATTTCTTGGATTCCAGTCGCGTACCTTGAATGTTTTAACAAGAATGTTAAAAACGGACTTCTGTCTTGGTTTTCCTAACAGACTCTATGAGGTTCTTCAGGAAGTGTTGAAATATTCTTAGAGAAAAACTTTTTTGCTAGTGCTGCAAGAGTCCATAAGTTTAATATCGATAATAACTAAACACATAAATACTAACATAATATTTTTATCATGAACACTGAACATAATTTAGACTTTGACCATAGTTTTTTTTTATTTATTTTATTTCATACAAACTTACGTGTTAGTTATACATATTGGAAAGGCTATTTTATGACTTTTGTAGCCATGAATCAAGCTACTGTAGTCGAACTAGGCAGAGCCTGTATTTCGACTATCAGCGCCAAACTCCCTATATACAATATAGTTAGCCTTCTAGAAGTAGGTACGGTACTTATGCTAGTTAGATCTTTCATAAGAAAGCTCCGGAAATTAAGAGTTCCTGATTTTATAACAATCACGCGATCTAAACTATACTTCAACAACAGGCGTATAAGGGGCATAATTTACTCTCAGGTGTAAATCATTAAATATTTTAAAGGACAAAGTTTAATCTTAAAATTAGCATGACTTGTACAAAGTTGATCGTCACAATATTCCTTAAACCATTTCCTGAACAACCAATCGAGAACGAATACAATATATAAGTAAAAATTGCACCCTTCGGATAACATATTAACTATCTTCGATTTGAATTATTATTCACTAAATTTGAAGCGTGAATACAGAGAAAACTAACTGGTATATCATTCCAACCTTGTCGCTCCAACAAGGGACATCACTTGTCCAAAACGCTTGTACTTCGCTCATCAAATTCCATCCCATAATTTTCCCTTTATCCTTCATAATTGGATCATGAACTTTACCGATTTCGGGAGCGATCACAAATTAAATTAAAATATTCCGAAGAGGTCCGCATTTGATTGAAAGTTATTGGTCTGAAGGAATTCGGAATTCGGAACTCATCAGTTTAGACAAATAAAAAGTTAGTTTAATTATGAGTTGTTTATTAAGAGTAAAGTTATTTTACTTTGTATTCACCGCAATTTATTAATTACGAATTGTAGGTTTATTATAGAACAAAGTATCTAGAGATGAGGAGATGAGGAGATGAGGGATGACTATTTTCTGCTTGAATTGGGCGGATAAGAAACTTCTATTATACGGAATGCCGCGATAAGACACCAATACTGTCGTAGTTTTTGCTGCTATTGACTAGGGTCACCGTAGCTCCAAGGGAGGGTGTGATAGGGTTGACTGTCTGATGTAACGAGTGGGATGAAATTATAGTTGGCAAAATGTGGGTGTTCTCCATACCGCTTCGGGGATACAGGGTGTATGTAAAATCATCACATATCATATCTTATAATAATGGCATTAGATAATTTGTGTTCAAACAATAATGGTCTTTAATTACTTGACCGTAAATTATCAATATAAAATTAAACGTTTTGAATTTTTGACCAATTAATTTAATTACGTTCGGATTTTGTTTTGGAGATTTAAAGCGAATTTTATATTAATTAATTACAGCTTAAGCTGTACAATTAATATATAAATTGGGATCTTTGTAGGCTTATAACTTTTAAAATACTTGCTATTTTAGCATATCACCTACCTATATTATATCTAGTAGGTAAAGATAAAGCATTGGTTTTGCTATTGGAATTTAATATATTTTTTTTAAACATTAAAAAAATACTTTTTTTTTAAACACAATTAGGCATTAGGAATAGTTTTGTGCCGCGGGGAGTTTCACAAACATTCAAACAACGGACACAAAAAACACCCAGAATCGGGACAACAATTTGTGGATCACACAATTTTTTTGTCCCATGTGGTATTTGAACCCTCGGCGTAGTGGGGTTTCAGCAGTCTATCACCACTTTGATTAGTTAGCCTTGTAAACAAGCGACTCGTACATAACTAAACAAAGAAAACAAAGGATTTTCATCTACAAAAATTACTATCCTAGGTTCAACAGGTATACTTAGAACCACACTAGCTTTTGTCTTACTTATCTACGTAAAATGTATAGGCACTAACATTTCTTTTTGTTTAAGAAATAAACAGAGAATGTGCGCCGCAAGTCCAATTAAGACGAAAGTATTTCTCTTCAAATTTTTTTTTGTACGGAATTCTTTTGGGAATTCTTGTTTGGTATTTTTTGGGTCATTAATTTTGTTGTTCAAAGATTTGTAGGAAATTATTAAATTAATTGAATAATTCTTAGTTTGACGGTGTTCCTAAATAGTGTTTCGGGTTTTGGGGTTTGACAGGTTTGAACGGAAATTTTGATCTTTTAAAAAGTTACTTATTGTTATTCAAGGTGGGATACAAGTATGTGGCCTGCCTTATGGTAAGTGTTTACCGGTACCTAGTCCTAGTGATAGTCCTAGTAATAAACACGAAAAACAGCTGTGTAGAAATTTTATATAGGGAGAATTTTATATTAAACTCTTTGAAAACACTCATAAATTAGGTTTTAAAAAGATTACCTCTAAGATTCTTTTAAATTAGACATCTTGTTCAAAGTTTCTTTGATAGAAAATTAGTAAAAGGGCGATTTTATGATTGTACGTTTTTTTATCAATCCGATCTGATATTAAAAGGAAGTTAATACAATTTTATTACTTTAAATCGGTGTCCTGTCATCCTCCTCCGCGCCTTTTCCTAACTAAGTTGGGGTCGGCTTTCAATCTAACTACGATACGGCCGAACTTTGATATTTTACGTGAAGCGACTGCCATCAGACCTCCACAACCCAAGTACTAGGTGATATCGAAGTTCTGTAGTTAGACCAGGTTGTCGGACTTTTTTTTTAGGGCTCCAACTACCTGTAACGAATGCCACAGATGTTTGTATGGCACCCGGAACCGACGGTTTAACGTGCTCTCCTAGGCACGGAGGGGTCTCAATTTGTTAAGAATGGTCACCCATCCTAGACTGACCTGGCGAGTATTACTTAACTTTGTAATGTGTTAACCTACTCGGTTACCACTTAGCCACGAGCCTCTCTTAAATCGGTGTCCTGTAATTTTACGAAAAACGAATCACGAATTTTCATTTTAAAAATAACGTTAGGTTAATTTGACTTGATAAAGTTATCACTTTACAAACTAACTACCTAACTAAAAAATTAAACAAATTTGACAAATCATTGAAAGACAACATTTAATAACATCAAAACATCATTTGACAAACTAATCTTATTATAACCATGTTGTATCATTTTGTAAAATCACAAATTTGACAAACAAAGTACCCAAGTCAGGGTCACATTTAAAATACTTGCGAAGTAAAACATTAGCAAAATCTGTATTTTTTCAAATGATTACTTTTAAAGTAATATGTTTGCGAAAGGATATGTTTGTCAAATGATGAGTTTTTATAATTTTATTTTTAAAATCATCATTTATTTTGTCATACGTTTTTTGTCAAACATTAGTGAACTTTTTAAATAATTCAAAGAGTGCTTCACATTAGTTTCTGAGTTTACAAAAAAAAATACAATGCAACCAATAACAAATTGTTGGTTTACTTCATAATAAATGTTTAATTTACATTTAGAACCAATTATTATTGAACTTTAAAAAAGTAAACGTTGTTTCAAAAAACTCGCGGTACTCACAGTTATCATCAGGACAAGGTATACGGTCTCTTACCGTGCATCTTTATGGTCCTTCGAGCCGGATGGGCCAAATTTCTATTCTATCTCAGTGGAATTAATTATTGCAGGTTTTTAGGTTTTTTTTAATGCTTGATAATTTATATATATGTATATTGATATGTGAAAAGATTTCTTTGTACTTAATAATTTTGCGCACGGAGGTATGTGGAATAGGGAATATTTAAAGTTTATATGGAAATGAGGATGATGATGGTTTAAAAAATATGTTAAAACGGCTCCATGAAGCTATTCTTTTCCAGTATATGCGTCATGTTACGGACAGTCTATGCAATGAGAGTTCAGCTTATACTGGAAAATAATAGCTTGATTTATGTTCGAATAAAAACACTCGTGAGTGGTATTCATATTAGTTAAGATATGGTTGCAGGTATGGTGGATATGGTTGCAGACTGGGTCTGGCACCTACAAACGACGCGGCAGGACGCCTCACCCCTTGATTTATCAAGGGGGGGCCCTCGTCGAGTCCGAAATTAGTCGGGCATCCCGAAATATACACGTGAGTAAAACCGTATATCTTAACTAATTGATTTATGTTACAAATAGGTTAAAATTTAATAAATTGTGGTCCATTTTCAATTACCAGGCTATCTCTAGTATTACTGTTTATAAAGTGTTTATAGGTAGCAAATAATGACTGCCGAATCAAGTGACATGTGTCCCTGTTCACCAACTCGGTTGTTTAAAAAAGGACAATGTAGTATATATAATACGAGTGACTTAAAACTTATTACTTTTGGCTCCGAAAGAATGGAGTGGCTTTTACTAAATGAAAGTTTTATAAAACTGTATAATTGTACTCTATTGTGTTGAAGAAATCTAAGTTTCCCAATAATGAATAAAGATGTGGTCAATTTACCCCGTTTTTTTTAAGTCTAATAGATGTTTTTCGATGCTCTATATAATTATGAGGCCGTGCCTTGCTTGTTTGGGTCGTATGTAAATCCAACGCAATGAATTTTTGAAACCGGTGTGGTAGAACCTGATATTAGTTAAACAAAAGCTCTTCATGTTTATAACATTTGTAGCCGCTGCCCGCTTCGGCCGCGTGGAAATTTTGGTGAAATATAAAGACTATAATCTATGTCTTTGCGTGAAAGAGTAACAAATATCCATGCATCCTCACAAACTTACGCCTTCTTAATATTAGTGAGATACTATATAATACATAGAGTATAAATTTAGGAAGCGAGATTTACGACAAACAACAATAATTTAAAAATAGATCATTCGTTTATTTCATGCAAATATTCTATAATAATAAAAGAAACTTATTTAGTTTGAAATCGGTCGTCGTTTCCTAAACATGGTTAATATAAACGAAAACTCTTATTTCGCGGTATTTGATTATGACACAATAGTCATAAACGCTTTTTCTTAAGACGTTCATATCCTTCATCTTGTGATTTAGCGTTTACTTACTTATAAAAGTGTAAGTTTATTATACGCTACAATATCAGTCAACTCCGTTGTTTTCTTTGCCACGGATGATGATTGAACAGACATTGTCTCCCGTCGGTGTCAATTCAATATGCATTATGCACATTATGCACAATATGCATTATGCTAAACATTTGCGAAGCTCCATTGTTTACGGAAAAGCGCCATTTTGTTAAATAAGATTTAATTGCAATATGAAGATACTAGGTAAACCCAACCGCGATCACTTTGACGTATGCCGACATTTATACCGAGTTTGATTCATTCAAGGAACTGTCGGATGCCCTTTGTAGTCTGACGAAGATTGCGGCACGGCGCGTGTCGTGTCGTATTCAAAAGTTAAACTGAGTCTGTAACGTAGTTTAGCGTGTTCACGTCATGCGTTCCGATTTATTTTTACCTCAAAAGTAAACTCCAACGTTCTTGTATCTTGATTTATAGTGGCCTCATAAACGTTCCCCAAAATGATTCACGATGACACAAAAATATATTTATTTACGAACACTTCCCAACCCATTTTTTCCCCGAAAACAGACGTACCGAACTTCATGTTCTTCCGCATCGGGTTTTAGACGGAATTTCTCCAACTGAGCACTTAAAAACTCATCGCAAAAAGTCATAGCAGGCCGTCTGCCAAGTTTTCAGTTTCGAAGTCGTATAAAAAAAGACGTTACACTAACTTTCGAGTAAATATAGCCGTGGGTGAACGAACGTGGCGTCTAGCACTGACCTCCTTTCTGTGTGATGTTGAACGTGCGGAGCCTGTAGGAGTCTTCGTCAGGTTCTTCAGCTTCGGGCTGGTGTGCATTGCGAGGGACGTCTAAGAAAGCGTTAGATCGACGAGGTTGGTTGTGCTGCCCAGGGGGTGGTCGGCGTCTCGCTGATGCCTGCCGACGCACTTGTGGTGGAGTCTCAGCTTCAGCAAGGCGAGGTTCCGAACTGTACCGCGCCCTGGTCTCCCTATCCAACTGTTGTTGCTGTTGTTGACGGCGTTGTCTCACAGATCGTCCGCCGGTTATCCGGGCGGATTGGGAACGCGCGGCAGGCCGGCGCCGAGGGGCCGGCGTGGTCTCCATAGGAGCCGCGAGAGCTTCCATACTCGCGGAAGAGGGAGCGCATATCGACTGCGAGCGCTTCGTACGTCCGTCCGTAGCCATAGTCGCGACGTTACTAAAGCTATGAGTGGCCGCCCGCCCCGCGCCTCTGGGCGGGCGGTTACTTGTTGCATCGTGGATTACGGCTTTAATGCTTTTAATAAATGTTACTAATTTGTGTGTGTTTTTTTTGTATATGGTAGTGTAATCTTTTGTGTTACTTGTGGTGTTAATGCGGTTTGGTTTTGCGGTTTGCGGTTGTATGCTAACATGGTTTCGCGTTTAAAGTTTATTCAGTGAATAGGCAAATTTACGGATCAGTGAGTAGTGCTCGTTGGGCCACTAAACACCTAAATTTATTTATTTAAACCAGTGTGCTATAGTTGTCTTTGATTAAAAAGCAAATTGATTATCGTTAATAGTTTTTATAACGCCGTAAAAAAACATTAAAATTTGCTAATAAAGTAATAATAATAATCTTTATTGACATAAAGTGATTTGAATTACCCCAAAATGGTCTGGTTAGTTTCAAATTATTTATTCTAAACTTATTGAAGGTAATTTACGTTTTGTGCCTGCAAAAGAAATAAATCTTACAAGACGTAGGTGTACACCAGTATCTTACAATATTTTCCTCTTAAATCATTTCAAGGATTTCAGGATCGCACAACCCATTGAAAAAGTTGTGATGATTTCGCGTACTTTTTTGACAACCAAGTATTCAAACACGGGTAGGGGGACACTGTTGTCCAAATCCAGAATTAGATTTTTTTTATGACTGAACTGGGTCAGAATAACATCTGTCTGGTAGCTTACTAAATGTAGAATTTTTCAAGTGTTTACTGTTAATACATAATAATACTATCCACTTTTTTATAAAAAATTATAAGAACGGTTAAAGACAAGAAAGAAAATAGTTACAAAGTCTCAGTACCTAGGTACTTTGACATTTCTTAAAAAAGAACCATTTCCTTACTTTCTTTGAAAGCCATAGCTCCAGGGTATTTACGCGAGTCCCTAACATCGGTTAACATGTTGGGTGTGGAAGGTAGAACAAGGAAATATTGTATTAGTTCGGGGTTATTTATCGAGAATATTGGGGAACAGATATTTGAAGATAAACAGGTTAGTTTGGTTCGATCTATTATGTAATATCGACAAGGCCGTGGTAAGCTTCCCCCCCCCCTCCTCCTACCCGTAGCCCTAATTACTAAATAGCATTAAAATAAAAAGTTTGAACGTTCTTATCAGTAGCGGATCCAAGAGGGGGGCTAAGGGGCTCAAGCCCCCCCAAAAGCATCTGAGTTCTTCCGTGACAAATCTTAAACTGAACTTGATATTATTCTAATTCATTTTCTTTGCAAGCATCACTTGCAAGCAACACTACCTAAGGTAAAATTGTCATCAATTATCTTTACCTTAATAACTATTATGTTTTAAATTTTTTTATTGCTATAAGATATTTTGATTGCGTGACAAATTTGAATCCACGCGCTACTCGAGTATTATTTAATCCCTTCAAGAATTAGTGGTGGGCTATTTATTACAGTACAGTAGTTACAGTACAGACAAGTATAAATATTTCATGGAATCTTCAGTACAGACAAGTACAAATATTTCATGGAATCTTTAGAACCATCTCGTGATTACAATTATTAAGAGCAGACAAAGGGTGGACAAAAAGAAATACCTACTCGTGCCTAGTAAATAGCCAACAACAGCATGGTGCATATTTTTTGCATCACTTATTATTTTCTGGCCCTGATAGTGAGGGAAAGCATTCTGTGGCTCTAGGATCTTTAGTCACTCGTCCACTTTGCAAATATAAAAAGGTGTTAGCAATCTTCAGAAACCACTGCGTAATACATTTGCCACAAAATGGCGGTAATAAAAAGCACAAATTCCAAAAGTTCATATGAAAACCCTAAAAAGGCTGTCAACGTTTTAATTGAAACTGAGAAACTGAAAATAATTCAATCAAATAGAGAGCGGCTGATTCAAAAAAAGACAATCATACCATGTGGTCGATAAAATATATCCTTAAGAGACCAGGGAGATGATGGTACATTGAGTTATAGTGATTAAATCGGCCAAGGTAAATTTCAAGCACTTTGAAATTTCGTATGATGCAGGTGATTCATCTCTCCAAAAGCATTTAGAGACAGCGCCGGAGACGACGGCGAGAACGAGGAGAACGGTGTTCCGCCCGTCACTGAGGCGGAGGTAGGGGCGGCTGTTCTACGGATCCGTTCCAAGAACACCGCTCACGAGCCAGATGGGATCCCTGCCCGAGTTTTGGATGCTTCCCTAACTGATGGAAGAGCGGGAAGCTGGACCTGTTAAGGAAGCTGGGACGGCCTACCGACTCAGTCGTGGCCTAGGTTGAATGTCTGGACAAGGCGGGTAAACTGTTTGAGAGGGTCCTCTCTGCCCGCACCGTCCGGCACCTTGGCGAGGTCGGCCCTGATTTGTTTGCTCAGCACACGCTGGCGGTTTATTCCGCTTGGGCAACGCAGCGCTGAGCCCTCACTGCAGTCGTCATAGTGTGACGAGACGGGTTTCCCCCTCCAACCGCTGTAGTGGCTGGACGTCGCCTAATTGAGAGGTTGTTACCCGAAGGTGGTTCCCGTGTTTTTGCGGATAGGCACTAGGGGGGTCCGGATGTCTTAATAAAAGCTGTTCCCAGATCCCTCTTATTTTAGGCGCAGTACGGCACTCCGTGTGGTTTTAGTTGGTTCGATTCCGACACACAGCCAAACCGTAAACCAAGGTTTTACACGCACAAAAAAAAGGGGTGCAACATGTTTGGAAAGTGCGTGAGTCAGCCAAAAAGATTGGAACTTTTCAAGCAAGCTATCTTTGAAAAACACCTAGAGGCGGAAAGAGTCGAGTTACAAAGTCTTGGTGATACAAGCTGGGCTGAAAGGCATGATGCACTCCTTCTCTTTAAAGAAATCTTTCAATCTATAGTACAGTTACTGGTAGAAAACGAGAGAACTTCTCCATCATTGAAAATGGTTAGTTTTCTGGCTTCTATTCAACGATTCGACTTTGTCTAACCTTTAACGTTAACCGCCGCTGTATTTTAAATTACTGTTTTAGTTTCACGGCAACTCTAGGCTCTTGTATTAAATCTTAACTTTTGTTATGAGATGGATAGAAAGTGTAGTAAGTATGCTTGAAAAGTAGGTACAGAGAAATACTGGAGTGTGGAGCGCAGCTTCTCTTCGCTTAAACTAATACAATCGTACGACAATGACCGAAGCCGGTTAATAAAGTTTTGTGTGCCTTTCAAGTATTTACTTGTATTTACTTTGCTAAAATCTACCCTCATCGGGGTCAAGCCCCTCCCAAATGTCAATCCTGGATCCGCCAATGGTTCTTATTTTTTTTTATTACCATTGTTCGAACATCATGTGTAGCAAGTATCGATAGAAATACTAATAATTCCTTGTTTTCTACTACAGTAGTAGAAAATAAGGAATTATTAATTAGTAGTAGTAACTACTACTACTATTTTAAAAAAAGGTTAAAAAAACAAGTTATTTAAGCCATGGATCTACTAACACGGTTAAAATAAGGTTAAGTTTTCTTGAATTATTTGCTTTCAAAACGTTTGTCGCACTTATTGTAAAGATAATACATACTTCGACAAGTAATTATTTATCAACGTAAACGTATTAACCTCATCATTATTTTTAGTACATGTCTTAAATAAAAGCTTCATTTTATAAACGACTTCTTAATATTCTAATTTTGTCAAGATCTATCCAATGAGCCCAACACTACAGAGTTAAGTTGAATAGATGAGAAGTTTCTATAGCCTATGAATCCATCATAAGACCATCACCATGATACCATCGAAGTTACATAAGTGTTTCAAATTTCAGCTCAATCGTTGGTTGGGATTGGTCATGTGGAGGAACTGGTACAAAATTCAGCTGCAAGATTTGACCCATCTAGTATGGGCAAGGCAATGGTTCACATTACATATTTTGGGACATGTGCTACATCGCGATGTAGACCGAGGCGGATCCTTAAGAGCGAAGACGTCGAAATCCTTTTTTCTTCTTCCGGTCTATACTTACTGCACGGATGGCATAATGGTTTAAGTCGCCACTACACCACACCGAGTGTTGAGGGTTCAAATACCACACGGACCAAATAGTTGTCCCGAGTCTGGTTGTTCTTTGTGGCCGTTGTTTAAATGTTTGTGAAGCTCCCCGCGACACAGGAATATTTCTAATGCGGGATATGTTTTAAAAAAAATTATCAGACCTTTTTACTTCTAAAACGGAAACCTACTAGAAAAAAAAAAATTCGCAAACCGGTAGGTTTTAAAAGCTGAGAACGACGGTGGTATGAAACGTAAAGATATTTATACATAAATAAACAGTAAAAAAAAAAACCTTTTGTGCATTCCACATAACAGAACCGAGAGAGAATTTTATTATATTTTTCAATCAAGTATTTTTCAGCCATATTTGATTGTACCGGATTTCTAAAGCCACAAATACAGCATAGATTCAAATAAAACTACCGCAAGTTTTGAAGAATTCATTGAATGAGTCCTTTATTACTGCAGTGGTGAGTAAAGTGCGGTTGTTTGATTCAAATAAAGGAGAAGCGTTACTGAGTTTTGTTTATTTCCGCATGCTCCCTGATATACAGAAATAGGTTTTTGACAACGCTACGCTAGTTACTAACAATTCCGAGTACTGAGTGAAGCTTTTCATTACTTTTAAATGTTCAAATAAGCATATGAATCGCATGTTGGTTATTTGTACCGCTGGAATTCCAATTACGCAATTTTTTTAAACGACAGAAGTGATAAACAATGTTTAAACTGATATTAAAACTTCTCAAATCCCTCTTATATTATAAATGTGAAAGTTTGGATGGATAGATGGATGTTTGTTACTTTTTCACGCAAAAACCACTGAACCGATTGTGATGGAGCTAAGTATGTAGATAGCTGGAGACCTGGCTTACCGAATAGGCTACTTTTTATCCTGATATTCAAACGGGATCGGAACTTACGCGGGTGAAACCGCGCGTCGCTGCTAGTATTATATAGCATCGATTATTTCGAAACACCTATTTATATTGGCTACTAAATATATGTAATTCATCATGGTTTTCGTGAGTTTTAACACGTCTTTATTTACTCCACTGGTAACTATGTATGTATGTAATGTAAACAAATCTTAGAACTCTATTTTAACCTACTTCTAATTGTTGTATCAAAATTAAACTTTGGATAGTTTGTATGACAATACTGTAATTTGTCATTTTGGAGTTGATCTGATGATGGAGTCAGGAATTCTTCAGTCAATTCTACAAGTAAACCCCTCGAGTTACTTCGAACAGAGTGGGCTTAGTAGCGATGGTCTGATCATAGAGCCAGGAGGTGGACCTTTTTACTTTTTAATTTTAAATTAATGTAATTTTATTGTAATAAAAATACATGCGTTTGTATAGAAAGGAATTGCTATTTATAGGTAAAAATTACTTATGGTTATAACTCAGTTCTACGGTTTACGGAAAATGTTCCTTTTGGTTTGTTGTGGTTTTTTAGTTTTCCTCAACTATAACCTAAAATTAAACAACACGATTTATGCAAGTCTGTATCAAGCTAGAGCATCCATCGATAGTTGTTCTAACTTCTTGCTCTCTACGATTTCTGGCAAGTGTGATAAACGAGTTATGTTATGTTTGTCTTTTTGCTATCGGTCCCTGTTGCACCGTGTTTTATTGAAATATATGATTTTCTTTGTTTTAATGAGTAGTTTTTGCGCAATCGACAGTAAGTAAAATATCAACTTTACTCTTATTAATGAAGACAAAAGAAATGACCGGAAAAGAGGGTTCCGTACAAACTTGTATGTCGATATTCCATCTTGGAAATCTATTCTCGAAGATTTTTGCATATTTTTCAAATGACAGACTTTGTCGTTCTTAAAATACTCTCCCATACATCGAAATGCCTCACAGTAAATTTTCAAAACATTTTTATGTGATATTACCTAAATTAAGAATTTTTTCTTTACTTGTGCTGTGAGACCTTGCTTTCCGTAAAATTTCATGATTCTAGGTCAATGGTAAGTACCCTATAAGTATTAATTTATCTGCGACATGTTAAAATTAAACAGATTTAAATTAAACGGCCGTATCCCTTATAAACGTTAACTTGACGTGGTACTAATTATTGAATTTTATTGCATATTATCATTTTTTTCCATATTAATCGCACCTGGCTTTCACATTTATCTTTAAGATCCTCGGCTCAGGCTTGAAATTAACTGTTATCTTTTTTTTATTTTGATGTAAGTATAAGAAGGTTTACTGCTGTACAAGAAAAATCATGACAGTCATTTCTTTATTTAAAAAAATATCGTCTTAAATATAGCTACTTAGGCGTCAATAGTTCTTTATTTTGGAATAGAACTATCCATCTGATATGTAATTTTACCTAGCTATTATAGATATATATATTTAAGACTCATATAGTTTAACATTTTCTCAAAAATGTTATATGATTATTGACTTTTGTTCTTAACACTTTCAGTGCCACCCCAATTTACACTTTATCCTGTACGATGCCGCGAACAAACTACGTTGAACACGCTACACGTATCGCTGGCACTAGAAGCTGATATCCTAGCGTGTTCTCGGCATTGTATGTAAAACATTATTTGTGGACTATAAAAATCATTGCAACACAGGAGCCACTTCAAATTTGGTTAACTTATCAAATAATTAAGCTAAACTGTTATTTTTAATACATAATATTGCATTAGCAAACCCGCCCCGGCCTCGCATGGGTACAAACATTCAGAAAAGTTCTTGAACTAATTGATATTGAGACGGACAGATTAGTCTATTTTAGTCATTTTCATAGTATAATGTCGTATGGTATTCTATTGTGGGCGAACGCTAGTAGTTCTCGCGTGGCTTTACTCGCGTGTACATATTTATATATTTTACGCGGAACTTAATTCTTTTTCCAAAATAAAAGTAGCCTAAGTTAGTCCCTCTAAAACCAGCTATCTGCCTGTGAAAGTGTCTTGGAAATCAGTCCACCCGTTCGGTAGATTAACGAGGAACACACAGACAGACAGACAGACAGACAGACAAAAATTTTAAAAACTGTTATTATGTACAGACTAGCAGTTCCCGCGCGGCTTCGCTCGCGTGTACATATTTATATATTTTGCGCGGAATCCTAATTCGTTTTCCAAAATAAAAGTAGCCTAAGTTACTCCTTATAACAGCTATCTGTCAGTGAAATTCTCTTGGAAATCGGTCCACCCGTTCGGTAGATTAACCGGAACAAACAGACAGACAGACAGACGGACAGACAAACAAAAATCTTAAAAACTGTTATTATGTACAGTCAAGTCGGTACATAAAATCAGGTCAAAATATTATCTTGTACTGTTACAGTTGTAAACAGTTCCTCCAAGTCTCCATCCCAGCCATAGGTACCGATAATATAATTTTCCAAATTATTTGCAGCGTCTGTCTGGCCAAAGCCCTTTGTGTCCAGACAGATACGATCAGACAGGATTTAACTAGATTCCAGACAGCTATCTAGTTTTGTGAGTCCTACGTAACGTCTTTATCTAAGATGGCTTCACTGCCTAATTATAATGAGAATACAGCTCTTAGCAACATTTTGGAAATATCTATTTTTAGTTTTTTTTTTTTTTTTTGTTTAAAAAAGACAACTTCCGCATTAGGAATTACTCCTGTGTCGCAGGGGACTTTACAAACATACAAACAACGGACACAATGAAATCCCAGACTCAAGTGGGAATCGAACCTACGACCTGTAGCATAGCAGTCAGGGTCACTAACCACTAGGCCAACAAGCCAGCAGTTTTGGAATGAAATTGCTCATCGCACGTTACAATTCAGATGTTGGAGGACGGGGGCTAGGCGGGAAAGTGTTGGCTCGACGAAAAATGCTGACCGCGAGTTGATTGTTTCTTTACGCGATCTGTGTAATTTGATGTTGGGGCAACTTTTTTTCATTGTGAAGATCTCCAAATCAACGAAAATAACTTAAAATCTGTCCATGTGTTTAAATCTTTTGAAATTAATTTCGAACTTTCCTAGCTAATATTATATATGCGAATGTGATTTTGGTTTGTTTCTTACACTTTCACGCCTAAACTACTCAACCGGCCATCATGAAATATTGCCTATAATCAGGAGTACAGATAAGGACATAGGGAAAATAGAAAAAGTACTTAAGGTGGTCGTCAACCTAAATTGATTGAAAAAATCTAGAATAACGTGAGCGAAGTCGCTTGCAAATGCTAGTATGTATTGTATAAATGAATAAAACAAGGAAGTCCATTAAAATTATATAATAAATTCGGTATTTGATGTCACCGGGCTCGGACTTCCCAGCCACGGCTATTACAAATTACAGTTACCTACATTACACTCCCTAATCTATCCGTATGAGGAATGTTCCTTTCCTTCCCTTCTTCCACCTTTCCCCTTCAATACACTCCCAATTTTCCAATCTTTAATTCCCGGTAATTAAAGTGCATTAAGCTGACACCCTATTACATGAGTTCAACCAAAATATGGTTGGCAAAATGTGCGTGTTTAAGGTGTCTGCATAAGGGGAGGGCAGCTGCCTCACCCTGGCTTTAGCAAGCTTTAATTTTTGAGCCAAATGTTTGATTTGCCCCCTCCTAGACCTACAATTAAAAATTAGCCCCCCCCCCCCTACCTGCTGGGATCACAAAAACAAACCGACCGTCGCCCATGCACCTCTGCATACCCCTTCGGGGATATAGACGTGTATATATATATATATAACTTATAACTTTTGAAATTGTTGCAATGAATTCAATTTCGCTCAAAAATTTCATTTAAATATTAAAAATCCACTATGAAAATGATGGATCTGTAAAAGCTACTTTTCATAATATTTAACTGTTAACAACAACATATTTGCATATTATTGATGATATCACTGACATGCGGTTTCAACAGGACGGTGCCACATGTCACACAGACACCGAAACAATGGTGCCGATTCTATTGTACACTCGACTAAACTAAAACCTGACTTAATTTCTTCATATGAAATCAACCTAGTGTTCTTCGTGATAAGGTCTATTTGTAACTAGCATCTATTTCTCAGCGCCTCTAAATTTCAATAAAACCTGTCAACGTATACTCAACTTCATTTCTACGCAGCGAGAGTCTTCATTTATTCAAACGCTGTATAATTGCCGTATAAAAACTTGTTCAAAACGAACAAGGATGACGTGTTTTTAATCTACACCTACGAAGACGCTTACTAAAAACACAGAGCGAAAGAGATGGCATTCAACGGATAGCGGCTCTCGCTACGTGGTATTAAAGTTTATTTAAGCGTATCAGACTTTAGTCGACAAATAAATTGCTTATTTCGATAGCGACATTTGTTACCTACTTGTTTCAATTTGAAATAAGACCTTGTTTCTAAGTGTACAAGGTTTACTTCTTATATGAAGAAAATTTAGTGAATTTTAATTTAGCGAGTGAAGTAACAGAATTGGGGCCAATGACTTTATTGCAAACCAAATTTCACGATCGCATAATTTCACGAAGTACAGCTGTTAATTGGTTGCCCCGATCGTGCGATTTAACACCACTAGGAACAATCGCACCGATTGTACCCTTAAAACTTAAAATCCGGTGATTGAAAATTTTCATAAAAGAATATCGATATCCGTACCTTAAGCTGAGCGTTGTGGGTTCGATAGCCACACGTGACGAAAGTTTGTGTTATTCACAAATAGCTATCCCGAATCAGGGTGTTCTTTGTGTTCGTTGTTGCAATGCTTGTAAAATCCCAAGAAAAGTCAGAGCGGTAGACGTCTTTAAAAAAAACTCATTTATTTATATTTAGTTTACGCCTGACACCGATGCGACAGTTCGCTTCACCCCTTGACAAAGGACATCTGTTGGGCGCGATACTGGTAGAGTATTAGAGAAACCTACACACCAGTATATCCGTATGTATATCTAAACTAATATTATAAATAGGAAACATTTGTGTGTATGTGTGTAATGTTTTCACACAAAAACTACTGGACCGATTGCGATGAAACTCGGTATGTAGGTAGCTGGATTAACGCATAGGCTACTTTTTATCCAGATATTCCCACGGAATCGGGACTTACGCAGGTAAAACCGCGAGGCGCTGCTAGTCTTTAATAAATATCTATATGTAAGACTGTTCAGTTTCTTTCAAAGTGATAACTCTATTACGTGATCCCTACAGATGTTCCGCACGTCGAGGATAAAATTATGGGTTGACCTTTCATCCCCATACTGAATAAATACTACCTTATTTTTAACTATCCCTTAAACCGTGCCCAGGCTAAAGTTACCGCTTATGTTTAAGTAAGACTTGTATACTCATTTAAGTCAGTTTGTTTACAGTTGTTTAAGAAAACATGGGTAACATAAAAACTTTTTAACAAAAAATTAAACCGACTAAAAAAAGGAACTGAACAGTGAAAAATAAACTTCTTAGTCTAACTAAACTCCTGCACTATTGTATAAATAATTTTGGGTCGGTGCCAAACATACAAACAAGCAAATTCATTATTACGTAAAATTATGGTAGCGGCGATGCGTCTATTTGCCGAAGTGTTTTCGAATTTAATTTTTTTTTTTTGGTGTTTGGCGCTGACTCGAAATTATTTATACATATTAGTGTACGAGTTTAGTTAGACTAACCAGTTTATTTTTCAGTTCCTTTCTTAGATAAAATTTCTGTTAAAAAGTTGTTACTTTTTAGTTTTTTTGTGGCTAAAATAATCAACTAAAGGTCTCCGTCATGTTGTAGTGTTGTTAGAAATACATATATTATGTGTGCTAAGTTTCAACAATATCGGTTCACAGGTGTAAAGTCTCCTATTTTTCTACCCTTAGGGTTGATATTTTTATTTGAAATTGAAATGGGACCAAATTCGAACCATACCCTATCTAATCAAAAAAAATATATGGAAATCGGACCACCCTGTAATAAGTTATGCGTGACCATACAAAAAAAAATATACGGGTTGACTTGAGAACCTCCTCTATTTTTTCGTCGGTTAAAAAGTAGACTTATTGTATTTGAAAGGCAGGTCAAAATATTATTCAACTAACAGAGCTGTCAATTCAACAGTGTTGTCAAATCAGTTTGGGGTTTCTGAAAAGTTAATCAAGGAAAAATTACTAATCCATATTGCACGCTCAGGGCGTTGTATGCCCTCTGAGTATACCTCACCCACAGAATACATGTGTAGAATGACTGGCAGTAAGCTCTAAAGAGTATCATTTTTACCACTTTGCTACACCGTGCAAATCTACGGACCAGCATATTACATCGAGCAGCCAACGCCCTACGTTCTCTTTGTATGTCTATGTATATCCTTTGCTACCCGAGGTTGCTTGTAAATAATATAGATTTAAAAAAAAAAAATTAAACAGCTTTGTTGATCTCGTGGCATAGATAGGTTGTTATGATTCAAAGCGAACATGAGGACCTTGTTTTGATTCTTAGATGTGGCAAATTGTTATTGTGTCTTTCTGTTAGCAAATTCTCAGTACATTCCGGAGGCTGGAAACGTGCCTTATAGACGGCATTAGGCTCACCTTCTATCACGTGAACTCCGAATTTATAGCGGCTGCCACGGGTTGTTTAATATACCTCTGCTTATCCCAACAGTGTGATTAAAGACACCGAAAATAAGTTATTTATAGGCTAACTGGGTATTAAGTTAAAAACCAACAACTGTCAAGGGTGCTATGGTATATTTACCTTATTCAGGCTCTAACATGTACTTATTTTAGCAAACCGTTAAAAAAATAATCATAATTCAATTCACACGGAACGTCTTAATTTAACTTCACAAATTAAATTAGCTAGTCTAAAACCCGTGAATAAGCTCATATAAGTGTTATTTATTGATTATTTTATCACTTCGATAACCTAAATTTATATTATCTATCATCGTAACCGCCATTCCACTCGAGTGGGCGCGATGGCAACCAATAAAAATATATTTATTAGAAAAAAAATGTAATTTATGCGCTTCCTAATATCAATACCTTTTTTTTAACTAATAACGCGAGTTCTATAAACTCCTAACATGCTAACTGACATGAATATCGTAATCTATGGTACTGGACCAAATCTGTTCGTCTTGAAATTCATCTACCGACTATAAATTATTATTGTGCCGTATACATACTGGTTCAATAATTGGTCCTGTGGTCCGTTGGTCCCCAATATGTCTGTTGGACCGGACCGTATTATACCTATATCCATTGCGTTGTTCGTTGCGACCAGCGAATAAAGTTATAAATGGTCTGCACTAATCAGATACATTAACGCTACTCCGGAAAAAAATATCTACATGTTCGCGATATCTGACTATACAGACAAAAGCACAGGACTCATAACATTTACAAAATATATTGTGAGAGTTTTACGTGGGTCCATTTATGCATGTTTTTATGGGTAGCACCTCCGATCCACAGAAAATCCTTATAAAACTGTTACTTAAGTAGTAAGCAAGTATTTGTGCATGTGGTAAGTAAGTATGTTTGTTATGATTAAGGTCTCTAAGCACAATTTAAACGGAGCAGCAATACGAGTGACCCCAATTGTCTACCATGAGGCAGACCTTGATTTTGTTTACCAACTTAGTTGTATAAAAAAAATAACTGGTAATATGTTATGAAAATGAATAAAAATCTGGACGTCTAATTATGAAAACTTTGAACGTTAATCACTACTAAAAATATTAATTTACTAAGAAAAAGCTATTTTGATAAATGTTACATTTTTTATTTACGTTCGTACCGGTGTACGTGTATGGCGGCCGGATATCCGTTTGTCAAACGAATACAAGAAACAGTTATAATTTTTTTTATTAAAGATGACAGCGTCCTGTTACTTTAAGATGATAAATTGATAGTTGGACAAATATACTTCGTTTAGAACACTGAAATATAAGCAATATAATGTACAGAATGCTGCGTTGGGCGTGGCAACGATGGCTTCTTTAAATAGTGTGTACAGTAGTGCTTTTGTGAGAAAGTGTTCGTGTATTTGCATAAGAAAGAGGACTAAAAATGATAGTACAGAAAATTTATTCAATATTGAGCCTCGTGCTAGCTGCGGTAGCGACCAATGACGACTAAAAGACACCTTCTCTCTTCTAAATCTCAGCTTCGGTAATTAAGATTAGATTATCTTTCGGAACCGTCCGCACATTATAATAGGGTTAAATAATTCCCTGAAGCGGTCATCCATATAGTCGAGAGTATACAGGAATATTGGCAGGTGCAATTTGGCCCGGCAGTGGTCTATGAACGAATTTTAAATGGCTGCCCCTGATTAGGGTTTTTCGGACTATACTGATCAGTTAATCCACGCTACACAATCAATGGCAAATAATTTGGGTTATTCAGCAATTTATTTAACAAGAAACAATTCAAGGTTGAGGCATACAAATTAGCGTCTAGAAAGAGAACGTCAGCGCTCAATCACTTTTACGTGACAATTATACTGTTCCTTGTTTACACTATTCAACGGGAAGCTTGTTCTTAATTACCTCCTTTACGAATTTATTGACTTCAGTTAAAGTATTTAAAAGGGGGAGCCTGAAAGTAGCACCAGTTGATGAAAAGCTGAGGAGCAATGGTTATCGAGGCATGGACATGTGATGCGGAGGGATGAGCAACATGGAGAAAAGAGATTTATGTATGGATGTTGACGGGTACAAGAGAAGAGTATGACCAAAGAAAAGATGGATGGACTGTGTGAAAGAAGATATGGCTAGAATTCTACTGTATCGTTCGTCATTTTACTGCTTACTACCTAGCATAGTGTAGAATGGAAGAATAAAACATATTGCACCGACCCCAAATAAGTTGGGTAGGCAGATGATGGTGATGAGTTATGAGTTAAAGTATTTAAAATTGAATTGCCTTTTTATTTAATAAAGGTGTGTATTACGCGCGAGGAGCAGCTTCACAAATAAAAGCATTCTATGCGTTGGTTTAATCATTTATATTTAAAATGTCAATATTTGTGTCAAGTTGACGATGCATTAATCACGATAACTAGTTGGTCCCCAAAGTGGGCTGTTAACGGTGTTGGTGTTAACGTGTTAATAGTGTTATACAAATCTGAAAGCTTGGTACACCGTACAAGGGGCTTGTTTATTTATTTGGCTTGCTGACAGTTGTTTAATAGGTACTTATTCTAAATGTACAGCCATTTATGAGCAAACACCGCATGCTCTGATTTTTCCTTTGTTTTACATATAACTAGTTACCCATTTAAATAAAACAAAGCAATAGAAGGTGGTTGGTAAATTAATAACTTATAGCTTGTTTGGCAGAAAGGAACAATTTTATGTCACTGCGAAATTTACCTAAAGAACTTGAAAAGATATTAGTACATCTACTTTCGTTCAATAATTTGCACATACGTGGGATAGGAGAATTAGATCCAAGTACGGTTTAACGAAGCGGAGGGTAAATCTTGTTAAGAAAATACCATTTGGTAGCCAATGGTATTGTTACGAATTAAGAATGACTCGCGGGCGCCATCTATTGTCGACTATATGAAGTCATAGAGGGTGACGATTACCAAAACTGAGATGCACGCTGTCTTTTGATAATACACGGAACTAATAAGGCTATGAATAGAATGTGCCACGATGTTTTGCAAAGTTTAAGTTTGATTTAAATTTTTTGGAAGATGTCGCGATCTCTGTAGGAAATGGCGTCCATACGCGGATGTGATTTGATAAAACACATTCATTATGCATTATTGCATTCGCATTACGGTTTGGAGTTCTTAGTTGAGCAATCAGCGAGTAAACAACAAACAACGATAAGTGAATTTAAATAGTAAGAATTAATTGTTTGTTTTGGTATTGAATTGGTTTAAATTTCTAATCCCTAACATCAGCACGTAACAGTATGAACGACTTCCATAAAGTACCTTTCATCCAAAAGAATTACTAAATATATACCTACCTGAATTAAGTGACGAAATCTCATTACTCAAATATTATATAAAATAAAGTTCAATTTTGTATCGTTAGATGTCACATAGTTTCAATGTACATGTTCGTATTTCAGTGAGGTCATTAGCGAAACAATACCAGGCCCTG
Source organism: Callimorpha dominula (assembly GCA_949752705.1). Classification (NCBI taxonomy): domain Eukaryota; kingdom Metazoa; phylum Arthropoda; class Insecta; order Lepidoptera; family Erebidae; genus Callimorpha; species Callimorpha dominula. The sequence goes on along the minus strand of OX457003.1, from coordinate 19,488,782 downwards.
GAGGAAGAAGACCTCCCTCTACAGTACTCCCTAGCTACGTGTATACAGCAGTGCTACTTGGTTACCAGACAAGTTTACAATTAACAACATAGTGCAGTGTTTCTGTGCTGAACAAAGTCTACTGAGCTCTTCAGCTATTGAGGATAAGTTCGGCAAAACATGAGTGGACACCCTGATGTTGAGAAAGCTCATCCTACTAATATTATAAACGTGAAAGTTTGTGAGGATGTATGGATGTGTGGATGTATGGATGTATGGATGTATGGATGTTTGTTACTCTTTCACGCAAAAACTACTGAACCGATTGCGATGAAACTTGATATGTAGATAGCTACCACATAGGCTACTTTTTATCCCGATATTCCCATGGCACCGGGACTTACGCGGGTGAAACCGTGGGGCGCAGCTAGTAGATAATAATAATAATAAGACACCTCCTACACAGCCGTCTGATCCTAAGCTAGGCAGAGCCTGCACTATGGTATCCAAACTGCTCATAAACATACATATTATTTCTAAATACATTATAGCTAAACGATATCCTACGGCATTAAGGCCATCCTTTGCAATATATTTGCAGGAAGTGTTGATAATAATAAATAAATATCCAAACAGAACAAATGGTTAATAAAATCTTAAACGGAACTAACTAATGCATTGTTATTTTACGTAATGTGTCATTAGAGTAGTAGATGGCGCTGCGCGATTGTAATTCGAGATATCGTTATTCGCATCCGTGTGTACTTAATATCATGAGTTCATATGTAAGATACGTCTAATTAGGTAAAATATTAAATTTTTGAAGCCTGGTGTCTTGGATAAAGAACTAGGGCTGTGAAACTAAGTAATTTCCTCGTGCTGTCTACTAAAAAAAAAGTACATACAGGACATAATTGCCCATATATTTTTATGTACTGAATTTTAAGCGCAATTTTGTAAAGACTCAAAGAGTATAACCACCCGGTTTTTGAAGGGCTGATAAAAACATTGTTCAACCGAGTTGTTAAGTTAAATTATTTTCATAAAAAATAATACACTTACGCCAACGAATAATAAAGTTATCAAAACATTTTTTAAATGCATTTTCTGGCATCGACTTCTATCAGTTTTCGCCGCGAATTCTCTTTGATATCTTCTATGTACTGAAAACGGGTACCTCGAAGTGGTCATTTTAGTTTTGGAAAGAGAAAAAAGTCGGCCGGTGAATACCGTGATTGTTCGATGGTATTTATTAAGTTTTTGGTCAAAAATCATTCACAATGATGGCAAAATTTGTGCAAAGAATTTTCTTTCCACAAATTTTGCCTTTTTCGAAGAATTTGCTCTCTCGAACGCCGCATAACGCTCAAATAATATTCTTTATTTACAGTCTGACCTTCTGGCAAGAATTCCGTGTGCACACACCTCGATACCCCATGCTTCATGCCCAAGCGATTGTTTAAAATGGTACGAATCGACTCGTGAGACACAGAAAGTTCAGAGGCTATCTCTCTCAAACTAGAATGAGGATTTTCAGTCACAATTTCCTTCACTTTAGCGATATTAACTTCAGTTGAACAGTTGATGGCCGACCAGAACGAGGCAAATCTTCCAACAAATCTCGACCGCTTTTGAACAGTGGCGTAACTATACCAAGTTCACTCTTGGTGCCTCGTGTGCTTAGGGCCTTGGGGTCGGGGCCGGGGACCCCTAGGGCCATGGGCAAGTGGCTTTTTCCCGCTCTGCCACCCTATTGTTACGCCACTGCTTTTGAACGCACTGTACCACTCATATGCACGAGTTTTTGATAAAGTCGTTTCACTGTATGCTTTCTGTAACATTTTTACAACTTTGCACATGAAATTCCATTTGCAATGCAAAATTTGAGACAAACTGTTAGTTCGATGTTTATCCATTATAAAAATCGCAAAATACTCTTGAGATGAGCTTACAAAGTCGAGTACTGAAAACAAACAGGATGACAGATATTGCTCAAACTTCGCGCCAATATAGAAAACAGTTGTGCCAACTTAAAACTCAATATAGTAGAGCTGTAGCAAACCGTTGGTATTCGTAACGTAACCTACTAACTGGTACATCACCTGACTTCAAGTAAAGAAAAAAATCTCACGAGTTCATTCCGTTACTCGCATCTGTCGTAATGATAATGTCAGCTTGATTCGATAAAGGAAGTTATACGAACAAATATATTACCATTCCCGTTCACGCATCAGCGTTACATGCGTAAAGTGAAACGGTTCGCCCATTGTGCATTGTACGCCTGCGCGTGTATGTTAAGTCATTTTAAATTAGTTAATTATAATATTATGTTTCTTTCCAATTAGGTACAGACCTACAAATATTTTTATGCAACATGATGCTAAGTAAATACCTATATATTATTAAGTTTCATGTGGGTCCCTAAAACGAAAGAAGTGATTTTAACAACTTACCTAATCTAAATTTATATAAAGACGAGTCTAGTACAAAAATTGCTTAATAGATACGTAGGTATATTATCCACACGGGTAACATGGGGCCATGGTCAGGGAGGGTTACAGACGGTTTTAACCGTCTGTAACCCCCCCTGCCCATAGCCCCATCCCGCCTCTTTTTAAGTTAATTCTAAAGTCACGACGGTTGGTGCTTGACTTCAAAAAATTAGTATTTGTTATTTATAAGCTAATGAACACCTTTTAATCTACCTATTTAATAAAAAAGTTCAGCTGTAAAAACTCTGAGCTGTGAAAAGTGACATCTAGTACTCTGCAGACGACCTATATCAGTTAGGTTACGGTTAAGGCATGGTTACGTACTGCTTTAGTCATCTGTGTGTGCGTTCCGAAATACACTGAGAGCACTGTAAGGTATGACGTCAATTCAGTATACTGCGAAGCCGTTTCTTTATAGTTAACTGTGCTGGTTACTGTTTATAACGGAACGCAGTCAGTATACTGTCAGTTGTCAATTCAAGTCAATGGTCAAAATAAAAGTGACAGCGTGACAGCCATGTGACAGCACTGAGAGCACTTTACCTAGAAAACTCCAGTGCTCACAGTACAAAAATGGCAACGTTTATAACGTCATATATTTCCCTACGATACTGCTTCAGTATACTGTCAGTCTATAACAGAACAAATTTCTCTCCAGTACGAGCACTGACCAGTGCTCTCAGTGTATAACGGAACATACCTGTATCTCTGGTTAAAGTGCAGTCCCTGTTTGATTAAACCTAGTTATTCTGCCGAGTACCAGATGCCGCTTTTCTATTTAAATTCACGTAATCACACATTTTAATAGGTAATACTTTTTTATTATAGATTATTTAATATAGATACAATAGGACCTGGGGGGAGACCCTCGGGAACAGTACTTTTTTCTAAAACTTCACGGTGATCACCTGATCACTTAAATAGTTAAGGAGTGAATCCGTAACAAAACAAACAAATAAACAAACAAACTCACATTGGTATTTATAATATTAGTTAGGATCGTTCTGTTCTTGCAAAACGTGTGGAATGGAATGGTGTGTGATGGAAAATGTTTAATATATATATATATATATTATTTGTAAACACACGCAAAATTCAACGTGTGCTAGCTTCTCTACATCTATACTTATAATAAAAATGTAACAGGTCCAATTCTGTACATTGAAGATATTTTGAAAATTTTTTTTTGGGGGCACTCTATGATCGATACTGAAGCTAAAACTATAAATTTTCTTTATTTTTGTCTGTCTGTCTGTCTGTCTGTATCATGGCCGCGCATCACGCTGAAACTACTGAACGGATTCAAATGAAACTTGGCATAATTTGAGTTCATACTACGAGGTAGGACATAGGATACTTTTTATCGCGAAGTTCAGGACGGTTTCCTTGAGAGGGGGGATCAAAATAAAAATGTGTATTTCGTTGTAATTCATTGATGCGTAGTCCGATTGCAATCATTCTTTTTTTGTTGGAAAGGAGGCACTTCGTAGATTGTAACGTAATCTTTCTTTTCTATATCTATGTCTATAATAAATCTATAGACATCGAGTTTGTGTTTGGTTGCTTCACGTAAAAAGTACAAAATAATTAAAGAAACGTATTATGCACCAGTATTGTGTGTAACTCGGTGTAACATTTAGTATTTGATTGATCACAATTGGTTTTCTCTATATATAGAAAAAATAATGCAAAGTTATAAGTTATAAACACGGCACAGCGACATCTATTGGTCAAAAGTAGTACTAACTATGCAATACAACGTTAAAATAAATGGTCATTTATTTTATTTTTTAGATATTTATAGTAATAAAAAGCGCTTTATCTCCTGGCTTGCATCACGAATGCCGTTATTTCAGGCTGAAATCTTATAATTACTGGAGTAAAATATGTAAATACATTTCTTATAATGTAGCTTTCTATTAAAATCGGTCCAGTAGTTTATTTCGGTAATGGATAGGCATTACAATTAAACAAATAGGAAATCAATCTTTCCTCTTTGTAATATTAGCGTAGATATTGCACTACACATATTCACTTAAACTATCTATCTATCAGTACCTATTATGTTTATATTACACACAGATGGCGCAATAGTTTAAGTGGTCACCTCGCCACTACATCTCATCATCAAAATATCTTCAATGTACAGAATTGGACCTGTAACAGTTGTATTATAAGTATAGACGCGTGTGTTCTATGCTAATCCTACTAATATTATAAACGTGAGAGTTTGTGAGGATGTATGGATGTATGGATGTATGGATGTTTGTTACTCTTTCACGCCAAAACTACTGAACCGATTGCGATGAAACTTGGTATGTAGATAGCTGCATACCTGGATTAACATATAGGCTACTTTTTATCCCGATATTCCCACGGGATCAGGACTTACGCGGGTAAAACCGCAGGGCGCTGCTATATTTATTACCGTAAATATCTAAAAAATAAAATAAATGACCATTTATTTTAATGTTGTAAGTATTGTATAGTTAGTACTACTTTTGACCAATAGATGTCGCTGTGCGGTGTTCATAACTTATAACTTTGCATTATTTTTTCTATATATAGAGAAAACCAATTGTGATCAATCAAATACTAAATGTTACACCGAGTTACACACAATACTGGTGCATAATACGTTTCTTTAATTATTTTGTACTTTCTACGTGAAGCAACCAAACACAAACTCGATGTCTATAGATTTATTATAGACATAGATATAGAAAAAAAAGATTACGTTACAATCTACGAAGTGCCTCCTTTCCAACAAAAAAAGAATGATTGCAATCGGACTACGCATCAATGAATTACAACGAAATACACATTTTTACTTTGATCCCCCCTCTCAAGGAAACCGTCCTGAACTTCGCGATAAAAAGTATCCTATGTCCTACCTCGTAGTATGAACTCAAATTATGCCAAGTTTCATTTGAATCCGTTCAGTAGTTTCAGCGTGATGCGCGGCCATGATACAGACAGACAGACAGACAGACAGACAAAAATAAAAAAAAATTATAGTTTTGGCTTCAGTATCGATCATAGAGTGCCCCCAAAAAATTTTTTTCAAAATATCTTCAATGTACAGAATTGGACCTGTTACATTTTTATTATAAGTATAGATGTAGAGAAGCTAGCACACGTTGAATCTTGCGTGTGTTTACAAATAATATATATATATATTAAACATTTTCCATCACACACCATTCCATTCCACACGTTTTGCAAGAACAGAACGATCCTAACTAATATTATAAATACCAATGTGAGTTTGCTTGTTTATTTGTTTGTTTTGTTACGGATTCACTTCTTAACTATTTAAGTGATCAGGTGATCACCGTGAAGTTTTAGAAAAAAGTACTGTTCCCGAGGGTCTCCCCCCAGGTCCTATTGTATCTATATTAAATAATCTATAATAAAAAAGTATTACCTATTAAAATGTGTGATTACGTGAATTTAAATAGAAAAGCGGCATCTGGTACTCGGCAGAATAACTAGGTTTAATCAAACAGGGACTGCACTTTAACCAGAGATACAGGTATGTTCCGTTATACACTGAGAGCACTGGTCAGTGCTCGTACTGGAGAGAAATTTGTTCTGTTATAGACTGACAGTATACTGAAGCAGTATCGTAGGGAAATATATGACGTTATAAACGTTGCCATTTTTGTACTGTGAGCACTGGAGTTTTCTAGGTAAAGTGCTCTCAGTGCTGTCACATGGCTGTCACGCTGTCACTTTTATTTTGACCATTGACTTGAATTGACAACTGACAGTATACTGACTGCGTTCCGTTATAAACAGTAACCAGCACAGTTAACTATAAAGAAACGGCTTCGCAGTATACTGAATTGACGTCATACCTTACAGTGCTCTCATTGTATTTCGGAACGCACACACAGATGACTAAAGCAGTACGTAACCATGCCTTAACCGTAACCTAACTGATATAGGTCGTCTGCAGAGTACTAGATGTCACTTTTCACAGCTCAGAGTTTTTACAGCTGAACTTTTTTATTGAATAGGTAGATTAAAAGGTGTTCATTAGCTTATAAATAACAAATACTAATTTTTTGAAGTCAAGCACCAACCGTCGTGACTTTAGAATTAACTTAAAAGAGGCGGGATGGGGCCATGGGCAGGGAGGGTTACTCCCTGCCCATGGCCCCATGTTACCCGTGTGGGTAATATACGTATCTATTAAGCAATTTTTGTACTACTTTTGACTCGTCTTTATATAAATTTAGATTAGGTAAGTTGTTAAAATCACTTCTTTCGTTTTAGGGACCCACATGAAACTTCATAATATATAGGTATTTACTTAGCAACATGTTGCATAAAAATATTTGTAGGTCTGTACCTAATTGGAAAGAAACATAATATTATAATTAACTAATTTAAAATGACTTAACATACACGCGCAGGCGTACAATGCACGATGGGCGAACCGTTTCACTTTACGCATGTAACGCTGATGCGTGAACGGGAATGGTAATATATTTGTTCGTATAACTTCAGACATCGACTATCGACAGATGCGAGTAACGGAATGAACTCGTGAGATTTTTTTCTTTACTTGAAGTCAGGTGATGTACCGGTTAGTAGGTTACGTTACGAATACCAACGGTTTGCTACAGCTCTACTATATTGAGTTTTAAGTTGGCACAACTGTTTTCTATATTGGCGCGAAGTTTGAGCAATATCTGTCATCCTGTTTGTTTTCAGTACTCGACTTTGTAAGCTCATCTCAAGAGTATTTTGCGATTTTTATAATGGATAAACATCGAACTAACAGTTTGTCTCAAATTTTGCATTGCAAATGGAATTTCATGTGCAGAGTTGTAAAAATGTTACAGAAAGCATACAGTGAGTCGACTTTTTTCTTTTTAATACTTACGACTTTATCAAAAACTCGTGCATATGAGTGGTACAGTGCGTTCAAAAGCAGTGGCGTAACAATAGGGTGGCAGAGCGGGAAAAAGCCACGGGCCCATGGCCCTAGGGGCCCATGGCCCTAGGGGTCCCGGGCCCCGACCCCAAGGCCCTAAGCACACGAGGCACCAAGACTGAACTTGGTATAGTTACGCCACTGTTAAAAAGCGGTCGAGATTTGTTGGAAGATTTGCCTCGTTCTGGTCGGCCATCAACTCTTCAACTGAAGTTAATATCGCTAAAGTGAAGGAAATTGTGACTGAAAATCCTCATTCTAGTTTGAGAGAGATAGCCTCTGAACTTTCTGTGTCTCACGAGTCGATTCGTACCATTTTAAACAATCGCTTGGGCATGAAGCATGGGCTATCGAGGTGCGGTGCACACGGAATTCTTGCCAGAAGGTCAGACTGTAAATAAAGAATATTATTTGAGCGTTATGCGGCGTTCGAGAGAGCAAATTCTTCGAAAAAGGCAAAATTTGTGGAAAGAAAATTCTTTGCACAAAGCCATCATTGTGAATGATTTTTTGACCAAAAACTTAATAAATACCATCGAACAATCACGGTATTCACCGGCCGACTTTTTTATCTTTCCAAAACTAAAATTACCACTTTGGGGTACCTCGGGGTTTTCAGTACATAGAAGATATCAAAGAGAATTCGCGGCCAAAACTGATAGAAGTCGATGCCAGAAAATGCATTTAAAAAATGTTTTGATAACTTTATTATTCGTTGGCGTATTATTTTAGTTGGCGTAGTATTATTTTTTATGAAAATAATTTAACTTAACAACTCGGTTGAACAATGTTTTTATCAGCCCTTCAAAAACCGGGTGGTTATACTCTTTGAGTCTTTACAAAATTGCGCTTAAAATTCAGTACATAAAAATATATGGGCAATTATGTTCTGTATGTACTATTTTTTAGTAGACAGCACGAGGAAATTACTTAGTTTCACAGCCCTAGTTCTTTATCCAAGACACCAGGCTTCAAAAATTTAATCTTTTACCTAATTAGACGTATCTTACATATGAACTCATGATATTAAGTACACACGGATGCGAATAACGATATCTCGAATTACAATCGCGCAGCGCCATCTACTACTCTAATGACACAATTTTTCTTACGAAAAGTCACTATTTTGTTCTGGTGCGTTGCGTAAGGAGCAGACCGCGCGAGTGAGCTGTGCGAATACCTTATACATAGACGTCAACTCCCCGAGTGGTACGGGAGTACCACAATCACGGCGCAGGGACTCGGCAGCAGAACACGCGATGAAGCGTCACTCTGATTTTGTACGTATCAACGACTATACAGGGTGTAAGTGACACTGTACTGCATCCTGAAATAGTGTATTCAGACCATCATTATGAGTGGAAAATCATTGGAAATTTCTGATGGAAAATTCATAATTCTTCTTTTTTTTCTTCTTTTTACTTAAAAGTGATATCACAATGAGTAAACAGAACACGTTACCGAAAAAAAAATCAGTAATCAGTAGCTGCCGACGGTTCCGTGCGCTAAAGGTCATTCACTGTACCGAACAGTACGCGTGTTGCGATACACTGCGTAGTTCAAAATCAAACTATTGACTGTAAAAATCCTTCATCTCTCAATTTTATGATGAACTGACTTTTACATTGTGATAAGTATCCCAAGAAAGACGTTTTTGTAAGTTATTCGCGACGGTGATACTTACACGCTCTATTTATTTTTCAAATAAGTTGCTGTAAATTACAAAGTTTATTTAAATAAGATTATCTTTACATTCTAACTTTTTGAAGTGAAAACTTCTTTAGGATGTCGTGCACTTTTGGATTGGGGAAAAAGCACTGAACTCACATGACCGTCACGCTCAGATGTATATTTACAAATAAGTATGTGTACAGACCACGTCGTTGTGCAATTGTTTGATGGGGGAAAAGTATTGGACTCGCGTGACCGCGTGACCGCTCAGATACACATATACTGAGGAAAAACTTCGAAAACCGTAAAATTTTACTTACATCATATAATAAAAATATTTTACGGACCTATAATCCTCGGTGCGCGAGTCCGACTCGCACTTGGCCGGTTTTATTTTTATTTTCGGACAACAAAAATCCATTGTGTTAGTATATTACATCGTACGTTTATATTATCTACGTACGTTTATTATTATCTAAAAGTAAATCTAAAAATCATTTGAGTCAAAATAAAATATGATATCTATTTTATGGAAACTTATTATTTAATACATCGAGTTTTCAAAATATCTCATGTTTGTTACAAAAATTTGTGATTTTACAATAACATTCGGTTCTGGCACTCGCCGGCCGCTACCGCGCGGCACGCTCGCCTTGCTCGCTCGGCTCATGCGTTGTGGTCGCAGTTCTAACTTCCTAACTAGTGACTTTTCGTAAGAAAAATTGAACAATTGATTGAAAAAGTTCTTTTGAGAGCTAAAACTATCTGAAAAAGTTCTTTTTAGAGCTACATTTATGTTAAAGAGTTCTTTTTAGAACGACAACTTGCACATTTCTTCAAATTAAAAAGTTCTTTTGAGAGCTGTAAATATTTTGAAAAATCTTTTTATTAAACACTTATGTTAAAAAGTTCTTCTCAGAATTAGTACTTTTACTTTTCTTATTACGTCATTACTATAATTATAGTTACATCAGAACCTATTCAATTCTTATCTTTTAGTATTTTTATAACCTGTATACCGTACCTGTAAACGTTTTACCACTTGATTTTACCTAACTTAATGGTTTCAATAGATATATATATAGTAGGTACTAATATACCTAGAAGAAGGTTAGAACTTTCTAAATAGAACTCCCAGTGTAGGACAGTCAAAATGCGTCTTCCTGCACAAAATATTAGGACCTCGCAAAAACGCGTGAGGGAATCGAGTATTGAGCGGTCACAACGTTCCACTGCACAACGTTTTAGGACGTTGCGAATCAAGCACCGGCCGCCCGTCCATAGCGGCTCAGGGCACAAAGAGAAAGACAACAAGTGACGACATCTACAGCGCGCAGTTAAATTTTAGCTCACAGTAATAGGTCGGCTTTCAGTTACGATCAAAACTACTGTAAATTTGCAGGAATGAGTAAGATTTGCCCTAAGTGCCATACAAAACATGGATAGATGAATGCGTGCGGTGTGTACTGTGCATCCAGCAAAGTGATTCTTCCCAATATATAGAAACTAACACAACAGATACAAAATCTTTTGATGGACATTCGTCGATTGTATGCACATTTTTTGAAAACGGGCAATAGTCTCTTTCATATGACTTCGTTTAGGAATAAAATAAGTAAATAAATTAAGGAAGGTAACTTCATGCTTTTTCCCGCAATCAAACTTAAAGTCACAAACAGATTTTCACGCTGGCGAAGCCGCGGGCACAGCTAGTTAATAAATAAAAATACTTTCCACGCCATCCATCACTGACTCTAATTAATTATTGAAGATAGATCTCTGGAGCGCAATTCACAAAATGACGTCTTTTTTTTTTTAAGACTACTAGTAACGTGGGTCACACATTACTAGTATTCTTGTTAACCCTTCCAGCTAAGCGAAATACTTGTGTTAGGAGTGGGTTCACGTTGGTAGTGCACTGGGTGGGGTTCGAACCCGCAAACACTTGATCGCAAGTCCGACGCCTTAGCTATTACGCTACCGCCGCTTTAAATTTACCCAGCGCCACCTATTGCTGATAGGAGTAACAAGTGAAAAGATATTGTAATTTTCGTCATCTTAATCCGAACTTAAACAGCACATCTGTTTGTTTGTTATGGTTTCAATTAAATTGTAATGAAATTTTACTAACAAGTTGCCAGGGGTACAAAAAAGACATATGATAGGTGCGTTTCAAAGGTTCCAATACAAAAAATACTTTTGAGCGAGCGAATTAAGCCGCGGCCAAAATCTAGTTTTTCAAATGTGTAAAATTCATACCAAGGATACAGAATCAAACTTAGTTCGTCTGCCGAATACTAGATGTCAGTTTTGCATTTAAATTCACGATATCATTATTCACAGCTGAAGATATATCTTACATAGACTATTAACGTAGCACGACAACATAATTTTTATATTTCCTTCACCTATCAATTTTTGAGGTCCAGCACTGATTTTGGTGTGCTGTGACTATTAAACATTGTAATTAACTTTATGCCGGTGGGGAGATGAAGGTTTAAATCTAAGATGTTTATAAAGGCATAGATGCGTTGCCTGCATTCTATATTGGCAATATAAAAGTAAGGTAATTGCCCGGCTTTCACGTATGCACGAATAAAACAGATACTATGAACACAAATAATGTTTCATTTCAGTAAGTAAATACTTTATTGTATTTTTTAAAACAGATAACGTTTTCATTGAATGGTGGCTCGCGCCATCTTAGAGGAAGATGGGGTAGTAGGCAACCGGACCAATATTTGTCTAATATTAAGTGGACCATCGTGCATTTATAAAAGTTTTGAAAAATAGTTAAAATTCTTGATATTTTAGATTTCCACATTAACATTACATCACGTGATTCTACAGCCCACTACGTTATCTATAGGTAAACATTTAGAAATAAAAGTCAAGATACTACTAAAGTACTTTACTTTGGTAATAACTTTAGTTTAAGCATGTGTGAAGTATTGAGCTATAGTGATGTTTCGATGCGACGGTATGATTTATGACCACGGTATATAAAATAATTATATGATTTTGTTTATGAGTACCTATTCTTCTTAGAAACAGATTAAGTTTGTTTACCAGATTGAAAAATAAATATAGTCACAGCTACATATAGCTTTAAATAAATATTGTTTGTTTAAATCTATATGTATTTTCTGTTCCTTACAAAAATTTTTAATAGGATATATGTTAAGAAATATTTTTATATTTTTTTATTTCAAGATTGATTATGTATTTTATTTATCATTTATTTACCGAGCTTAACCAAATCAAGTTAAGTGTTCTATTTGCCCCACTTTCCTCTGATTGATAGCCTCATAAGCGCTTTGAACAATGAGTCCTTTTCTAATGCCCTGATAAGTTAGGCGTTAAGCGTAAACCAACAAACTCACAATCGCATATATAATACCAGTTAGGATTGTTCTGTTCTGGAAAAACATGTGGGATCTACACACCCTCATTCTTACTAACTAAAAACATTCAAAAAACATATCAGCAACACACCCAAGATTTAGGCAGAGTCTGCACTGCATACTGGTATCCTGCTGATAAAAATACTTATATATTTCTAAATACATTATAGCTAAATGATATCCAGACAACAAATGTTTAATAAAACGTTAAACGGAACTAACTAATGCAGTGTTACATTACGTAGTGTGTTATGAGAGCAGTAGTATATCGTTATTCGCATCCGTGTGTACTTAATATCATGAGTTTATATCTAACAAGACAGATGTAACCAAATATGTTTAAGTTGATAAACTTTTGAAGCCTGGTGTCATAGATATAGCACTAGGGCTGAGAAACTAAGTAATTTCCCTAGCTGTATCCTCGTTTTAAGCTGACTTCTAAAAAACACTACTTATAGAACATAATTATATGCCCATATATTTTTATGTACTGAATATTAAGCGCTTTTTTAAAGACATAAAGATACCACCCGGTTTTTTGAAAGGCTGATAAAAAAATTGTTCAACTGACAGAGCTGTTAAGTTAAATCTGTTAAGGGAAAATTCACTTACATCTATGACCGCTTCTACTAATTTAAAATTTGCCGCGCATCCAAATTTAATTAACGCGCCATGCAACATTCGGACATGATTGGCCATAATGACATTCGACGTGATTCGTCGTCGTGTTCAGACTATGGTCACAGAATATATAATATGCTATGGTGCAGACCTAAGTTTATGGTTCAGACACGTTTTAGCCCAAGAGCTCATAACCAATTTTGAGAAGGTATTTTAGATCGTTAGATATTTTGAACACTAAAACTTGAATACCATTCAAGTATGTAATGGAATGGAAGGTCTGGCTGACTAAATCAGCACTCAATGGTTACTGCGCATGGTACAAATATTGCAAAATATTTCAGCCAAAAAAGATATTTTAGGTCAAATGAGGCTTAAAGAAATATAAAGTAGACGTATTATTAAAGTGCCAGACATTTTAGTTTGTCTGACATTAGAGCCAGACGAGTTGGAGGTAACTAGTATTAAAAAGTTTTCAAAAAAGGTATTTTACGTAAAATGTCGAGAGAAAATTTTGATCGAACAATGAAGAACAGTTGAAATAGCAAAACAAAATTAAAAGAACGACTTCTCCCCGCCAACTTGATAGTATTTTTTTGTTTTATTTTTAAAAAAACTAAGATCGAACAAAAAAAATTTTGATCGAACAATGATGAAAAGTTATCGTTACATGCGTAAACTGAAACGGTTTGCCCATCGTGCATTGTACGCATGCGCACGTATGTTAAGTTATTTTAAAATCGTTCATCACACTGACCTCTATTATAAAAAATAGAGGTCAGTGGTTCATTATAATATTTGCTTCGATTATATGGCAGGTATATAATCAAATCAATAGTTATGAGCTAATAAACACCTTTATACTCTATTCAATAAAAAAGTTCAGCTGTAAACAGTGATATCGTGAATTTAAATAGAAAAGTGACATCTAGTACTCTGCAGGCGAACTATATCAGTTAGCTTACGGTTTAGTCACGGTTACGTACTACTTCGTAATCTGTATGGTCAAGGTGCAGTCCTTGTTTGATTAAACCTAGTTATTCTGCTGAGTACTAGATGTCATTTTGCTAAACATTTGTATGCTGTAGACTTTTAAGGTTTTCTTAGTTCATATGGTTATTATATAAAGTTTTGATGTCCAGCACCGAGTCTTGTGATACTATGACTGTATTACATTGTATTTAATACTTGCAGCACCCCGCGGTTTCACCCGAGTAAGTCCCAATCCTGTTCGAATATCGGGATAAAAAGTAGCCTATATGTTAATCCAGGTCTCCAGCTATCTACATATAAAGTTTCATCGCAATCGGTTCAGTAGTTTTGGCGTGAAAGAGTAACAAACATCTATACATCCATACATCCTCACAAATTTTCACGTTTATAATATTAGTAGGAAGTAGGATAGATAGGATAGGGGAGACTAAGAATCAGGCGTAGACGTATATTCTTACAAGCCATTGCCCGCGGCTTTGCTGGCTTTAATTTAGAGTAGATAGAGATAGAATAATAGGTAATTTCAGGTACCCCTCGAGAACAGTACTATTTTCAAAAACTTCATGGTGATCACTTAAATAGTTAAGGAGTGAGACCGTAACAAAACAAGCAATCAAACTCACATTAGCATTTATAATATTAGTTAGGATCATTCTGTTCATGCAAACCGTGTGGAATGGACAGGACCTCATTCTGACTACTGATGGAAAATGTTCAAAAAATATATTTGTAAAGACACGCAAGATTCAACTTGTGCTAGCTTCTCTACATTAATAAATAAATAAATTTTCCACGCCATCCATCACTGATTCTATAATTAATTAATACTGAAGATAGATCTCTGGAGCGCAATTCATAAACTGACGTCATTTACCCAGCGCCACCTATTGCTGATAGGAGTAATAAGTGAAAAGATATTTTAATTTTCGTCATCTTAATCCTAACTTAAACACATGTGTGTTTGTTTGTTATGGTTTCAATTAAATTGTAATAAAACTTTACTTACACGTTACCAGGGGTACAGAAAGGACAGTATGTGGTACGGTGGCAACGATCGGTTGGGCTGAGGGAGGTAATTAAGAGTAGTTTGTTAACTCTCGTGTTCACAATCCTTACTAATATTATAAATGCGAAAGTAACTCTGTCTTTCTGTCTGTCTGTCGCCCTTTCACGCCAAAATGACTGAACCGATTTAAATGAAATTTGGTACACATATAGTCTAGAGCCTGAGAAAGGACGTAGGCTACTTTTTAATGCGAAAAAAGGGGTGTAAAGACTGCGTTTCATGTAGTGCAAAATGTATGAAGCAAATTTTTGAGGTCCAGCACCCGATGCTGAGACGGTTTAATTTTAAACAACCATTACACGCTTACGCATGCGTCCTTCAATTCCAAAAAGATGTCTAATACCAATTGATAAAAGTTAAAAAGGGCCTTACCTTAATTCCACGCGTACCTACACAAAACTACACTTATATAAATCCTCACCATTCCGCTCCCTTCAATATAACGTTAGGGAACGTACCAATTCTACGTGACCCGTTCTTGTTCAAAATACCACGCTTGGTCACAGGGGCGGAAATCTCGTGCTTTTTCGAGCTATATTCAAATATGGCTCGCAGCGTTTAGCGCTTTTTAAACTCACAGGTAGCAACAAACAAGCCTTTAGCGCTGTTTAACTTTCTGTCGGCAAAATATGATTTAAAACCATATTTATAAATGACTACGTGAAAATTAGATTAGGAACCGAGGGGAGGGAGGTGTATAAAAAATTGTAAAAAATGGGTCACGTAGTATGGGTATGTTCCCTTATATAGTTGCACAGACACAGGAACACGACTTTCGGTGCTGGACCCAAAAATAAATGACTTCGGAAATTGTGATCAGGAGTTAACCTTAATGCTATAAAATTGTTCATCTGTAAAATCTAAGAGCAATGCTCTGAGGTAAATATTGATGTCGTTAATTTAAATAGTAAACTGACATGTCTAGTACTCGATAGTTTTACTACTGCGGTTACATTTTCGAAGATGAAGGCGCTGCAGCGCTGCTGTCACAACCTGCTGCTGTCCTAACAAATGAAGAAAGCTTTTAAACAAAAAAAAAAACAAACACCTATTGACAATTATAAGAAAAATAGGTATATTAGACACTAGCAGCGCCGTTTCCGCAAGTTCCGATCCCGTGGAAATGTCGGGATAAAAAGTAGTCTATGCATCAATCCAAGTCCTGGAGACTATCTACATACCAAGTTTCATCGCAATCGGTTGAGTAGTTTTTGTGTGAAAACATTACAAACATACACACAAATGTTTCCTCTTTATAATATTAGTTTAGACAAAGTACCAAGTCTTTAAGGGAAGTTTGAGATTTTTAATACTTACGGAAAACTTATTTTGAAACTGTCTTGTTAAGTTTATCGACAGTTGTGGTTATAGGAGTCAATTGATTACTGAATACCATTCTGTAAAAAAGTGAAGGACACTGACAAAGTTATATCAATGTCCTTTATACAACTTTAGAACTATATTTTTTATGCTTTTCACGACAGCATTTCACGAAGCATCAACATTAAATATAATATAATTCACATAAATTCCTCAAAGAACAAGGGCCTCGCAATGCCTAAGACCGCCCTAGTTTATCGAAAAGGAAAAAAGAGGAAATTGTTATGAATTGAATGGAACTAAAGCTAATAAATACTAAAGATTTTGAACTCCGTATAACAAAACATTTTGTATTTTAAATGATATGTTAATTTGATTGAATTGAAATTGGAAAATTAATAAGGTGTTATTGTTTGGTTTTTCTTTTAGACTGACTCCATTGTTTATCGGCTATACAAAGAATCCTGAGTGTATTTTATAATGGAGCCTGTTCTCTGCCAATTGCATTGCATTCAAAATAATTTTGTGAAAATTCATACATTCCGAAAAATGTTAATAATTTTCTTATAAAAAAATTATCACCGACTTCAGTGTGCTTTTTAGTGGAAAGAAGATGTATTTTGTTTAAATATAATATGGGAATGAGGCCAACTAAACGCACTGCTCCAATGAGACAGCGATTTTTCGGAGCAAACGAAAAAATCATCGACGTATACAATTTCTAGATATTTGTTGATTTTTCAAAAACCACTCGACTGATTTCGATAAAATTTAAATGGGGCCACCTGGAAGGTATACCCTTTGAAACAAGAAAAGAATTTTCCAAATTGGTTCACGCGTCTTAGAGTAATCGGTGAACATACATAGAAAAAAAGATTCCGACGAATTGCGAACCTCCTCCTTTTTTGAAGTCGGAAACTTAACGACCAAAATAATTTTTCTAATGTAACCTTATCGCTTTTGACATAACTGTCAGTCAATATTCATAGTTAATACATAAACAGGACAACGTCTGTCGGATCAGCTAGTTATTGATAAATTACACCCAGACACAGAATAAATGATCATGCTCATCACACAATTATTTGTAATAAATACTTGTGCGAACCCACGACTGTAATGGTTTTAAGCTTTTGGGACTTGGATGCATTTTAGATGTATAAATTGGGGCTGTGATCAGAGCGGACATGGTCAATATTTTTCATATATACCTACCATTTATTATTATAAAGCTTAAGGGTATTTATTAAATATTTTGTTTGTTTAAACGCCATTATCTCTGGAACTTTCAGTCAGATTTGAATAATTACTTTTGTATTGGATAGATTATTTATTGAAGAAGGTTATAGGCTATGTAACATCGGGCTGCGACCGTTAGGAGAGGAGCAATGACCATCAAAGCGGGTGAACGTACGGGGAAAGGCTAGTATTTCATATATATGTATTTTTCTGATTACATTAATATATATATACTACCTCAGACCAATAAAATTAAGATTTTTTATTGGTTTGTAATTGTACATAACAAACTCTTAAACTTTCGCGTTCCATGACATAATTATGTATTCACACGGTTGCTGCGGCCCCACGGCCGTTGACAGGCTGACTCTGACCTGGTCGAAACGTCAGGTAATTCAGAGGTATGTAATACCTTTTCGTGATCACGTAAATTCCCGCGGAATACATAATTATAATTGTACATTAATCACTGGGCACATTACGCATTCTCAAGATGGTTATTTAATTAGTTTCGTTAATAGTTTTTCTTTTGTTTTATTGATGGATTTATAATTATCTGGCTATTAAACAAAATACATATAGGTACCTAATACGGCGTCTGTTTTGTGAAGATGTCGTGCACTTCTGTCCGTAACTAATTTTTTGAATAAAATGAATACTTAGGAATCTTTATATAAAACTAGCTGACCCGACGGACGTTGTCCTGTCTTAACTATGAATATTGAACAATCGCGCCAACTGTCAAACGACTGACAGTTATGCTAAGGTTAGAAAAGTTAATATGGTCGTTAAGTTTTCTGAAATTTTCAAATTTTCCGCGCATTCTTCTTATTTTTTCTTTCATAAGAACCTTCTCCTAACAATGACAAACACAAATTTTTTTCACAGGACTTCACAGCACAAATAGGCAGTTTTAACCGACGAAAAAAATGAGGTTCTCAATTCGACCGTATTATATATATTTTTTTATGTCTGTTCAGCAGTCATTCCGTTATTTATGATCCTATTTCGATTATTCTTTTTTTGTTAGATAGGGTATACCTCAAGAGTGGTCCCATGTCAAGGAAGTCAGGATCTGATGATGGGATCCTGAAAAAATTAAGAGAAACCCTCGAAAATTTTAGGAACGAATAGTGTTTCTGTTTACTTTTCATTACTTTATCAGGTATTTGCGTTTAGAAATCATCACATCATGTAGCTGAGCTGATGATGAAAAAAACCATAAAATAAAAATCTTTTTCGCAAAAAAAATTGTGGAGGATTCCAGGTATAATTTAGGGAATAAAAAGGAACAACGGTGCTGTTACGATCACTTGGATTTACTTTCGAGTAAAAATAAAATTTATGAGGTAATACCTATATAATTTAAACGCCTATATTAAATAGACGGCCATTTACGTGGTTGTCATGTGCCATGATGAATTAGCTAGGCGGTTTGCCTAGACATACCCCCGGGCGTTGGAAGCTTGCCTTTCAACCTGACTGTTCCAATACGGAGTATTCCGGAAGTGGGCAAATCTTGCTAAACGATCTGCTCAGTAGCCCACTAGCGGTCTTGACATCGGCCACTCTGACTATACCGTCAGATCCTGGATACACGGCCACAACTCGTCCTAGTTTCCACTTAAGCGGTGGTAAGTTGTCTTCCTTTAAGATGACTAGCGAATTAAGCTTTAATGAACCCTTGCAAGCACGCCATTTCATACGTAACTGGAGCTCTGACACATATTCTTTATTCCACCGTGTCCAAAAATGCTGGCGCAATTGCTCGATGCGTTCAAATCGTGTTAAAGAAGTAGTGGGTTGCTCTTGAAGGTTAGGTAAGGGCAGAGACGTCATCGGACGGCCAATCTAAAAATGGCCCGGTGTTAGGGGCGTCAAGTCCTCTGGATCTGCTGATATTGGAGTAAGCGGTCTGAAGTTTAAAACGGCTTCAATCTGGACTAGTGTAGTATATAGTTCCTCATAGGTGAGATTACAAAGGCCCAACACTCTCACTAAATGGTATTTGGTTGACTTCACGCCAGCTTCCGCAAGACCAGCAAAATGAGGAGAATGTGCGGGGATAAATTTGAACTGAATGCCCTCCTTACCCATCTCGTCAGATAACGTGTCACCATTAGTATCAATAAATTTAGCGAGTTCTTTATACGCGCCGACAAACGAGGTGCCATTGTCCGAGTAGATAGCTGTAGGCTTACCCCGACGTGAAATAAACCTTCGTAGTGCCATGATGAATGTCTTACTCGTTAAATCTCCGACTAATTCAAGATGAATTGCCTTAGTGGCAAAACAAATAAAAATAGCAATATAAACTTTCACCACTTTAGTACCACGACCTTGGCGTACAACAGACTAAATAGGGCCTGCATAGTCCAAACCTATATATTTAAAAGGAAACTCTGCGAGGAGACGCTGCTGTGGTAAATTTCCCATAATTGGAGTTATAGTTTCACCTTTGATACGACAACAACGAACGCAGCGGCGACAGCAGCTCCTCTAATAGGCCAATATACCTCTCTTATTGACGCTAGTAGCAACTGGGGTCCAGCGTGTAATAATCGATGATCTTCATAATCGAAAAGTAATTTTGTAAAAACATGAGCGGACTGTAGAAGGATGGGGTGTTTCTTTTCATATACAATATTAGAATTTTGGAGGCGACCCCCAACACGCATGATCTGATTATCATCACGGAAAACGTTAAACTTAAATAATGGACTTTTTACCGGTAACTTTTTATTATTGATCAGTAACTTATACTCGCAAAATGACTCGTTTTGAGATATACGTATAATCAAATTTAATGCCTTTTGTAGCTCGTCAGTACTCAGAGGACCAGGATTTGATTTATTTCTACATGCATTAACAAAACGTATAATATAGGCAACCGAACGTTGAAGACGCAAAAGCTTTGAAAAGTTACTAAATTTAATAAAACTGCCAATATTCTCCTTTACACTACTACATAACACAACGTCTGCCTTCACTTCAGGCAGTACTTTCTCGTCTGAGTGTGAGAACTTGGAAGGCCAAGACGAAATATCTTTAATCAAATAACTTGGACCAGACCACCAACTGTCCAGAGTAGACATTAAACTGATGTCTACTCCCAGAGAAATATGATCGGCGGGGTTTAAATCAGTAGGAACATGTCTCCACTCACAGCCACCGGTCCTGTCCAAAATGTCAGCAACTATTACGTACAAAGGGTTGCAATTTAATTGGTAACATTTTTATCCACCCCAAAACGATTGTTGAATCCGTCCAAAAGAAAGTACGCCTGGCACGGATTCGTAAAGAGGAAACAACCTTTTCGTATATGCGAGCACCTACTAAGGCACCGCAGAGTTCAAGCCTGGGTATAGTCATTGGTTTCAAAGGTGCAACGCGACCTTTGGCTAATAATAATCGAACTAAAACCTTGCCAGTATCACTCACGCTGCGAACGTTAAGGCATGCACCATATGCGCATTCTGACGCATCAGTAAAAATATTAAACTCAATAAATTTTAATGAATCAATAATGACACGACGTGGGATCCTAATGTTTTGTAACTGCGATAAATTGACAAGTGTTTCAGACCAAACCTTACTGATGTTTTTGGGTAGTTGTTCATCCCATGATAGCTTCAGTATCCATAATTTTTGAAGTAGCATTTTTATTACTATAATAAACGGTGCTAAAAGCCCTAACGGGTCAAAAATATGTGATATAATAGAAAGCATATCGCGTTTCGTATAACGGCAAATGTTCGGCTCACTAAAAGGAAAGCATAATTGATCAAGTGTTGACCGCCAATCAAGGCCTAAGGTTTTAGATGACTCTAGTCCTCCAATATTGAGATCTAATGAAGATTGTGGAGAGTCAGATCCCTTTACCAAACGCACATCATTGGATTTCCATTTTCTTAAATTCATGTGTGCTGAATTTAGTACAGAAGTAACCTTGTCACTTAAAGTGATGACGTCACTTAGGCTATCCCCACCAGTTAACAGATCATCGACAAAGAAGTCGTGAAGTATAACTTCACCTATTGCCTTATCCGCACACTCCAAACCCAACCGGTAAAGACATCTTGTCGCAAGGAAAGGCGCGCTTGCGGTCCCATACGTTACCGTATTAAGTTGATAAATTTCAAGAGGAGACAATGGGTTGTCACGCCATACAATATGTTGTAAGTACCTATCATCAGGATGAACAACTACCCGGCGATACATTTTTTCGACATCGCCAGCGATTATTAATTTGTGTTGCCTAAAACGTAATAAAATTGATAAAAGGTCATCCTGTGTTACAGGTCCAGTCATTTGAATATCGTTATAGGTAACGCCAGTGTTGGTTGGACTACTCGCATTGAATACTACTCTTAATTTAGTTGTAGAACTGCTTTCACGCATAACGCCGTGATGAGGGATGAAATTTGCATTTGATTGAACATCTAAACACCTAGACATATGCCCCAATCCCTTATATTCCGCCATAAAATCTTTGTATAACTGGCGCATTTCAGGTTTACCCTTTAATCTACGTTCTAATGAAATGAAGCAATGCTTAGCTCTTGATAACGATTCACCTAACATATTGGGTGAAAGTTTTAACGGTAACTTGACACAAAATTGACCGTTATCTAAGCGTGTGGTATTTTGTAAAAAATGTTCTTCACATAATCTTTCTTCTGAAGAATAATGGGAATTATTTGTGGTGCATACGTCCTCCTCTTGCCAAAATCGGGTAAGGCAATTTTCTATGTTGTCACTGACGAATCCATCATTATCCGAGCCAATCGTTGTGAAATGACAATGAATCTTTCTAAATGAGTTTGAAACATTACAACTCTTAATAGGGCCTGAAACTACCCACCCCAGTCTTGTTTCGCAAAGGAAAGGTTGCCCGGACCCTGATTTTATTTTCTGTGATCCTAAGATGTCCCAAAAGACATCGGCACCGAGTAAAATATCTATGGGACCCGGTACGTAAAATTTTGGATCCGCCAAGAGAATATCAGATGGGATTATAAACTTGGACAAGTCAACTTGTTAACTGGGAACGTTATCTGTAATTGATGGTAGAATAAAGCAGTTAATGCGTGTTGAGAAGTTATCATCCAATGATTTAATACTTACTAAACTCATTTTGTTGATTAGGGATGTTGAATTATTTATACCCAATACTGAATTATTTACAGTAATAGCTGATAATCCTAATCGTTGAAACATATTTTCTGTCAATAAACAAGATGTGATCCCACTGTCGAGAACTGCGCGCACAATATGTTCACTGTTGTTCTTACTTATAATTTTAACTAAAGCAGTGGCTAGTAGCACGCTACTCAGTTTAGCGCATGAAGACAACGACGCTAAGTTCGAGCTGTTAACTGATTGTACCGAGAGTGTTGTCGTTGGTGCACACATAACATTACTATCGTTACCGTCAATTGGAACTGTAACCGTCGGTATGGGCTTTAACTTTGAATGATCTGCGACATGCACCAGAGTGTTGTGTTTACGATGGCAGATCTTACAACCCGACTTTTTACAATTGTTAGCAAAATGTCCTAATGAAAAGTAAATGAAAATACCTTGTACTTCGGTAGCAACTGTAAACGTGCTTCTTTGCTCAGTGCTAAAAACTGCGAACAATTACTTAACTTGTGTTCATTTCCACAATTGGGACAAGCAAACCTAAGTTTTGACGAAACAATACTTAGTTTATTAATAGTGTCGTTAGTATTATGTTTATTGTCCTGTATTAGCATTGACTTAATGCTTACATTTTTAACATTACTTGAATATTTACTAACTGTGGTTGACATTTTTAACGTCTCAATCAATTCAGAACGGTTCTTAAGGAATGTGATAAAAATATTAAACGTTATTTTTGAGTCTTTATCAAGACAAGTTTTGTATTCTTCCCACTCACGGTAAGTTTTGATATCTAATTTATTTGTAATTATATAAATGAGAAGTGTGTCACACTGGTTAACTGGCTCAAGTGATTCCAAGGCACGCAAGTTCTTATTAATCTGATCAATTAAATCCTTTAAATTAGTAGAAGACTCCTTATTATTTGTATCTATCTTAAATAACGCAGAAACATGGTGTTGAATCAATAGATGCTTATTATTAAACCGATCACATAGTATCTTCCAAGCTACCTAATAGTTAGACGCAGAAAACTGAATGGAATTTATCACCAAAGCAGCGGACCCCTCCAGAGACGATCTTAAATAATGAAATTTATTGATCTCATTCATCTCATCGTTGCAATGAATCAGGCTGACAAATGTTTCATGGAACTCTAACCAGTTCGTTTAGAAACCGCTGAATTTAGGCAATTGGATAGTCGGTAATTTAACGAATTTATGATTACTAGAATGTGAACTCAGCTTAATGTCTGTTTGGTCTCTTTTCCTACAATCAGCCAATATCCTTTGAGCCTGAGCTAGTTTTATAATAAAGAGACTCAAAATCACTACGTTCTAACATCAGATTGTCCTGGTCATCAGCTTTATATTCCAGGGACGATTGCACCTCGTTATACTGCTCGTACATTAACTCATATTTATTTAAACGTAATTGCAACTCATTTACCTCGTTATGACTTAAAGAAGCAGACTCCAATCCAGAACATAGTCACCCGTCCTTTGTAACTACCACGCTTTCTGATCAAATCCGTTTCCTCTGATATTGCGGAAGCTGGAGTAGTCATCCTAAATTAGAGTGTTGGGTGTGATTTACAATTACTAGGTTTCTCTCAATAGGCTTCTGATAATCTTGAAGTACCCAGATTGCAGAATATATAGGATTTTTCTAGAATGACACGACAAAAATTCTCGACCTCGCCCACGTAATTGAAATAATTTGATTTCCACCGATTTTCTCCAAATCCTTATTAATTCGATCGCTGAATGTACTGATATCTTCAAATCCGACTCGTATGGACCATGTGGAGGATTCCAGGTATAACTTAGGGAATAAAAAGGAACAACGGTGCTGTTACGATCACTTGGATTTATTTTCGAGTAAAAATAAAATTTGTGAGGTAATACCTATATAATTTAAACGCCTATATTTAATAGACGGCCATTTACGTGGTTGTCATGTGCCATGATGAATTAGCTAGGCCTAGACAAAATTAAACCGACGAAAAGAACTAAAAAGCAAAAAATAAATAAACCTTAAGTCTTAAGTATTGAGCTTATTTACATAAACTATCAAATTTTATATAAACTTATTTTGAGTCGGCGCCAAACAACAAATTGATTAATTATCAAAATTTTATATATACTTACGTAAGTAATAATAAATAAAATAAATAAATAATATTAAAAAAAATTTTTTGCTTTTTAATTTTATAAAGATTTTTTTTAATATTATAATATTAAAAAAAATCTTTTTCGCAAAAAATTAAACCGACGAAAAGAACTAAAAAGCAAAAAATAAATAAACCTTAACAGCGGCCTGGGAGTTCCTTCAGCGGCGAACGTTCGCTCCCGTCTGACGAGTGAGTCGCTTATATTTTTTGGCTTCAGTTTTGGGGCGCGGATTATACCTCCTATCTGGACCTATATATAATCTAAGATATATATATATATATATATATATAGATACGTGAGGAGAATTCTTGGCTAGTCCCTAGGCTAGTTTATTTTAGCTACTTTCACAGCGTCATGTCCTATGGTATACTACTTTGGGGCAAGGCGGCTGATGTTGAAACGATTTTTATTCTCCAAAAACGAGCCATCCGCTCCATATACAATTTAGGTGCTAGAGTCTCTCTTCGCGAGTTGTTTAAGGATATAGGTATTTTAACTGTTGCATTACAGTATATTTTTGCAAATATTATGTTTGTTAGGCACAACATTAATGATTATAAGAAAAACAGCGATATACACAATATTAATACAAGAAACAAGTCTAAACTCGTTGGTACCTATCATCGCTTGCATAAAGTACACAACTCGTTCGATGGTCTTGGTATACGTTTTCATAACAAAATTCCTATACATGTTAGCGACCTTCCTGTAGATAAATTCAAGCAAATTGTAAAAAATTACCTTATTAGGAAATCCTACTATACAATCAACGATTATCTAAACGACAAACAGTCTTGGGCTTAAGGTGTCATCATACACACAAACTTCTTTGTCTTATAATTAAGCTAAATTATTAACAAACCATTGTCAGTTGAAAGTAATGCGTGACGATTATTATAGTAATTTGACTAGTAGTGATTTTTATCAGTATCTCGACTATGGTTCGTCATGCTCACTAAAATGTCATTGCTTGCGGCGTCGTCATGGGGCGGGTCATTTCTTTCCCTCTGATATGGCGAAGGAGATGATGGCTGGTCCATGCGTCATACTCGTGAACGGGTGCTGCTTGGGGTGACTGGTCAGCCTAGTCAGCGATGCTTTAGCTGATACTATTATTTTCGTTCGATCAACTGCAACTCTAGCCTCTTAATCCAGTCACGATTATTTTTAACAGTAGATTTTGTAACTGAATGAAGGTAGATGTGCACCTTGAATGATTTCTATGTTTAATAAGTTCAAACCTTCAACGGTATCACTGAGTGATTTTTATTTTTTAGTACGTTAGCTTTTGGAGCATCACAATAAAATGAAATTCAGGTGGCATCAGCTTGCATCCTGTTTACCTTTCGTGTAACACTAACACTATTGTACCTGAAGATCTGACTTTTAAAAAGAGTGGCCATGAGTTTCTTTGCCAGTATTCTTCTCATAAGGCTCTACGCATTTTGGAAACTGGAAGTTATAGATCGACACAAGCCGGCAGTAGATTTTGGTGTTTTCACCTAATTTACTTCGACAATCCAGCACATGCTGTGGCGTCTGTTTGCGCCAATCTATGATTTTAACTCTAGCTTCAATTTAACGTTCATAAATGTCACTTAGTGTCTTAATTGAATAAATGATTTTGAATTTGAATTTGAATTTGTAGGTACGCATTTTTTAAGCATGGACGCATTGGACGCACGGACAGGAAAGACAGTAAAAATACTGAAAGGTTATATTATATAGAAGAAGTGCATTTGCAAATGCAGGACGTCACAATTGTAAAAACGGCTAAGTACATATAGCTATGGGTCCAGTATATATTTTGATCTGTCATGGTACAATGACAATTCAAGTAATACTGGCCATGAAACAATTAAAAGAGGTCAACATTCGACCGCCAAGCGGTCTCTAGTTATGATAATTATTTTAATAAAAATAAGTATTTGTCATAGTCATAAGCAAATAATATGTTTGGCAAGTCGCTTGTTTTTTTTCAAATTTAGATGAAAACAATAACAAGAAATAAAATCACACTTGTTAATTTTTTTCTAATATATTCGCGGCGATAGGTAGGTACGAGTATATTGACGAACGGGTTGACGGAGGTTTCTTAAAACAGCCACGTTTTTCCCAACTATATTTTTGGTGCAAGTGTGGGTCAGCCTAAGCCTGCCATCATGTAAATTACCGATGCTAGAAAAAAACTTCAAAAACCCTTTTTGATTTGATTTGAACTTTGATTTTTTCCCGGATACCCCGGATGAGGTTAACAGACGTCCGCTTTTAAGCGGACATGTCCGCTTTTTCTGTCCCGTGTCCGCTTTTTGTACTCAAATGTCCGCTTTTTTTCGATTAGACCGATACACAATAAGATCAATATAAAGCAAGCAGATAATCCAGAATCACCAGGGGTGCAATGGTTTTTAATTTTATAAAAATAAATCAGCTTACAGAAAAGCAAGCAAACAAATCAATGGGACACTGGGAGCAGCGCAGAGGCTTTTAATTTATAAATAATCTCTCTCCCTCTCGATATATTCATGTATCGTATACATGCTTATCGTATATCGACTTTGAATGTGCGTATCAGGCAGCTGATCATAATGATATTTGACTAGGGCTGCCATCCGTCCGGGTTTCCCCAGATTTGTCCTAGTTTGTCCGGGGAGCATCCGGGCGGGGTTTTCAAAAAGTGTCCGGGTAATACCCGGACACTCTGTGCCAAGGGACAATTGTAATTATTAGCTGAATCGTTAACAAGCTAAAAATTTTAATGGAATCGGCGTTTTTTTAAGGTGTCTGGGAAAGAATGTCGATTTCACCTATGTGTCCGGATTTTTTTATGTTTTTGTCCGGCGTCGGCAATTTAGGTGATGGCAGGCCTATATATATCTAGTGGTTAGTGACCCTGACCGCTAAGCCAGAGGTCGTGGGTTCGATTCCCACCCAGGACAAATAGTTGTGTGATGGGCATGATAATTTGTTCTGTGTCTGGGTGTAATTTATCTATAATATGTATGTATTTAGAAATATATAAGTATATTTATCAGCAGCCTGGTTACCATAGTACAGGCTCTGCCTAGTTTGGGATCAGACGGCCGTGTGTGAGATGTGTGGAGCTCTTATTATATTGGAGTCTATTGAGATTGTTCTCCATTTGAGCGTATTGTGTTGTCGTGTCGTGTTTTTTAATTAACTGCACAAAAGTACAGGTACGGATCTCCTTTTTAACCGACGAAAAAAAAGGAGGTTCTCAATTCAACCGTATAATATTTTTTTTTTCTTTTTTTTTTCTTTTTTATGTCTGTTCAGCCCTCACTCCGTTATTTATGAACCGATTTTGATTATTCTTTTTTTGTTAGATAGGGTATTATAGCTCAAGGGTGGTCCCATGTCAAGGAAGTCAGGATCTGATGATGTGATCCTGAAAAAATTGAGAGAAACCTCGAAAATTGTAGGAACGAATAGTGTTTCTGTTTACTTTTCATTACTTTATCAGGTATTGCGTTTAGAAATCATCATCATTTATATCTTTTATTTTGAGTCGGCGCCAAATAAAATTTTGATAATTAATCAGTTTGTTGTTTGGCGCCGACTCAAAATAAGTTTATATAAAATTATATAGTTTATGTAACTAAGCTCAATACTTAAGACTTAAGGTTAATTTATTTTTTGCTTTTTAGTTCTTTTCGTCGGTTTAATTTTTGGTTAAAAAGATTTTATATTATATTCTCCTCAAATAGCAATTCGTTATAAGTTATAAGATTCAAGATCTTAACCTCTTTGTCGATTTCATATTTGTTTTGAAAATTTGAATATTTTGCAATCTTGCTAAAATGCTGAAACGTAAAACATCACAATCAACGGTAAGACGCGTAAGACAAAAGAAACGACATTAACACAGAGTTACGATATTCATTTTGTTTCTTAATAAAAGTTAAGATACAATACAAACACAGTTCGTTTGATAGCAAGCGGTTATCGACGGCTGTAAACTATTGCTAGTAAACTGTTATATTGTGTTGCAATTGTGCATTCAAAGATACAGATCTGGTGACCCTATCCACACGCAGAGGACAGCCTACGTTATTAGTACGCTGCTAACGCTACGCTAGTGGGGTGGGGCTTTTCTAGTCAGTTGACTCCAATTTGAGCAGAATTATACTACCATACCATGTGCCCTACCGCCCTCAACATATTATTTTAAGATGTTTATGTTTGTTGGGCCCAGTTCCATGGCCGCATCAACATAATATATCTACTAAGGGTCATTAACGCGTCACCATAGACGTACAAATTGTTTACACTCGGCTAATGAAAAAATCGTACACAGTTTAGCGCTTTTTTTAATTGAACACTTCCATAATTGTTAAATTTACTTATGGACGTGATTTCTAAATTTAAAATTTATTTAATTGAAGCCTTGGCTTTTGCACTATCGGTGTGAAAGAAAATGTTGTTAGTACTCTAGAATAATATATAAAATGAACTCACCAATTTTAACCCAAACAAGCGTACCTAGATAAAAGAGAGAACAGTGTGTGGTTTATACTTATAATATTATGTTGACGGAAATTAACGCGATCACGTATATAATAGGTACTACATATCTTTGATTTACTTGACACTTCGACCAGATCACGTATTTTCAGTCACCGTGCTGAATGAAAATACGTGATCGTGCAAATTCCCGTCAACATATGATCATGGAACACAGAAAGTTTAAAAGGTAGAAGAAAACGAAGAAACACTTGTAGGTGTTAATATGCTCGTATATTAAAAACCGCTGAATATAAGATTCATGGGATCACCTTGTTGTATGTTAACGATCACCGGTGTATGTTCGATTCAAATAAATTAATGAAACCAATTCGGACTTACGCCATCGCTATTGGTGATTGTCGACATACAGTTGTGCTTCACTAGTCTTCAACATTCTCGGTAACACAACATATACCTAATAAAATACAAAATATTATTGATGAACCAAACAAATGATTTTTATTTCTCTTGTATATGGTATCTGAATGTTTGCAGAAAATAAGCAGAGTCTAAAAATTTCCTCATAGGTTGTAGGTTGCAAATTTGAAAATTTTCTCAAACCTACATGTCACTTGCACATGAGGTAGCGTGATAGGACGCTAGTAGGTAAAGGTGGAATCAGATGGTTAATTTTTCGTTCATTACTATAATTTATTTTAGATCGAAGTATCGAAGTGACATGTGTAAACAAAAAATGAAACAGAAGTGACAAATGAATTAATTAATTAACCAATCCAACTGTGTTGTCATTCGATTGAAACGTCTGATATCAGTGACTGTCTTCACTAGACTCGAGTTTTCTTTTTTTTATTTTAAATTAATTCAAATTATGTTTAGCATGATAATAATTACTTCCTCAATGATGATGATGAAGGTTTATAATAGTTTGATTTTTTTTTGTTTCACTCATTAATTCATATTAATTTTCCCAAGTATTTATTACGTTAATTCTTTTAAATTTAAGATATAACAGACATGAACATTCCATTTCATTCCCAGAAAACAAATGAAAATGTTTTTGAGAAAAAATATACGCCTTTTCTACTTATTCTTAATTCTTCACAGTTTCTCTTGCGCATGCGCACATCTTTTGATTACTTGCGTGGTACGCCAGCCGCCAGCCCAGCCAGTTGAACAGTGACCGCTGTCTGGTGTAGGTGTCATGACGCCGTATCTCTGTATATTCGCGACAATCGCGGTATGCGCTGCTCAGCTTAGAGGATACAAAGTGCCTGACGCAAAACTTGAGGCCATCTACCCTAAAGGATTGAGAGTATCTGTACCAGGTATGATGTCATTTCTTTTATTTACCTTCAACTTATAATGTATTGTGAACGGATTTCTTGTTGTTGTTTGTTTTTGCTCACAATTCACAAAGGTTATTTACTAGATTAGGGGTTTGTTTACATGTTGGTAGGTAATAGACAATTATTATTTTGAAAAATAGCTACCAATATAGCATTATAAAACCGGCCATATATGCTTCTTCATTATTCCGGATCATGAAGTGTATATTTATATTATTATGACTTTCGTGGTAATGAGCGTATGACTGGCCGTGAGGTAGGTAACTGGTGTCCTCACTTAAAAATGATGGCAACAAGATAATATTAAGATACCAATTTCTAAACAGGTATGCCAGTAACCTTTTTTTAAAGGGAACACTATATTAATATGTTAAATGGGTAGGTAGGTATTTAAAAAGTCATAAGTTATGGAATGGAAATTGTTTCGTGTGAAAAATAAGTAGGTACCTACCTAATTTATAAAAACTTTATGAGAGTTTAATAAAAAATATATTAAAAGTTTTGCAAGTTCATTATGTCAATCTGCTACTTTATCAAGTGAAAACCATTCAAGGGAAAATCGTAGTACTTCTTAAACACAAATAAAATAGGTTGGGGTGTATAATGTTATTTTGTAACTTACATAAACATAAACCAGATAGGTGCTAAGACGCTACAATAAGTGTTGTGGCACTTTGTGATTTTTTTTTCGAAATAGTCTCCACTGGCACAGGTCTTCATACTTGCAAACCAGGTGCTGAACACATTGCTCTATTATCCCTCTAGAACACAGCCGCATATATCCTCAAAAGCTCCCATGAGATCCTCACCAGTCGAAAACTTGCTCCCCTTCAGTTGTTTTTTTACATACGGGAATAGTGCTGCAAATAGCCAGTAGTTTGGCCGGCTCGAAGTCCATGGGCGTTATCTTGATGCAAATGTCAAGTATCGAGTCTTGAGTTTGGCCTCTCCTATATCTTTTAATGTTTTTAATAATCGAGGCTAACATTCCTCTGTATACCATGCAGCAGTAACAACCTTCCCTTACCTTAAATCAAGCACAACCGTAACAAGTCCTCTCTTAGTAAAAAACATCTTTTCTTTACGGGTCTGGACATTTTCACCAACGTTAACGGGGGATCATTTTCAAACACCGGCACTTTGGTCTAGGGTTAGGAGGAACGTCGAAATAAGCGATGGTGTTCTGCCAGTAACTCCAATCTAGAAATCTTATGAGAGATTCCAAAATATAGCCTTACGATCAAATCAGGCGCAGGTCGCTTTGTGAGAAACCCCGAAATCCATGAATGCCTAAAGATGCCCACGGTAAAGGAAGAAGTAAACATATACTGTATGCGATAGAAGAAGAGACTACTAGGGCATGCTAATGAATTGGCTAAGAACCTCCTAAATACCCAAACTACAACACGCCTAAGAAGATTTCATATATTGGACCTGGATGAGACAGACTCAAGACAGCTCTTATCGTTCTTTATGTTGATGTCAGCTCATTGTCAAAAATATATATAACTGAAACCACATCTGGTGATGGCTAGATAAGCCGATTGCAGATTACAAAATCGAAAAAAAACTTGTGCTGTCAGACCTTGCTTCGTACCACAGGGTACAAATATTTCTCACGCGTCAAACTCCAATTATTGAAGTAATTATTTTAACATTTTTAAACAACTATTTGCGCCAGGAATATGGTTTGTGAACATGGGATATAATTTGAAAACAATATAAGTAGTTATTTGATTTCTATTTATATATATCGCTCTGACATTGACGTTCCGTTCCTGTCATTCATGAACATAAAAAATCAGTTGTGCGTGTTAGTATATTAAATGAAGTCCATGAAAAACCAAGTTTGGTTTTGATACAATTCAGTAGGTACAGGATTTCTTACATAGAAGCGAACCTAAACGACAACGGGGACATTACTTTCTTTTCGTCGTCAGCTTCACAAGGAATCCTCCAAAATCACATGTCAATGAGGTGTAGAAGGAAGAGGATTAACCTGAACAAAATCATTTATTCGTCAATCAGTGATGATGGGACAAATACATTAATAAATCAATATACCTTTGAACAATAAACTTTCGTAATTCATACAAAAGAAGTAGATATCATGACTGTTTTAAAACTACTTACTTATTGAAAATTTCATGAATTTTTAAAGTGAAAACTTTTTTAGGCACGTTTGTGCACTTTTGCTATGGGGGAAAAGCACTGAAGTCGTGACCGTCACGCTAATATACTACATAATATATAGATCCACTAGAATATGTCATGAGGGCGCTCATCAGAGGGCGCTAATCTAAACATTGAGCTCTGTCAGCTTATTAATGAATGTCAACAACCTGTTAATGTGACGTTTTAAGTTCGTCGTTTCGTTTAAGTTTTCACTTCTGTCGGCAGTCCCATGACTGCCTATTTTTTTTCGTGTAATCTTTCTAAATTCTAAAAGTTATAAGAAAATGTTTAGTTTTATCCTAATATAACAACAAGAGGAAACTTAGTCCTTTAAAAGACGAGGTAAAATGCTTAAAACGGCCTATTCTGCATCATAACATTGTTATTATTTCCAAGAAATATGACAATAGGGAAATCCACAGTTTTTTCTTACAAAAATTTATCTCATCTCAATGCCAAGTTGACAACAGGTTAATTACTATTAAAAGTTGTAATTAAAATTATTGAAACTTCCTCCTGCTGCACCCGCCAAGTCCCTTACTGCATCATGCAAATGTTTTTTTAATGGTGGATAATGAGATAATTATGGCATTGGGTCCGCTCCGTAAACTCTAAATATTAAATGGTGGGAAGTACTTAATTAAGAAAAGAAATGTTCCACGCTGATTTTACTAAAAAAAAATGATATTTGTGTTTTTGTTATGTTATATAAACCCACTAGCTGACCCGCGCAACTTCGTCTGCGATTATAATTTTTTTCCGTTTTTGAAACATTCTTCATTGGTGCTCCACTTCTATTGGTCTTAGCGTGATAATATATAGCCTATAGCCTTCCTCGATAAATGGGCTATCTAAGACTGAAATAATTTTTCAAATCGGACCAGTAGTTCCTGAAATTAGCGCGTTCAAGCCAACAAACAAACAAACTCTTCAGCTTTATATATTAGTATAGATTTTATTGTTTTTAAACTGTTGCTACTTTTGTATATATAAGGTGTGTAACGGATTAATCGCGATAATACAATAATATATGGTAATAACATAAAGTACAATAACTTTTTGGCTATCCGACGTTTCAACCTTGAAGCGGTTTGACCACGATTGGAGCAATTCGAATTTATATATCAATTTGTATTGTAATATATATGTAATAAGTAGGTATATATTGTATTCATAGACGAGAGATAACATTCAACTCAGTTCTACGAATTCTTTTAATTTATTTACTAACAGAGACTGATACTATTTTTACACAACGAATAATTTTACAAAAACTTTAATAATAACACTTGAATGGAAGAAACAAACCCATTAGTCTTTTTTACCTATATGCGTATTATATAGACAATAAAAACAGTATGTACCTATCTACTAATGCTGTGTATATCCCAGAGTGATATATTACTAGTTAGTAGTTTCGTTTCGTGGGAACATCGGGATAAAAAGTATCCTATGTGTTAATCCAGGTGTTCAGCTATCTACATACCAAGTTTCAACGCAATCAGTTCAGTAGTTTTTGCGTGAAAGAGGAACAAACATCCAAACATCCTCACAAATTTTCACGTTTAGAATATTAGTCGGATGATTAGTCTGCTCAGACTTCCCGGGAAGAGCTAGTTCGAGTTACAGGTAACCCTGACGCCTGACCCACTTGAGCTATTGCTTAGTGCTTACGCTCCGCAACTTGTCCATGAAAGCAATATCCTATTCTTTTCGATTGCCTTCTCTTCTTAACTTTTACTTTCAGTATACCTACTGAAAGTAAAAGACTCAATTTTTTTACCTTTTACTTGAAAATGTGGGTAGGTACTTAATACACATCTGCCTACCCTTTCGGGGATACAGGCGTGAGGGTATGTGTATGTATTATGTATGTATTGTATTGTTATATTTGATAGTACTGATTTATATATATATATGATTATCAATCATTGGCGTACCGAGAGGGGTGGAGTGGCCAGGGGAGGTCAGCTGGACCCCGTCAAAGACCGACAAAATCAAATCCAAGACCAATCCAAGACAAGACCCCCCGTGGGATGACAAAAACAAATTTTGCTCCTCCTTGGGGTAAAAGCTGGGAACGCCCATGTTATCGGTACATATACGAGTAGGACGACAATTAATTATTATATATTATCAGATAACCCGTAGCGCTTTGACATCCGGAGACCGAAGAAACAATTATTGCGAGATTTTCCTTATTATCTGCATATATAGCAAGTTGACGTACCTACTTAGCATCAATGTGTTGTCGTGTTGTAGTGACAAAATTGTTTCAAGATATGTCATCCATTTTTTTTTTCATTCAGTCTGTGTAGGGCTGCCAAGTAAAGACTTGTCATGTCCGGACAATTCTACTACGGTACTGAACATGTATGAAAACAAAAGGTACTTCTTCATAATGTTTTTACTACTTGGAACTCTAATTATTCTCATAATATGATCATGATCTCATATTAATCTTCATAACTTGGACATGGAACAAGAAGCAAAATGCTGGGACATTCCCAGAATTCCTGGCAACCCTGCAAATGCTTGTTTAGTCTAAAAACTGTTGGAAGTGTCCCGAGTGCTGTCAATACAATTAAGTTTTTTATGTATTAGAAGGCAATTGACCTTATCTCTTTGGTCAGCGCGTGCGGTCGATCACTTTTTTTTTATATTGGTATTTTTTTTATTTAATTGATTTAATTGATTTATTTAATTGATTGGTATTTAATTGATTATCTCTTCACAAACAAGAGATATAAACATATCAATTTATTTTAGTTCCGATTTTGATGATCTTTATTTTTTTTTGTGCCTCTCTATTATATATTTACTAATAGCAGTTATAGAAAATAAAAAGATGAGTCATTCTAAAAAAAAAACAATATAAATAATAAAAAATCTCATTATCGATATTTTACAAATATTAAGAAAATAAACGAAACTCGCTACGGTCAGGCAACCATAAACAAACATACAGACATTCAATTGAAACATTTTAAATTACACAAATAAAATAAATAAACGTATGATAGTTACGGACCGATAGTCATTTTGAAAAGACGTCATTAATTTACATTTTTATTTGGGAATTATTTAAATTTAACGTCCAAAACGCACATCACGTTCATCATTCAAAAGTTAAGATGAATAATAACTTAATAACATCACACATCTCACACACGGCTGTCTGATCCCAAACTAGGCAGAGTATGTACTATATGATAAACATACTTATATATTTCTAAATACATACATATGGATAAATTACACCCAGACACAGAACAAATGATCATGCTCATCACACATTATTTGTCCTGGAATCGAACCCACGACCTCTGGCTCAGCAGTCAGAGTCACTAACCACTAGACCTACAGGCCAGTCAATGCAAAGTCAATTCCCTCAAACCGGTTTCGTTTAAGTTAAGTGTTTGAAAATATAAACAAATGTGATAATATACAATGTATTTTACTATACCTAGTAGAACAATACATTGTTTGATCTGATTTTTGATATACAATTACATTAAAAGACATTAACGCTGAGGTTTGGGGTATGTACGTACCTTTGACCTGCCCGACGTTTTGACCAGGCTAGAATGGCCGTGGCTACACACCCTAGCTTCTAAATCTCTGACGTGTATCCAATCTGTTACATTTTATTAAATTCCGTAAATGTACTTGTATATTAGGAAATGTAATAGAAATTTAAAAACGTGTAATAGTAGATTAGCTGTTGCAAGCGACTTCGTTCGCGTGAAAGTTTTGGTGAAATCTATCCAAGGAACTGTACATTTTTCCGGGATAAAAAATAGTCCATGTGCTATTCCAGACTATGTTCTATCTCTCTGCCCAATGTTATTTAGATTCGTTCAGCTGTTTTTAAAGTAGTAACAAACATCTACTATCCTCACAAATTTTCGCCGTTATAATATATGTAAGATTTCTTATATCAAATAGTAAGAATGTAACATTATTGAAATACATTTTTGGAAATATGTAATTAAAAAAACAATAGTTTTTTCTTTTGTGCACTTTTCGTCTCGCACAACCAACCTGTAAAACAAATTGTTGCTTGCGGTATTTCAGGACCGATACGACCTTCAAACCTTCAAGAAAAGAGCGTACTCCCATCTCAAAGGCCAGCAACGCACTTGTGACTCTTAAGCTGTAGGTGTCCACGGGCGGCGGGAGTCACTTACCATCTGGAGACGCGTCTGCTCGTTTGCCCCATTAAAAAAAACTATGTGCCCAATAATCTAAACAATCGTACCTGTAAAATAAAAGTAGACGTTGTTAGCAACTCAGCGCTTTAGACATTTGTGCCTTTAACTTTTTTATTTAATGACTGAGACCACCAAAAAATACTCGTCTCACCGTTAGCCAGGGGTCAACCACCGTGGATAAATGTGTCACCTTATACGATTGATCAATCAATCATCATTAACTGTAGAACTACACTCTACCGTCAACAGTTAATCAAAAATAGTGTCTTTGTTTAACATGTATAATTTAATTAGATTTAGAAGCTTTATTAACCGACGAAAAAACCGAGGAGATTCTCAGGTCGACCCGTATATTTTTTTATGTAGGACCACGTATAACGTTTTACAGGGTAGTCCTATTTCGATAACTCAGTTTTTATTGGATAGGGTATACTGAGAAGTTGGTCCCTTTAAAATTTCCAATTAATATTTTAACCCTAAGAGTGGAAAAATAGGGGATGAATGATCACCGTTCAGCCGTTGACTTTTCACCTGTGAACCGATTTTTTTGAAACTTAGCACACGAATGTAGTTCTAATGCTGCTACAACATGATATAGACGAGCCCTGTAGTTGATTATTTTAGCCACAAAAACTAAAAAATAAAAACTTTTACCGATGAAAGAAGAAGAGAACTTAAAAGTGAAAAATAAACTTGTTAGCCTACCTAAACTTCTACACTAATGTAAATGTCTAAATAATTTTGAGTCGGCGTCAAACATACAAACAAGCAAGTTATCCCGAGATTAGAGTCATCGCGAAGCAAACGGCTACTGTAAACTGTTAACTCGAAAGGGTAGGTATCATCACTACGAATCGCTTCATATTATGAACTAAAAACTAACTGAAGACCACGCTGATTGTTGAAGTTGTTGGAAAAAATCATGCTTATTGGGAGCTTTATAACTATACTATTTTATGTATAGTTTTAAGTACCATATAAATGACCACAATGATATGATAATATCAAAAATGTAATGAAAACAAAAATAAGATATTGAGTAGTTATACTATACGTTATATCAAAGACCGTCTCATACTATAAAAAAGCTATTAACTCCAACAACTATACCATTTTCTTTGGTCAACGACTTAGAGATCGAAGATCCTAACGCAGTGGCATTGACCTGTCTCATCGTATATAATAAAGTCAATCAAGTCAATGTGAGTGACAACAACAGGTTTTGAAAAAACCTATCCAAAGATTCCTATATATTTGCTTAATAGGGTTGTCATTTTATATGAAAAAATATAAGAGAAACTCAAGTCACTGAAGTCTAGAACTTCATTGTTTGTACATTGATGATCAAAGTTCTCTCTTGAGATAAATCTATAATTACTGTTTCTACTACACATTACAATTAGATAAATGTTTATCAATTTTCATGTAACATAATATATAATATAAATACATATTTAAATATAACATATTTATTTATTTTCTTATACGGATTTGTCCGTAAATATACGAATATTAATTAAACTAAACTAAAATTTATTCTAAATTTTTTCAGCCTTAACTTGAAAATTTATGATCTTTTCATAAATTTTCAAGTTTATATTTTTGGTTTTGGAAGTAATTTCTGAGGTATGAATGCGTTATATGTTCGACACTAAAATATGTCTACATTATTCTGTGACAGATAATTATATTAAAATATTCTGAAACACTTATCTGAGCATAGCATAGAGGATTTAATCTAAACGTAGTAACAGCAAGCACTGGCCGGGCACACTTCAAATTGTAATTGAAATCCTACATTGCGAAATAAAATTATGGAATAAAATACAATGAATAATATATAAAGACAGGAACTTTAATAACATACTTATGTGTTTTTATATTTCCCGTCCATAAATAGTTCCATTATAAAAAGACATAGCTGGTCATCGCTAGTAATAAAAAATAAGCAAAATAAAATAAATTCAAAATACGATTATGCTAATGGCTCTGTTATAGCCATGTCTTCAAGAAACTTAACTGCTATCCGGTGCAGAAATTATGTAAATTGTATTTGTAGATTATTTTTATGCCATGAGATCACAAGCAAGCACGTAGGTACAGCCAGTGTGTTCTTGTATACAGTTCTAAAATATTGAATGGTTAAACTAACGAGTTCTTATTTAAATTTAAAAAAAGTTGCAGTTAAAATGCAAACTGCTAAAATATTAAAATTTTTTGCGAATATCGTATTTTCCTATCTGACGATCCTTGGCGAATAATTTCATACTTTTTGCTCAAATTTGTCAAGATCAAAAAAATGTTGGCTCAGTTTTTGCAGATATTCAATTTAAATTGCTACTCACAGTTCATAAATACCAGCTTCTGTTGACAACTAACTTTTAACACTTTAACCGTTGCTATTTTTTTATACTATGGTAATAAACTAGCACGTAGACCGTAATTGGTACGTGAATTTTTTAAAGGGTCACAGAACTAGAGAAAACACGCGTTCCCAATAGTCTCTATCTCTTTTTAGGCCTACTAAAATTTAAAACACTCCTAAAGTTTACTACCATACCTATTTATCCTGTAACAATTAAAGGAAAAACAGAAGGTCTCAAGCGTGGGCCATTACAACATCAGGAAAACATGCATTTCCGCTTCTGTTGGTGAAAGTCCAATACACTTTTCATTTGACCCCAATTCCATTCTTTCCTTGGGCTTAAATTTCCTAGTACCTACCAATAAACAAAATTGCTATCTGTGACCTTAACAGAACACCTATCAGAATGAACATGGCAACGTTTTATTATTTTCAGATGATGGCTTCTCACTATTCGCTTTCCATGGAAACCTCAATCAAGAAATGGAAGGGCTAGAGGCTGGTCAATGGGCTCGTGACATCACCAAAGCAAAACAAGGAAGGTGGACATTCAGAGATCGTAATGTTGAACTCAAAATTGGAGACAAGATATATTTTTGGACGTACGTGATCAAGAATGGGCTGGGGTACCGACAAGATGATGGAGAATGGACCGTTACAGGTAACCCAAGGATTTAATTATTTTATTTTCAGTTTAAGTATACCTAACGGTATTCCTCTGTCTTTTCAAATATTTCGGCTTTAATGACTTCAGTCTTTCAAAACGAACGGCTGCGTGTTTGAGCTGGTTAACAGCATTCAGACCGCAAATAATAACAATGATAAATAGAAAACAAACAATAGGATGTCCTATAATACCTTACTATCCTTTCAATATTACTTACATGAATAACGCGATAACACAGGGGTCAAGAAGTTGTAAGTATCTATTTGTGGATGTTTGCGAAAGCGAGAAAGCAACTGCTAAGATACGATAAGACAGGATATTTCAGATCGGCTTAACCCCTTGGCGTTGCGTAGAGATGTAGCTTCACTCTGCATTCTCTATCGTCTGTATCATGGGGAGTGCTCCGAAGAATTGTGACTTATACCAGCCGCAGCGTTTTACCATCGTTCTACGCAAAACTTTCATGCCCATCACCTGGATAATTGGCAGTCCACCACTGTGCGGTTTTCCAGATTTTTTTTGCCTTGCACAACCAATCTCTGTAACAATTGTCGGCTCCGGTATTTAAGGACCGATACGGCCTTCAAACCTTCAAGAAAAGAGTGTAGGTACTCCCATATCAAAGGCCGGCATCGCACTTGTGACGAGTTACAGGAGTCCATGGTCGACGGTAGTCACTTATCATCAGGTGACCCGTCTGCTCGTTTGCCCCCTATAATATAAAAAAAAACTTGCAAGGTTGTTTCTTCCTTTCCTGCTTTTACAAGCTGGTAAATATCATACTATTCACTAGCTTTGTAAAACATTAAATACAATAATCCATCATGTTTGTCCATATCAACAAATCTGACATTTACCATCTCTTTCTCGTTTCTCTTTTTAGGGTTTGTAGACGAAGAAGGAAAGCCAGTAGATACTAAAAACCCACCAGTACCCAGACCGTCTACGTCTACTTCTACTCAACGACCAATCATTCCTGACACCTTTCCCGTGCCTGACTGCATGCCTTCAGGAACCTTGATGCAAAGCAAAAACACTGTGTGCCGGGGAGAATTGATCTTCAGCGAGGATTTTGACACAACTAACCTCAAAGACCTGGCGCGTTGGACACCGGAGGTTAAATTTCCACAAGAACCGGTAAGAAGAAATATTTATGCAGACATTATTAAATTCATATATTTCTCACTTATTATTATAAATTATAATAATCTGTATTCTCCATCCCTTAACTTTCCACCCTTAGAGGTGGAATATTTTCTTCAAATTTCAATATGACTAACCTTGAATACATGTCAAAAATGAATGATTGAAATCGGTTCACAAATGGCGAAGATCCACATAAAAAAAACAGTCGAATTGAGAACCTCCTTCTTTTTCAAGTCAGTTAAAGGATTATCCTAGACTCGATCGTACCATGGATTGTACGAAAACAAAAAATGTACTAAACTATACTGTATAAAACTACTTGATAAATCTGAACCAGTCTGAATCTTGTTTAGGGAAGAAAATTTGATCATAGCAATGTGGTTAAAATATATATTTTTTCCTGTTCCTTGAATGAGTCTTGCTAATTTAACTTAACTGGTTTTTTTATGGTAAATGACTACCGCCGCCCATGGGCACCTGTAACTTAAAGAGTCACAAGAGCGTTGCCGCCCTTTAAGGTGTGAATAGGGGAAGAGCAGGAAGACGGAAGAGAGGTATTAGAGGGAGAGGGGAAAGACGGGAATAGGGAAGATGGAAGGGTTAGGGCCTCCGGTAACCTCACTCACGCGGCGAAAAGCAATGCAATCATTGTTTAACTGCCGGTTTTTCTGTGAGGCCGTAGTATCGAGCGGAGTCGAGCCGGCCCATAAGTGCCAAAGATTTCCTTTCTTTAATCCGTGTGTTTTGGTTGGAACGCAAGATCTTTGTTTCAAATCTGGGTACTCTCCGCTGTCCAGTTTTGTAGAAGTGCCACATGCGACTATAGTCCATCTAATCTAAGAAGTACCATTTGACAGTTCTGACAGTTCTGACAGATTGATGAATAGGTATGGGGTCAAAGAAATCGGTTACTGCAATATCCGATTCTTAAGAGATATCGATATCATTTCTTTGTATTTACTAATCGATTGCAGTTTTACAGATTTATGTATATTGAACGTATATTGGTTTATCATAGGTTTTACTAGTAAATCTTAGTATATACCAAAGTGTTTAGATAAATGTCAGAATTTTATAAGAGAGATTATTTTTCGGGCTTTTCAGTTCCATCCTAACCTAACCGACATTGTACATTATTGATTTTCGTAGAAGTGAGTCTTTGGGGTAACAAGTACATAAGGTCTATAAGAAACATGTTACCTATTTATATTATAAAATGTGAAAATTTTGGATTTCCAATATTTTTAATATTAGCAGTAAGTTGTCAGTCAAACACACGGCCTTTTCGTTTAAAAACTGACAACATCAGTGCTAACGTTAATCATTATATTTAAAAAAAAAAGTAATACATACGGTCCTTTAATTACAGCTCCGGCTTGGGCCAAAGAATGGATAACGTGCATGCTCCTGCTGCCTGGGTTGAAGCAGGATTATGAGAATAAAAATAAGTTCCTTTCTGCTAGCTCATACTGCTTTCAATCTATGTATTGTATGAGCCCAAAGTGTAGTGTCTCCTTTTTTGATAGCCTACTTTAACAGAATCTACATCACGTTGTACGTACAGGACCTAGCTTATAGGTAGACATAGGTTGGACAACGTAACAGTGGCGTAGCAAAGGTAGGGCGGCAGGGGCGGGCCGCACCGGGTGTCACCTTTTTTGGGGTGACACCCACACGGTCTCTCAACTTTAAGACAAACAAAAAAAAAATCGCTAGCACAAAAAATCTTTTTCGGGGATTCCTCCACTAGCACTAGCTCAGCTCTATGTATAATTCGGGGATTCCCGCAAAAGAGCCTACATCTAAATTTACTGATTTTTATGATGAGGTCTCAGAAACCGAATTACTTTTGGAGATACCAAGACTGCGAAGACACTTAAAAGCCGCTAATGTTACGGTTACTGATTGGGTTTCTCTAGATTTTTATTGTAGAATGGGATTTTACAGAATCACTGCCAAATCTTATGATTGCACTGAAATTAAAATAAATAAAAAACGATTTGCTTTCAACAATGAC
Source organism: Callimorpha dominula (assembly GCA_949752705.1). Taxonomy (NCBI): domain Eukaryota; kingdom Metazoa; phylum Arthropoda; class Insecta; order Lepidoptera; family Erebidae; genus Callimorpha; species Callimorpha dominula. The sequence goes on along the minus strand of OX457003.1, from coordinate 19,445,315 downwards.
CCAATCGCGGCTTAGCAATCTTGGTATATTAGCCATCGAACACGAGGCAATACAAAATATGAATTTCGATGAAGTTATTGCTGAGTTTGCAGCTGTCAAAGCTATAAAGAAGAAATTTTCTGTCTTAGTTATTATTGTTTTATTATTTCTTCAATATTATAAATAATAAATGATCCATGTCCTTTATCATATAAAACTTATTGCTTTTTACTTTCGATGGGGTGACACCACCAACTTCCGCACCGGGTGCCACCCAAGGTAGCTACGCCACTGCAACGTAAACAAAAACGTGTCAAAACATCAACAAGAGATTGGGTTTCATTGTTGTGGAAGCTAACAAAGTGATCAAACAATTAATGAGGAAATGCAAACATGACTGCTGCCATATCAACGTTTGTTCCATTCTGTTTGGATTCAATTCCATGAAATTAAAAAAAACCCGTGAGATGTCATATTTATTGGATTGAATGAAAAAAGTTGCCGTAACTAATATATACTTAGATAATTATTGGTATTCGAACATCAAATAACAGTCCACAGAGAGCGTAAAAATAAAATAAATAGACTACGCTAACACTTTTCACCGACTATCGCCGATCCGGCAAGCGTCTGAAGCATAAACTTGTTAGTATATTAAGTTTATGGTCTGAAGTGTGATATAAGGAACTTAGTTCCAAAAACTACTTTTGTCGCAGAGGCTTTATATTCAATTAATTTATGAAAATAATAAAGACAGTTCAGTAAGATGCGAATTCCACTTCCTCGAAAATTAATGAACGCAACCATAATAATTTGGGGCACATCTCACACATGGCCGTTTGATCCTAAACTAGGCCGAGCTTATACTATGGTAACCGGATATAATATCGTATATAGGTATTACTGAATACAGACGTATCCTACTAATATTATAAACGTGAAAGTTTGTGAGGATGTATCGATTTCACGCAGAAACTAGTGAACCGATTGCGATGAAACTTGGTATGTAGATAGCTGGAGACCTGGATTAACACATAGGCTACTTTTTATCCCGATTTAAATTACACTCATACACAGAAAAATTATCATGCTTGTGCTCAGAATCGGGGACGATTTGTAGTGGCTTCGCGAGCTTTGTAGAGCTACATGATTCCATCACACATGCTTAAGCGGGTGTGATGGAATCACATGGTACAAGGGTACTTCATTACTTTTTTCTGAATGAAAGGTAGGTACCCTATGTATTTCTCTGTAAACCTGGCAACCTGTGTGCAGAATTTCATGATGATCGCCATCGTCCAGCAGTGCATAACATACGAACATACGTACATAGAATTTTATATAAAAAAAAATATTTAAAACAAAAACATGCACGTAAAGAATACATCGTTGTGTAAAAATTTCAAAACGATGGGTAAACAACTAACAGAATTATTAACATTGGTTTACAAATTGCGAAAATATAGCTAAAAAAACAATATTCAGTCGAATTGAGAATCTCATCCTTTTTGAAGTTGGTTAAAAATTAAATGGTTTTTTTTCAGGACTATCCATTCAACGTATACATACCTGATAACACAATAATGTTTGAAGATGGAGCACTCGTGCTATCTCCTGTACTCCTCGAGGACAAACACCATGAAGGTTTTGTCAGGGAATCTCTGGACTTAACGTGGAGGTAGAGCATAATATTCTTATTAAATCTATAACTTATTCATCTTCAGTTAAAAAAATTAAACAAATCTTGGCCATGGGAAATCATGTGCCAATGCCCCAGCATTCTTCTTTCGCGCCTGGAGCACTTCAATCTATTATTGTAGCCAACTGATGTAAGTATTTTTTAATACTTATACTTACACCTGAGCTCAGGCTTAGGGAGAGTTGTTTATTACACATTTATATTTTTTACAGTTCTATTTTAGACAAATTGTTGTTCCCAACAATTGTTGTTACCATTAGCCCGACCTGGACAAGTTATACCACGTAATCAACAAAACTATCTACGAGTAAACTGATGTACCTAGAAGAATAATACCATAGGGCACACTGAAAGTTCTACGCTCCTGGCCGCTCATAAATTATGTTTGAACTTCGAATGTTATATTTTTTTAAACATTAGAAACTCAATCATTGATTCAAAAAAAATTGGCGGGAAATCGCGTGTCAATTGTTTTTTATCACAATTTGAAGTTCGTCGTCCATAGCAAAAATGGAATGAAAACGAAAAGGTTTTAGGGCGATGATTTTTATGATTTTAAAAGTTCACTGACTCCGCAAGACTGCACTGCTCGTCTTCAAAATGCTTTTGGGAGCACCGTAAGGCGTTGGTAGGAGAATTTGATCGTGGCCATGTTTCTCTCCATGATGAAATTCGTGAAAGTCGGCCCTCAACTGCGATCACTGAGGAAAATGTGGCTACTGTCTGGCAACAAATAGAAGAAAATCGGCGTATCACCTATGAGGATATTCGCGGACATTTGGGGATTGGTATGAGCCGGATTCAAAAAATCTTAATCTTATTATCATCAACACTTTGATTATATATAAGTCTATAATCAAAGCATCAAGATTTAAAAGTTAGAAAACTTTGTTGCCGCTGGATTCCTCATGAACTCGCCCCAGAACAAGAACTCGTGTTGATTGCTGTAAAAAATTTGTTAAAGTACGATCACGGGCATTCAAATGCTCGTGATTGTACATGATCAAACATGGATATATTGGTACATGCGGGTAAGAAAGCAACAGTCTTCTGTATGGATGTTCGAAGGTGACAGCAAACTAACAAAATTGAGGCAGGCTAGAAACGGCAAAAAAAAGATTGCGTTTTTTTCTCCCGGACAGGTCCTGTCGGCATGATCCCACTTGAAGAACAAAAGGCAGTTAATGCTGAGTGGTACACAACCATTGGTTTATCCAGTGTCTTGAAGTCGCATCCTATTGCACCATGACAATGATTCGGAGCACACCGGCGCGAACAAGACAAAGTCATTTTTGGCTTCTGAAAAGGTAGAGCTAGTGATCCATCCCGCACATAGTCCAGACCTGGCACCATGTGATTTCTTTATTTTCCCAAAAATTTAAGATTTGATGAGAGTTATGACATTTAAGGGGCCAGAAGAGTCCGTGATAGCTTTCAACCAGCACGTGAAAAACATGCCCTTAAACTAATGGTCCTCATGTTTTCAAAAATAGTTTGATCGAATGAAAAAGTATTTAAAATGTAATAGAGAATACTTCGAAAAGCAGTAAATATATTACTTTACATGTAAATTGTTTTATTAATGAGTTACACAAATTTTCAGTGTACCCTACGTACTTTGCACAAGAGCTCTTTAAATTATCCAAATGAACACGATCCTAAATGTATTACAGATGTACCGGCAAAGTGGACTCAAGGGAATGCAAGCAAGAAGCTTCTGGTGCTCAGATACTACCACCGGTGATCACCGCCAAGCTCACCACTCGCCACAAGTTCAGTTTCACTTATGGCAGAATTGAAGTGAGAGCTAAGCTTCCCATTGGCAGCTGGCTTTTACCAGGTCAGTGTTATTTTGTTAACTAAAATGCCAAGCACAGAAGTCGCTTGGACGTCTGTACTCGTAATAGGGAAGATACAAATAAAATATTTATGAAATTTTTATTATTACTAATTTGTTTTAGAGACATAAATGAGCGGTCACACGTTTTTATTTAAATTAATGTTGTTTTTAACGAGCTAAAGTAAAGTGAAATGGAACGTATTTTAATTAATACAGCAATCAGCAAAGATTATACAAACACCACGTGAGGCCAATCAGATAAGAACAATAATTCTGCTCTGAGCCAATCAGCGATTAGTGACATATGTTCTGTTGTCGAAATTTGAAGCCACAGAAAATATACTCACAAGGAGTTAGAAACTGTGCTTGTGAAAGTAGGTAAACGTTATTGTGTGAGGAATTATTATTTACATTTTACAATAAAAATGGAAGTTCAGTACATCAAAGCAGATTCTAGAAATTTGTCAAAAGTTAGTGTTGACATGACTGTGACTTTTTGTTGAAAGTGCAGAGTTTTCAAGTGTACAAATGACGGGGACCAAACTATTACGGTATGTTTATTTCACAGTTTAAACTTTGAATTTCATTCTGCTTCTTCTATATAGCAGATATTTCAGCTCAGGGAATCTTATGGGGACGACGCAATAGGCTACGTATTATAAAACATCATCAATCTTTAAAAGTATTTACAGAAATATCATAAAATAACAAACAAAATGGGACAAAATTATTTCATTTTCAATGTTTTATAAGAAAGTGTATAAATGCTATATCATATAGCATAGACTTGATTGGCATATTAACAATTAAAAATACATTGTTTAGGTATGGAAGGATCACAAGCTCAATCCATTGCAGCTCCCTGTAAAACTATATAACATGGTTCTCTTAGGAAAAAATGTATGGTGGATGGAACATTCAAATTTTAATGCCATTGCAATGGAGTTAGAAACTAGAAACTAGAAAAAGAAAGTCCTTAAAGTAGGGAGCAGATAAGAAAACGTAATATTGTTTTTATTCCTATTGCTTAAAATATTTTCAATAAAAAAAATCTATATAATAAAAATTACTGATTCAGGGCTTGTGTAGTAAATAATACCTAGTTTTTCTGTGCTAGATTAATATTAAATGGTGGGCGTACTGAAAATTACACAACAGAGGTGAAATACCCTTCCACAGATGCTGCCATACATTCCTCTGTGAAAGAAAAAATAACTCCTGATTCTGGATAACAAGTACAGCTTCAGATGTTTTTCAGCAAAAAAAAAAAAATCACTTTTCTGTATAAAAGTAACTCAAAAGAAGTAGAAATTTATTATGTACCATTTGATAACAACATTATATCTGTAATGAATACTGCAACAAAATTCTAGATAGATACTGTAATTCCAAAATTAAAAGTTACATAAATATATTATTTAAGCAAATCGCCTACCGGCAAAAAAAGTGTCAATGACACTATTTTTATGCCTGTGAATTAAACAAAACAGGTCAGTCATTTTCACTGAGCCAATAATGATGTTTTTACAGCTGACCTAATGCAACATTTGCTATTCAATGCTATAGAAATGTTAAACGTACCTAACATGTTCTATGAATACTTTTTTGTGATATGACACTTTTTTTGCCGGGAGGCAATATTATCAATTTTATAAAACGTTAACCGCGGTTTACTCATTGGATATCGCCTCTGTCGAGATTTCTGATTATCTTTTCTTACTATAACTATTACCAGTGCTTATTAAACATTGTAAAGGAAAGCCTATAACACCTGTGATATCACTTCCACCCTTCCTATACCAAGGAACTTTGACCAAAGTCTGACCAGAGCAACAGAATTGCAACATACTAGGGCTATCCATTTACAACCCTACTTAGCAAGTAGCGGTACAGTATTGGTTAAAAAAAAAATCCAAAACCTTTAAGAACAATAAAATTGAGCATGTTTATTATGAATTTTAATCAAAATATTTACTTTTTCAGAAATAAATCTAGAACCAGCAGATAGTATATACGGCTCTCTCCGCTATGGATCAGGATTAATGCGAATAGCCTTTGCATTCGGGAACCCTAGTGAGGCCAAAAGGTTGTATGCTGGCCCAATAATGTCTGACGCTGAACCGTTCAGAAGCATGTTCTTGAAAGAAACCATCGGCATCGACAATTGGAGCAAAGACTTCCATAATTACACTCTGATATGGAAACAAGGTATTATTCATATAAACTTCTAGCAAGTCTTTCCATTCCAGCAATTGTTTAAAGGTATTTACATAGGCTCTTAGCCCATGCTTTATTATTTAGTCATTCATGAGATACAAGCATTACAGTGTACACCAAATCGCTTATACCCGGGCTGATTGATAACTGACCAAAACAGTATAATATACATTAAACTGTGCCGAAACGACTACCTTAAAAGAGACGCAAAAATCTATTATTATTATATTCTGATATCTTTTCGAAAATAGACCGCCAAATTTGAACTTAATTGAACTGATGAAATTTCTTTGAGAGGACCTAGATCTTTCTCTGTCGTGAATTTTCTTAGCAACAATGGAATTTCCTTAAGAAACGAAATTCGTGTGGTGATAAAGTTTTATGTTTTAAAAAAGAAACAGCAATCCAGACTAACTTCCAATTAGACAGTGCTTTAGGTAATTCTGCTCCTGCATTGAGTACAATTCATACCTGGGTAACTGATTTTAAACGTGGAAAACAGAGCGGCGAAGACGCCCACAGATTGGGCTGTCCAAAAGTCACGTATCCTGACATGATAAAAAAAAATCACAAAATTGTATTGAACGATCGGCGCTTGAAGTTGCGAGAGATAGCAGAGATGTTAATCATTTCGTCTGAACGCCTTTATAATATGACTGATTGGATGGATGGCGCAATGGTTTAAGTGGTCACCTGGCCACTACGCCGCGCCGAGTGTTGTGGGTTCAAATCCCACACGGGACAAAAGTTTGTGGGATCCACAAATATTTGTTCCGAGTCTGGGTGTTATTTGTGTCCGTTGTTTGAATGCTTGTCAAACCCTCTGCGACACAGGAATGCCTAGGAATTCCTAATGCGAGGAGTTGTCTTAAAAAAAACAAAAAAAAATTAACACCAAATTTTGGAACGAAAAAGCTTTAATGAAATAACTTAACTTTGTAATGTGCTAACCTACTCGGTTACCACTTAGCCACGAGCCCCTATTATCCGCTAGTATTAGACAATAATTTATTATAAGTGTGGAAAATATATATTATATGTGAGAGGGGCTCGTGGCTAAGTGGTAACCAGGTAGGTTAACATATTAAAAAGTTAAGTAGTACTAGCCAGGTCAGTCTAGGATGGGTGACCATCCACACATTGCACGCTCGTACCCCTCCGTGCCTCGGAGAGTACGTTAAACCGTCGGTCCCGGTGCCATACAAACATCTGACATCCTATTACTTGGGCTGTGGAGGTCTGATGGCAGTCGTTTCACGTAAACTATCGTAGTTCGACCGTGTCGTAGTTAGACTGAAATCTGACCCCAACTTAGTTGGGAAAAGGCGCGGAGGATGATGATGAGACTGTGGAAAATATTATCACGATTACATTCACATCTAAATAAGATTTTTTGCTATTTAACTAGAGTCTTCTGTAACTTGAAATGTGCTGTATCCTACCCTTTTAAAAGCTGAAAAACGTGTGGCGTAATAGACCAGTAAAATTGGAAAAAGTGCTGGATGAAAAATTATGCGCAACTCTGAAATGGGAGGAAATTCATAGATATGTTCTTATTCTATAAATACATACCCTGAACTATGTGGCTAACCTTTAAGGAATTACATCTACATTCAGCCCTCCAATTAGCTAATTTTACTGGTATAGACCAGTAAAAAACAATAAAATGTTGGTTTTTACTGGTCTATACCTTCTTTCATCATTATTTTTAGGTAGTTAAAGTATTTAATAAAGCTTTCTTAACTGTTTTAATTCCAGATAAAATAGAAGTATTTGTAGATGGCAATAAATTTGGCCAAGTTGATCCAGGTCAAGGCTTCTACGAAACCGCTCGAGAATATGCTGTGCCTCATGCCAGTAGCTGGTTAAGAGGATCTGTTATGGCACCGTTTGACCAAATGGTAAATATTTATGTGACTTATAAGGTATATCACTATCACTACATATTATAAAACAAAGGCCTCCGCCACATCTGTCTGTCTGTCTGTTCGCGATTAACTCAATAACTACCGAAACAGATTTTCATACGGTTTTCACCAAGGTTTAGGTAATTAATTCATTAAGGTTTTGTGAAATATGACGATGATTGTCGAACATGTCGGAAAATCAATATGTAATGCTTTGCTACCCGTCCCAGGTTGCTGGTTATCAAATAAAAGTGAACTCGTTGATGAGAACTAGCATACGATGAATTCTATTTGCCTGCTTCTAATATGCTACAAACTTAAAAAATAAAAAGCATTTGACTGGCCTGTTGGTCTAATGGTTAGTGACCCTTACTGCTTAGCCTGAGGTCGTGGGTTCGATTCCCACCCAGGACAAATAATTGAGTGATGAACACGATAATTTGTTCTGTGTCTGGGTGTAATTTATCTAAAACTAGCAACCTGCCCTGGCTTCGCACGGGTACAAATTATACAACTCAACTTTCATCATGCATCACTCTTTCTATAAGTGAAAACCGCATGAAAATCCGTTCAGTAGTTTTTCAGTTTATCGCGAACAGACAGACAGACGCGGCGGGGGACTTTGTTTTATAATATGTAGTGATATGTATGTATTTAGAACGGCACGGCAAATCAATACGGTATCATCTGCAAAAGCCAGTACATCCGCGTTATCTATTTGAAGTTTACAAAGTCTATTCACGTAAGCCAAAAATAGCGTCGGACCGAGGGTACTACCCTGCGGAATTCCGTAAGTAACCGGAAAGCTAGTGCTATAAGTGTTTTCTACTTTAACCACCTGGCTTCTCCCTCCAAATAGTCTCGGAGCCACACCAGAACCATACCTCTTATGCCCATGTGCTCTAGAGTGCGCAACAAAATTGGTAATGAGACTGTATCGAATGCTTTTTGGAGGTCCAAAAATATGGCAACACATTTTTCACCCTTGTCTACTGCCTTTGTAACGATGTCCGAGAGCCTAGCTACCGCATCTTCAGTATTTCTACCTGAGCGAAAACCGTATTGGGTACAGGCCAGAATGTTTTTGCTTTCGAGGAATTTAATTAGACGAGTGTTAACTACTTTTTCCATAACTTTACTAATTGTGCTCAGTAGTGATATAGGCCTGTAGTTAGCAATTGTATCTGCGTCACCACTCTTAAAAACAGGCACGACAACTGCTTTTTTGAAAATTGCTGGGAAAATCCCAGTTGTAAGACTAAGATTACCCAGATAAGCAATCATAGTGCACAGAATCGTCCGAGAGTTTTTTAGTACAATATTTGGAATGTTATCGATACCTGGGGCACTACTATTCTTTAGACCCATGATAATTTTATTAATCTCAATATAATCTGTTGGATCAAGATACATGGAACTAACATTGCTTGACGGAATAATCTTTTCTGCCAAGCATAGTTCAGTAGTGTTTCTCTTTAAGATGTCTGAAGCTAGTTCTCTACCAATCGAGGTAAAGTATCGATTAACCAAATTAAGTGATTCACAAGGTGAATCCGGCACGAGATCAAGTAGGTCAGATGCTCGGAAGCGATTTTTCTTAATACTACACAACTCTTTCACATTTTCCCAAGTCCCTTTATTATTTTTGAAATTTTTGTAGAATTTGTCCTTATTATAGTAATTTTTTAGATTTTTAGCTAATAAGTTAAGTAGTACGATAATTTAAGTACTGGGTTTTTATTTCGGCGTTGTCAGGATTCAATTTTGATATGAAATAGAAATCGCCAGAACTGCACCTTGTCATTAAAATAGTAAGGAGTTTTTTAGACAACAATTTTCACTGCACCTTATCATTTCTGATTTTGGAAGCCAGCTCCTCCGTCTATAAGCTGAGCTCCAAATGCTTTGTTCTCAGATCAGATCAGTCTTATTCTTGACAATACTTAGTACCAATGTTCTAATTTACAGTTCTACTTATCCCTCGGCCTTCGCGTCGGTGGAGTAAATGACTTCCCAGACGATCTACCAGGGAAGCCATGGAAGAACCGCGGCAGAAAGGCTGTCCTGGACTTTTGGAATAAAAAGTCAACTTGGTTGCCGTCGTGGTACAACACTAACTTGAAAGTTGACTATATCAAAGTATTTGCATTGTAAACCTTATTTAGTGATGTAACTGTGATCAATTTGAGATTATATTTAGTTTTATAGTTTATTGTTGTTTTTTTTTTATTTTTGCAATGACCATTATTACGCAGTTAATACTTTTCTACAAAGAAATAATAATACCTTTCTTTGAGCAAAACGGGTGTAGGTAACCAAGAACCTTATAAATATACCTGTACCTGGTATGTTTATAATTATGTTTTTTATCGTAAATATGGCTTTTAGGCAAGGGATGTAATGGATATGAAATTTCGGATCCGGATATTATATGATACCGACCGCAGATACTGTTAACTATACAGATATGAAATTATTATCCGATAGTTCCAGATAGTTTCAGTTTTTTTTAATATTACGTCGGTGGCAAACAAGCATACGGCCCACCTGATGGTAAGCGGTTACCGTAGCCTATGGACGCTTGCAATTCAAGGGGACCTGCAGGCGCGTTGCCTACCTTGCTAAAAACCTTTACAATCATTTCCTAAAGAACCCTGTACTGTAGTCCCTCGGAAAAAACTCGAAAAAAAATTACGGTTATTAGATTTTTAAGGAATGATATTATTGGAAAATATAAATAGAAAATAATTTGGCTTTATTTCTAGTCGATCATTTGGTACTACAGTCACAGAAAAAAAAAATAAAGTCATAGGTATAATTTTATTGATTATATTATAGCTATTCAGTTTAAGGTGGTATTTACATACTTAAAAATTGAAACTCAAATTTTAATAAACAAAAACAAAGTTTCTGCCTCATCATAACGTGTCTAAGAACTCCGCCCTATCCGAAATAACTATTCGATTCGATATATCGAATTCGGTTACTGTTTCGCATATATTTTTATTTCGGATCCGAAAGTTTCGGTTACGGAGCCGCCTTAACATCCCTGGCTAGGTTTAGTTTAGGTTACAAAAAATACGTGATTATATCGTGTCGAGCGTTCGATTGCAATGTCAGGAGTCGCGACTTCGATAACGACTTTTTAACCGACGAAAAAAAGGAGGTTCTCAATTCGACCGTATAATATATATTTTTTTTTTTTTTTTATGTCTGTTCAGCCCTCACTCCGTTATTTATGAACCGATTTTGATTATTCTTTTTTTGTTAGATAGGGTATACCTCAAGGGTGGTCCCATGTCAAGGAAGTCAGGATCTGATAATGGGATCCTGTAAAAATTGAGAGAAACCCTCGAAAATTGTAGGAACGAATAATGTTTCTGTTTACTTTTTCATCCCTCACTCCGTTATTTATGAACCGATTTTGATTATTCTTTTTTTGTTAGATAGGGTATACCTCAAGGGTAGTCCCATGTCAAGGAAGTCAGGTTCTGATGATGGGATCCTGAAAAAATTTAGAGAAACCCTCGAAAATTGTAGGAACGAATAGTGTTTCTGTTTACTTTTCATTACTTTATCAGGTATTGCGTTTAGAAATCATCATCATTTTTCATCATCATCATCATCATGATGAAAAAAACCATAAAATAAAATCTTTTTAACAAAAAATTAAACCAACGAAAAGCACTAAAAAGCATAAATTTTGAAAATTAATCAGTTTGTTTGGCGCCGACTTAAAATAAGTTTATATAAAATTAGATAGTTTATGTAAATAAGCTCAATACTTAAGGTTTATTTATTTTATGCTTTTTAGTGCTTTTCGTCGGTTGAATTTTTTGTTAAAAAGATTTTATTGCGAATATTTGTGTGCATGGCTTTTCTTCTTACAATGGTCTAGTTGTTTCTATGTATTATATAAAATTATTTATAAATTAAAAATTGAACCTAAGTGGTTTAGAACAAAAGTAGGTACCTACTAAAGAACTTTAACCGACTTCAAAAAAGAGGAGTTTCTGAGTTTGATTGACTTTTATATGGTGTATGTTACGCGATATCTTCGCTGTTTATGAAACGATTTAAATCTTTTTTTTTATGGTATAGGGGGCAAACGAGCAGACGGGTCACCTGATGGTAAGTGACTACCGCCGCTCATGGGTGCCTGCAATTGTAAGAGTCATAAGTGCATTGCCGGCCATTACGGTGGGAGTAGAGGAAGAGCGGGTAGAGGGAAGGAGGGTTAGGTTACCGGATTCCTCACTCACGCGGCGAAAAGTAATGCAACATAGCTTCACTGCCGGTTTTCTGTGAAGCTGTGGTATCACTCCGGTTAAAGGTTGGTTCCATTCAAATTTGAAGAAACTATTTCACGCAATTCTCATAATTAATGTGTAGGCATTTATAAACGTTAATTACATGGTATCCGCCTAAGGGTCAGCTCACACGTTTACGTAGATATTAATAATATTATTATAACGGCTACTGATACTGTTAACGGTTATGACAATATTTCAGATTATCCGATAGTTTAATAATCCCTAATTAAATATTTCAGATTATCCTATAGTTTCGCAATCCCTAATTATGAAACTTTCGGATATATATCTTCTGAAATATTTTCATAACCGTTAACAGTAACTGCAGCCGGTGTCCTATTACAGGTGTAATAAAAAAAAATGCAGTACATCATCTGTGCGCCCCCGGGTCATTGGTCATTCGCGAAAAGACAATTTCTTAACATAAGTAGCAAATTATAAAGTGATATGAATAAAAAAATACTTAGGCAGTCATGGGACTGCCGACAAAAGTGAAAACTTAAACGAAGCGACGAACTTAAAAAGGCACATTATCAGGTTGATGACATTAATTAATAAGGAGCTGACAGAACTCAATGTTTAGATTAGCGTCCTCTAGTGGATCTATATATGTATTATTAGCGTGACGGTCACGAGTTCAGTGCTTTTTTCCCATAGCAAAAGTGTACAAACGAGCCTATACGAGTTAAGATACATTTATGATAAGATATTAATTGCAATAAATTTCGATTTTTGTTTTGCCAAATTGCGGAATGTTTAAACATCGATGTAGGATGTATTGTTCTATCTCCATCATTAATCATAAGGATAGTAACTCCTTTTAAAATTTATAAAATTGCAATAATTTATGCTTTAACTACCGTCTTGACGTCATGACGAACGAGCAACAAGTTATAGCACAAAGTACTGCCGCAAAATATTATATTATGTAATATAATGTATAAGGACATTCAAAAAAGTCCGGTTTCCAAACCAGTTTAGTAATTGTTTGAAATTAGTAACTCAATGTTTAACGTCATCGCGTCATCAACCGCAGTGTGGCCGTAGACTATCACAAAAAAAACAATTTACATTAGTAATAAACTTTGTGTAGACACACATAGAGTCAGTTATCTGCAAAGTTCTGAGGAACGCTGACCTCTTTTGTATTTAAGTTTTCTTAAATGAATTAGGATACATTCGTATTATGAATTATTAAAAATGGCGCGAATGGTTATTCTGACTTTCTTTTTCTGTTCCATTTTCAAATTAGTGTTGTGCTACGATGTGCCGCCTGCAAAATTGGAAGCTATATGGCCCAAAGGCTTGAGAGTGTCCGTACCAGGTAAATAACTTTTTTTACATGATATTGAAAAGTTAATAGTTTTTTAACGAGCTAAATAAACATTACGTGATCATTAGGAGAAAAAAGAAAAGAGGTATTTATAAAAAAAAAAAATATTTATAAATTCATATTATAGATTGGAGTACAATCCATTGTCGCTAATAACTTGTTATTAAATTATAGTTAGATAATTATAGTATAAAATACAACAAATAACAGTAACTTGTAGTTTTATAGTGATCAACTGTAAATAAACAATCTCATATATTCCCAGTCCTATAATGCGTCCTATAATCGGTAGGTATTGTAGTGTTGAACGACTATATTTAAATTTAGTAATTATTATATCAATTTCCGTAAGTGTAATTCAATTATAATGACGTATAATTACAGAAACTGGATCGGGAAAGTTTTAAAGTATTCCAGAAATTACTGGTATCGAAAACATTATAACGATTACTCTCCATTGTAATGTTTGATTTGATGTTTGATGAAGATTGATAAATTATATGCATGAACTCGTGTGGATGCATGATCTCAGACCAACGCGAACATACATACCTACTATTTGTCGTAAGTCTCAATGATAAAAATGTATGTAGGTACATATTAAAAAAAAAAGACGCTATGTAGGTTTTTCCGTTTTCTAGAATCTACAAGTACAAACTACGCTGAGTTGGGGCCTAGAGATTGCTTTGTAATCACTACATATTATAAAACAAAGTCCCCCGCCGCGTCTGTCTCTGTCTTTTCGCGATAAACTGAAAAACTACTGAACGGATTTTCATTCGGTTTTCACTAATATACAGAGTGATTCATGAGGAAGGTTTAGGTGTATAATTTGTACCCGTGCGAAGCCGGGGCGGGTTGCTAGTATAATATAAATAATAGAATATTTTTATTGTAATATCATGAATACTTTAGTAAAATTAAGAAGTCTGTGAAATATACAATAGTTTTGACAAAAAATCTGCACATTTAAAATATTAACATAAAGGTTATCTAGACATTTTTAACAAGAAAAAAGGACTTCAAATGATTCAGCAGGGGTCCTGTCTCACCATTAAGGAATTTGTACCAAGAGAATGCTGGTATTTTGAAGAGTTCCGTTATCTGTCTCAGAAGCTCATCATCAGATCTTTACGAACTTTAAATGGGACCATTTCAGAACAAACCTAATTCGTCTATTTATGACGGAGTTATGCCCGAGAATACATTAAAAAAATACAAATATACCTATATCGAAATTGAGAACTCCTTTTACTCCTTTATTGAAATCGGTTAAAAATTACCCATCAATTAGAACACGACAGTCGAAATGTAGGTATTTTATTTTGATTTCCTTATTAAAATGTACCAACGGAGCTAACTGGTTTACAAACTAACTCTAATCAAAAGAACGTGCATCACATGTTACATACATAGTTTTAACAATTATTAAATCAACGCCATGTTCTCGATAATCACATTAAGCACACACGTTATAAGTATCTCTTTCAGAGTTGACCTACCTACCCTTAATGTGGCGCACCGAGGAGGTTTCAGTACCTACTTAATAATGTAACCTTATGGTCCTTATGGTACCTATGTACCTAGTATGTTTAATAGATTGACTTCGAAGGACCAATTTATTCAGAATGTAAGGATCCCAAAAATTAATACAAGTAAATAAAATTGAAGTTTGTAATGTCAAAATAATAGTTTTTTAGTAAGCTCATACAGTTATTAGCACGATACCTATGCTTAAAATCAATTTTCAAATTTTTTGTCCGTCTGTCTATCTGTCTATCTGTCTGTCTGTTTGTTCCGGCTAATCTCCGTAACAGGTAGACCGATTTTCACGGGACTTTCACTGACAGATAGCTGGTGTTATAAGGAGTAACTTAGGCTACTTTTATTTTGAAAAATGATTAGGGTTCCACGCTAACTATATAAATATGTACATGCGAGCGAAGCCGCGTGGGAACTGCTAGATAAACATAAAAATACTTCACAATGCGTACTACCTCGTAAAGGCCGAAGTCATGTATGTGTACTTTACTATATCGTAAAGTAATGATGACCTTCTACGTATAATAAGAAAGAGTAATTTTAATCATATAATGTAGTGATGGAGCCAATAATAATACGGAGGAAAGATCACGTCGAGGTCACTAAGGTGAAGAAGGGCGTGAGATAAAATAGACGCCTCGAAGCCTCTAGAGTTGCGACTCATGTTTTTATTTATAAGTACAACTAAATTAGCAAACAATAAGCACACGCTGCATATAAAATACTACCAACATCAGTGTAGTCAATCTCACAACTTTTTTTTAAGTTTAGAAAAGGGATCCTGATAAAGTTGAGAGAAACCCTCGAAAATTGTAGGAACGAATAGTGTTTCTATTTACTTTTCATTACTTTATTAGGTATTTGCGTTAAGAAATCATCACGTAGCTGACCTGATGATGAAAAAAGTGATAAAATAAAAATCATTAAAACAAAAATTAAACCGACGAAAACAACTAAAAAAGCAAAAAATTGTCAGTTTGTTGTGTGGCGTCGACTTAAAATTAGTAAAAGGTTTATTTATTTTTTGCTTTTTAGTTCTTTTCGTCGGTTAAATTTTTGGTTAAAAAGATTTTTATCTAACCTATAGTTCCAAAGTTTCATGACGTGCAGTTTTTCAGGTGACCGCATGCATAACCTAATAGTAGACGCTAGTTCTAGGGATGTACTGTAGGCGTCTATATGCAGTGAATCAGCCTCGTAACAGTTAGAAAACTGCGTAGAATTTAATAAAATAATTTATATCACTGTTACATTTAGTTTTTAATATAATTGGTTTTTAAACGTAGATTCAATCATGACATTATACCACAGATATAGCTCAATAATTAATTAATTACCTTGAATGTTAAAGACGTATTCACTCGCGTTATTGTATATTTTGTC
The DNA here is from genome assembly GCA_949752705.1 of Callimorpha dominula. NCBI lineage: Eukaryota > Metazoa > Arthropoda > Insecta > Lepidoptera > Erebidae > Callimorpha > Callimorpha dominula. Next base: position 19,429,102 of record OX457003.1, on the reverse strand, counting down.
AATGAGTTTAAGGAACCCTTGGAAACAGTACCTACCTACTTTTTACCCTATGCTATATCATAGGTTGAGTAGTTAAGGTGTGGAAGCTAACAAACAAACTCTCATTCACATTTATATGGTTTATTTCTTTTTTTTTTTTTCAAAATTCATCAAAATTAGTAAAATTGGTTTAGCCGTGAAAACTAACAGAGTTACTTTCTCATTATAATATTATACTATAGGTAAGTTAGGATATACGTTTGTACTCTTGTGGCCTCGGAGGTCCTAACCTTTCCCTCTCCCCTCTTCCCACTCGTCCCTTCTCTCCCTCTACTCCCACCTTAAAGGCCGGCAACGCACTTGTGACTAGTGGTTAGCAGAAGTATAGTCTCGCTAAAGACCATACACTTCTGTCCATGCTCTACAGTGAGAATGCGGTGGATTCCGCGGTTAACCAAGTAGGTACTGGTTCTAAAGGAACTGTCTTTTAAACCTTGGGGCTAGTAATAGTATTTTTTTTGTTACGTGGAAACCCCGACGGATTATTGCCTCCCCGGGGCCAACGGCAAGGTGGTATGTCGGACTCGAACCGGCTAAAACCACACGGTGGTCCGTCACTGGGTCCTACTACCGGCGACTGAGGTGTACCCCAACACGCCTTGTTAACTAACTTAGTTATATTATAAGTCATTGAAAGAAGTGTCTCCGATTTAATCATTACATACTATTTACTAATTGTACCTATTATTAATCATCATTCCACTTAAGAAATCACGTCATTATTATTGGTTCTCTACATTGTGAATTAAATTACCGTTTTCCCTAAAAAGTAAGACCATTTTTTACAATTGAATTCTTGACCATTTTATTATTTGGAAACCAATATACCAATGTGGTCTCGGTCTGACGTCTAAGACGTCCAGTTGAATTAAAAACAGGAATAAAAATTTAAAATAAATATTTCCAGACGATGGCTTCACGCTTTTTGCCTTCCATGGGAAACTGAACGAAGAAATGGAAGGCCTTGAAGCAGGTCTCTGGTCCAGAGATATTACGAAAGCCAAGAACGACAGGTGGACGTACAGGGACAGGGATGCTCAGCTAAAAATCGGAGACAAAATTTACTTCTGGACGTATGTTATAAAAAATGGGCTGGGGTATCGCCAGGATAATGGAGAATGGACTGTAACAGGTAAATCTTTAATTGTTATTTTTAGTTATGGTAAATCTATATTCATTTATATATGGCCTTTTTGACGAACTATGTGGTGCTCTGGCAGAGCATACCACTATCACGTCAGTGGTGACTGGTTCGATGCCGCTTCAATGTAAAATTTATGTATTTATTGATATTTAATATGTTTGTATAATGTATTAATAATGTAATGTAATATATTCAAATTCAAATTCAAAATCATTTATTCAATTAAGACACTAAGTGACATTTATGAATGTTAAATTGAAGCTAGAGTTAAAATCATAGATCGGCGCAAACAGACGCCACAGCATGTGCTGGATTGTCGAGGTAAATAAGATGAAAACACCAAAATCTACTGTTGTTATTATTATAAGTGCCTAGTGCTACCTCGACCATTTCTGATGTTTTGTAGCGCACTCTTGCTTTATAGTTCACTGCTCAGACCTATGGCTTCGAGAAAGCCACAGGTCTGAGCAGTGAACAGCAGTGAACAAAAAAAAAAATCCTCCCTTATAAACTATATTTAGATAGGGCCATGAGAGTGGTGTATAATAATGTCCCAGAATATATCCAATGTGATCCTAATCATGATCGTTAGATCACCAATTCAGCCATAGGACTCCACTGCTGGAGATAAACCTCCTTCTGTATCTTTTAAGAAGACCGGTTGTTAGCGGCCTGCATCCATCGGCGACCTACGATCTTTATAAAGTCATCCATCCACATAATTATGTACTTAGTGACAAAGGCTACAAATTTATCATTGTGGTCTTTTGGGTCTTATCCCATTTTGTTGTCATCAATTATCCTTAAATCGTTTTTTTTTGCTTTTTTTATTCAAATTCAGTAACTATCTTGCTACTATACTTACATATTTATATCCCTATGTATAATAACGTCACACATCTCACACACGGCCGTCTGATCTCTGGTCTCTGGCCGTCTGGTCAAACTAGGCAGAGACCAGTAACCAGACTGCTGATAAATATACTTATATATTTCTAAATACATACATATTATAGATAAATTACACCCAGACACAGAACAAATAATCGTGCTCATCACACAAATATTTGTCCTGGGTGGGAATCGAACCCACGACCTCTGGCTCAGCAGTCAGGATCAGTAACCACTAGACCAACAGGCCAGTCATTATATATTATAGTTTATTTATTTTATTGTCAATTAATATAATTATTTTCACAATAATAATGTTTACCTTAGGTTATGTCGATGAGGCTGGAAATCCAGTAAATCCAAGTACTGGTGGACCAGTTGCAGCTCCAAGTAACATAACTCCTGGAACTACAGAACGTCCTCCGCCAATTAAAACAACACCTTTTCTTGCGTCCACCCCTAGCCCCACCGGCAAACCATCATTTCAGTATCCTTGTGATCTGTCAATAACACAAGTAAATGTACCGGGGTTTGTCTGTAAGGGACAACTTCTATTTGATGATGATTTCAATTCTGGAATAGATAAAGGAAAGGTTTGGACTCCTGAAATTAAGTTTCCTGGTGAACCGGTAAGTTGAATAATGAATTCGGTACTTATACAAAAAAAATTAACGACACAACACAAAAAAAATGATTTTGTTATTAATTAAAATAGTTAAATAACCCAATCCTTGTATTTGCAGTATTTGCTTGCGCTTATAAATCGCAGACATTAATTTCTGTGACTTGCATGATGAAATTGACGAAAGTTATCAGCATCTTATTAAGCATAGTCTCAGCCCATTTTATTTTTCAACTTACTGAATGCGTAATATAGTTATTTCTTCACAGGACTTCCCTTTCAATGTATATCTTCATGAAAGGAATCTTCGAGTGAAAGATGGTATGCTTTACATCAAACCGATAACCCTCGAGTCTAAATACGGAGACGGTTTCGTGAAGCAATCACTTGACATAACTAAAAGGTAATAAAGCTATTAAGTAGATGCAGACAACACTGTGTTTGAGTAAACAAATTTGCAGTAAATAATCATAATTATTAAAAATTGTTTTTTTTGTTTTTTATAACTAGAGATCGGATAATCGGATGCATATTTACCTAAAGTTATTTTTTGGATAACAAATTATGGAAGCGGCTTCTAAGTATATTTTTATTTACGAATGCAGTTGTATTGTCGCATCGCTACTTGCGCACAAGCAAGTATAATTTTCCGTCTCACTCGCACGCTTACAAAATGCTTACATTTCCTAGGGTTTAATAGGCCCGATTTGACACTTGTTACAACGTAATAAGGTTGTTTTTGCTTCGTCAAAAATCACTGACAAAAAAAGTAGGGAAAAGCAACCATTATACGTTGTAACAGAGCAAGTGTCATTTGTGTCAAACTGGGGTTTATTAGATCTCGCGGAGTATAGGTACACTTAAATTTGAATTTCCCGGAATCGCGGGATTCTTTCGATAAAAAAGTGCTTTCCATAATAGCCAACATCTCAACTTTAGGTAAATATGCATCCGAATATCCGATCTCTAGTTATAACCAATGAAAAATTCAGTAGCATTGCATGGTCATATGTTTGAAAAAAAATTGAAATTAGAGCTGCGAAATTATTCTGGAGAAAGTGTCCACAAATACTATTTGTGTGTACTTCATCCATCAATTTCTCTTTTACAAGAACTATTGCAAAAAAGAAATTTATTTTTTTTGTCAATTTTAATACATGTAATTTTAGTGTGACAATCAAGACAAAAATCCTGCTAGTAACACCAGTGTGACAATCTGGTGTGTCCACGAGTCCGCAATGGTAATTTTTAAACAAGACTTCTGACACTAGTCTGATAATCCTACTAAATAGTAGAGACTGTCCAACAGGTAGTGTTAAGTCAGTTCTTTATCGTTTAACTAATAACTGGCTCATCACGATCATAAATCTTCAGTCCATGTCCAAAAAATAAACAATCCACCAATTAACATTACTAACCATAGCTTCATGTTCTCAGATGCACTGGAGCTATTGGCACACCAGATTGTATTCGGGAAGCGTATGGAGCTCAAATCCTACCTCCTATCATCACAGCAAAGATCACAACTAGAAACCGGTTCTCTTTCAAATACGGGAGGGTTGAAATTAGAGCGATGATGCCGCTTGGTGACTGGATTTATCCTGGTAAAATAAAGTATTTTTATTTATTACTTTGAACAAAGTAACTATCCTCATGATAAATGATCGTACTCCGTAATTTCCGTGTCCGTTCATAATCGACTTTTTTCTTAACAATATCTTGGCCAGTTTATATACCTGGTATGATATGCCAATTTTTCGATTCGAGTGCAATAAAATCGATTCTCGATTGAAGCAAACGTTCCAAGATGGATTAATTGATTACTTAACACCAGGATTGTATTATGGGTTACGAACCTTAGACACTATTTACACATGAATTTGCCTGAACCATAGTAGTTCTACTGATAATGAGTGAAGGGGAGGAATTAATAGTTATATCTTAAACCGGTTTCGGTACATCCATCAATTTTAGATTCTAAATGAATTCTAGATGAAATAATTCTACTATGTAGCCTTCCAATAATCTGAATGCAATGCATATTTCCGTCTTATGGAAAATTTTCTTCCAGAAATCCAATTGGAACCCCTCAACTACATCTACGGAGTTACGAATTACGCATCAGGGATACTTCGGATCGCTACCGTTAAGGGGAACGTGGAGTACTCCAAAAAACTGTACGGAGGACCCATTATGTCTGACGCGGAGCCTTACAGGTACTTGCAAAGACTGTAGGTGGAGATTTTTCAATGTGAGATCATCATTTTTTTATTCGATAGGAAATTGCGCCTATGTTTCTCCTTGGGGACAAACCTCTTTGCTATCGAAGGTTGGCGAGTTGGTTTCTCTTAGATAGGCATGTACCATCTTCGTCTTCATCGTCACTTTCCACCAATAAAAATATAACCTTTTGTTAATTAATAAACAAAAATTAATGAACCGAAACTTGGGACGCCTGATGGTAAATGTCTATGTATATGTTACGGCTAAAAGCCTAAGTACGGTTACACCTATTACCTATTACACCATTTTTTTGTCTTTTTTATCTGATTGAAGTTTGGTCTATTTTATTCTACACTATATCTTTATATAAAACTAGCGATCAACACCGGCTTCGCACGGGTGTAGATACTAATGTGGTGAACAATTATCGTTATATGATTATACAAATTAACACAAAACAATCTTAAACTATACGCATAAACATTCCTCTTATGTCGTTCTATCTATTGGTGTAAACCGAATTAAAATCCGTTGTGTAGTTTAAAAGATCTACATATAAGCGTATGAACGACGGAAGCGACTTTGTTTTATACTATGTAAAAATGAATAAGACATTAATTACTCATTTGAACCCATATTTTTAATTTTTACAATATATAAATCCTAGTTTTAACCAAACCAAACCAAAAAGAAAGCTAGAATTAGTTTCAGCCGATTGCAACCACATCTGATATTAGCTAAGAATGCATCTAAGTATAACCAACTGCTACCGACCGCATAATAATATAATACTGCATTCTGCGGCTGTTCTGGCAGATATATCTACTGTGCCGTACCTCCTATACTGGAAATGGACTGTTTTCAGATCAGCCTATTTGAAAGAGGAACTTGGCTTCGAGCTGTGGAGTAACACTTTCCACAACTATTCCTTAGAGTGGAGACCAGGTAAGCTCATTTCGATAAAAACTCTAAAGGTTCAGGTTCATGCAGGTTTTAGCTTCGAAGGCATGGATGTTTGCATCGCGGCAATCGGACTTTGTTCAGACATTTTGCTATAGTTTATGTAAGAGTGGCCATGTAGAAACAGTTCGAGGTTTTCCTAAAGGACTACTACAGTATGGGATTCTTTAAGAAAGGAGATTACAGCTTTTTAAACGGTTGACAACGCGCATGCGAGTCCCCTGGAGTTTTAAGCATTCATCGGCTACGGTAACCGCTTACTATTTGCCGTGTTCTTATTTCGCACCGACGTGGTATAAAAAAACCAGCGAAGTGCGAGTCAAACTCGTACACGAAGGGTTCCGAACCATCGTCGAACAAAATATTAAGATCGACCCTTTAATTTTTATTATATGTTGTTATAGTATAGCGGCAACAGAAATATACATTCTGTGAAAATATCAACTGTCTACCTAATACGGATCATGAGATATAGCCTGCTGACAGACAGACAGACAGACAAACGGACGGACGGATAGCGGCCGAGAGCCGTCCGACTTTGCAAGTGACTCCTCACTACAGAAGACTGCAAATAAGCGGCATGCTAGTAATTATTTATTTTTAACGCAGTTGAAACTGCGTTTATTGTCTCTGCTCCGCTCCTAAAAGCCGTAGCGTGATGTTACATACGCCCATAACCTTTCTTGATAAATACTCTATCCAATACAAAAATTATTATTCAAATCTGACTGAAACTTTCAGAGATTAGAGCTTTAACACAAACAAGCAAAAAAACTTTACTATTAAATTAAAATTACTATTTAATATCAAAATATATATTTTTTTCAATCGACTTGAATGTGCCAAACTCATTCGATTCTCATTTCGTCGAAATACATGTATTTTCAGATAAATCACTCCCATACATAGAAACTTTTAAATAAAAAATTAAACCGAACGGAAGAGAAAAAGAACTGAAAAGCGAAAAATAAACTTGTTAACGTAACTAAACTCCTACACTAATGTAAATACAAATACAATTATATTATATTCTTGTATTTGTAATGTAAACCTTGATAATTTTGATTCAATTCTAACCCGAACCCGTGTAAAAGCTGAGCTAGTGACCTCCGCCCCCCCCCTGTCCTAAGTCAATAATTACATTGTTTAATAGTCACAGCTTCACCAAAATCGGTGCTGGACTTCAAAAATTAGTCGATGTAGATAATAATATTTAGTATAAAGTGTACACAGACTAATAAATGTTATAGTTATAATATTTTGGAGCTCTAAATTATATATACCTTCAGATGAAAATACTGATATCGTGAATTTAAACACAAAACTGACATCTAGTATTCGGCAGACGAACTAAGTTTTATTCTTACCCTTGGGAAAACCTACACATGTGCGATTTCATTGCACGACTGTATATAGACGATTATTTGTACATTTTATATTGTTAATTATGTTGGTTGGTATCGGTTTTATTGTGTCGTATTTCTAGAGTGTGGTTAAGCTTTAGATCCTCGTTGTGGCAGTATAGCAGCTTTGCGTTGTCGTGATGTGGTTAATCTGTCGAATAAAAGATGTAAAATACACGAGAGCGCTATAACACCGTGCATCTAGGTACTTAATCTTAACCACAATATCCACCCTTATTAATATTATAGTGCCTATATGGATTAGCAACCGCCACAACCAGGGACTTAACAGGGTTTTTCGGCGTTGTCATATCGCTACGATTTATTATGGGTATATACTTAATAGGGATTAAGATTACGATTAATTAAACTTAATTAATTCTGTTATATAGCGTTAAGTTTTTGTCGTTTTCTATACCTGATTGTGGTAGTGTTTCAACCGTTTCAACTGTCTTGAATGTCACTTAGTTAATCTGTCGTAATGTAGATGTCGCTTTGCTATTTTAATGCAGTATATCGTTATTTACATCGTACTGATTGTTTGGGTGTGAGTGTCACTGAGGTGTAAGATTTATACGTACACCAAATTTTTGAGTAGTTTGAGAACTAGCTTCCGAAGTTGTGATTCTGTGACAGCTGTATTACTCGTTATCATAGTTTAGTGCGTCACTTTACATTGGTGTCACTTTGTTAGTGTCTCAAAAGCAAACTTGAATCCCGAAACAACGTTTCCTCAAAAATATTTACTGTAGAAATTCACTTGAATAAATAAATAACAAAAATGAAGATGTAGAATAGTAGTAAGTAGAATATAATTAAAAATATATCTTATTAATTTATCTCTTGAAAAGAAGTAATTATAACCGGATTTACATACCAGATTAACCACATATATCTAGTTTAACAAAAAATTAATTTAAAAAAAAGCACGCAGGCAAAATATTGTCGTATATTGCATACTGTGAGTGTAATAGCCAGAAATGTTGCACGCAACTGTATCACAGCCATTAATTGCAGTAAAAATATTGCCTATTGTGAGGCAACTTAATTACGTAGCCATTGAATACCTTCATCTAAATTATTCTGTTTCTAGATGGTATATCGTTGTATGTGGACGATAAGAAATACGGAGAAATTACGCCTCCCGCAGAGGGCTTCTACGAGAGAGGTCGCGAGGCGCTCGCGCCGGGCGCCGCGCAGTGGCCGAGAGGCACCGCCATTGCGCCGTTTGATGACATGGTAACACGCACTCACACATTGACGACATAGTGGTTTCTATACCCAAATATACCATCCATACAATCCATTCGCATTCGTAGTACAGATATCATGACATTGTATCTTATTCTTTTACACACAACACGATCAGATCGAGACAGACGAGCGAACGTTGTGACCTCATAGTTGATTGAATACTATCAGTTGCCGCGCGGTTTTGTACATACGGCTGGCGTGTACATATTTATAAATATTGCGCGAAACCCTAATTATTTTTCCAAAATAAAAGTAGCCCAAGCTACTCCTTATAACATCAGCTACCTAGCACTAAAAATTCCGTGGTAATAGGTTCCGGAAATTAGCCGGAACAAACAGACAAACATACAGACAGACAGACAAAATATTTAAAACAAATTTTTAGGCATAGGTATCGTGCAAATAACTGTTTGAACTTTAACTAAACTATTATTTTGACATTACAAACACACTTCAATTTTATTTATTTGTATCATAAAGCGCAAACTAGATTTTTTTTATAACTAGTACTTGCACCGTTACATGTTTTTTTCTTACCCCAGTTCTATGTGTCTTTGGGCCTGAACGTGGGCGGAGTGCATGAGTTTGCTGACGGGGACTCAAAACCCTGGGTGAACAAGGCGTCTAAAGCAATACTGAACTTCTGGAATGCCAAAGACCAATGGTTCCCGTCCTGGTTTGATGACACCAGCGCACTGCAAGTCGACTATGTCAGGGTTTACGCATTATAAGTACGTAAAATAGGTTGATGCTCTATATTTAAAATAAATTATTTAATTTCCTGTGATTTTTACCAAACATTAAAAGTCTATTTGACGATAGCAACGTATGACGTCACATGTTGTTAAAACGAAAGCGTTTTGACGACAAGAAAGCCAATTACCGACATAGAAACAGCTCAGCAAGCCGCTCCCTTACTTAGATGAATGTTTACTTTCAGGTTTTCGGCTCCACAAGGCTATATCTACTCAAATAACTCAAGACTAAGTACTTAGGTACCTGTAAAAAAATAAAAATATTTTATTAAATTTTTACTTGTTTTTTTTTTACTTGAGACACCTCACACACGGCTGTTTCCGACTAGGCAGAGCCTGTACTGTGGTAACTAGACTGACTGATAAACATACTTAAACAGCGTGTAAGTATCACAGTCGCAAATAATTTACAAAAACGTTTTTCTTGGGATACCTTATCACAACGCAAAAGTCCGTTCATCATAAAAATGCGAGATTAAGGATTTACAGTCAATAGTTTGATTTGTAACTACGCAATGTAACGCGACACGCATACGTGTGCGGTACGGTGAATGACCTTGACCATTGCAGGTTTTGACTTTGGGTCTAGATCAAGATTTGTAAAAGGTTAGGGCCTTAAATTATTATTTATGGAATCTACTAAAGATATAAATAATAAGAAAATCTTCAAAACTTGAAAAAATCTTAACATGCAGGCGACATTACATTCCATAGATCTCATAAACAATAATGCATTACATTAACATAAATAATAAGCGTAGTCTGCACAAAAAATTTGCGGTCATTCAACTATATTGTCCGAAAAAACCGAATGCTGTTCGTTTTCCTTTTATTAAAAATACATTGATATCACGAACTCATTACTAACTCATTAAGATATGTTATTCTGAGAAGACCTATTTGACATTCGAAGATTACGATAAATAAATAATAAGACGTCTCAATTCAAGAATCACGATTAACATTGAAATGCAATTAAATTCTTTGTCATGTAGTCAGTTGACTCAGTAGCAAGATGTCTGCCGTGGGCACCGCACGCATATGCGCGATAATCTTTTTGTTTATAAAAATAACTTACGGACAATACCAAGTGCCTGAAGTAACTGTACAAGCATTGAAGCCTAAAGGATTCAAAGCCTCGATACCAGGTTTGTAATTTGAGTGTTTATTTCACCCTATATATCTACCTTTCTTCATGTATCCCCAACCCCACTTTAGATAATTTTATGACTTCTTTGAACGGACACTTCTAAGAATACATAGACTACCATTGATTTGTAAACCAACTTTACTATTTCAAATTACACATTAATTATTTAAACATATTGTAGCATGATTATTTTTAGAAACAAATTATCTAAGACACGTTAGCTACTAAGAAATAAGGTATTCCGACAAAGTTTGTTTTCATTTGAAGTGTATGAGGTCACAATACTTATATTATAACCAGATATCAAGTGCTAGTGCTATTTTTTAATTCGTAAGCATTTAGCATCGAGTACAAAAAATACTATAAGAGTTGAGATACGCAAATATCCGCAGCGTTGATGCTAAGCACGGTTTGACGAACTCATATATCATATTATCAATAAAGATTACTGTGATCTGTAGTGTTGGAAGCATAGATTGCTAAGTGCTATTTCTTAAATTACTTACTAATAAAATCCAGCCTCCATTCAAATGCTGTAGTATGCTGAGTATATGATTAAAAATTGAAATTCGAATTTCTTGAACGCCTATAAAATAGAAGAGCAGCAACTGCATGTCTTAAATATGTAATGTGAAGGTTGCCGAAGTCAACGAACCTTCTTTTCAAGAATCAGGTTAGCCCTCTGATGTAAGGGCTAATTGACACTTTGTTTATAGGAACTGACTTTTAACAATTAAGTAATGAAATCACCACAAAAGGAGCATTGTTTGTATAACTTGTCACTTGTACTAATAACTTGAAAATTAGTCATTAGGTGTTAACGATTGTGGTACTTAGGAATAACTCTATGAATAATAAACCACCAGTTTTATTACTTTCGTGTTGAATATTCTTACTCATACTTTACGCTTACTAATCAAAATAAAGTTTAGCAAAACAATAACAAAAATCGCTATCCAACTCCTGGTTTCACCATCAGATCACCCATAGTTACAAAACCCAATCCGTTGGACTCCTCAAAACGAATCACATGAGTCCGAGCTCGAGGGGTTTGCTCGTAGCTGCTGAAGAGTTTCAATATATATCTCCTAGCTCCATCATGAGATCAGTTCCAAGATGCCAGATTATAGTATCATTTCAACTACACACATATACAAAGATTCGTCTCAATACGATAAGCAGAAGTAGGTTAAAATTGGCCAAAACATTTGTTTACATAGTTACAAGTAAAGTTAATGAATGCACGTTAAAAATATACTCGTACTAACCACTTTAAAACTGACAAAATAAAAAACTGTAGTGAAAAAATAGTTAAAACAATCAAGAGAACATTAACAGGTTTTTCTCTGTACTAAGTAGAGCTGCGAGTCGCGTCTTTATGCTTGTATATACAGACAAACAACACATTCAATCTTCCTTTAGAAAAACTAAGTACTTGATAAGAGTTTGGCTTATATGTATTTGCGTTCGATTGTAAGGTCGAGCTGTGATGTTTTTGGTATATTACGTCTTGCACGTGCGCTTAAAATATATTCATGTAGTACTTATCGTATCTTTTGGGATAGAAAAGGTGTATAATACGAGCTATGATAAGTGATATGATAGCATGTCTAAGGGACGTGAATGAAAGCAAATAACAACCTCACCTGAAACGATTCATTAAGAACCTTCTAATTATTTTTAGTCGGTTAAAAATAATACAAAGAGAACAACCATTTACACCAAAAAACAATTCTGGATCAAACCTTCACTATCCTTTTATGTTTACCATTTCAGATGCTCCGAATGTGAGCCTGTTCGTTTTCCAAGGAAACATCAACCGAGCGATAGGTAAATCGGACATAGGCACCATTACTGGAGAAATTCTACAAGCGAAAGATGGCAGATGGACCTTCGAAGACCCTAACGTAGAACTCAAAATTGGCGATGTGATCAATTACTACGTTGTAGTGATGTATAACAGAGCCGGATATATTAAGGACAATTTAAGCTTCACGGTTTCAGGTAAATTTATTATGTACTATCCGTTCCACTCGCGTTTACAGTCACTGCTCTACTGCTAAGGGTCATAGCGTGATGTTAATAGAATTTTGTCTTCCTCTAGATATGGGCTACAAAATAATAAAAGATTTTCAAATCAAAAAAAAAAGATTGCCAGCTTTATTATTGTAGTGTAGATAGTATAGAATTGTATGAGAAATAATACCGTGATTAATTGAAATTACTGTAAAATAACATAGTTACATATAATATGTATGTAACAGTGACTGAAATTTTAGCCATCTATGTACAGATTTTGATAACACGAAAGAAAGTCTCACAATTTGGTACATATTTAAAAGTCATAGCTGATAGCATTGTTTTCTCTTTAGCTTTAGAAGACCGGTCCAGCACAGGGACGAACCCTGTACCTACGCCTGTAAATTGCAGACCAACGGCTACAAAACTCCGCAGTGGCATCGCGTGTGCAGGACAGACCATCTTTGAGGAGAATTTCAACACATTCAGAGATGACGTCTGGCAGATCGAACAGTTCATCCCGGTTTATTCAACGGTATAACCTGTTAGTGTTATTTTGCCTTCCGAGAAGGTTTTAGGTAGACATACTGGAATGGTATCTTTTTAAAAATAACTCCCACATTAAGAAATAATTTGTGTGGGTTTGTGAGCAAAAACAGCGACCACTTTAAAAATCTACTTTCTCGCCCTTTATAGAGATTTTTAAGCCCGAAAAACTTTGAAGGTACAAACTGTTTCTTTATTTTTAATAACTGCCTAATACAGCTTAAGATATCTTATAAGTCTGGATCCCGTAGGCATTTTGGGATAAAAAGTAGCCTATATGTTAATCCAGGTCTCCAGCTATCTAAATACCAAGTTTGATTATGCAATCGGTTCAGTAGTTTTGGCGTGAAAGAGTAACAAACATCCATCCATCCAAACTCTCACATTTATAATATTAGTGGGATGTTTACTTACTTGGCGCTTTATACAGGGTGTATTCGTTAATAGAACACTTATTTAAATCACTGAAAGGGTCTAGCATGCAGTTACAATATGAATTTTTGAAAAAAAGCTATCCGTTTACAAGTTAAGAACCGTTGAATTTCCAGGTATTTTTGCTTCTGTTATTCATAAAAGTAGGTTTTTAATAGGTATTTTTTTATTGTAACTGCATGCTAGAGTCATACCCTTTTAGTGATTTAGGTAGGTGTTATATTTTCGAATACACCTGTTTACCTATTTTGTTGATAAGTACTGTTAGGTAGTAGGTAGTTTATGAAATGAAGGCAGGAATGTTTTATTAAACAAAAACTGGTTTATGACTAAGCTGGGCCTGGGGACTTTTTCGTGATTGAAATAAATAAAAAAACCCGTTTCGCAGAAATGGTGATGAACTTAATCACTTTAGGAAACTGTTTATATGTAGGTAAGTAGTTAGTTAGGACGATCAAATTTATTTTACTACCTAGTTTTATTTTAATTCTGGAATAATTGATGAGACATTTTGTCGTTTGAAACTTTTTACGTATGAAGTTAGGTAAAATTAAAGGTTGTTGTGTTGTGGTTAGGGCTGCCATCCGTCCGGACTTCCCCGGATTTGTCCTAGTTTAGAGGGCGTTCGGGGAGCGTCCGGACGGGGTTTACGAAAAGTGTCCGGGCACAACCCAGGACACTCTGTTCCAGGGGAAAATTATAATTGTTCGATGAATCGTTAACAAGCTGTTTAAATTAATAAAAATAAATTAAATGGAATCGGCGCTTTTTTTTTAAGTGTCAAGGAACGAATCTCGATTTCACCCATATGTCCAGGATTTTTTTAAGTTTTTGTCTTGGCCCCCCTATTTAAGTGATGGCAGGCCTAGTTGTGGTTGAAGCGAGTATTACACTTTATGTAGGAGAATACCAGCATACTTAGCATTACTATATTGCGACACAAGACATGCAGAACCGTAGGGAATAAAATAGTCATGGAGAAAAAAAACCCACTAACAATGGCAGTCAAGGATAAATATTAACGAATTATGACAAATATCTATGGCTATATGAAGCCTAATTAATTCGATTTCTTTTAGATAATGATGAGATTATAAGTAGATAAAAATAAGATTAAACCAAACAATGGATCAGCCATTAAGACAACACTTACTATTAGGTACTATGAAGTACCTAATAGTAAGTGTTTGTGCCGTTTGGGGTCTAAGCACTGGTATCTATGTTTTATTAGAACCTTTCAAAAGAGGTGATTGACATCTCCCGTGACCAAAGGTCTTGGCTTTTTATACAAAATTTACACATTTTTTAACCACGCTTAGATGTCGATGGGACGCAATTCCTTGGTACCCAAACCTGCAGTGTTTTTGTTCTAGAATATACCTATGTATGTATATATAGGTCATTGTTATATCGAATGTTTTTAAACCCCCAGGAGTTTCCTTTTGTGTCGTACCAACGATTGTCCCAAGACCCGACAGTGTCGGTAACTGGAGGCAACCTTCGGATCGCACCAAAACTGCAGCAGAGGCTACCAGGGTTTACGGATTCTTCTATCTACACCGGATCCCTCAACCTCTTTAGTGGGTAAGCAAAATTAGTCTATTAAGTAGTGAGTGAGGTCGATTGTTAAGAAAATACTTGTTCAAAAACCGAAGGGACTGTCTAGGTACATTATCTTATAGAAAACCGTTTTCAACCAGCACTTATAGTAAATTGTACTATTTTTGATGATAAGTAGAGTAGTCAGAGTAGTCAAACCTTCATAGAAGAAGGAGAAATTAGTTTCTTAAACCAGGAATGTCACCTTTTTTTAAATCTCATTCTGTAGTCACCAGGGCAAACTATTGCCCGAGGGCAAACTATTGTATCGAACCTATCGTTTAGAGATCTACGTCTAAATAGGTACAAATTTTACTGGACATTTCGCGGTATCATGCGAAATTCAACGATTTGAAAATCTAGAGTTTAACCTGGTGACACATGGTGCAATGTTGGAAAATACAAGCGTTTATCATGTCCAACCATTCAGAACATATTTTATATTTTAGTTTTCAGATGTAAAATTAAATTTGTTTCCAGATGTACGGCGTCTGCGGAAGCTTGTATGAAGGATGCGTGGGGTGCGAGCATACTTCCTCCGGTCGTCAGCGGTAGAATCACCTCTAAAGCCTTCGCTTTCACATATGGAACTGTGTTAGTGAGAGCTAAATTGCCGCAAGGAGACTGGTTATATCCAGGTCAGAATTACCTTCTTTTGTGATGTTCAGTACAGTTTCAAACATATTTTTTTACTGAAATAATACAGTTATCCATTTTTTTTAAAGACAAAAACGTCAGTAGGAGTAATCCCTGTATTTGACTTAGTTGTATCCATTTATATCGTTTTGTTATATAATAGAAAGAAAATGTAACGAAGTCGTTACATTTTCTTTCTATTATTTAACTAAACGATATAAATGGATACAACAAGATATATATTTAGTCTTTCGCTATAACTTATCACCTTTTCCATAACGTATCCGTATCTATTCCAGAAATCTTGCTTGAGCCGTTTTTGAAGAAATACGGGAGCACCCATTACAGTTCAGGAGTGATAAAGATAGTATCAGCCCGAGGCAACAGAGAACTCACCAGTGGCTCCACGGACTATTCAAATAAGGTACGCAATCAAACCGTGCAACCTCAACATTTCAATGAGAGAGGTGTGACTTTATGAAGGCAGCGACCAAACTATCAAATGGATTCTGTTCAGAAAATGAATTCTGTTTTGAAATCTATTCAAAAGTAAGAACATAGGTACAAACAAAGGTATCAAATGCGAAATAATAAAAAAAATAATAATAAAAGATCTCGTAAAATTATGTATTTTGTTTGAATAAGATAAAGAATAAAAATTTGTTGGTAGTCTAATTATAATTATCTAATGCAATATAACAATGAAAGGTAGAAGCTACATTTACAAATAATGCTTGGTTTCCAATGCGATAAGTAGAGACAACGAGAAAGAACAATGCAATTAAATTCACCGTGTACCTACAACATCTAAAAGTAACATGGTACAAGGGGAAAATAACTTAGGTAATAAGTATTAAATAAGAAAAAGATATCCTGCTCTGGTGCTGGTGCTGGTACTATTATTAAAAAAAAAAGAATAATAGGGGCGCTTAGTAATAATATAGAAGATGTCATAAAGGGTTACGATTACCTAAGTTGAGATGCAGGCCATCTTTTGACATTAAGCGGAACTAGTAGACTATTCATAGAATGTCTCACATTATATTAGAAATCGCAGTGTGGTTTCGAGTTTTCGGGAAATACGAGGTACAGTACAAGAGTGATAATTGAAATGGTGAGAATTAATGGTGTACCTTACTAATCCCGAACCTCAGCTTGTAACAGTACCTACATAATTCTCTATGCGAAACGTACACGGAAGGAAATTCACTACACGCTCGCAGTCTCTGGACTGATAGAGGTGTGCTCTAAAGAACCCTTGGAAGTTTGATAAAGTAATATCAGACAGATATTTCTCAACTACAAGTTAAAAGTTTAACCCTGTACAGCATCGTAGTATATCGTAACTCTTTATTGCACAAAGTACAATTTTCGGCCTTATCGCGATTTGCAATCTTCTAGACAACTATTGGATAGAGAGAGAGATTAAGGATGAGATATGAGAAGCTGCAGTTTACGATCAATTAAACTCTGTCACTCTTTGGTAGGTAATTATCTAATATTTTTTAATTACAGGTGCTTTTTGGTGGACCGGTCATGGACGTCCAGTGCCACGACACTCTCTTAGGGAGTAAAGTGTCAAACAACGGCCGTCAGTGGGGCGATGACTTTCATGAGTACGCTGTGCGATGGGCACCAGGTAACAATCATAGATTATATATAAATTCTGGTTAAATGTGATGTTTCAATAGATCGGTTTTATAATCCAGAAACCGAGAACCTGGGAAAGAAATGTTTTGGAGTGACAATCACAGACTGGAAAGTGTGGCGTGGGTATCCACTAAATTTAGTTACGACGGCGACGTGGTCGTTTCGAGGAGTCGATAAAGGGAATGATATTTCGATTGGAAGTCCAAGTGAAATAATCATTATGATGAAATTCTGGATTTCTTAGCTGATTTATAGAACAGTACAGTATCGAGAAGAAACACTCTCACTTCTGTACAACCATTTTTATAATATTATCGTGGGAGAGCCATGCTTCGGCACGTATGGGCCGGCTCGACCGGTGTGATACCACGGCCTCACAGAAAACCAGCAGTGAAGCAATTTGCTTTTCGCCGAGTGAGTGAGGTTATCCCTACCTTAAAAGGCCGGTAACACACTTGTGACTCTTGAGTTGCAGGTGCCCGTGGGCGACGGTAGTCATTTATCATCAGGTGACCCGTCTGCTCGTTTACCCCCTATTCCTTAAAAAAAAAATATTCTGTTAGTCTGCTATTTGTTGGAAATGAACCATCGTGATACTTTACCGTTTGCTACAGTCGGGAGAATACTTTAGCGAACATCATGGGCTTCTTATTTCGGGATATAGAAGAACAAAGGCTCTGCAAGGAAATATAAAAAAACGTTCTACGAAATTTTGTTTCCTTTACAGATCGTATAACTCTGTCAGTGGATGGTGTGGAATGGGCGCGAGTGGAACCGGCAGCGAGTGGACTGTCTGGTCGCTTTCCGCAAACTTGTGCCAAACTGCCGCGCACTCTCCTCGCTGCAGGCTCTAAAATGGCACCGTTTGATGACCATGTAAGTGCAAGTTATTATTATAGAACAGGTTTTCTTAGCGTTAATTTGCTTCGAGATGTACCATCAACGGTACAGCAGCAGCAGCCCTCACATGTCGTGAAGCAGCAAGCTTGGCTTCTGTAAAAGCAATTATGTAAACAACTTCCTAAATCAATGGTTGGGATGCGGTCCGCCAAACATGATCACCATGTGTTGGAGGGACATTACTTTTCTGAGTTGCCAGCACTTACATAATTAATTCCTATTTCCAGTTCTTCCTCACCCTTGGGGTGGCTGCAGGTAGCATCACAGAATTTCCAGACGGCGTGCAGACATCAGGAGGCCGGCCCAAGCCTTGGACTAATACCGGCAGCAAAGCAATGTTACACTTTTGGGAAGACCTGGACTCCTGGCTCTCTACATGGAACCAACCACAATTGCTGGTCGATTACATTAAAGTAGTTGCCTTATAATGCTCTCTGGCAAATTTAAAACAGATGTGTATGTTCCCCGTTTTCAAGACTACTGAACCTTACTAAATGCCAATGTTTGTTTTTTATACAAAACAAACATTTGAATATTATGTACTGGCAATTCCCGTGCGGCTTCTCTCGCGTGTACATATTTATACACTTTGCGCGGAACCCTAATTCTTTTTCCAAAATTAATGTAGCCTAAGTAGTAACTTAGGCTACTTTTATTTTGACTTTCACTGACTGAGATTTTTAGGCTAAAAACTATTATTTTGACATTATAAACAGTCAACAGTTCAAAAACCAATGCATTTAATAAAACTAAGTACTATTTCATTTCTACAGGCTGTTACAGAAAGGTGTGCTAAAATTTAGGAGCGTTACGTGTAGCCTACAAATTGCTTACACTTGAAAAAAAAAATTGATTTGAAAAATAAAATCTTTCCTCTTTGGAAAATGCTTTTCCTTCTGCATGTGCATTTTTAATCAACATATTTTACATGATTTTATATTTTTATGCAGACATTAGACAAATCTGGCCGTTTCATTAACGTCTTTGATATGAAATAGATACCGTAGGTACCTTATGGTTTCATTCATGTCAGCCCTCTCTTGCGAAATAAATATTAGCTTAATCCGTCCATTTTCAATTTCAGAATAATATTTCGGTATTAAAAAAACCACGATTTTCCTTTAATTGTTAGCCCACACCTTTCTGTACCTCACCGTATATGCAACAATGATTAAATACGGCGCTCGTGACGACTCCAAATTGCTAGTCAAATCAATCTTAATGTTGTGATTTCATACGCTTGTATATTAAAATATTGATAGAAATAATGGCATTTTTTTATTTACCCACAACTTAATATTTATAGGAGAGTAACTTGTTGTCCCTCTGTACGTTTATAAGGTACGATTACCACTGAACATGACACGTGATAATTCTTTCTTTAGCAAAACGATTACTACAATAAAACGCAGAGTACGAGAGAACAGCGGTAGGCTTTGAGATTCCCTTTTTCTAGATCTGTACAGCCCCGATGGCGTAAGAAGAGATGTATCAGACCCAAATTGAGTATGTTTAGTCCTGTGATATAGGTCAAGAGACAAAGGGTGAATACACACAATAAAATTCTATGATGCTATTAGAGCTGGTAGCTGTTTAAGTTCAATTATGGCTATGTTTAATTCTCACATAGTAGTACCGACAAAGTGCTAATTTGTCCGTCTTGTAGGCTGATAGCAAACGTAAAATTTTTGTTTACTCTTGTCCGCGACTTACAAAAAGTCCGCATACAGTTAGTTTGGCGGACTACTCATGTTTCGGACTAGAAAAAGAACTTAGTAATTTTAAGGAAATAAAAAAAATCTGTAAAAAATAAATAAAAATACAATCACATTGGAACTATTTTTTATTTGCAGGGTGTAGATAGCTATTCTCATAGCTATATATACTTGAGAGTTGCTGCTATATGAATAGTTCACACATTTGACTATTAGGAAGCGTTTGACACTGTCTTAACATACAAAATCATCACATACCAACAAGTACCAAGACATTCGTTAAATCAAACTTTACCAAAGAAACACCAAATCTTGAGATTTACTTTGTTTAACTGACGTTGTGTGAGCAAGTTTTTCTTTAAAATTACCTCCGCGTTTTATTAACATATTTCAAAACAACTATCTAATGATATAAACGGCGCATGTTTTTAGGGCAGGTTAGGTTTTCGAACATTATAGGACACAATATTATTCTATTTGATAAAGTTTTTGTTTGCGAGAGTCTGGTGCATAGATAACGACACTCCTGCATCACCCTGACAAACCGAGACAGTGCAAAACGACAACGCATTGAAAACTATACGTTATTTAACTGGTTTTATTCCACTATTTTACAAAGAGGTGAAAACAGTTCAAGAGATGTATTTAGAATACAAAATATTGATCGAGATTGTAACCGTTACAAATTTAAATTTGGAACAATTTTTTTAAATTAGCTTTTTCCTCTTTTATAAGCGTAACGATCGCACTCCCAAACAACCTTATAAAAGACTACAAATACTTTGATCAATATTGTTTTTTTTTTTATTATATAATTTCAAATACATTAAAATGTTAGTAATTTTCTACTATCTCATCGAAATGCCCTAAGTGCCTTAATACTACAGAGAGTCAATCCCTACTTATACATTTATATGTAGGTTTAGATTTTTAAAACATCAAATATGTTTAGTTATGAACACGTTTAGCGAATATTCATTAGGATTAGAATCGGCTGTTCACACCTGCTTAAATTTTAGTGATCGATTTATACTTGTTATACTGTATGAACGTACAGACTCGTATATTTCTTGATGCGCATGAAGCTGAACTGAATTTAAAAATTAGCCTTAGTCAGCTTGTTTGTGACAGGTCTCGTTAACAGTGCACATACTACCAGTGTCGCCAATTTGGGAATGTTTCCTTAATTTAAATGAAATAACAATAATTATTATAGATACATGGTAAGATAAAATAAATTCACATCAATCATTTCACGCAGCAGTGTCGTGTGGCTAATTTATTCGCTAGACGCATCCTTATATTACGACGACAGCTAATAGATCGGAGACCCTTACAGATATGACTTGGGATCACATAGAAACTTTACATATTCAATCTAATTGATAAAAGTTCTCGATCTTTGAATGATTAACGCTAATACAAGTTTTAGTATGTCACATAAATGAGACAATGGCGTTCAAAAGGTTCAAAAGCATTAGTCATTCAAAAATCGAACTTTAGTCATAAATAAATTAAAAGCACATATTTATAAGAAGTAACCACAGTTGAACTAACTATAAAAACCATATAACATTGACTTACAAATATTATGACATCGCGTGATATTAAATTACTGTACGGTCGACATAGTGTAGTGCAGTGTACCACCACCTTTAGGCAAGAATCATGTGCAGCGAACGTGCAAGCGATTTTCACCTTTAATGTATAAAACACCGTAAGTGTTATTATTATAGAATTAGATTGAGGACATGAATTTATATAATTCACGAAACATATTGATAAAAAGCTAAAATCTGCATAATTTCAAGCTATACACTTTAAGATCTACAGGATTTTATAGCAGTTTGGCCCGTTGTGTAATGGCGATAGACATATTATAAGAATAGAACACGCTAGTAATGTGATCATCGTGTAAGTGGATGCGACAGCTTGTTAAAAAAAGAACGCGGCTATAAGTGGTCCATCTATCCTTGTCTAAGGCGTGTACCTGGCGTGTGTATGTTGATGCGCAATTATCAAAGCTAAACAGAGAGAAGGCAGCGTTCTCTTTTTATTTATCTATCGTATATCACGCCCCTTTTCGCGGTCTACCCTATATATCTACCGTAACGGTATAGTGAAGTGCTTGTATCTCAAAGTGAGAATGAGACAAAAAGCCACAGACGTAAAATGCCTTCGAATTTCAAAATCATATATTATAGTCACAGTTCAGATAAAAATATATTACACCACAAAGTTCACATACACAAATATTACATAACTAAAAACATACATACGTACATCCTACATTTTATTATGGTTTAATTTTGTTAATCGACGTTAAAATAGAGGATTATCTTGAACGTACCAATTCTAATTTAGTTTTAGTTTTAGATTGAAAAACCTAGAAATACTCGTAATAGGCAATTCAAGTCCATTTAGGAAAGTCGATGTTTTGGTTTATTCAGTACCTATTTCTTTCTGCAATTGTATTATTTAAGTACAATATCCAGAGTATTTCTGCACTCACGATAGTCAAGTTACTAAATTAATAGTATATACATTGTACTGGATTTATTAGAATGTATGTGTTTTCTGATATAAATATTCATGACTATTTTAAGGGACCTTACAAACAAAACAGCAGACCTCTGCGACAAGAACAAGTATTGTTACACACAGACGCAATAAATGCATATTCTTTATTCGCAAGCAATAAGAACAGCGTAGAACTTTCGAAATAATCAAACGAATGAAAAAAAAAACATCAATAAAGGTTCAGTCAAACAGCGGGCGGAGCGAGCGGTTAAAGAAAATGTACTAGCGCCGACGCAGCACAGAGCTGCTCTGTGACACCTTGTATATTAACTAGTACATTACGACTGCCCACGCCCGCTGTTTGACTCTACCTTTACTGAGAATAGAGACCATCAATAATATCACAGTTGCATCTCTGGCATTTGATGTTTTAGTTTTTAATCGTTTTATTAATATCTTTGAAGCCAGGTTTTTGAGAATCTACAATTATTCCGTCTATATATTTTTTTTAACTAATAACAAACTTTTCATCAAGAGTTCTGTACTTTCTTGTAAATGTGCCTTTAAAATGTGTTGTGCCATTACTTTTACACCAGCGGGTTCATAGAGTAATAATGTCAAAATAAATAATATTGGGGTCCAACATTCATACACCTACCAAGCACCTTCTTAGACCAAACCAGTAGAGGTATACACACTCATTATATAATAAAACATCTGAATAACGTTCTTAATAACTATATACATTGAAATATCATCTGATAATACTCTCAAATCAATAGCTACCATATTTCTATTACACATATTTGAATAAAAAAAATCTCTCATAAAACGCGTTTTTTCTCCTTTAACCTATGTTTATTGGAATATTCGATCGTCAGATTATTCCAAAGCATATTAGAATTAGTTTCAAGGCTCTCCAAATCAAACGCAAAGAAAAGTATGAATGATGTTAAGTATGTTAACTGACGTATACTTATGGGCGTACCCAGCTATTAACCCAGTGTGAAGGGATCTACATTTACTTTTATCCGTCCAGGCTGGGCAAATAAAAAAAACTGACTCAAAATTAATTTAGTACCACGTGAGCTTGCTAAAGTCAGTGGGGAGGCAGTTGCCTTACCCTGTCCCTCCCTCCTTTGTACGCCCATGCATATACCTATGACTACATTCAATATGTATATGGTATGAATTACAAACTTAGTCATTTTTTTTATTTTTATTACGAGTCCCGCCTACGTAAATGAGTCTAAACTTGATTTTTTTTCGAGTTTACAACTCATTGAATATGTACACATATGTAGTAAC
Source organism: Callimorpha dominula (assembly GCA_949752705.1). Taxonomy (NCBI): domain Eukaryota; kingdom Metazoa; phylum Arthropoda; class Insecta; order Lepidoptera; family Erebidae; genus Callimorpha; species Callimorpha dominula. The sequence goes on along the minus strand of OX457003.1, from coordinate 19,405,336 downwards.
ATTACAATAAAGTGATCCTTAACAACCAAGGTCTGGTTTGAAACGGCTACAACAATACACTAAAAACCTTGTACGATCCTTCGGGGCTAACATTCTTCTTCACAGCCAACAATCCTTCCCAAAACAAGTCAGAAATAAATTTTTAAATTCTTTATACTGATATTTATCCTCTATAACTTTTAAGATATGATTGGGTATGCCTAATTAATATTATTTTAATTCTACGATCCCAAATGATTACAGTTAATGGAGTGAGATAAGTATTTTTTAGCTAAAGATGTGTGTATTAATTTAAATACGAGGAGTAATGTTTTGATCCACTAATCATTCATTCATGCATTGATATCAAGAAAGAGATAAATTACACGAACTAAGTTATTTCCTAGACAAGAGACGTATACCAGTATATAGTTGCTAGGTTACTTGAAAAACATTTTAATTCGGTTTTATAATAATTTATTGTGATTTTCTGAAAGTTGATATTGCATAAAAACCAACTTATAATATTTTTCTAAGCAGATGTTGCTAAATATAATATTTTAATGAGGATTATTGTGTGCTGGTTATATAAAAGTATTACGTCAAACGCATTTAGATATGGCAATATGTAATATACAATATTAGTATTTATTAAAATGAAAGTGACAGACTTGAACAGGTCAAGCGATAGTCTAAAATTACTAAACTTGGTAACAAACTGACAAACTTCAAAATGTTAGCTTCGTATAAAAAATGATTTGAAAATTTCCTATTTTGACTAATTATTTGTAACTGCTACAATTATTGTAAGTTAAAAAATCAGCGACTTTGAATCGTCTTAAATAAGACGAACCCGTTTAAAATAAGAGCGTTACAACCGGCCCACGCCTTCAATGTAACAAATCTCATTTGTTTAATAACAAATTTATCATCATTTCTCGCATTGCATTGACATGCACGTCGCCTAGAAGAAAAAAATAGATCATTCATTAATATGAAATCACTACTGTCTATCAAGCAGGTATCTAGAATGAAAGACGGCAATCTAGATTGGACCGGTAAGGCTAATAGTCCGAAATCCGGCAATAGCACAACGTGTTAGTAACATATATTATAATATTTCCATTCAATTGTTTTTATTAATAAATAGCTTTAGCAAGCTATTTACAAAGCGAAGTATTGATACATGTATTTAATAGTACATATTCAACATATACTGAATAGTGTAGACATATCCAATGATAGGTATATACAGGATGAGTGGTTTAATCCTGTAATTTACATTTAAAAAGGTAAAAAAAAACAAAATTGTTTTTCACGGGCGCTTGTAGCTCATCCCTAGATCATAATTATCTTAAAGTTAAGTTCTACAAATAATATCTGAACATCTTACACGTCCAATGTTTAAGATCATATAATTATATTTTCTTGTGTGTTTCTTTCCTTACACGATAGGTGTATCAACCATACCTGTTTTAGAACTGGTCAAGGATCTCATTTTCAATACGAGAATGTACAAATGAAAACTTGTACTTCATATTTATGATTGCTACTCAAATATAAGATGTCGTCAAGTCTATGTAGTTACAGGTCAGCTCAAAGCTGCGGCGACAGGATGAGACTTAACGACGTCTTGTAATAAAATTGAGTTGAAATATCAGACCGATGTGAGCTTTGCTTTTTCTCGTTCTAAAAAACGGGAAAAAGAAAAGCTCATAAATTAAATATTTTTATATCAATAACTAAACGATTCTAATCTTATCATTAATCATCTTATAAGTGCTCTTTAGTGCGGCAATTTCACACATGTCCACATGTTTAAAGTTTAAAGAAACTGTGCTTCAAACGGATATTTAATTATAATTTTTTAGACATTTTTAACAAAATAAAATAAATTCATGAAAATAGACTTTATGACTAAAAATAATTGTTTGCTCGGGAAAATAAAAAAAAAATGATATTAAAAATAATGTCACTGGCAATGGGTAACTAGTCTATCGTTCATATTATGTCATTAATAAAAAAAAAAGTAATTTTATAAATGCATTCGAGGGATATTAAATCATACACCCCCTTCCTAAGATTGCAAAGTTTGACAAAATAAAAAATAATTATACTAAGCAATGAGATTTGATACCATTATAACAACGTTCGACCTATAAACAAAACTATGCAATCTTAGAACTCCCGAGTACACTAGTTCTACCATAAATTACAAACGCTTTCTTTCACAATTCATTTTCTAAAAAAAAATATTAAAAAAGGAACGTAAAAACATAAACCGCCAAATCCTATCGCGCTCTGGTAAAAATTAAAAAAATATAAATTCACTAATTCCGCTTACCTAAAATTAATTTGTAATAAATAGACATAGGACAGGACACACACGTAAATACTGTTTAGCTCAAACTCTTGTCGGATAACTAGAGTTTGGCGTCGTAAAAAGGGGACTCCCACGCCCTACATTACCGACAGGCCCGTTTACACGAACAGGATACGAACTTGGGACTTGTCGGTGAGCCGTTCGGGTGTTGGCGCTTACTGCACCTTCCCCTCCGGCTTATGTCATACGAACTCCATGGCGTCCCGGGACTTGCCGGAGAACTTGCCCAGAGCTCGCTTCTTGAGAGTGCGCTCGATTAACTTCTTCACCTCGCTGACTATGAACACGCTTGACGTCAGGCATATCAGGAATATTATGTCTGAAATTAATAATATATAAAAATCAATGTATGTTTGTTCGTATTTTATGCACTGTCATACCGTTCATCCGATCATCATGTAATTTTGCATCAGGTCCCAGAGATACACAGAAGGACGTATGATTATTATCCGAATCCGAAAACATTATTTTTTTAATGTTGCGGTAATGAAACGTTTCCATTTTTAACTTCTTGCCATTATTATATATATCTAAACTAATATTATAAAGAAGAAACATTTGTGTGTATGTTTGTAATGTTTTCACACAGACCGATTGCGATGAAATTTGGTATGTAGATACCTGGAGACCTGGATTAACGCATAGGCTACTTTTTATTCCGACATTCCCACGGGATCGGGACTTACGCGAGTGAAATCGCGAGGCGCTGCTAGTTAAAAATAAACAGCGGTAGTTTGTATGCAGTAATGTACAGTTATTGCATAGCTTCTACACTTTGACGATTAATGCCGCGTTCCAATAATCAAGAAACGATTTGTTTTGCTTACGGACGGTAAAATTGTCGTTGAAAATTCAACGAAATTTTACACTCTGTGAACTAGGATCAATTTGGATTTTTTCCACATTGATCCCGAGGGATTTAATAGTACCTTTTATGGTGTCCATTAGATGCTCATGCAAACGTCAATCATTACCAAAAGTGATGTGATGATGATTGACGGATGTTCGTTGGTGATTGATGAAATAATATCAACATTAAAATCTCATCATGCAACCATCAATCAATCACTGCATTAGAACGATAGGTTATTCGTCAATCACAGTTTCGATTGTGACGTGATGTGTGATCACGCATGACGTCTCGAATTACTATATACTTACGAGAGTTAATATTAATCATGTATTTTATTTTCAATCACATATATTAATTATTCTATAAAAAGTTGGGTGAGCATAACAAAACAAATGCGCGATGGATATCAACAGTATGTGGTAAAATAAAAACCAACAGACAGTAGATAACTTTGGATAAGATCTGTATGGATCCGCAAAATCCAAATGTTTCTACCAGGTTATTCAAGGAGGCTTACATTGGCTAACTATCATCATCATCATTTCGTCCACTATAGGACGCGTTAAAGGTGTTCACTGCTGGAGAGACTCATAGACTGCTGCATAGACCTCTTCTTCAATAACTTCCAAAAGGACCAATTAAAGGCGGCCTGCATCAGCCGACGACCTGCGATGTTTACAAGGTCTCTCCACGTTGTTGGTGAACATTTTTTGCGCTTTCCGTGTTTTTCATTTAAGAACTTTGCGGGAAAAGAATAAAATACATGTGCTTACCATGTCCAGTAAGAGCCTCGGTCTGAAACACCTTCTGCAGCGGTGGAAAGTATATCACCAGCATCTGTCCCACCAGGCTCAAGGTAACGGCGATGAGGAACATCTTGTTGGAGAACAGTCCTACTTGGAACAGGGACTTGGTCTGTGAGCGGCAACTCAGGGCGTTAAACATGTCGAAGAGCACGAAGCATGTGAAGGTCATTGTGGTGTCTCGTGGAGTGATTTTATTATCCGACATCTGGAAACAAATTGGATATTTTAGGCTAGGGCTGCCAACCGTCCGGGTTTCCCGTAATTGTCCTATTTTACAGGGCGTCCGGGGAGCGTCCGGACGGGGTATTCAATGTTTTGCCTGTGCCAGGGGAAAATTATAATTGTTAGATGAATTGTGAACAAGCTAAAATTTTAAATGGAATCGTTTTTTTAAGATGTCCGGGAAATAATCTCGATTTCAACCGTTTGTCCGGAATTTTGGAAGTTTTTATCCGGTGTCGTCAATAACAGTGATGGCAGGCCTAGGTTAGGTCAAATATGAGTTAACTTTCTCTTGTCATTACAACAAATTTTTATATATAACCCACAGTACTCGCCGCTAAGCACAGCGGCGAGTACTGTGGGGTCTATTTACCCATGGCACAATTTGCGCAATTTACAGATTCGGAGTTGAATTTTGTTATGTGTTATAAATTCCTGTACCACATACAAATAAGACCACAAGCATAAAAGTTTTCTTGGGTATAATAATAAAATTGAACTACATTGAGGGATTTTAATGAAATGTACTAAAATATGAAAAAGGTTTCTAGTCTTGATTTTTATATCTGATGTTTATTTTATTATATATATTTCGGAAAACTAACAGCTCGAATACTAAGTTAACTAAAAACCTCCTCCGTTATTGTCGGTTAAAAAAGGAAATATTAACAAAATATGGCCATTTAAATGTTTTCACAATTAGAAATAATGGCGTTAAAATGAAGAAAAGAAAGTACTCGTAGAAGACGGCATTAAACAAATATTTTATGAGTAGGTTTATGAACAAATATCAATAAAGAAATTATTGCATAATTTAACATTGCAGTGTTAGTATTAAAAACGTCGATAACGGTTTCCCAGCTCGTGTCGTTGTATAAGCGAACAGTCCTCGGCAGGTATGTGCTCTGCTTGTGCCTTAAAAGGAAATGTACTAGTGGGATAACCATGCTTCGGCACGTATGGGCAGGCTCAACCGGAGTAATACCACGGGCTCACAGAAAACCGGTAGGAAAGCAATGCTGCAACGCATTTGTGGCTCTCGAGTTACAGGAAGATAATAGTTACTTCGTAACAGATACATCACTCCCATACAAAAGTGAAAATACCTACGCTATATTAGCCTACAAAATTTTATTAATAATACCCGGCGTTAGCTGCGACCAGAAATATATCTTATTTACGCTTTTCGAAAGTTAAGAACGCCTTGCCCACCGCGCGACCTTCGTCTGTGTGTGTAACCTTTGCCAGACACTTTAAGGTTGCACAAAATACACAAAAAATGAAATAGATTATTTGATAATCAAATTTGTGGGTGTTGAGTTTTATAGAGTAATGATAAATAAAATTATTTCTCTAACGTAAGTTTAATTTTTATAAGTAATTAAAATATTCATCACTTTTAATATTGAGCTCGATTCCCACCCAGGACAAATAATTGTGTGATGAGCGTGATCATTTGTTCTGTGTCAGGGTGTCATTTATCTATAATATGTATGTATTTAGAAATATATTAGTATGTTTATAAGCAGTCTGGTCACCATAGTGCAGGCTCTGCCTAGTTTGGGATCAGACGGTCGTGTGTGAGATGTGTCAAGTTATTATTATTATTCTTAAACCTTTCGATAGTAATATAAAATGTTGATGCTGTACACATGTACATATCCTACTAATGGTTGCTGAGCAGACCGGAGAAAGATACTCTGATTACGATTCAATGTTTGCTTTTTTGTAATGTATGCCAAGTGGCGGGATTACAGTAAAAGGGCTTCTATAAATTTGATAAAAAAAAATTGCTCCTCATGTATTTTAATTAAGATTTAATATGTGGAGATGTTTAATATGTAAAAAATTACAGTAACATTGATTTGTGCTAGAAGCTCCAAAAATATGTTTCTCAATTTAAAAAAAAGAATACTGTTTATTTTTTCTAAAATACTGTTTTTTTTATTCTCCAACTTTAATATACTTTATTTCTCATACAAAAAGTTGGCAATCCTTGTTGCAGTTCACTTTTTTTCGTCAGTTTATAATAGCGCGAATATGATTTATAATAAACCAACGATGTTTAGAATCATGCCGTGAAATATATAGATATTATCATTATGAACATTTTTACTATTACAAGGAAAGTCTACAATTACAGGAGCATTAAAGACAGTAGGTATCTGCCTGTTACCTGTAATTGTTTGTATCTTATGAGAGCCCTTTAATCGGCAACCCGTTTTATGATATGTGCTCCAATTTAATACTTTTGTATAACATATTATGTTATACAAAAGTATAAATTAACAAATAACTACCTACTCGAATAAATACCTCTATCCGTGCCGCTCTCAATATGTTTTACATTTTGTCACCTAGTCCTAATTTTATTCGTGTTTAAAGAAAGTCCTATAGGTAGGTACCATGTCAAACATATTGTGTGAGAGAAGCCGCCGACAGTTCGCCTTGCCTAAAACAAACAACAAAGTTCGTCGCCTTTCCTAGATGTTATGGGTTTATTATTTACAGTTATATAATAGACTACATTTATTACAACAACATTCACCCATTTTTTTTTTCGTGTGGAACCCCCCACGGGTCATCACCTCATCATGGCTATCGGTGAAGTGGTATGTCGGAATCGAAATGACTAAAACCACACGGTGTTCCGTAACAAGTGAGTCTATCGCTAGGGACTCGGGTATAACAACATTCACCCTGGCCAAACACTCTAAACCTGATTTAGTACAGTTTGTATAATACATTGTATAGAATATATATAAGCAACATTTATTATTTTTGTTAAGAACCTATTATTTATTATTAGCACAGCCACGCGGCAATGGCGAGTAAAGAACAAACACCTAAAGTATTGTTGTTAAGTTATACTGACAAAATAAGTAATAACTAAAATAATTATTGCGACTTATTTTTAAAGCATTTAACAGATCATTAACATCTAGCAATCTGGTACAGAACTATACCACCTGAACCGTTGGCTATCCCTTGGATTGATAACTGTTCTTTGAGTAGACATAAATTAATAACGGCTATGAGGTTACGTTCCGGACACATCCCGTCCAGAAAGTTCACCTTTCTAATGGGCTTATCATCTACGCCAAATTGTGAAATCTGTGGTGTGGTAGAGGACGTAGAACATGTTTTGATGGAATGTGCTCGGAACCAACAGCTTAGAGAACGCCTGCTTGGTGATAAGTTGATGGAAATTGGAAGATGTAACAGCATCCTGGCCAGTCCTTTGACAGATACAGCTAAGGATATTTATACTTTTTATTATGAGATTAGTTTAAAATAAAAAAATGGCTATGATGGAGCAACATAGTCATAATTGTGGCTAAGCTCCGTAAATAAAGATTAAAGAAAAAAAACATCTAGCAATAACGCAATTTAACATAATAAATACATTTACAAAACACGAATATCGTTCATCGTGCGTGCGTGCTCTCAGCTACGCGTTGTCGCCCCTACTGACACTAACGCCGTCCACGGCATGCTAAAGTGGTAGGTATATAAAACGCGACCTCGAGCGAGTGATGTAGCCCTGCCATAGGCATGAATCGCTCCATCTATTGGTGAATGCCGCATGAAAATTAGTGCATTACTTTTTGAGTTTATCGTGAGCAGACAGACATACGCGGCGGGGGACTTTGTTTTATAATATGTAGTGATTGTTAATTGATGACTATTAGGTACTCCTACCTACGTGTAGACGATCGCTTTAACTACAATTTTAGTATACCTATTTTTTATTTGACTTTAAATCAATAATAATTTATTTGGTCTCATCAGTAACTTCCTAAACTATGCTTTTTAATGGATCTCAGTAGTTTCTGGTTGGATTTAAATGCGATCTCAACATATTTCTAAATAATATGTAACTATCGCATTTTTCCCTTTACATAAAGACCACTGCTAAACAATAAGTATTACGAAATTGTTTGTGGTTTTCCTCGTGCCTACCCTCAATAATATACAGAACATAGGCATTGGGTACATTTTTAGTCACCATAATTTTTTTTACTTCAAGTATCACTCAAGGACACAATTGCAAAAAACAGGTAGGTAACATTTTCACGATAACTTTTTTAATACGAACGAATAATCCAGCTGCGTGGTCATTATATCAAATGTAGGCAAGATATATATATAAATGTGGTGCCGATAGAGCGGTCATTGACACTTAGCGCATACGGAATGTAGTGCGTTTACAAAATAATGCGAGGTTTTGAAACAGCTTTGTGTTGCAATATGCAAAATGCAAATTACTCAATATTTTTGTACAAAAAACCGGTTTCTAATAATGTTTATCAAAGATTCTACCTGAGTGAATCGTGGACTAATAAATTCTTTATTTATTATTTTTAATTTCAATTACGACGAGACACCGATGGGTGTAATAACGACAACCAGCAAACACGCTTGCTCACTAGTAACGGCTCAACCTTTCAAGGCTCAAATTGAAATTTAACCCCCCCCCCCCCCCCCCGACTCGAAAATCCCTTCAACGACTAGAGAAGAGCTGATGATCTTCGAACAGATTTTTTAGACAAAATTATATCTAAGAACACTCTAGATCAAGTCACCTTTCCAACAAAAAAAAAATGCACTTAAATCGATTCATTCGTTTGCGACCTACGATGCCACAGATAGACACACAGACACGTGAAACTTATAACACCCCCTTTTTGCGTCGGGGGTTAAAAATAGGAATTGGTGAAACATACTTTAGACCAAGATCCCAGGGCCGCTAAACATTACTTATTTTCTGAGTAACAAAACGTGTCCTATTGAGTAATATAAATAAGGTATAACACCTGCTAGCTTGGGCCGGGGGGCAATTTTCTTTACCAGGTGCTATAGTTACATAAAATCACTTTCTTGAATTCTGAGTGCTGATTTTTAACTAATGACGGGTCAAATTATAATCAATACATATTATTAAACAAAGTCTCAAACCTGTCTGTCTGTTCGCGATAAACTTAAAAACTACTGAACGGATTTTCATGTGGTTTTCACCAATATATAGAGCGATTTATGAGAAAGGTTTAGGTATATGATTCGTTAAGGTTTTGTGCAAATTGGTTGAAATATGATGATGATTGTTGAAGATATCTCTGCAACCCGTGCGAAGCTGGGGCGGGTTGATAGTTCAAAGAAGAGTAGAGAAAAAAAAATCAGTCTCACACTGAAAGAATGAAAGTACCATTCAGCATAATTATACAATACTAGCCTTTCTTTCACCCGCGTTTATGGTCACTGCTTCGGCTCCTAATGGTCATAACGGAATGTTACATAGCCTATAACCTTCCTCAATAAATAGTCTATCCAATACAAACATTCAATTATTCAAATTTGACTGACAGTTTAAACAAACAAACAATGAAAAAAAACAACTTTACATATTTATTATATTAGTATATATACATACCTACTGTTAATTAGCATTTTTTGTATCAGCTCTAATATAATTTATAATAATTAGTACTTATCAAGAGCTGATAGAGTGCCATTAGGTACACGCTTATATTTAATAAACTCGATAATGGCTTAATTTGGATCATATACTCATACATAGGCACTGGGTTTTTTTACATACATCAACTCATTACGCCAGAATATGATACGTGAGTCTTTCACCTCTGCCGTCCTTAACATTCTTAATAATATGATTTTTTGAATAATAATTGACTATCCCGTTGATGATATCGTGGTGGTCCACGATTTTTCCCAGGACCTCACGATTGCATGGTTGCAATCGTGAGGTCCTGGGGTCGATTCTAGGGCTGGGCAATTTATTATCGAGTTTCTCTCTTGCAGCAAGATTCTGGAAATATACTCGAGAGCATTCAAGACATCCTTGTTCTATAACATGGTTCGAATTTTTTTTATTGAAATTCAAGTGTCAATGCATCTCTGTTTAACCCTTTGAGGAAATACAGGCGTGATATTGCGCTTTTTTAACACCTAGAACATCAGCTAACACTAATAGTTACAATATGAATACAATATATCTATATATAAAAATGTTTCCTCATTGATTTCAAATGTATAACAATATGTAAACATGTGTAACCAGTTCGTCTATGTGTACAATAACAGCAGAAACATTGTTATGGTGGTTATTTATGCAACACGGTAAACCATTGAACATTTAAGGAAAGAAAACAATCTGTGGAGGAAAAGATGTTATGTATGTTCCTTAGACACAAAGGAGGTCTCTGCCCCGTTCCTCACCGGAGACCTGTGGTATCCTCTTATGTATCTCTCTATCCCCTACCAATTTTTCCTATCCCAATATACCTTGTTCCTTTTTTCCCCGCCTTAAAACGATAATATTTCCAAGGAGGGTTGGAGTCAGGCAGGTGGCCGGCCGTCAGAACAATCAGCCAAAACCTTGTACGATTTATGAGTAAAACATATTACGCCGACTCCAAATAAAAATTCAAGGGTCAATTCAATTGTTGTAATCTAGTCGACAACTTTCATTGCGCCATGCAGTTACTATGTAGTTCGGTCTATCTTCACTAGATGACGTTGAAATATACTTTGTCTTATATGGGTGTCGCCAATGAGTTCTATTTAGATGCACGAAAGCAGCTGTTTATGTGTATACAATCTGTTTGTCATGGGTAAGGATGTTTTACATTAAATGTAAGACGTTAGTACAGTTGTTTTTCGTATGTGTAAGTCCATATGGATTACCATATCCTGCGCAATAGTAGTTACATAAACTACTATTGCGCTGGATATGGTAGTGAAATAATGTAAGTTTTATGGTTGTCCCAAGTAATTACAGTGTGGCTTTTTTTTACAAAGTCGGTTTGGGCACGCAACAAATACAGGCTTTACAGGGACTCACTTTATTTGGCACCAAAAATATCAAAATATCATCTAGGGCTTTAAGTTTTGAAATACACGATTCCTGTAATGTAAACCAGGGATCACCAATTAGTTTCATTTGGGGTAATTTTTTAATTATGTGACCGTCGCGATCCGTTTCAACTTTTTTTTTATCATCACGTATATTTATTTTATTAAAATTCAAATAATACACTTAAAAGAACAAAAGTTCCAATTTCTTGCCTTGATCTGTCTGAACTTTGAAGTAAAGTTGGTGCACACAGTTGTACCATACACGGCCTGACGGTTATGACAAGAAACTTCGTACTTTTGTATACTTAAGTAATACAATTTATAATAGAAACTGCACTGTTGCACTGTTTACCTAAGGTTAACCACAAAAAAGGTCTGCGGTCCGGATTAGGACCGCGGTCCGCCATTTGATGATCCCTGATTTAGACTAACAAACTCTGTCTCGCCTTAAGGACCTATATATTTATTTACTGTGGAAAAACAAACATGATATACACTAAAACTAATAAACACGGTTACAAATTTAGCAAATATAAAAGGTGTACGTAGAATAAAGATAAAATTATATAATAACTTGTCTATGTTATATTGCGAACATGTATCCACACCAAACAATATTAGTTAAAATTCTTTGTAAGATAAATTAGTATTGACAAGTTTCAGGAGCTTTTTGACTTCAGGAGCTGGAGGCACAGTAGAGCCACCATTCCCACTAACGAGTACTCACAATAATGATTATTATCAACAATACTACTAAAGCACCAGCAATAATTAAAGTCATTTTGATATTTTGCAACCAAAACTTTTGTTTGATTCTCGTAGCGTTGTTTGCAAAGGTCGCGGTCGAATGCTGCAATGTATCCGCGCGATTCTCTAGCTCTACCAATTTATCTCCTCTTTTTAAAACGTTCTCAACGTTTGCACTCATAATGTTCACCACTTCGTCGACTTCAGCTTTGGCTAGCTCCAAACGGTTGTAGGTCACCTTGTGTGTCGGGTTTGTTTCGTCTTGGTCTGCTACATTCATGGTTTCACGTAATTTTATTATAAACTGGCCGTTTTATCCGCGTCGATGGACACTGCTCTGCTTCTAAGAGTTGTAGCGTGATGTTTAATAGAATATATTCTCAAAAACAATTTTTTAAAACCGATTGGTTGTTGTAGAGATTAGTTTGTTCAACCAAAATAAACTATTCAGTTTTAATTTTATTGTATAGACTTAAATTCACTGTTTTCCGTTATTGAATTATCGTGACAGGAAAGCAAAGCAACACTGTCGACTGATGTTTGACAGAACTGCGCAAAACAATCATGACGTCATGTTCGTTATATTGATAACGTGAGTAATGGTTTAACCAATAACAATTTATTTAACCATTTGTTTAGTCTGTGATTTGGTATTTTTTTTTTGTTTTATACACAAACAAAAAGCGATGGTAAGCATTAGTATTTTTGTTGCCTAAAACGATCGCAAAACAAAACTCACTTCTTCCCATCCTCATAGTTTCCCCACTTCTCACTAGTTGAGAAATTATAGTACGTTAGTGATGCTCGATAAGCTTGCTCCCTCTATAATGAAGGTGCTTCTCTAGTCACCTGGCCGCTCTCTTCGGAGTGGCAGTAATCTATTATCCTCTATACTGTAACTACTACTTTTTTGTTTGTTTCTTTGTTTTGAAAAAAGACAACTCCCGCATTAGGAATTACTCCTGTGTCGCGGGGGCTTTACAAACACACAAACAACGCACACAAAGAACACTCAGACTCAGGTGGGAATCGAACCCACGACCTATGGCATGGCAGTCAGGGTCACTAAAAACTAGGCCAACAGGCTACTAAAAACGAGAGATGAAATTTCTACTGTGTCTAGAATAGATAAACAGCAGTGTTTGAGGAAAAGTGTTTAAAACTAAGGTAAGCGTATAAACAAACCTAGGCCGGTCACCACATGGCAGCTACTATAGACACCAGCAACTCTAGTTGCTGGGTATTGTGATCTTGTTATAACTTGCTACCCTACTTGCAGTTTTTTGGGTTAATCGTTGCAGGAATAAAATTAAAGTTACAGTAAACCAACAGTAATAAAAATGGCAGTTCCTGGAAATAACTATAAGTCTAGTGTAAACCTGCAAGGATCTACTGTAACGCTAACAATGATGTAGGTTTAAAATAGTTGGAAATATATGATGTGAACTAAAGAAGTAGGTAGGTACTTACCTATACAGGGTGTAAGAAACAGCGTAACAAATACTGAAATAGTGTATTCAGACCATCATTCTGAGTCAAAAATCATTGAAATTTTCTACCGGAAAGTTAAGGTTAAGGATCTATAGTGATTATTTTTATTTTGCACTACGCAATGTAATATGTCGCCACGGTATCGTGCGGCCGCGCCGCTGATCGCTTGCGCTGCGCGTAAGTACCTACCTACTTGCTACCGCGTTTCAAAATCCGGTCAAAATCAAACGCTACTGAGTTGCAACCGAAGACATTTTAACAAGAGATCATTCAGCTTAATATTGATTTATTATTATTTATTTATCTAAATTATGGTTTAGTAAAATTTACATAATAATTTTATCTTTCATTCGCTATTTTCGAACTAAAATTCAACATTATTAAAATAACTTTTAACACCACGCATACGGAGATGATTCACCTTTGTGTAGGTAATTTTATTATATACCGAATACAGAGTTGGATTCTAACACTCGCACAGAAACTTGCATGACAATTAAGTAGCTCGGTACTTGCACCAATCTTTTGAAAACATAACGATTATCATTTTATTTAGGACCTACAGTTCTATTAAAAAAATAAAATCGGTTTGTGAATTTAATTATGGTTAAAATAACAGATGACCTTTAGACCTCTCTTCTTACGAGATGCGACACGAAATACCATAGTCAAACTCGCTTACAAGCGTACCATATGCGCCGACGCATTTCAACACTTTTTTATTTACGTGGCCCATTTAAAAAATCCAAAGGTGTCAGGTCAGGTGGTGCGCTGCCCATGCATAAGCCCCGAATCTACCGATCTGTCTTTGGAGGAACACCTAGTTTAAATGGTCACATTCTAGTGCGACACAAAAGTCCCGCGGTGCCGCATGAGCTTGCCAGTATTTCGTGTATCGAGAAGCGGATTGCTCTGAACTGTTTTAGGTTAACACAATCAGCATTTCCCTTTAGTCCAATCGCCATATGCTATCAGCATTCGTCCGTATTCACGATCACTAAAGGTCTGACTTATCACCCGATTCATAATTGTAAATCACAATGTGCAAAACAAAATACCGACAGTTTACCACTTTTAAAGTCACGCGTAATAATTCACAAATCACTCGCATTTACTTCCAATTCCGAGCAGTGATGACGACGAACTAACGAAATTTGCAAAGAAAGTATTTACATTAATAGAGATAGACACGTAATTCTGGTAATATTTGAAAGCTATCGATAATATCGATTAGTTTCATACGGTGAATGATAATAAAACTGTAAGCAAGTAGTTATTAAAATTTTGTACAAAAAATTTTAGACCCATATTTACTACATTATTTAGTTCAGTTTTCTGTAATAAGTTTGTTTCAAAATAACAAAATATCGTATCAAAGTTATGCCCTACTTTTATTAAATTAGTAAACTGGTTATAAGTAGTTAGTTTTATTTTTTGAGTGTGCTCTGAAAAATCTAATCCGATTTAACCCTACCTATCAAAATACAAGTCTGCGCGTTCACCGCCAATAGAACCCATTAGGTATTGCACCACAGGTCCCAGACACAGTCTTGACATGCTCAGAGAGTATTTCCTGCTACCTACCTACTTCTTTATTTTGTAATTATATCGCTTTTATGATCTGTACACATACGTTTCGATATCAATTGATTATTGATCCTACACTATCGTGGTTTTTTTAACGACAGTGGCTCCACAATCGTTGTGTGTCATTCATGAAAATCAAAGCCACCGCCCGATCAAAGCTTACCCCTGGGACCTCCCCCTGGCCGCTTACTTTTGTACGTTAGTGTGCGTAGACTGTTTGCACGGAATGCATGCGTAGGTGTTACTTTTGTGCGATACGGGTAATGACCTTAATAACGGTGGACGCCATTAACAGCCGGTTGCATAAACCGTTTCAATGCTGTTTGATTAATTACATTGCAGGTTTTGGGTATTTACGGTATTTACTTATTTTTTTTAGGTAAAATGTTCTGTTTACTCATTGTGATATCATTTTTAACGAAAAAAATTGAAAATTATAAAAAAAATTATGAATTTTCCGGCAGAAAATTCCAACGATTTTCGACTCAGAATGATGGTCTGAAGACACTATTTCAATATTCGTTACACCGTCATTTACACCCTGTATATATTTTTTATGGGATATAGGGCAAACAAGCAGACGGGTCACCGGCAACTGACGACCCCATTCTAGATTTAGTCACCATTGCATAAAATTTCTTTTTATTGCATTTTTTTATTACATTGTATTTTTAGACATTATGCGTTATTTATTGATATTCACTCTTAACACATTGACTCTTTTGTGTCTAGGAGAGAACGTTAAGCTGTCGATCCCGGTTGCCATACAAACATCTGTGGCATTCGTTACGGGTAGTTGGAGCCTTAAAAGTCCGACAACCTGGTTTAATTGCAGAATTTCGATATCGCCTAGTACTCGGGTTGTGGAGGTTTGATGGCAGTCGTTTCACGTAAAATATCAAAGTTCGGCCGTTTCGTAGTCAGACTGAAAGCCCTAAGTTAGTTGGGAAAAAGGCGCGGAGAATGATGATGCGGTATTTATTGAAGATCTTGACTATATCACTATAGAAAACTATCTAAATAAATAGGAATATAATATGTGTGTTTTCTTATTTTATTGCTATCACAAGCACGCACACACACACACACACACAAACACATACACACACAAACACACTAACACATACACACACAATTTGAATAAATATTTATATAAAAAAAACTTGTAATAATAAAGTAATGTTCCATGTTGTTTTCTTCACTTACTTTACTGGACCATAATATGTGTGGTATTGGAATCTTATTTGATATTTTAGTAAGAAAAGAATATTAGGGTATTCTAATTGTCCAAGAGTGGGGACTTGGTGATCTGTAGGGTATTCTAATTGTCCAAGGGTGGGGACTTGGTGATCTGTAGGGTATTCTAATTGTCCAAGGGTGGGGACCTGGTGATCTGTAGGACAGGCATATGCCTATGTTAGACAGCAGGTCTTCACATATACAGAAATGTATGTAAATAACTACTCATTTATCATTGTTTTATCATTCATCTTATCATTATTTATGTGCCATTGAGTTGAAATGTATATTGTGAGGAGAAGTAAAACTTATTTTTATTATTTTTCAGTAAATAGATCTATCTCATCTGTACTCGTTTAAACGAGACGTATCTCTTAGGCTAATCGAATAGAATAAGGCTAGACGAGACCGACCTCGCGGTTGAAGACCCAGAGCGTGCCGGCGATGATGATGGCGGCGGAGAGCAGCACGTTGAGCAGCAGCGCGCGCGAGATGATGCGGCGCGAGGTGTCGCGCGGGCGCCGCCGCAGCACGGAGTGGTCCACCGGCTCCACGCCCAGCGACTGCGCCGGCGGACCTGACCAACGTTTCAAACATTTTTAAATTCATTTTCTAAATGAAAATGGTGGATTTCTCGCGTCATCCCATTCGTAATTTTTTTTAAGTGTTAAATGCACCAACCGCAGCCTATGATTACACGCAACATGGGTTCAGTACTCTATTGAAGCCATGTTGTGGCGGTTCGATAACGAACTTCCTAGAAAGCAAACTTAGTCAGATAATACACAATTGTCATTTTAAAATAAATGATTATTTTGGTGCGTGGTTGAAACTGGTATGTTCTGATTTCAGGGAATTTTAAAATAAATTTGAAAAAATTGTATTGTTTTTCTTATGAAAACATTATTAAGCATTATATTGACAACGTGTCATTAAACAAAGTAAGGTTTCATTCAACCTTCTGTTAAAAACTTCATCTAATCTAACTCATTTATTTTCTAGAACTGATTGATGAAAGAAATTGAACTTAATGTTTAAGTTCAATTTCTTTTCAGTTCTACTTATTGTATATACTATATCTTTGTTTCAAATACCTTGACGTTGCTGTGTACCTGACTGTACATCAAATTATAATTCTACTTTGAAAAATGGAGTAAAACTAGTTTCCACTTTTATTTTCCTCGAGATGAAAAACTTCGTAGCCGTTGGACGAGGGCGATACCAAGAGCCAATTGGCAGCCTTCGAAAGGATCTTTCATGTACTACAAACATTTTAGTGGAAATGAAATATTACGGAATGAAAATATAAGAAAAAATTATGAAACGCGCGATATAAAATAATGGCTTCGCACAAATGATGATCATTGGTGTAAATGACAACTATTTGAAGCAGTAAAACAAAACAAGCGTGAGACCTTATATGAGATAAATGAAGTATGAAATCACACGGTTATGAAGTTTTAAGGCACATTACATTCGATAGAAATGATTTTTTGTCATTTTCTATCAAAAGTGTGAGACCGTGGGCATTTTCCTTTCCAGAATAAAAAATTGTTATCAATAGTAGCCTTTACAAAGCTGAAGACCTAAGACTTTGTTAATGTCTAATTGTGAAGAAAGAAAGAAATGATTATTTGATTACAAAGCCGTAGATGAGACACTAACAGATCCTAAATAATTATATTTAAGATGAACATTTTGTACCCTATGATTGATACACTCACACTATCTAAGCTCAAAATTGCAATGGCAAGCTCAAAGACTAGAAAGACAAGGTGAAGGCCATCTAGGTTTTTCATTTAATCGATTGATGGTAGTTCTTTTTCCTTCTTAAGATTGTGTGTAGCATAAAAGTGTAAATAAATACTGTTAACAAAGCGGGATGGACTACATTTTCTTAACACAGATGAGCAAAACAACTGCTACGTCAACCTCCAAAGAGGCTGCTTGCCCCGCAGATACACCTTAAATATCCATTTGTTAGGTTCGATCTAATACTATTTATAATCACTGCTGCATTTCTAATAAATACATTAGTATAGGAACCCTTAGGTTTTGAATTTATAGGGGTGCCACTTTGAGGTCTCGCACCACGTACAAATGTAGCCAGGGCCGTCCCTTCAATAACTCCACAGGTTTAAACGACCGACCGAAGTCACGGCTTTGTGTATCGCAATTGTTATACGCAGTCTTAAATCGATTTAATAATGAATGAAAAATGGCATCGAACTCACCATCCATTATAATATTGATCCATAGAATCTGCATAGCATTCAACGGGTTGGGTATGCCCATGAGAGTAGCGAGAGCGATAAGCGACAGCGCGGCGATAGACGTGGACAGCTGGAACCGTACGAAGTTGCGGATGTTGTAGAATATGCACTTGCCTTCTTCTATGGCCGATCTGAAATATAAGAAAAATGTTTGGACGTATTAAAGGCCGTTAAGTGATTTTAGTATAGTAGCAGCAGTATAAATGTATTATTATTCTTGTATGATTATTGACAATAAAACTAATTACTGAAATTGGACATAGTCTTTTAATATATTTCTTCATAACCTTTTTACACCACGTTTCACACTTCCCCTCTACGATCCAGTCCGCCTCCCACTTTCCGTCTATCTGTCACAATCATATCCCTCCTGTTTTCTGGTCACACAGATTCTAGACACTACAATTCTTACGTTTTATGTAGACTTTTTTCTATTTTTACAAATAAATCCCTACCCATTAAATTTCTTGTTTTAACAACCTATTTACACATAGATTACTGCAAGTAGCACTTACATTGCTTGCTAGAGTGGGTGCATGTCTTAAAAAATCGATGACAATTTTGTCGAGATAGTATTGACGGGAGAGAATAGAGGAGGTTCACGTCAACAATGTAAAATAAAAAAGTTTGACGCACTATTTGCACAACTTCGCGTTACCGAATTTTTATCTGGACTTTGAGCCAAATTAAATTATTCTAGTATAATTAATTAAAATTTTGTGGACCTTTATAGGTTGATCTGTTATAGATTAAAAGAAATATAAAATAACAGCAATTTTTCTTTAAAATATTGCGACTTGTATACCTCGTAGATATAAATCAGGACATTTATAGTAACGTGATATTTTTTTGATGTTATCATCTATTACCAATCACCGCGCTATTTAGGAGAATATACATACATTATGGTGGCAAAGTCATCGTCAACGAGTATCATATCGGCAGCCTCTTTGCAGACGTCAGTCCCGTTCCGCCCCATCGCGATACCGATGTCCGCGCGTTTCAGAGCCACGCCGTCGTTCACACCGTCACCTACAAACCAAAACAATCTCACTTAGAGGCTTAGAGAGAGAGAGAGAGAGACTCAGAGGCTAGAGACTGTAGATTGCATCATATGTCCCACAGCTTAGGGATGATGTTTGAGTTCCTACGCTGGATTAGCGAGTTCCTTAAATTTTTATTGCATTTTTCCACGGAGTCCATTCCAAGTAGCTTCACGAAGTCTGGAAACTGTGCTTCGGTAATAGAAAAGAACCCATCCCCCTATTATATCACACGAAAAATATAGTTCCCGAGTTAACATGCTGGCACTCTACAACTAGGCCAATTTGCAACATTTATTTAAGTGTCACTTGTTGTATTTACATTAACATTTCATATTTAGAAAACCACTGAGAAACATAAAATAGAAGAATCAAGACAGAAGAAGCAGACTAGAGAGAAATAGACTATGAATATATTCCTCCTAATCTATCTATACATATCACATATCCCTATTTCCCCTTGTCACGCCCTAACTTGAGAACGACTTAACCTATTTTATTTATCTTTTTTTTCTTGTTTTCTAATACTTTGCCGAAGGTTTGTAAAAATTAAGAAAATTGCAGAAAATCGGTTCCCATGGGATAAATACACAATAATTTTGTGCTTTCTTATCCATTGGGGATATTCATCAAGTTAAAAGGCTCGGACTTGGCTCGACTGTCTCAACGCGGAGGAAACGGCCGCCCACGTTGTCCTGGAATGCGAGGGAGTGGCCACACAACGGGCAAGTATCCTCGCGGGAGCGAGGTCGCTCCTAGAAGCCTGTGAACGCCCCAGGAGGCTTCTGTGCTTCAGGAAGGAGCTAAGCTGGTTCAACTAGTCAGCCTATCTGAACGCATAATGGACCGCATATGAGTCTAGATGCGGAAACAGAGCCCTATACCAATACCAAAGGCTCGGACTTCCCGGCTACAGCCAGTGCGAGTTAATACATAAAACAGTCATACCACCATGATCTCCTCGAGCTATCGCTTACATTCCATTCGGATAAGCCATATACTCCCAATTTCCATATCCTCCATTCCATTATATGTGGGTGTTTAATATCTCCGGCTACCCCTTCGTGGATACAGACGGAGTGTACGTATGTTTGTGTATCATTTCGAATGAGACTCACAGTACATCTTGTGTATTTTCTATATTATTCACCGCTAACACCAGTCCGGTAGTATGTTTGAAGACGAAGGACCAGTGAGAATTAAATATAATTGTAACTAAATATCAACTTCAGGATTACGTTGAATATGAACACTTGATACTAACCAGTCATGCCTACAATATTGCCCATCCTTTGTAGTGACTTCACAATGGCCAACTTATGTTTTGGTGTAACTCGGTAGAAGACGCTCACCTGAAAATACATAATAACATATGGATCGATTTATCATCACGAACGAGATTATGCCTGCTAATGACCCATAAGATAGTGGTGATTGCAAACAAGTCTGACGCTTCCTAATGTATAAGTATGTATGTATAAGACCGGCACTACTTCGTCTGCGTTTGTAAATAGTTCCCCGTTTTTACAACATTCTTCATTGATGCTGCGCTTCTATTGGTTGTAGGGTAATGTTGTATAGTCTATAGCCTTCCTCGACAAATGGGCTATCCAACACAAAGATTTTTTCAATTCGAACCAGTAGTTCCTGAGATTAGTGCGTTCAACCAAACAAACTCTTCAGCTTTGTAATATTAGTATGGATATAATTCAAAATATATAGACACATGCGTATGCAATGTAAATGGATGTATACTCTCTTGACAAAAGGACCTTAACAACATCAATTACGGGACACTAGTATGGGAATGTTAGCCGTTCCCCGCAGTTTTACCCACTTTTATGGCCACTGTACCGCTCCTAAGGGTCATAGCGTGATGTTACATAGCCTATAACCTTCCTTAATAAATACCCAAATAGAAAAGGAATTTTTCAAATCACAATAATAGTTCCAGATAAGATATATATATAATATTGCGCTAATAGATAAGCGCGTTTAAACAATCAGCTTTATTCTGTTATGTATAATATATAAAATAGTATATTATTATGTGCAAAGCCTTTGATAATCTTACCGTATCAATCATTCTGTCGAGCTCGTCATCTGGCATAGCATCTAACTGATCACCCGACAAAGACTGTGCATGCAATACGTCCAACCCGACCATTTGTGCTGAAATTTCAGAATAATTATCTTTTAAAAAAAGCATCACCGACTTCAATGTGCGTTTTAGTGGAAAGTATATGTATTTTGTTAAATATAATATGGGTAGGCCAACTAAACGCACTGCTCCAATGAGACAGCGAGGTTTCGGAATAAACGAAAATATCATCGATGTATAAAATTTTTAGATGTTTGTTGATTTTTCAAAAACCGCTCGACTGATTTCGATAAAATTTAAATGGGACCACCTGGAAAGTGTACCCTTTGAAACAAAAAAAGAATTTTCCAAATTGGTTCCGGCGTCTGCGAGTAATCAGTGAACATACTAAAAAAAAAGCTTCCGACGAATTGAGAACCTCCTCTTTTTTAGAAGTCGGTTAAAAAAGGAATCGTCAAATAATTAAAATCTATTGTGTTACAGGTACATTACTTTTACACGCTTATCAGATTATAATCATAACTTGAGGCACACGGTCATCTGATTCGAAAACAAGGCAGAGCACAGGCCCAGTACAGTCTGGTAACCAAAGTACAGACTTTGGTTACCAGACTGCCGATAAACATACATATATATTACTAAATACAAACATACTATAAACAAATTACACACAGACACAGAACACATGATCGTGCTCATCACACAATTGTTTATCCTGGATCGGAATCGAACCCATGACCTCTGGCTTAGCTGTCAGGATCACTAACCAATTTAATGACAATAATAATAATAATAACTCCACACATCTCACACACGGCCGTCTGATCCCAAACTGGGCAGAGCCTGTACTTGGTAACCAGAGTGCTGATAAACATACTTATATATTTCTAAATACATACATATTATAGATAAAATACACCCAGACACAGAACAAATTATCGTGCTCATCACACAATTATTTGTCCTGGGTGGGAATCGAACCCACGACGTCTGGCTTAGCAGTCAGGGTCACTAACCACGAGACCAACAGGCCAGTCAATAGAGGAAGCTTGTGAGGTATGTGAGTATAAAGCAAGTGGTGTGCTGGATGTTTGCTGAGGTGTGCAAGGCGTGAGTTTTTATGTAATATAGATGAACTCATCGACTTGACAACCAACTACCATATTCTTAGGTGAAGTTTTCAAATAGTCTATGAAACATTCCATCGATTTTAGGGTTCTATTTGATAAAAAAATAATATGAATATGGATTTGTCTTTACCCTGCAATGCACACCTTACCACTCATTAGAAGTGGAGTGCATTACCTTGGTAGTGGTGTATAATCAATCTTGGTTTTCTGTATGACAGTTACTGGAGTGCGGCTCCAATTCGAGATGTGCAGGGACCTTCTTCCGGAATGGTTTATATTAAGATAACGTGAGCGACATGAATAATAGGAGGGTGCAATATAATTCTGTAGGTGAAAATCCCTGCATAATGTAGTTACAGGTAATTTTTTTATTCGGTAATGTAATAGGTGTTTGTCTTTCGACTCACCTGATGGCATGTGATGATGAAAACGAACATGGTACACGCCTATCCAAGAGAAACCTATTCACTCTCCTCTTGAACGTTCCAGGATTATAAATAATTGGAAAAATAGATGCAGGCAGTATAGTGTGTTTACAGTACACACATTGTGTTCAGTTTAAAATGCACACCGTGTATAGTGTGTATAGTGTGTACAGTGTGTACAGTGTGGTGTACATACCGACAGCGAGCGCGGTGGGTTTGGCGTCGCCAGTGACCATCTTGACGTCGACGGAGGCGCGCGCCAGCGTGGCCACGGCGTCGCGCACGCCGTCGCGCGGCGGGTCGCACACGCCGCACACGCCCGTGAACGTCAGCGCCTCCAGCCGACTGCCGCGGCACAGACCTATTATACGTAGTCCTGGAAATGGAAAATACCACCGGTTTAACATTTCTGGGGGAAGACCCTATAACTAATCCTCCACTGTCCGTTTGTCTGTCTGTGTGTATGTACATACAGCATATATTGCTATTACCGTTATAAAAACAAATTAAATCTGACCCCTATACAAGAAAGATGAAAAAAGTAAACATTGTGCAATGGTATGGAACCCTTCGTGTGCGATTCGGACTCGAACACGTACAGGGACGGATTGTATCTATAACATTCAATAAAAATGGGAATATAATTAAGAACGATTATGTAATGGTAAATAGTAAGCTATTGGTATAGGGCTCTGTTTCCGCATTTAGACTCATAGGCGGTCCATTATGCGTTCGAATAAGCTGACTAGTTGAGCCAGCCTAGCTCATTCCAGAAGCGCAGAAGCCTCCTGGGGCGTTCACAGGCTACTAGGAGCGACCTCGCACCCGCGAGGATACTTGCCCGTTGTGTGGCCACTCCCTCGCACTCCAGGATAACGTGGGCGCCGTAAGTAAGGCAAAGGGTGGACCCACAAAATATTGTTTGTTATTAATAAATAATGATATAAATCGGTATTTTATTTCAAGTTGATACTCTTTAAAAAACTGAAATATGTCATTGGTGGTAAATACCAAGGCTGTATATCGCATTATTGTTTTTTATGTTTACAGTAAAAATAAGATTTAGTTAGCTAAAAGCTAGTAAAGCTTGTAAAACATGTTTTTACAAGCTTTTATTTAACTTGCAATGTTAATATGAATGTATGTATGTGTATTTGGTACGAATCTTGAAATCTAAATTAAAACCACATCCCCATGTCCGATTGGGCTCAAATAAGTGTACATATGTATCTTCGGTGGCAATACAATAAGGTGGTATCATGGAGATGTTCTGATAATGGAGCCGGAAGACGGCCATAGGAACTTCTGAACTAAACAAGATAAACCAATCGAGTTTGGACTAATTTGTTTTGTCTTTGTTAATACTTTATTACTACATGATATCCAGGGTATGACGATGGAGTCGGCAGGTGGCCATTGGAACTTCTGAACTAAACAAGATAAACCGATCGAGTTTGGGCTCGGTTGATTCGACTTGAGTACTTTTTTAAACATCAAACTATATACAGGGTGTAAGGGACACCGTAACGAATACTGAAATAGTGTATTCAGACCATCATTCTGATTGGAAAATCATTGGAAAATTCATAATTTTTTTTTCACTTTTTTTTATTTTTTTGCTTAAAAGTGATATCACAATGAGTAAACATAACATTTTACCGAAAAAAAACAGTAAATACCCCATACGGTCAAAAACTGCAATGTAAAACATTTATGCAATCAGCTGCTTCGACGGCGCCGTGCGCTGAAGGTCATTCACCGCGCCACACACATACGCGTTCGCGTTACATCGCGTAGTTCTAAATCAAACTATTGGTGCCGATTTTATTGTTCACTCGACTAAACTAAAACCTGAATTAATTTCTTCATATGAAATCAACCTAGTGTTCTTCGTAATAAGGTCTATTTGTTACTAGCATCTATTTCTCAGCGCCGCTAAATTTCACTAAAACCTGTCAACGTATACTTAACTTTATTTCCACGCAGCGAGAGTCTTTATTTATTCAAACGCTGTATAATTGCCGTATAAAAACTTGTTCAAAACGAACAAGGATGACGTGTTTTTAAACTACACCTACGAAGACGCTTACTAAAAACACAGAGCAAAAGAGATGGCATTCAACGAATAGCGGCTCTCGCTACGTGGTATTAAAGTTTATTTAAGCGTATCAGACTTTAGTCGACAAATAAATTGCTTATTTCGATAGCGACATATGTTACCTACTTGTTTCAATTTGAAATAAGACCTTGTTTCTAAGTGTACAAGGTTTACTTCTTATATGAAGAAAATTTAGTGAAGTTTAATTTAGCGAGTGAAGTAACAGAATTGGGGCCATTGACTGTAAATCTTTATCTTTTGTGATAAGTATCCCAAGAAAGACGTTTTTGTAAATTATTTGCGACCGAGTTACTTACACGCTGTATAACTTAGTTTGTATAAAAGCTTGTTAAAAAAAAAAACTTTAATTTTATAGTATAATGATTGAGCCAAAAAAACTCTTAGAAGGAAACAGTGAAGGTCAAAAGGCTCACTGTGTAAGCGTAGCGTGGCCTCCAATTAAACTAGAAAACTGGTCTAAAATACCATTACTATCACAACTCATGACCATATCAGTCATAAACATTTAATTTTATGATCCTAACTAATATCATAAATGCTAATTAATGAGTTTGTTTCTTTGTTTTTTAAATGTGTACGCTTTAATGCATATATGTTGCCGGAAACGGAATATTTGTTTGTTTGGTTGAACGCGCTAATCTCAGGAACTACTGGTTCGAATTGAAAAATTATTTTAGTATTGGATAGCCCATTTATAGAAGAAGGCAATAGGCTATATAACATCAAAAATGAAAAAAAAAATGGAAAAATGTTGTAAAAACGGAAAATTTACAAACGCGGACGAAGATAGGCGGGCCAGCTAGTGTGATAAAATGTATATTACGTGAGCGAACAATCCGGCTGCATTATAGACAGTCAAACGGACACAAAAAAAAAGTTGTTTGTGTGACGAAATCTAATAAGGTTTGCTTCACAAATAAATTTCAAAACTTACCCATTCTAGCGATATTATACGCTTCTGCGATAAAGTCATTCTGTTTCTCCTTAGTCATGGGCGCGTAGTTGCCCGCACTGTCAATGTATTGGTTACACAAAGGTAACACTTTCTCTATGGCACCTTTTACAAACACCTCCTCTTTCAGCTTGCCATCAGCAAATTTAGGTGCACATTTCACAACCATCATTTTCGTTTCGGAACTGTAAACAAATTGATTTTCTTGGTAAAATGCCATTAAAATTTCATTTAAAAACAATCATGAGCTAATTTTTTTAGTTAATAAACAAACATTTCGTATTTTTTAACAAAAAATATTTTCTTTTAAAAAGACAAACACACATACAAAGAACATCAATGCATCTAAATTATGTCACTTGAAACATACAGCAGCTTGTTTCATTATACTATTCTGGGCATTTTAATATCTATTTATGAATGGTGACATGGCACCAAATACAACACACCTAATATAGTCAAATTGAGAAATTCTTTCTTTGTAAAGTTCTTAGTTCAAATAAACCATAGATAAACGATCTCTTACAAAAATGGCGTCAAATAGTGGTACTCGATAGTTCCACATACTTATCGTAATAATAAACCAGACCATACAATGAAATATCTCTGTGACTATGTGTTGTAATAGGTTGATACAAAAACTGCAATGTAAAGCGTCTCTAGTTTATTACTTACCACAACGGAGCATATTGGACTCGTAGTACCTATTCTACAAAAAATTCTACGAAACAGACAAGTGTCCAAGCATCTGATGGCCCGACTGTGCTTACAATTGCATTTAAGCACAGTACTTGATGCCTTTTTTTGAACGTCGACCAAAAATGTATGGTATATATGATTGAAGGTGAAGTCAGTTAAACCATAAAATATAGTAATCTAGTATTTTCTTGTTAATTTTGTTTGGAATATCAGTGAGGAACCAATATCAACAGTACTTACCAGTGTGTTTAATATGAGCTTTTGTACCATCACTTGTATTTACCAGTGTGACAAATGTTCGTTATACTATCAATGATACATACAGTGTTATAATTCAATGTAAACATCTCATTAACACCAGTAATGGGATAAACTACTTAATCACTACATATTATAGAACAAAGTCCCTCGCCGCGTCTGTCTGTCTGTTCGCGATAAACTGAGAAACTACTATTCACTAACAGACAGAGTGATTAATGAGGAAAGTTTAGGTGTATAATTTGTTAAGATTTTGTGTAAATTGATTGAAATATGTTGATGATAGTTGAAGATGTCTCTAATACCCGTGCGAAGCCAGGGCAGGTTGCTAGTTAATGATAAAAGTGGGACAAGTCGTAAAAATAATTTGCTACAACGAGGAATGGTACACCCGTTAACTAAATCTTTAAATATATTGTAAAAACATTAGAACATGATGTAGTCACAGAGTTTATTTTTAGGATTCAGTTTCTCAAAAGGAAAAAGGCATTCTTATAGAATCACTCTGTTGTCCGTCTGTCCGTCAAAACCCTTTTTCTTAAAACTGAGTGGAGGTATCAAGTTGAAATTAAGATCAAATATTTATACTTGGAGTCAATTGAAGCGGTAAAAAAATCATCCCATTGACTTGGAATCCTGAAATTTTCCGAGAAGCAAGGTCTCAATTCGTAAGTCGCGAAATTATTGTTATTACACCTTTTTTCTGCGCTTGGCATACTGACTGATTTATGGGGGGACTATTTTAGAATGGAAGGCAAAAATCTCCGTGGCTGGATTCCCGAGAGGTTAGTATGATCTACATGCAAGTAAGTACGGCAACTAAGGCACCTGAACGGTATCTCGTGCAGGCGCGTGTGGTGGTCGCGCAGGTCGCGCAGGCCGTGCTTGAGCGCGCACGCCAGCAGCGCGCCCTCCGTGGGCTGCCCGTACAGCGCTCCGTCGCGGATGAGCGCGTTGTTGCACAGCACGCCCACCTGAATACATATATTTTCAAATTTTTATTTCAAAATATCTTTGCTCAACAATCATCCGAAATCGCCAATTAAAAAAAAAACGATAACAGATTTCGTGTAAGCGAACGGGTTTGCATTGGTATGTAATAAAATAAA
Organism: Callimorpha dominula; assembly: GCA_949752705.1. Taxonomy (NCBI): domain Eukaryota; kingdom Metazoa; phylum Arthropoda; class Insecta; order Lepidoptera; family Erebidae; genus Callimorpha; species Callimorpha dominula. Next base: position 19,377,044 of record OX457003.1, on the reverse strand, counting down.
ATGCCCATAAAAGCTATCAATATATCTGATGGTGTCGATAGCAAGCATACGCAAGCGCCGCGTACCAGCGACACTGATGATCAGGTAATGTAAGTCATTTCTGATAACTTTAGTAATGTTCTCTCCACTACTAACCTCTCAGAACCTATACATCCTGTACGCAGTCCTTCCACCCGAAAGCGACTATGTACCGAAAACTGAAATACTGATTCAAATCATTATTCGGAGTTCACAATAGTTATTTCTTTATAATTTTACTTTTTTGGTTAAAAACAGCAACATAATAAGTAAACAATTTTATTGAAAAACAATAATACCACATAATGTAGAAAACCTGCCCTATAATCAATCAAATGGCATTCAAGCATTTCATGTAATCAGTATTGCTAGCTCGATGGTCATTCCTCTTGAGCACTTGTTCGATGCCTATATACATGTTGAAATTGCATAGGTAGATTAGCTGTACATTGCATAGAGTGAATAAAATAATCATTGTAAATTCTGCATCTTTATGATGAACTTGCTTTTGCATTGGGAAACGCATCCCCAGAAAGACCCTATACACTATACAAGTGTAACTTCTACTGAAATGTACTGCGATTTGTAGTCAAAAGTAAAGAATAACCGCATGTTACAAATCAACACAGGTCTAAATGTTTTCTACAACATCTTTGCATTCTATTTACATGTAAATATCTGCCTAGTTCGACCACAGAAGCTTAAGCTTTAAGCGGCGGTAGCGTAATGGCTAAGGCGTCGGACTTGCGATCAAGTGGTTGCGGGTTCGAACCTCACCCCCAGTGCACTACCGGCGTGAACCCACTCCTAACACAAGCATTTAGCTTAGCTGGAGGGGTAACAAGAATAATATTAGTAATGTGTGACCCACGTTACTAGTATTCTTTAAGAAAAAAAATATTTAATTTCCTTATAAAAATCATGACACTTTTAAAGTCCATTTGTTCTTAAAATCCAGATGGTGCCGGCATTTGTTATGACTGGCCTTGAGAAGAAACGCCGAAACAGACTCAAGGATCCAAGTTTACATAAACTCAAACAGTGTTAGGGCCATGTAGGCGTCCAGCGTGGGCTTTATGCGAAAGAACCATTTCTGTTGCAGTTTCAGAGCTGACTAGTTATGACACCCAGTAGACTAAATAATTCGGTAATCACGAAATTCAACACTATCTTAGGGAGCTCCACCACTCCAACCGGTCCGCCACCACAGTCAGACAATTGGGGAGGCCGTCAGACTAAACAAAAAAGCCTTTTTATTAGATAAAAGAAAATGAACAGACCTCCAACATAGTATTGACAGCCATCCGGGCTACATCCAGGTCGCGTCCTTTATAAGCACGCAACTGTATATCACCCATTGCGTTATAGCCGGTGCCTGTCACTTCAGCTATGTGTCCACCAGACGTGGATATTGTCGTCACGGTCATTTCATTCTTCGTTAGTGTTCCTGAAAACGAAAATAACACATTACACATAATATATAATTTAACAGTACATTAAAATCTTGGAACGAATAGATTGATATGAAGATGAATCGAATAGATTCAAATTGTTTGACAAAGGGGAACATGCGATTTTTTATTTTTGCTTTAATTTTAAAGAATTCCAGGTAGAATAGACTGTAAGTACATAAAAAAGTTAAAACGTTTCATTTTTTGCCAAAAAAAATAGTCTTAAACTGACAGTTGACATTTGCGCGCGACAACGGCCTTTTAGCTCCGATGACGTCACGGCTATGACAGTAGTATACCACTGACTGTTACTGTTCATTTAGGGGTGTCCACTTAAAAAATATATCGATATTTATGTTCGATGTAAAAATCGATGTTTATCGATTTATCGCTTAAAAACATCAATTATTTTTCAATATCGAATACTTTCTACAAAAGTTCACTATTACCTTTTCGACAGAAATTTGCAAAAACTTCTTTCACTTTACCAATTTAAGACGAATGCTCTTCAGAAAAACTTTGGAAAAAATAAAAGTTGACTTAATCTTTTACTTTTTATTCTATTTCTTTTTTAATGTTACAATGACTTATGATTTTTTTTAAATTGAAATCATCAAGTACCTTCAAAAAAATACTTCTGTTTTTATTGTAATTATTAGTCAGAAGTAGTTTTTTTAATATAATTGACAAAAAAACAGATTCGATGTTTCGATAAATAAATATATCGATATATCGAGTAGAATAAATATTTTTCAAAAAATCAATTCAATTAGATATATCGTATGGCAAACATTGAGTAAATTCGATATGATGTAACGACCAATAATATTCTGAAGGGAAGTCGGTTAAAAAACCCATGTTTTGTGCCAATATGTCTATCTACTTCGACGAAGTATATAGACGTATTGTCTTGAACTATCATAGCATTTCCTTGTTGAGTTAAACTAATTGCTGTCTAGAGGTTGTCGAATGAAATACAATGTTTAAACTGTGATTTATATATACACCGAAGTATTTTAGTCCCTTTACTTTCTACACTTAAAAACTCTGCACTTACGACAAAAAAGTCAGAAGTATGTCGACAGTAACCTTTGGCAAATTACTGGAGGCTTTCATTCTGCTTTCATAAACGCACCTTACATATTTATCTTTGGATAATTCAATCACTCTTCCTAACAAAATAACGTTTACTTTCACAACTATTAGCTTGAAATAAGTTGACATAACACATTGATAAAAGAAGAAGGGAGGATGTGCCCTTATTTGCATTAAATAAACATTTTTTTATCGCCATTTTTCGTAAATGCCAATAAACCGCGTAACTTTTGTTTCAGTTGCTTAGTTGGTGATGAACTGTCACCAACTTCTGTCAGAAAAATCGTTCTCTGGAGTTTTTTTTATGTTGTTGTTTTTTGTGTTGTTGAAGGGACTTCTAAAGAAAAACTAAAATTATATAGTTGTTGCATTACAGGGTGTAATACACATTCCCGTAAAAAATGGCAAATGATTATCAATTTTCAGATTAGTTATGGTTCGTATAATAATTAATGGTATTATTATGGTTTTTTACGTATTTCATATATAATAATATTTTTTGTTGGAATTATGTTCTTTGTGTGTGTGTTTAGTGTTTCTTTTTCTTCAAGATGGCAGCCGAAATATAAGTGCAGTGTAAACTGTGTCCGAAAAATCGATTTTTATTACACAAATCATTAAGAAGATGAGTATACCTTGTGAATTAATTCATTGTATGATAGGATAGTTGACTTTGAGATGATTTTATGTGGGCTATTAGGAACTAAGAAGTAATTCTGTCTGATTAATTACTGGTTCGAATACGAACCAAATCACCAATGATCGACAAATGTCTAAAATTATTTTGTTGGATATAATTTGAGTTAGTTTTCTGAAGTCAATCCTTTCGAAGTGACTAGTATATATATATTTGTAATTTTGTTTTTATGAAGCGGTTCGAAACGGTAAAAAATATTCAAACCATAAAGGAGACGATGCCAGATGTTCCCGTAACACTGAAGACCGCAACAAGTGGAAAATTGCGGGGGATGCATTATCTAAACCAGAGCATCGTCACGAAACCACGACCACTCTGTCAAGAGTGAACGACTGAGGAGGAGGAGGAACTAAGCATGAAACTGTTGTTATATTACTATCCAGCTCCATATTCCAAGACCTAAACAATCTGTTGGCAATGATCAAGTTTGATTTCCAGAGCAGTTAACTATTAATCTGTCCATTTCATTAAACACAAAGAATCCAGTGACTGACATTCAACAAGTTGATAATCATGAACAGTAGACTAGTAACTTAATTTATTTCTAGTAATGAAAAAATACCAATGTCTTATTTGCGACTCAATCCGAAACTGAGAAAGTTTTTACTTATCCTGACGCTCTACTGTTCAGTTGAGATCACTAGCATTCGACACATGTGCAATGGCTATAAAGTGTCGAACAGCTAGCAATCGCTATCTTCGTCTGACTAGTGATGTTACACGCTAACATTCTTTCACTCTACCTTTAATATTTACCATCTTTAATAACCAGCAACCCTAATTTGCGGCCACATTTAATTAAGCAGCTGTATATCATAATAAACAGAAAAAAAATAGCTTTAATTTGATATATAAATAATAAATGTACGTTATGAACGTATAAATGTGTCAAAATCATACCTGTTTACACCTGGCTGCGAAGAGGTGCGGCCAAGTCAAGTTTTCAGGGTTTTTATATATATTAATGTGAAGTGGAGGATATTTTATTTAAAAACAAGTGAATGAAATTTTTTCCGAAAAATCAATTAACAATAATTAAATGAAAAATACTAGCGGCCACATTTTGATAGGCAGCCTGGTAGATATATATTCTCCTAACATAAATATGCGTAAAAATTTGATTTTTAGCAAATACTCGATAGCGCACTAATTCTGCAGCCGGATCTTACACTATTATATTTTCATAACATTGAACAATACAATTTTCATAAATATTACATTTGCATCTTCCCTATTGTCAGAAAAGATCAAAGAAACAATTGAAAAAAGGATAGCCAGTTATCAAAAAAAAGAATTCAAAACAAATGAGTCGACAGTTTTTTTTTTTTAAAGACTCCTAGTATCGTGGGTCACACATTGCTAGTATTCTTGTTAACCCCTCCAGCTAAGCTTAATGCTTTTGTTAGGAGTGGATCCACGTGGGTAGTGCACTGGGTGAAGTTTGAACTCGCAACCACTCGATCGCAAGTCCGACACGTTAGTCACTACGCTACCGCCGCTTACAATTTTTTTGAATTTACATTTTAAATACAGCATACAAGGTTAAAATTTGCTTGTCACGAGGGTAACTTAACTTGTTTATCTATTTATATGCTTGGCATATTGGCCCCAAAATCGGAATCCGGAGTTTTTTTGGTTTAAATAGAAAGATAGAATAATCTTTATTGTACACCATAAATAACTCACAAACTAGAGTACAGTGGGCGGTCTTATCGCTAAAAGCGATCTTTACCAGACAACCTTTAGGATGGAGATAATTTCAAAATTATTAATTAAAAACATAGTAGTTGATGGCATACTATTCTAAATATTGACAAATACTAATTAATTACATACATATACACATTCACACACATTACAGCTACTTAGTGGACATAATTAGATTAATCCGTAGCGGTTTAGTTTTGCAATATTGATTTGGTTACCATTTACTGAAGTATTGATATTGCGGTCACTTGTGTTATTTTATGAAAGTGCGACAATTTTGCGATGTTCTCCGTTTGTCTAAGATCCTTTCTCCAGTTAATTGTAGGCGTAATTATTGCCTATATTTGACTAGTCATATTTACCTGTCTTATCACTGCAGATGACATTCACGCACCCCAACGTTTCAACAGTGGGTAGTTTCTTGACGATAGCGTTCCTCTTAGCCATGCGCATCACGCCCAGGGCGAGGGTTACTGTCACCACAATTGGCAAACCTGTAAACGGAGAATAGTGGTTTAATAGTAGATAATGTCAATATTTTTTGTGGCACATGGTGTAAAACCCTCGTCAATATTTATGCTTGTGTTATAGCTATGATGTATGATAAACAGTAAAGCACAAAATTCTTGTTAATACCAAGGATGTGATGATGATGATGATGATAAAATGGAATGGATTTTTTTAAGTGAAAACTTCTTTAGGCACGTTTGTGCACTTTTGCTATGGGGAAAAAGCATTGAACTTGTGACCGTCACGCTAATAATACATATATAGATGAACTAGAGGGCTAATCTCAATATTAATCTTTAAAAATATAATAAGCTTAATAAAAGTGAAACCAATATAGTAATTTCTCTGTGGAAGTGTTATTTTTACTTGAATAAACTTGTGAACTAAATACGCAGTGACAAAATTAACGACATGAAATATCCAGGGATACCGGAATCTGTATGTACGAGTAATGTCACTAGTAGATGGCATCACTTTTTGAAAGAAACTTCTTTAGGCACATTGGGCACTTTTGTTATGGGGAAAAGCACTGAACTCGCGTGACCGTCACCGTCGCGTGATGTCATGATTGTCATGATGACATATAGATGTGTCTGTGTATGTATATATATATATATATGTGTGTATGTGTTTTCACTTCTGACGTGGGTTCTACCTCTTGTGTGCAGTTGTATGAGCATGTCTGGGATAGCATAGCCATAGTCCGGGCATTCACGCTGTTAGCTTTCGACTTTTTCACTCTAGTGATTTCGTGATAAAAACGTGTTTAAAATAATATTAGTATGTAAAAAGGTAGGTACTCTTTAATGTTATTGTTTTAATCAAAGAGGATTAGCAACCACAAAAGATAAAAAGAAATAAATGTGTTTCGAACGTCGTATCCGGTTCCGGTGTACCTTTGAGACAGTTTAGTTGTAAAACTGAACAATTCGAATTAAATTACTTACACATTATAGATACAGGGTGTAAGAAACACCGTACCGAATATTTAAATAGTGTATTCACGTGTATTCGACGGCACCGTAGGTTGAAGGTCATTCACCGCACAAAAAGAATACCGCGTACATTGCGTAGCGCCAATTGAAACTAATGACTATAAATCCTTAACCTCGCATTTTTATGATGAATTGACTTTTGTATTGGAATAAGTATAAACAAAAGAGATTTTTGTAAGTTTTTCGCGAAGCTTAAAGTTACACGCTGTATTTGTATAGAATATAGATGTGATGTATAGGCGTCTACCCTACTATAATTCTAGCAGAAATGTTCTGGGCCCAGCCTCTTTTAAATTTGCCAAATTACCTTCAGGTATAGCAGCAACAGCAAGACTGACGCTAATAGTGAACATGTCTTGAAGAGCTTTTCCCTGCAGCCAACCAGTCACCATGATGAACCCAATGATGCAGAAGGAGTACATTGATAACTGGGTGCCTAGTGTATCCATCGACTTCTGTAGAGGAGTTTTGGGAGCTTCCTCAGCTTGCATCATTCGGAATATGTCTCCGAACTCGGATCGTTCGCCAGTGCTAACTACGATACCCTGAAAGAGAAGTTTAATTTTACTATTAGTACAAACAATTATTACAAAATTATAAAACGTTTATTTTTATGAACAATCTGCAAGAGGGGTGACTCCTAATTTCATAAGTATGTTAATAACTATATCTACAATTTTAGTAGTATTTTACATATGGGTATACACGACTCTATGTTTGACACACATATCTCTGGAGAAAAAGACTAATTGATAGATAAATCTTTGCCGAAAACAAAGCATTTGTGTAGAATTTCTTAGAATTGCACTACTCTACTACATGGATTTGATTTTCGCTCGCTGTGTCTAAAAACTCACCTTAGCATTGCCACACCTGACGAGAGTCCCCATGAAAGCGATATTATCCTTGTTCACTCTGCCCGCAGCTGCCTTATTTGGAAGTACACTTTTGACTGCTGGTTCAGTTTCCCCCGTAAACGAAGATTCGTCTATTGCCAGGTCTATTGAGTCGTATAGCCTGAGATCTGCTGGCACACGGTCGCCAACGTTCAAGTGGACGATGTCGCCGGGGACTAGGTTTCGGGCCAGGAAATGTTCGATACTGCCTTCTCGGAGACTGAAAGAAGAACAAGATTTGAAGGTGTTAGAATTGGATTTTGAATGAGTCTTTTTTGTGTTCTAAAAGGCACAACCAAGCAGGAGTCGAACTGTAGGCTCCACCTTTACATCACATGTATCCTCTTTCGTTCATATCGCACCTCATAAATTAACATTTCTAAATTTGAATAACTTTTTTTTTCTGCTAACTATATTTTGATATAAGAGACTTTGAGAATAATAATGCTGTTTATGCACCTTGATTTTACTCCTTAGCATCAGAAATAAATTAAAAACGAAAGTTGTTTTTTTTTTATATCCAACATAATGCCGTAACGAAATATAGTGTCAACTTTGTCATCCATCACAATAATAGTCCATCATTATTAGGTCGATAGCCACGAGTAGAACGTTCTAGACTAATGGAAAACAAATGTAAAAGGACGAAGTAATATCCGTGTTGAAGGTTGCCGACGATCAATACCTTATTGTCTTTTATTAACTTTTAATTGTAACTAACTATAGAAACAAATCTTGGAAGTTAATTTTAACATACTTCTAATTTATCGTAATGAAATTGTGTAGGTACGAGATGTCCGGATGACAATATTATAATTTGGCATCTTGGAGCTGATCTGATGGTGGATAGTAAACTCTTCAGTGGCTACTAGTAAACCCCTCGAGCTTGGGCTCATATGATTCGTTTTGACGAGTTCAACAGCTTGGGTTTAGTGACGATGGTCTGATGATGGAGCCCAGAGGTGGATAGTGGAACTCTTTTTTACTTTTTATATTTGGTTCGATTAATAGTGTTTTTTTTTTTTTGGTTTTCTAAACTATATAATTTTTTGACATCTCCCGCATTAGGAGTATTCCTGTGTCGCGGGGGACTTCACAAACATTCAAACATCGGACACAAAGAACACCCAGACTCCATTTAATTACATTTAATAGGTGCTTACTATTCTACTTAGTTAAAACTGTTATTGTCTACTGTTCCTTCCTATATTTACATTTTTCTTTTATTATAAATTATAATGGAATAATTCAGACAAGTATTCCAAGCAAATACTGATTCTATTGTGATTTTGAATAAAAATGTGGGTTTGTTACTGATGCAGCTTGAGTGTATGAATGTCTCTCGGTCTTTGTAGACCGTGTTAACACGTCGAAGCCTGTTTGGATATCCTTCTATAAATTTAAATATAACGTTTCGCAGCTATCGGCATCTACTTCGCTCGCCATCGTGACGAGCAATGATTTAATAAAAGGTATTTGTGGGCTATTTCAAGAACAAAGAGAGTGCATGGCTGAATTACAGCTTTTCAATTTAGAATCGCTGATAATCTAAAAAACTCGCCTTAGCATTGAGACATACGGCGCTATTTAGTATCCAGGTCCTTTGGCCCACAAATGAGTGATACCTTATAAATTTAGGTACCAGAAATTTATTCACATTGATCATTTGCTTCGCTCTGTTAAACCGGCCTAAATGAACAAGATGCCGCAAATATCAGCTGTCAATATCAAGGATCCCAACATTCATAGCTACAGTATAGACCATGCTTTGGCATTTGACTGGCCTATTGGTCTAGTGGTTAGTGACCCTGACCGCTGGGCCAGAAGTCGTGGGTTTGATTCCCACCCAGGACAAATAAATGTGTGATGACAATGATCATTTGTTCTATATCTGGGTGTAATTTATCTATAATATGTATGTATTTAGAAATACATAAGTATGTTTATCAGCAGTCTGGTTACATTGTACAGGCACTGCCTAGTTTGGGATCAAACGGCCGTGTGTGAGATGTGTGAAGTTATTATTATCGATGGCATATCGATGGCAAACAAAGTATCGATATATAAAAACAAGCTTTCGTCTGCGACTTTGCTTGCGTTTATATAGATTTTGTCAATCAATTAACTACTTTTTCTGGATGAAAGATACACTATGTTCTTTTCTGTATCCCGGCATGTGCTACACTTCGTGATGATCGGTTGAGTAATTAAGGCGTGAAACAAACAAACATACATTTGTCATGAAACATACTGTAGGTACGATAAAATGTACCTATAGATATGTATAACAACACTATGTGACCATATTTCTATTATTTTATATGGATTCTTACCAGTTGCATGTCGGCGGTACTAGCTTGTTGAGCTCCTCAAGTGACTTCTCCGAGCGATACTCTTGAACAAACGCGACGGTCACCACGATGATGATAGCCACTGTGATGGATATGGCGTCATCGAACTGCCGCATACACACGCTGACCACCGCTGAACCTGAGGAAGAAAATAATATTTTAGTTTCGGATCTGTGTTATTTTTTTTTTTATGGTACAGGGGACAAACGAGCAGACGGGTCACCTGATGGTAAATGACTACCGCCGCCCATGGGCACCTGTAACTCAAAGAGTCACAAGTGCGTTGCCACCCTTTAAGGTGGGAGTAGGAGAAGAGGTGGAGGGGGGGAAGAGGAGGAGGGGGGAAGAGGAGGAGGGGGGAAGAGGAGGAGGGGGGAAGAGGAGGAGGGGGGTAAGAGGGGAAGGGGGGAAGAGAGGAGAAGGGAAGGACGGGAATAGGGGAGAGGGAAGAGTTAGGGCCTCCGGTAACCTCACTCACGCGGCGAAATGCAATGCAAGCATTGCTTCACTACCGGTTTTCTGTGAGGCCGTGGTATCGAGCGGAGTCGAGCCGGCCCATACATGCCGCAGCATAGCTCTCCCACGTAAAAATCTATTCTTATCGTTATATCTCTATCAATCAACTAAATTGTGATTTAAAATTATAAATGTTTTTGATATTTTGTTAACTGTAGAGATAACATAACTTATAGGATAGGTTCCAATTTAATACATCATTGTTTATCTATCGTAAATACTTTTTTGAAAAGTTAAAAAAAGTTAAAAATAGACAAATACTCCCACCATTAAACAAAAAAAAAAATAGTATAAGTTGATTGTTCTATACAGTTGTCACTGTCCCGCTTCCCGCCATTCTCGCATTCATAAATAAATTATTTAAATTTTAAGAGAATATTCCTAAGGTTCTAGTTCTAGTGTAATACTTTTTCCGTATAAATAAAATAAATTTGCAAACCTAATAAAATATTTGAGATTAGAAAATAAAAATAAAGATTTTTTTTTAAAACAAACTTTTATTTCTTGTTAATAAAAATAACTAAAAAGTTAAGAATAATAATTAAAGCGTGTTACACCTTCTTTATTTCTCTTCCCGTCAAAATGTTACACACTTTTATTTTAATTTTTTACTTTCTATTTCTTTTTACTAACATTTTCTTTTTTTTTTTTAACTTTTTAGTATTTATGATTCGGTATTTTGTATGAATCAAAACGAGTCCAAACTCGATGGGGTAGCGTCGTTTGATTACAGAGTTCCTATGGCCACCTTCCAGCTGCATCATCAGATCAGCTCCTTGTCACAATATTGCATTGTCACGCGATATACATATGCGTGCAAAATTTCAACTCAATCGGAAACCGGGAAGTGTGTCAAATTTAACTTGCAAGATTTGATGACAAACATCGGGGCTGGTGAAACTAAATAAAAGCTTGTATTAGTGTTAATTCCCGCAGTGACCTTTGACCCTTATAACCGTTTGTACGCAATACGTTCATGCCACCCGAAGCTAAGTTCAAACCGGTCATTTGTTGGGCGTATTCTTTTTTTTTATGGTATAGCGGGCAAACGAGCAGACGGGTCACCTGATGGTAAATGACTACCGCCGCCCATGGGCACCTGTAACTCAAGAGTCACAAGTGCGTTGCCGCCCTTTAAGGTGGGAATTGGGGCAGAGGGGAAGAGCGGGAAGACGGGAGTGGGGGATTAGAGGGGAGGAGAGGAGGGAGAGGGGAAGGACGGGAATAGGGGAGAGGGTAGGGTTAGGGCCTCCGGTAACCTCACTAACGCGGCGAAAAGCAATGCAAGCATTGTTTCACGGCCGGTTTTCTGGACTTATTACCTATATTTAAGCCCTAACCGCTGGCTGGTACTAACCGCGTTTCAGGCAAGTAAGGTGGGGTACAGTTTTTTTAAAAGCTGTTAGGACTATGGGTCACACATTACAAATATTTTTATTCACCTCTCCAGCTAGGGCTAAGTGCCTATTAACTCGGATTGGATTTGGGATTAGAACCCAGCAACAATATGATAAAACAGTCACACGTGAACACGTGTTCACTAATGGTCAACTGAAATTTAGATTAATATTAACTCTATCCCTTTAAATAGTGCTGCATATCGTAGGCAAGTAGGTATAGTATAATCTAGTCCAGCAGACAGCGGTGTACGATTTTCGGCTATATTGTAAGAAAATACTTTAATGTTTTATTCATATTTTAAATTTCAAGCAATTTGCAACTCATTCTGACTTGACCCTTACAAAACTATGTACATAAATACGTATATGACGCATATGACTATACAATTTTTCTTAAAGAAAATAAAAATATAGGGTTGGTGGAGGTGTATTACCTACACATTTACAAGCTTACAATTTTGGATCCACATATTACGGGACATTTCTATTGCTGTTTACAATAAGCTTCGTACTACCAATAATTTCCTGATAGAAATACCCAATAACAATTTCCCAACCTGGAAATTAAACATCAAATCGTAAGCAAACAGACTTTGGTGCTGTGAACAATGTTGCGGACTGCTTTATCTATGTAGTAACTCAGAATGACACGGTTATTAAACCTTTTGATTGTATAAATACATAAATAGCACCAATTACATAAACCGGAGACAGTTAATCGCATTTTTACAATGTTTTTAAACAAATCTTTGTTTATGTTTCCAAGTCATACCTAACATATATTTTCCGTGTTTCAAAGAACATGCAATGTTCATTTATTAACCGACTTCAAAAAGGAGGTGGTTTACAATTCGGTTGTATTTTTTTTACAATGGTTGCATAAAGATTTGTTATGTGGATTACGGACAGCTAGCTCAGCTAGGACACTTCAGACTTCTATTCGACCTGGTGCCGCATGACTAGGAAAATCTCTAAGACACAACATTTCTAACATAGTGGTGTGTGCTGGTCAAGAACTTTTTATAGGTATTGCTAGCATTGCAATACGGTAGTTAACTGATAAGTCAAATCAGTTACTTTTCATTAAATGTCTACGTTTTATAGAAATTTGTATGACATAACAATTTTGACGTCATATTTAGCTGTAGTCAAATAATTTAGTTTTAATGATTGTGTATACATTTAAAAATAAAAACAACCGTGAATATAATCACGAATAAAATAATTTCAAATTCTCAAGACTTAATTTCATGAGGACCATGAAATAATTTATTTTAAACATAAGCAACAACCCAATTTTGTATTGTACTAATACAGATGATGTTAACCATGACAGTTACTATGTAGTCATAGTAACTGTCATGGTTAACATCTTGGTAATGAAAACGAGATACCTACGGTATACGGTTTTTGTTCAATTTCCAATTCGCAAATATTAGAAAATATGTAGAATCTCTTGAATGGCTTAGTGAATAATCCGCTGGTAAATACCTGAAGCCTTTTAGGGGACGTCAGAGGAGTAATGCCTCTTCTCTCCAGGCTAGTGCTCTGGTAATCTCTGAACACCAAGTGGGCACTGTGCTTACTGACCACCATGAAGTATATAAAAACGAAGAAGGACTAAAAATACTAGATGTATAAAACAAGCTATGTATAAAATATCATAAAAAATATATAACATATGGTAATTCCATAGATAAAATCACATTTAATACAATAAGGAGTCGTGGCAAAAATTAACAAAAGTATGTTAGAACAATTTCAAATCAATTGCAGCAGAAATATTACGTTGCCACCCGAAACATGTATGGTCTTATATTAAATATATATATTAAATAAATATAATAAAAGTCTTAATAGCTTAAAGCGTAACAGTAGCTCCATTACCCAGTAAAGTAACATGGAACCAAAATCAACGGTTGGGGGCAAGATGTTTACAATTTATTTTCGTTTTTATTCCATATATACAAATTTTGACATAAATAGACGTCATCAAACCATTACCTCTAAACAAACACCACAACAAGGCTTACCATTTGAAAAGTGTTTACTTGATGTTGCAGAGGTACTACAACCTCCTTACTATAATACGTATACAAGCAATTTTCTTAAGAGTGTACTGAACATTTGGCAACACCATTAACATTAATATTTAACAAATCCCTCAGAACAGGCGTATTTCCTGAAAAATGGAAATGTGCTCGTGTCACTCCTATACATAAAAAGATGATGCATCTGTCTCGAACTATAGACCGGGATCTATAGATACTTTCTGCTATGGGGAAGGTATTTGTCTCAATTATCAAAAAAAAATATTTACTGGCACATCAAAGAATACCTACATCCAGAACAGTACGGTTTCTCACCTTGTAAATCTACTTGTACTAATTTAATTAGTTTTAACGATGATAACATTAGACAATGGAAATGAAATTCACACGATTTACACAGACTTCAGCAAAGCGTTTGATCTCATACATCATTATTTATTACTGGGCAAGATTTCGAGCGGTATACACGGATCGCTGTTGCGCTGGTGTGAATCCTGCTTAAAAATAGATCATAATTAGTTAAAATAAATGGTTACACTTCTCAAACAAAAGCGGTTCCTTCAGGTGTACTTCAAGGATCGTATATGGGCTCACTGCGGTTCTATTTTAAACTATTATGTCATAGTTTAAAATAGAACCGCAGTGATTTGACGCTTTCTGACGAGAACAGTCTTGAACATTCGTCCTAAAATAATCTTTTTTTCACTATCTTGTCGATATGGGTTCTAAAACTTAGGGAGCTATTCAAAGTCACGTCTAAATCTTGCATATTGGTGACCTTAATTGAAGTTTTATTGTTTAAAGAATACAAAATTTCATGCGAAAACATTTTTCTTCATTTAGAATCAACCCATTAGTTTTACACCACTCACTCTTTTATTTATTTCCTCCTGTAACTCGTCAATATCACCATCATTACAACAACTTTATAAAGTTTTAGATCATCAGCATACATTTTGAAATTGCAACTAATAGAGTTCGCTAAATCAAAAAGAAAAGCGAGCCCATATACGATCCTTGAAGTACACCTGAAGGGAGTCATATCGTGGGATGGTTTATAGCGCGCTGTGATGGTCTAGCATGGCGTGGGTGTCTGTTTTTCGCCCAAACATCGAAGGATAATGCGCAAGGAGTGGAGGTTCGCGTCTAGACGTGACCATACTATGCACTAAGTGTTTAAACATTAATAAGAGTTGACATTTTTGCTCATTCATTGTGAAATATGATAAGATTAGAATTAAACACGGCGATTTAAATGAAATCATCGTTTGGACATTTTGCTAACTCTTTGATAGTTGGTTTTGTGTATAGGTAATCAAAAAATAAAAAAAATATAAATTACTTGCAACCCGCGCCGGCTTTGCACAGGTAGCAGAGACATCTTCAACAATCATCAACATATTTCAATCAATTTACACAAAACCTTAACAAAGTATACACCTAAACCTTCCTCATGAATCACTCTGTCTATTAGTGAAAACCGCATGAAAATCCGTTCAGTAGTTTTTAGTTTATCCCGAACAGACATACAGAAAGACGCGGCGGAAGACTTTGTTTTATAATATATAGTGATAGTGATTATGATCGTTAACTTATATGTATAATAAACTATAGTTTCGGCATGTTGGCTTCATCACTTTATATTAGGGTTGAACAATAAGAAAGACCTCTGATGATTTTTTCATAAGATCCAGAAGGATAAGTCTCAAATAACCTTAACTCTATACATTTACACGCAAGAGTTGACAATAACTAGTATATTAATAGTAACGGCAAAGAAAAACATTATGAATGATAAAACCTACATATCAGTATACGCCACGTCACTTATAATACATATTCTGTTTGTATATGTAATAGTAAAACACGTGTTTTTTATCTGTAAATGTTCATCGAATAGGATCGGATTCATGTAAACAGATCTACAATTTAAACCAATTTGTGAACCATTAGGTGCATAACTTGTATTTTTATCAAATACTGGCCGTCCCTTACAGTTTATGGACACTGCTCGACTCCTAAGGGTCGTAGCGACATGTTAAATAGCTTATAACATTCCTTAATGAATATTCTATTCAATACAAAAAAAAAATATTCTGATCTGACTGATAGTTCCAGAGGTTAGCGCATGTATTTGTTATATTAGTAGAGGTTTTCTTAATACGTTCAGTAGAATATGAATTGCCTACATTTCCCTTGCAATATCCTTCCAATTTTCCCAGTTTTAATTGCCCGGTTGGCGGCAATAAGCTTACCCCCTATTAGGTGAGCGGCTAAATTATATTTGGCAAAATGTGGGTGTTTAAGTACCAACGCCTGTGCCTACCTCTTCGGGGATACAGGCGTGATTGTATTTATTTATTGTTATTAAACTTCCACCATATTTAGACAATTGAGTCTAAATAATAATAATATAATATAATAATTATAAAAACTTCACACATCTCACAGATGGCCGTCTGATCCCAAACTAGGCAGAGCCTATGGTAACCAGACTGCTGATAAGCATACTTATATATTTCTAAATACATACATATTATAGATAAATTACACCCAGACACAGAACAAATGATCATACTCATCACACAATTATTTGTTCTGGGTGGGAATCATACCCACGACCTCTGACTTAGCAGTCAGGGTCACTAACCACTACACCAACAGGCCAGTCAAATAAATATAGTGAAAGTTCCATTTAAATGTCATTGGTAGCTGCGGTATGAATTTAGTTTTCTAATCTATGTAGATCTAAATATTAAACAAACATATTCTACTTTTGTTAAATTTTCATGTAAAGTAAGTAACTTTAGGCGTAATATTCAGTTTTAAAACAGTTAGTGTTGTGTATATTCGGCATTGGAACGTTGTCTGGGAGTAAAATAAAGCCACAAAATTCTTATGGCGCCATGAAACTTTTGTACACCATTACACAAATTACACACATTACGTACATGATACGCCTGTACCCTTGTTTACAACGGGAATCTTCAAAATGGCTTTAAAGTCACAGACTGAACGAAATGGAATGTCCTTTGTCGTTCTGAGCTTTGTGATGGTTTTACACATTTGGTAAATGAAAATGTTGTCAAACCTAAATATTTCAATGATTAAGAGGGATTAGAGTCAATGCACTAAATCATCGGTTAAAGTTCATCGATTAATTGACATCGATGATAGAAAATTTCGTTTAAACAGAGATGTCAATAATTTTTCAAAAAAGGTTTTATATTTATCTACCTATAACCATGCCAGCTGGTGTTGCTGTCATAGAGACCTCTCCAGTCACAGGAAATACAGGACATTTGGGTATGCGACCCCGGCCTCTGCGAGCTACTGCAGTCTCAGTCCCGTTACCCATCCAAGACTTGCTGTATCCCTTACCATAGGTCTCCCTCTTCATACCTATCTTTCCCGTTTTAAAACTACTACGTTCCCAAGGAGCCAAACCAGCCAAATTCCTTTGCAATGATACATATTGCACCGACCCTAATTAAAATTGAGAAAAGGGGAGTACTTCTTCGTTCCCCTTTCTTCTTATACAAAAATTTTATATTTTTTTAAAATAAACTAGAAATATCTAAATCTTTGTAATTTCGACACTTACCCACGATAAATTATATTTCCGCAGAAGATTCTCGCAAAAAAATAAGTTATAGTGTAGGAAAACTACAAAAACACGCTTTGATAGCGAACCCTATTAAAAAGTACAAAAGAGGTACCTACACTATCCACCTCCTGGCTATATCATCAGATCATCGTTATCGTCAGACCATCGTCAAAACAAATCGTACGGGCCTAGGCATGCCATCACTTAAATTGCCGACGCCGGACAAAAGCTTAAAACATCCCGGACACATTGGCGAAATCAAGATTCTTTCACAAACACTTTAAAAACGCAGATTGTATTGAAATTTTTAGCTTGTTAACGATTCATCTTACAATTATAATTGTCCCCTGGCACAGAGTGTCTAGGTTTTACCCGGACACTTTTTGAAAACCTCGAACGAACGCTCCCCGGACGCCCTCTATGGCAGCCCTATACGAGCCTAACCTCGAACGGTTCTATTAGCCACTAAAGAGTTCTTCTAACCACCTCCAGTTCTAAAATGCCAAATTATGGTATTGTCCTCCGAACTACATTTAAATACAAAGTTTTCTTTAAAAGGGAAGGTAATAAAAACGTGTAACCAAGGAATATTCACCCAAACACCGTCATAAGACACTGTTTAATTTTTAAATCAATAATCTACGTGGTCATTACCAACATACAACAACGTATTTCTAGAATATAACTAATTGACCTATCATTATAGAGCTTTGTCGAGGGCGATTGGACGCAACTAGGTCGGTAGTGGGGTGAGCCGGGCATAGTTCCACCCCCCCCCCCCCCTCTGAGCAACCGTCGATATGGCAGGTTGACTAGTCGGAATTTATATAGTAAGAGCAACTTACTTTTTATTAGATAGACAATTGCTTAATATAGATAGATACTAAGTATAGAAATATGTTACCTATAAAGGTGTTAGTTCACATTTGATTATTATGGGTAACTTAAAATAAAAGACTATGTAATTAATATGATTTACATAAAAAAAGTGTAATTCAAATAAAACCGGATAAATGTGTGTCGGGACACGGACAGTGTAAGGTTCCGTAATGGACAACTTTATCTAAGTAATTTTCAATGGAATTAATACTTAATTAAGCTGTGCGTTGTGTATATGTTATAAAGTAAGTCTAAAATTTCAATACGGAATATCTTTAAAAGTACCCGATACCCCTAACGACCTATTTATCGACACCCCACACCGTGGGATAGACGAGAAAGAAAAACCATCCCGACTTTATGTGCAGGGAGGTGGTACTTTTTTTTGAGACTTTAATTTAACATTTTATCGGAGTGATCAATTTGTACACTCATGCCAAATTAAAGCTTACCAGCAATATGATTCTCTGAGCTAAGCCGCGGACAGACGGACGGACGGATACTAGGTATCAGGTTTGGATTGTAAGTACCTGCGAGATAGCCCAGCCTTATCCCCTTTGACATACTCATTATAAATAAATATATTCTCTTAGATCTTATCAAACTACTATCGCTGTAGTCTTGTGGATTTCTAACAGCTCACAGCTATTACCGTGCAAAAAGTCAGTTTAGTTTACAACATAATGGATAAATTTGATTCCACCTTAAAAACTTGTACGCTGGGGTTGTTACTCCACAGAAAACGGCGCCTAATATGAGATATACTCCCTACTAAAAAGTTAGTAGGTAGTTAGATGGTATTCTGCAAGTTTGGACGAGAGTGCGATGCGCAATATCTTTCTCATCTTTAAATAATTTATTTAAACTTTCTTTAATTAAAATCTAGTATATGAAACTCATTCAAACCGTCAAATCCATAACAACACGATATTACCGTTACACCAGAGGCCACTAAACATATCAAAGAGTTTCTTGCACTCATTTGTAATTCAATTTCCTTGAACATACATAGTGTATGCTTGAAAGGATCTTAAAAACTTGTACGCATTGAAGACAACTACATGGATGTCGTTAATCAATAAAATAAAAGACTGAAACGTAAATAATATTATGGGTTGCAGTAATGCTTTCCTTGCCTGACACGGGCGCAACAGGCAAGTTAAAAATGCAATTTGTTTGTAAAAAATCATTTTATTATTTGGCGCCGACTCAAAATAAGTTTATATAAAATTTTATAGTTTATGTAAATAAGCTCAATACTTAAGACTGAAAAGGTTTATTTATTTTATGCTTTTTAGTTCTTTTCGTCGGTTTAATTTTTTTTTTTAAGATTTTTATTTTATGATTTTTTTTCATCATCAGCACAACATGTACATGATGTGATGATTTCTTAACGCAAATACCTGATAAAGTAATGAAAAGTAAACAAAAACACTATTCGTTCATACAATTTTCGGGGGTTTCTCTCAATTTTACCAGGATCCCATCATCAGATCCTCACTTCCTTGACATGGGACCCCTCTTGAGGTATATACCCTACCTAACACAAAAAGAATAATCAAAATCGGTTCATAAATAACGGAGAGGGCTGAACAAACATTAAAAACATATATATATATATACGGTCGAATTGAGAACCTCCTTTTTTCGTCGGTTAAAAAAATAGAAAAACGAGATGAATTGCATTAAGTATTGCAAAATTGTCTATTAAATCTAGGCAAAACAGTACCATTTGCTTCTCTGTTTGTCAATAGTAGCTAATAACGATATAATAATAATGATTATGTAGTGTAGCAATTATTTTTTCCCTTCACAAATGGAACAATATATCAGTATGACTAATACAATAGTTAGTTCACAATGTATTTGTGAGAGACTGGTGCCCGTGATAGGTATTTCTATACCTATGGTACTGGTCATCAGGCCCCCTGAAATTCATAGTTAGCCTAATATTATATTAATTACACAATACATTTATTCGTGGGAGAGCCATGCTTCGGCACTTATATGCCGGCTCAACCGGCCACGGCCCCACAGAAAACCGGCAGTGAAGCAATGGTTACATTGCTTCACTGAGGCACATTTCTTGAGTTGCAGGTGCCCATGGGCGACGGTAGTCATGTATCATCAGGTGACCCGTCTGCTCGTTTGCCCCCTATACCATAAAAAAAATTAACATGGATGAAGAGTACGTAGCATATCATAACAAAAAAAAATTAATAAATTAATAGAACAATAGCCTAATTTTGAAATGTGTGTGTGCGAACTTATTTATATCAAGTAGTAAAAATTTTGATCACAAAATATAAGCCCACACCGAGGTTAGAACATAATATACATAATTGTGTTTGACTTAAATTCACAATGCTATCACGAAGTCCTATTATTCTTACAACACAATCTTATGTGCAAAAACAAAGCTTTCCCTACAGAATTATGAGGAGAAATATGACATCATTCGAGAGAATGTGTGCAATGGCGACACGTTAGAAGCCGTATGCGGTATATTTATGACAGGCAATGTACGCAATGAAACTACATTTACTTTCATAGACAACGCAGCGTGAAACACGCAACCTACCGTATGTTGATGGAAAAGTGCTGTTTGTTTATTTTATTACAATGAAAGTTTTTCACTGTCGTTAAGATTCATGCTCAGCTGTAGCATTCTAAGATAAATATAAACTTATAGTTAAATTGTTCGCGCACATCTGGAATTGGTAGCGTATTTTTAGAATGGCAAAGTTAAGTTTGTCTTTCAATCCTATCTACATACAAGATTGTACGGAATCCTCGATGAGCAAGCCAGACTCGCAACTTGTCCGGTTTTTTTAAGGTTCCGTACCTCATAAGAAAAAAACGGAACCTTTATAGGATCACTATGTTGTCCGTCCGTCCGTCCGAAGGTCTATCTGTCTGTCAAAACCCTTTTTCTCAGGAACGTGAGGAGGTATCAAGCTGAAATTTATATCAAATACTCAGCAGCTCTACTGTCCCTTAGAGCTGTGAAAAAATCAAACTTCTAAGCCAACGCAATCAAAAGATACAGCCGTTTATGCCGCTAATTGCCGCAAATTTTCGACACTCGAAAGGGAATCAAAACCTACAGGGTACTTCCCGTGAACTCAGAATCTTGAAATTTGGTACGAAGAAACGTCTTATAGCACAGATAAAGAAAAATTGCGAAAACCGTAAATTTTCAGTTACATCATATAATAAAAATATTTTACGGAGCCCTCGGTGAGCAAGTCCGACTTGCACTTGGCCGCTTTTTATACTAATTTTATAGGCAAAGTCAGCATACAGCCTGCCTAAGTGCCTAATACACGACTCGAAAAGAAGTACCGACATACTTAATAGAAGACAATCTTCAGGCCCAACCAAGTAAGATGGGCTATAAGTAAATTTAAGCCCTTCAAATCACCGGGGGAGGATGGCATTTTCCCAGCACTTCTGCAATATGGAATTGACATCCTCCTTCCGCATCTGGTGAAACTGTTCCGGGCAAGCTACGCCCGAGAAGTCATACCAGATCAGTGGTCAGAGGTCACGGTACGCTTCATACCAAAAGTAGGAAAAAGGGACTACTCAGTTCCAAAATCCTTTAGACCTATAAGTCTTACTTCTTTTCTTCTAAAAACTATGGGAAGAGTTATATACCAGCACATTAGAGCAACGTACTTAGTAGAAAGACCACTAAGTCTCCACCAACATGCTTACCAAAAGGGAAAATCTACGGAAACAGCTTTGTTAGATCTGATCGACAAAGTGGAGAAGGCTCTAGAGGATAAGCAAACTGCTCTATGTGCTTTCCTAGACATTGAGGGCGCTTTTGACAATACACCCACAGCAACAATCCTCAGAGGAATGACTGCAAAGGGGGTTGATATCACCACCACAAAATGGGTGGAAAGCATGCTCTCCAACAGAATAGCAAAAGTTTCACTAAATGAAATATCGCACAAATTCTATACGACACGAGGGTGCCAAGGAGGCGTTCTATCCCCACTACTTTAGACCCTCGCTGTTGACCAACTCCTTGTAGAAATGTGCAACCTCGACTATGACATACAGGGCTACGCAGATGACCTGGTGGTCATAGTCAGAGGACCATGCCTCCACACCATCTCAACACTACTACAAGGAGCACTCAATACCATCAACAACTGGTGCAGAGAGAACGAATTATCAATCAACGAAGACAAAACTACGATAATTCCATTTACAAAGAAAAGGAAGCTGGAAAGTTTGTCACATCCAAAACTAAAGGGCAAAATCATAGAATAAAAGCTCTAAACATGCCAGCGGATGACATGCAAACAGAGATTGACTTCGTGAGAAGGTACACAGTAGACATACCACGGAGAGATACATGGCTGGAAGGCCTCCAATCCAATAAAAATGGTAGTCACGAGTACAAAGACAAAAAAAAATGGTAAAAAAATAGTACAAACGGCTGTCTTATCGCTAGTTGCGATTTCTTACAGACAACCTTTAGATGGACAGATGCAATGGAGTTATGTATAGGGCAGTTAACAGGTGTACGACTAGCTAAGTAGCAACTTAAATGAATGAATAGTATGGAAAAAGAAGCTTGATGTAAAGTGGACCACTGCAAGATTCAAATACACTGCTGAAATCGAAAACAAAATTTCATCAAACCATCTGGAACAAAATCACCTTTAGTATATTTTAAAATGGGGATTTAAAATATTCGTTAGAACTGGAATATTGGGAATTGTGTACGATTTTTTGGAGTATGGAGGCGAGGACACATTCCGATTTCATCAATTCAATTAGGAAGAAAACTGTATGGGTTTAGGAGCTAAAGTCGTTATAGCTTTGAGCAAGACCATCAAATAACCCGCTTGTAGTGTGATTTATTTTGATAACTTTTTCACCGAATTAGTGCATTACTTGAGACACGTGTACGGTATATTTTCTTTGGGTGAGACCAAATCATCTTCGTGGAGGTGACAAAAAGCTTCCTTCTGAAAAAATGTAGAAGAAAAAGGTAGCTGGGTCTAAAAAGACCTTGATGTAGGTTGCGGAATTTACGGAGAGAGGTCAAAATTCAGATGGAGCGCCAATCTGGGAGCAGAGGCCACCGTCTTTCAGGCTGAGCTCTTTGCATTAAATAGATGCGTGGAGATCAACCTTGAGAGAAAAGTAAAAAATCAACACATCTACATCAACTCAGACAGCCAAGCGGCGCTATTGGCACTAAAGATTCTGTCAAGATACAGAAGAAACTGCAATGCATATTCTATGCTGTTGTGGCCCACTAATGCAGCACCGAAGTATTAACCTAGTGTTACTCATCAGTAACCGCAGGAAAAACAAACAATCACGGCTTAAAAGATCTGGAGGTTTCTCGAAGCCATAAGTCTGAGCAGTGAACTGTAAAGCAAAAAGTGCGCTACAAAAGACCAGAAATGGTCGAGGTGGCAGTAAGCACTTCATCAATATTAAATAATAAATAGAAGACATTCCTAAATAACTTACCGTTACCAAGTGTATATTACGAAGATAATTTTCACTATAGAATAGTTTATCTGTAGCCGTAAAAATCGGGACTGTGTTCCGTGATCAGTCTTTTTAAAAACAAACAATGCGGCGAAATTCAAACAATGCTCATCTCTGACTATATTGTAGTACTTTTTGGGTCTGTCTACATAGCTAGACAGATGGCTTCAGGCGAGCAATATCATGATGAAACACCACAATGCAGTATTAAAAATGTAAATTCCCGACTTTATAAACAGAATAGTAAAAAGATAGAAAGAAGACAAGCTAAGAACATAAAGACATTCAAACCAATTTGATAAATAAGCAATCTACTCAGTGCGCTGTTTACTACCACATGGGTCACCGCCCAACTCGCCGCAAGGTGGCAACTTCATTGATGGGACTTTAAACGAATTTGAAAGAGAAGTCGGAGAATAGGCCTTAGCGGGTTTTTTATACACAAAGCTGCAGTAAAGGTTCGAGTATCGGGCTTGCGGGTTCGACCTTTCCTTTGACGTGAACACACACTTACCAAATCATTTAGCTTACTGACCCACCTTACCCCACCACTATTCTCCTCCTGGCTTCATTATCTGATCAGCTCCAAGTTGCCAAATTATAGTATTGTTATCAAACAACATATACATACAAAATTGCATTTCGATACTATTACTAAGTAGGTTAAAATTGACTTCTAAGATCTGTTTACATAGTCTTGATTCATCTCCCAAATCGTGAAGAAGCAAATAAAAAGAAAATATACGGGTTGTCTTAAGAACCTCCTCCGGTTTTTCGTCGCTTAAAAAGTGTGTTAAAAATCGAACCATATTTTTACGCAGCACGGACAGGTTAGTAACTTACTGAGGCAAACATGTCTCGACAAAACCGACAAACCGTAACTTGGGTCACAAAAAGTTGCAGAAGAACAGGTTTGTAATATCAAGTATATACGAAACCGTGATAATGACCCGTGGTACCGCAAATACATAAGTGTAATTTTATGTATAAGCGCCGTTATAAAGGTTGTTTTTTTATTGCTTATTTGTCACTTGTTTGTTTTTAAGTTCAACACTTCACGATAAACATATTCCAGCCTCCGTTGCTTATAATGTTACTGTATGCGTTTTTATAATGTTACAATGATATTAATTAAAATCACTGCATAACTTATTAAAATAAAGTGCCCCTGCCGCGTCTGTCTGTCTCTGAACGCAATAAACTCCAAAAGTATCGAACATATTTTCATGCGGTTTTCACCAATGGTTATACATATTATAGTGATTCATGAGGAAGGTTTAGGTGTTAATTCATAACGGTTTAGGGTAAATTGGCTAAACTATAACTGATGAAATTCTTTTTAATAAGGTCAATTAAAATGTAGCAATACTATATTTCTGTCTTCCAAGACAAATAACACAATATTTTCTGCTACCCGTGCGAAGCCGGGGCGTGTTGCTAGTGCTTATTTAGGCACGTTGGTACTACACTTATGGTATGGAGAAAAGCACTTAACTCGCGTGACCGTCATGTTTAGAGATATAAATTATATACAGATATGTGTGTGTTTTCACTTCTAACGTGCAGTCATACGACAGTGACAGTTTTTTTCTTCAATCTATCGACCCTAATGTAGTGGCTTATTTATTAGACACATTTTCATTGTAGTAAAATTTTCTTCATATCCTACTAATATTATAAACGTGAAAGTTTGTGAGGATGTATGGATGTTTGTTACTCTTTCACGCCAAAACTATTGAACCAATTACGATGAAACTTGATATGTAGATAGCTGGAGACCTGGATTAACATATAGGCTTCTTTTTATCCCGATATTCCCACGGGATCGCGCCTTATGCCGGTGAAACCGCGGGGCGCTGCTAGTGTTCCATAAATCGGTCGTGAAAAAATTGTGTTAGTCGTCTAACGCATCTTAAAAGACATCCCCAACCCTCCTTATGTGAAATTATTGTAGTCACCTTACATTTTCATACTTTTATCCATCAGAGATTTCACTCTATTTGGACAGAAACAGCAAAAAATATTATAGAATATTGTTATATTATGTTTATGAAGGTGTATCACTGAAATTCCAAGAACCATTTGTCAAGGAGCAAAGTAGCCAGAGGCGAATTCCAGGCATTGTACTGCGCGCCTAAGAGCTCAATGATATGACGTTATGCATGTTCGGAGTGGCGAATGTTGAGAATACCGAGGACCCCAAGCGACAAAACGTGTCAACCCTTTCACAGCTGAAAGTCAAGACGCGTTTATCCACCATATCTCGCCAACGCATTATTTCATACTTCGGACATGTAGTACGGAAAAGCGATGGGAATCTGGAAAAACTTATCGTGGTTGGTAACACCGAAGGGTTACTACTACTACTACTAGGGTTACTACTAGGGTACACCGAAAGGTCGATCACCAACCCGATGGACAGACCAGATAAAGGACTCGCCTGCCACTAAACTCCACAAGATCATAAGGGATATGATGGAGGGAAGCCGAAGGAGACAAATAGTCCAGATGTAGATTTACCACCCATTGATAACCACGACCCTCAGTCATGAGGGACCAACTACAGATGAGATGATGATGTTCGGAGCACAAAAAGCCAGCATTTGTGTAGTTATTCACATTTGTTGACATTGCGATACCGTGTGACTGTCTATCACTCAAGACTGAATACTACCGTGTGACGTGAACTTCAAACCTGATCTTTTTCCAGGCAAGGAACAGTGCCGCACCACTTTTTTATGTACTTATAACTATCGAAATATTTAATAAGAACTCAATTATAAACATCCTATATAGTAGTCAGAGTAGTTAAGAGTACTTACATGTTTTGCATGACGGTCATTGACATACAAATCTATAGGTATACCAATTACTATTTTTTTATAGACTATAATTAATATTTTTTGGTAATCTGAGGTAAAAAAGTTCTTGAGGCAGGTTATTAGCTATATGACATCACGCTAAGAACTTTAGAAGACGTATATTTAATGATATCTTAAAAAAATGAGCTAAGTCCTCGAACGCAGTGATACCTAGAGTACATAATGGACTGGCAGAGCTAACTGTAACTAATATTTTTTTAACTACGTGTACTTTATTACATAATCTAGTAAGATACTTGTTATTTATTTGTATACTTGATACATATACATAGGTGCACAGTGGTATCATTATTTGCTCTGTGATGAGAGTGCAAATTGTTAGCGGATAAAGTGTTACACGCTTATACGTAACTATCGACCGCCCCGGCTTCGCACGAGTCTGCTACCTCACATCTTCAACAATCATCAACATATTTCTATCAATTTACACAAAATCTCAACATATTATACACCTAAACCTTCCTCATGAATCACTCTGTCTGTTAGTGAAAACCGCATGAAAATCCGTTCAGTAGTTTTTCAGTTTATCGCGAATAGACAGCGAGAGGTTAATCGTCTGCACAAAAGTATACTTTTACCTCCCATAAAGATCCTGGGATTTATTTAACACTAGCGGGGCCTGCGGTTTCCCCCGCGTAAGTCCCGATCCTGTGGGAATATCGGGATAAAAGTAGCCTATGTGTTAATCCAGGTCTCAATACCTAGGTTCCGGATGTCTTAATAAAAGCTGTTCCCGGTTCCCTCCTACTTAAGGCGCAGTATGGCACACCGTGTGGTTTTAGTCGGTTCGATTCCGACACACCGCCCTACCGAAAACCCCGGTGGGGTGACGGCCCGAGGGGGTTTCCACACGCACCAAAAAAAAAAAAAAAAAGGTCTCAATACCTATCTACATACCAAGTTTCATCGCAATCGGTTTAATATTTTTGGCTTTTGGCGTGAAAGAGTAACAAACACCCATCTATCCATCCAAACTTTTCACATTTATAATATTAGTGGGATGGGATTTTAATATAAACACGATTATCAATTGTAAGGTTAAAGAGCTCTGACTTCCCGGGATAGCCAGTTCGAGTGACAGATATGCGACCCTGACCTTCTCAAGCTACTTCTTTCAATCCCTAATCCCACTATCCCACTAATATTATAAATGTGAAAGTTTGGATGGATGGATGTATGTTTGTTACTCTTTCACGCCAAAACTACTGAACCGATTGCGATAAAACTTGGTATGTAGATAGCTGGAGACCTGGATTAACATATAGGCTACTTTTTATCCCGATATTCCCACGGGATCGGGACATACACGGGTGAAACCGCGGGGTGCTGCTAGTCTACTCTATTTCCTTCTTGCCTACCTTTCCCATTCAATTTATTCCCAATTATCCCATCTTTACTTCCCAAAGTGACCGATTGAGAGCAATAGACTTGAGTTAACTCGACCAAATTATAGTTGGCAAAATGTCGGTGTTTAATACTTCTTACCTACCGCATTTACCAGAACACGTGTAAGTGTCTGTAGAAGGATTAAAATAAAAAAATATATATTAGAATCCATACTTCACTACATATTATAAAACAAAGTTCCCTGCCGCGTCTGTCTGTCTGTTCGCGATAAACTGAAAAACTATCGAACGGATTTTCATGCGGTTTTCACTAATAGACAGAGTGGTTCCATGAGGAAGGTTTAGGTGTATAATTTGTACCCGTGCGAAGCCGGGGTGGGTTCCTAGTAATATTACAAATGCAAAAGTAACATTGTTTGCGTGTTACCTTTTTACGACTAAACGGCTGAACGGATCGTCATGAACTTTGGCAAGGAGATAGACTATATCCTGGGGAAGGACATAAGACTACTTTTTGTCCCGGAAAAATATACGGTTCCCGTGGGATATATTTGAATTTCCACGCGAACGAAGTCGCGGGCAACAGTTAGTAAAAAATAAACACGTGTCTACCTCATCCAAAGGTTGACTGGTAGAAAATGCCTACAGCATTGAGTCCATATGGGTTGTATTTGTTAATACTAGAATTTAAAATAAATATTAATTAATAAAATCAATATCAAGTGAATTATTCAGAACAACACAATGTACTTAATTTTCACTACCAACTTTGTCATGTATTACCGTTGTTATCTTACTTACGTTTCGAAATGTTTTACATTTTCTAGGATATTCATTATCAGAGAACAGGTGTTGGCTAGTAGGGCCGTCGAGTATGTCTTTGTTAATAAATTGCTGGATTGTGACAATAGCGATGTAACAAAAAGTTATTGATTTTAGAGAATGACAATGAATTTGTTATTTACGCTAGTGTTTTGTCTCCAATAAATAATGACCGTGTCATTATTTATTTGAGACATTCGGCATTGCATCCCTGTTCACAATAAAATATCAAAAATTTGCAATCATTTGGTATAGATACTTAGTCCAATTTTACAGAATTGTGGATTACGTCGATATTATATTCTCGCAAACCAGCGAAATGTTTATTACATATTTTTAGTTTTTACATGGCAGTACATTTAACAGAACACATGAATCTTTACGTCTATCTGCCACCACCTGTTACTTGTCAATGTGGCAATGGATTAGACATTAACGTCGGTGAATCTGGGTGGGGATGTCTTATCCTAGAATACAAGCTACGTCAATACTTCTCTAGTTTTATTAATTCCAAGATCATCAACTCTTCCTAAATAAACAGCAGACGCAATAAACTGTTCTTTTAACGGGATACATTTACCATGTACTGAACCAAAAATAGTGAATGCGGTGGGGTTTAAATATATCGGACGTACCTAATAAAAACGGATTGGCTCATCCGTTAACGTGTATCGTAATTGCTTTGTTCTGTTTTTTCTTCATTTAGTATAATATTTACAACCTTTACAAGCAAAGGTAAAGATCGTTCCGAGTTACTTATCACTACATATTATAAATCAAAGTCCCCCGCCGAATCTGTCTATCTGTCTGTTCGTGATAAACTGAAAAACTACGGAATGGATTTTCATGCGATTTTCACTAATAGACAGAGTGATTCATGAGGAGGGTTTAGGTGTATAATTTGTACCCGTGCGAAACCGGGGCGGGTTGCTAGTTTATACTAATACTGAACCGTTTTTTATTTTTGATAATTAGAATGGGCGTTGGTCTCACCTGATGGAAAGTGACGATGAAGGCGAAGATGGTACCAGCCTACCCAAAAGAAACCTATTCAGTCTACACTTGAACGTTACAGAAAAATAGAGGCTCATTCCAGACTTTGGTGAGTCGAACAAGAAAGGAGCTTACCGAGCTGAGTCTGCCTCTTTGTTTAAATGTGCTCGTATAATTTTTAACTTTTTTTTTTTAAATTCTCCAATAAAGAGGCTCGCTCTTTATTGGAGAATTTTATAGGCTATATAATATAACACGAAGATCTAAAGAAACGGAGTACTGGCTGGAGAGAGAATGATAAAAAATAAATACATACTTAATGTATATATGATTATGCATCAAAGCGAGGGCACAAGAAGCTAAGTATATTGACGATGAAAACGAGAATATATACGTTCAATATCGTTACGATGATTTTTATGTATCTTCTACCCAGTGTGTTTAATGATTTATTTTATCTAAACAAATATTATAATCTAAACTAATAATATAATTATAATAATAATAATTATAATCTAAACTAATATTATAAAGAGGAACCATTTGTGTTTTTGTATGTATGTTTGTAATGTTTTTACACAGAAACTACTGGACCGATTGCGATGAAACTTATGTAGATAGCTGGAGACCTGGATTAACGCATATGCTACTTTTTATTCCGACATTCTAACAGGATTGGGACTTACGCGATTGAAACCGTGAGGTGCTGCTAGTTTTATATATTTTCAGAAAACTTACCTACTGCTAGAATACAAAAGGTAAAATATGAAAATGTTAATAAAAAGGTGTTCATTTAAAAGGCTTTACAATAAGAAATACTTATATTAAAACAAAGAAAGAAAGTGGAAGACAGCATAAACAAATATTTTATAAGCAGGTTTATGATCACAATCCCAGCTAACTGATTTATCATTTAGCTGGGATTTATATTTTTCTCTTCATAATTCACACGATTCTTGTTCAATTTGGCAGATTTTAAACATAAGATAAATCATTAACAAAAAAAATCTAGATTCTGAGAAGTTGTTGTAGAAAAATCAGTCCGTATTTGAAGAAAAGTAATTTTACCACAAAATAGTTAAGTTACTTCACGAGTGCCATTAACATCTTTTATTCAAATTGATGACGTCACTAGTCCCCAATAAACTGTTATGAACTGTCGCTCCCGGCATATACACCATATACCTAGGTACGTAGAGCTTAAACCTTAGACGGAAATGTTAATACGAATAGGGTTGCCGCTAAAGAAAGCGAACAACCACAGAGACACTCACTAATTTCCACTTTTTATTAAAATAACAATTTCTGGTATTTAAGTAGTGTATAAGAGCTATATAATATACTTAAAAGTAAGAATGATGACTAAGATTGTTCCAACTCTATCTAACTTACTTAATTGAATTTATCAGCAAACATAAAATATCAATTTAATCAAAATTAATCCCTATTTCCCTTGATCATGGCATCACGTGTGAACGGCTGGACCGATTTCGCTAATTCTTTTTTTTTGTGTTTGTTATCGTCAGGAGAAGGTTCTTATGAAAAAAAAAAATAGACAGTTAAGCGACAAATTACAAAATTTAAGAAACTTAGGGACTTACGCAGGTGAAACCGCGGGGTCCAGCTAGTACTAAATTGTATAGAATAATTACTACTAACTAAAAGAAAAGAAAACTTACGGTAGCGTAATTTTTCTTTTCTTTTTGCTTTTAATTTTTTTATCTTACAGCAGGCTGAGCACTGACTTTTATTTGGGATACAGTCTACGGGAGTCTATGACCTCTTTGTCAAATTAGTGATCTTGATAAAATTCTACATGAAAAGTGAATTTTACTACGAATCAACAAGAACATTTCTTTGGTATTTTTCTATCCAGTGAATATTGACCATTACGAAGCAAAACCAAAAGATTAAAATGTATTTATATACCCGGCAGAAACGATTTAGTGAGACTGATATCCTGTTTACCGTGTGAATAGAAGCTACGGACTGGAAGCAGTTCGAAGTGCCACTCAACCTTTCAATATGGAGTGAAAACAAACCCTGCAATGACAGCTCTTATCCGATACAAGACGTTGGTAAAGTGGCTTTAAAAATTACCGACACCCAAATACACCAAAATCCGTATTGCCTCTTAATTATAATATTTTGTATTCGTATATATATATTTCTAACTAGCTGCGCCCTGCGGTGACACCCGCGTAAGTCCCGATGCCGTGGGAATATCGGGATAAAAAGTAGCCTATGCGTTAATCCAGGTTTCCAGCTTTCTACTTACCAAGTTTCATCACAATCGGTTCCGTAGTTTTTGCGTGAAAGAGCAACAAGCATCCATACATCCTCACAAACTTTCACGTTTGTAATATTAATAGTATTTACCAACTCGTACTAAGAAACTGTGACTGTGACTCACGATAGACGGGATCCTTTAGATATCATCCCTTAAATGCCATACAGCTGCTGGCATTGGAAACATTTATTTGTCTAGCATTCAGCATACATAATTTTCCGTTAATTTTATCTTCAAGTGGGAACCCTAACCTATCGACAGAACGGCGGCAGGTGTGATGTAACAATTTTCAGGCACAATATTAAAGTAATGCAAGTCACAGGTGCTCAGAATAAATTTACGTCAAGCTAAAAGCCAGGTCTAAATTGAGAACCAGAGCTACTCGTAAATGCTCAAGTGTCTTGATCGAAAATGTTTTGCTAAGCGAATTTGTCAGTTCGAGGAACTGAGTAGGATATGTTATTCAATAACCGCATATTGTTTGTTAAATAAACGATGAAAGGATCAATAAAATGTGTTAGTATTGCTACGAGTCAGTGTTTCATATTATATTAATTGCTTAGGGCACAGAGTTAAAACACGTTCAAAGTTGTTCTGATAAAAAATAATTAGGTATTAAACTCTTCAGGTACATTGTTTGATAACTCCATAATACGTTAATAGGATATTTTTGAGGGCGGCCCGACCTTTTAAACAAAGAAAAACGTTGCCAGTACCATTCGGGGTGATGTAAGGATTCTAGCGATACCCAATTCATGAAAATCTGTGGAAGCATTTAAGTTATGGTCTCATACATATATTAACCCTTAATAAGGTTGGCAACGGCCGAGTAACACTATTAACGACAGTGGTTACAAGGTCTGCGCGGTTGTTAACAAAATGTCACTAATGTCACCCGATATTCTATCGTACATCGTAGTGGGAAATGTTATGAGGAATTAAATATTAATTGATATTGATTGATGTTTCAACGACGTTGACTAAGAATTTGTGAAATATATTTTATGTATATAGAGTTCTATGTATGGGAGTGGACGGATACAAGAGTATACGACGACAAAAAAATAATTGAATAGATTATGTAAAAGAGAATATGGCTAGAAAAGGAGTAAGCAGTGAACTGAAGAATGATAGACGAGAAACAAAGAAGAAAACACATTGCGCCGACCTCCTAATAAGTTTGGGCAAAAGTTAAAGATGATGATTATGATAATTAATTGATGATTTTGGCTAAATTGATCAAAGATTCACTAATATAGTTTGTAGGGGCAATTGCTGATTTTAGTTAATGTTTTCTCTACGTCAATCGGGAAAAAGGGTCTTGACAGACAGACGGACAACAAAGTGATCGTATAAAGGTTCCTTTTTACACTTTGAAGTGAACCCTAAAAATACGGATTAGTAACAGGCATGCATCATAAAATTCCTCAATATATATATTACATTTACATACTGAAATAATGTACACGTAGTTGGATAATCTTATGATGGTGACTAACAATTCACTGATGTTGATTACTGATTGGTATTATAATTTTGTCTTGTTTCTTACAAAACAGCCAAGTATTCGCCAGTATACGACCTGCATTGCGTAGCATTTCGTTAAAATTATCTGGAAATATTTATACGAACAAGTAGGCGAGGAAGGAAAAGAGATCTATCTTATATCGTCTGCAATGTATGCTTTACCATGTCATCAGAGATGTCTTGGAGTTAGTTTTATATTATTGCAGTTTCATTTAATTATTATTCAAGTTAGATAATACATTTTTAGTTCATGGAACCAATTCAAACAATCTAATTCAAATGAATGCATTAAATCAACTTTGGTGGGTATGGTAAATTTAATACATTCTGTACGAGTTAACGACCTCAATGAATAGAAAGTATTGTTGCCAAATTGTAGGGAATGTTGAAAGTGCTTAAAAGAAAGTTGATTGCTACAAGTTAAAATTTTAGCCTTCTCAGTGGCCGTTACAATGCTAAGTGTGATCTAACTTATGGGTTTCTGTCATGATCGCGTTTTTATATTTTTAACCTCTTTTAGTCAGTTTACCAGAGTCAAATACTGATGTGAGAAACTAGGGACGGCGTAGAGAATCTTGCTGATAATAAGATATAAGTAATGCTTGTTACTTTATAATATTTTACTAGAGATCGCGTGGTGGTCGAATTTCAACCATGGTTTTTTATTGGCCAGTATAACTTGTGCTGTCATTGTATAGACTTACTTTCATTGACAGGTAATCACATATACCTACTGGAGGCGTGTAATTTCATTAGGCCATTTTCACGTAATTTCATATTGTTTAAAAATTTTAGCTTTCTGCACTTCTGCTTCTGTATATAAACTGTAAATATTCCAAAATTCACGTTACTACGTTCGCGCAAAATTTCTTAAAAGGTACAAAGAATTCTCTTCACGCATTAATATAACGATCGATGAATTAACTAACAAAGTTTTTTCAAAGGATGTAATATAAAGCTACATGAAGCATATAATTGATCTATGTATATACATAGATCAATTATATGCTTCAATCAATCAATCAGCCTATTATAGTCCACTGCTGGACATAGGCCTCTCCCAATATGCGCCATAGTACCCCGTCATCCGCCTTCCGCATCCAATCTATCCTAGCTACCTTTCTAAGATCGTAAATCCATCTGGCTTTACTATCTCCGATAATCTACCGATTAGCCTTCCTCTACTCTAGGAACCGTTTGCTCTAACGGCCATCGGTCCTTCGGCAGATGTGGCCAGCCCATTGCCACTTCAGCGTGCTTATTCTGCGAGCTATGTCACTTTAGTTCTTTGTCGGATGACCTCATTATGAATTATATCCTTCAAAAAAACTCCAAGCATAGCTCGATCCATAACCTTTAAGCTTGTGAACTATCTCGGCACCGTATGTCATACTCATAACGAATGGGCCAAGTTTATGGAAGCATATCTTTAGTAAATATCAAAGCACATATTTTAATTACAATGCCCAGCTAACGAAGTGCCAATTTGTTTGATTTTTAACGAAAATCAAGATCAGCCTTAAAATTACAATATTGTGTAAGTAATCAAATGCAAACTCTTAAAATAAAACGTTTGATCTAAAAGAAGATCTACAGACGTCAATACTGTGGTGTTTGATGAGACTGTGATTCAAAACTTGAATCTCCAATGTTTATTTTTTGTTTAGATTAACTAGAATCCTATATT
Organism: Callimorpha dominula; assembly: GCA_949752705.1. Taxonomy (NCBI): domain Eukaryota; kingdom Metazoa; phylum Arthropoda; class Insecta; order Lepidoptera; family Erebidae; genus Callimorpha; species Callimorpha dominula. The sequence continues at coordinate 19,341,798 of OX457003.1, read as the reverse complement.
TATTACTTGAAGAGATTTACCATTGTTTATATTAGAAAGGAATTCTAGATTATTTTAATTCAAAATTGTAGAAAGTTACTGGGTATACATAAACTTTCTGATATAAAGATAACACTCAGAATAATTCTATTTTCAATGTTTAATACATTATATTCTCACGTCTTATTCCTGTCAGGGGTAGGCAGAGACCGCCATTTACTACGATCATTTAGTCTTTACTCGCCCTCCACATCATTAAGATGTAGGTATTTCTGGCAGGAACTGACGTGTACATGTAATGTTCCAACACGAACCTTATTGCTTAGCAGCGCACACGTGGTCTAAGAAAACGGAGTACGCACATTAAAGGTATTTATTCCATTATAACATCGCACCTTACATTCATTTAGTCTGTGCAGTTTTAATTTCATATTCGAAACTGGAGCATCCATTTTATTTATTTCGTAATACCACCCCGTTACTTACCATCTGTTTTGTAAAATTTTAGTTACAATTTATTAATCTACAATAGTTTACTAAAACAAAAATGTAAACACGGTCTTCGATTATTAGCAAGACAAGTGAATAAGATATCGAAAACTTCTTTAAGGTAGATTCTCATTTCTCGTCGTCATCTCCATCTCCTAAGATTGGGGATCAACTGCGTTTTCCAGTTTCGTCGGCAATTTGCTTTGTCTGTTTTTCTTGTTTTTATTATTATCCTCTTGCTGAATTTCAATTTTATCAAACATTAATAATAATAACTTGAGACATCGTACACACGGTCGTCGGATCCCATACTAGGCAGAGCTTGTACAGACTTGGAACCAATGATCGTGCTCATGACACAATTATTTGTGCAGGGTGGGAATCGAACCAGAGGTACCAGAATCGCCGTTTAAAATTATACTTATAACAAGCTGATAAAAAGTTACTTGACGGTGGATTCTGTTTTCAAAATGACTTGAAAATAAAAATGCAGTTTAGCTGTTTTTGTGTAGCTCGACCAAACCCTTATTTGTGAATGAGTAGGGTCCCTACAACTCTATTGGATATGTGGATAGGCTTGTCAATACACTTATCATAACACTGGTCTTGCAAATGTTGATAGCCGATTACCGTCAAGCGAGCCGTGAGCTTGTTGTACGAATAGTTAGCTGCATAAAAAGTTTGACGGAACCTCCATCAAATAATTTACATTATGTAGAAATAAGTTATAGTTAAAGCTATAATATAGGTCACACTACAAACTATGGTTAATCCTTAACGTTAAAGCTGTTAGCCAATTGACTCCCTCCTGTGCTGCACTGTGTTCTGAGTCGAAATTTTAACACAACCTAAAATATAAATAATAACTCACTTTTAAAAATAAATTGTTTATCTCAATGCCATGCTTTCTGCAAATAAATGATCGTGAATAGCAGTGATTAGTGAGAATAAGCTGGTCGACTAGTCGAACAAATCTGTGTCCATGAAATAGCACACAGTGCCAGAAACACAGACACGAAATGACTCGACGTTGCTACATACGATTACGAAATATAACCATGATATCAGGTATCACAAAAGCGTAAAAGATCATTAATCTTTCATTGTTTGAGAAGTTCTCCTCGTGAAGAAAGCTGGGATTGTAATTAGATTTAATATTATTAAACCTATATGTTGAATAATGAAACTTACTAACGGTTGTATTATTTACACCCCGAGGTTGCGATAAAGTAATTCAGGAATACGGATTGTTTTATACTTATAAGTTATAAGTATACAAATCTGTACTTTTAAACATTCGCGTTCCATGGTAATATAATATGTTGACGGAAATTAACGCGATCACAATCAAAGGTGTTCATACCTTTGATTTGCCTTCGTCCAGGTTATATATTTTTGGCTGGCATGCAAAGTTACGAACCGTTAAATATGAACCTTGTACATAAGTGCTACTTTACTAAAACATGGTTTGGATATTTTCTTAATTGTTAATGTAATATGTATTTCAGTAGTTATTCATTTGTAATACATATGTACTACTTGTTTTGTGAATAAAATAACCTTCAGTAATGTGAAAAATAATAATAATAATAATACACAATCCATCCGCTGTGGTACAATTTTTTTTCGTTACGTTTCAAGTCGAAGAACATTTCTGTCATCCCATCGTTAGTACAAGCATTTGTTAAAGTTTCAGAAAATAATTAATAGTCGCCTATTATTACTCACCAAGCAGCAGCAGTATTAGAGGGTTTTGGAACTGCTCGATGTATTTCTTCCATGGTGGCTCTTGCTCCTTGACTTGGAACTCGTTGGGACCCACGAAGTTCATGCGGTCATTTGCCTCGCGCCATGAGAGGCCGCGACGAACGTCCACGTTCAGACGTTCCGCCACCTGGGAGAAGATAGTAAATAAATTAATTTATTGTGTGCATTGACATAGTGCGTACAAAATAGTCTGGAAAAAATAAGACAAAACTGGCGTTGGGTGTTCAAACATATTAACCTATATAGGTTTTGTTCCTAACTGTAATCCAGGCCTAACTGTGTATTGTGAAGTTTTGAGCAAATGAAAGACAGTTGTATATGGTAAAAGTTTTGAAGTGTTTCAAATATTTTTCATTGTGGCTACAGTAAAAAGATAAAAGGTTGTAGCAATAAGTCCTATTATCTTACACGATTTCATTTTGATAAAATTTCGTATCAGAAATTACCACGGATACCACTCTTCAAGGATAAAATGATACATCACGGATACATCTTACTAGTTTTATTTAGAGATAAGGATTTAAGGCTTGAAGTTCAGACTCAGAGCCGCCTAACTGAAGGCATCCTCGCCTTAAAAATTACCAAACAAGACAAAACACCATGAGGTTATAGCAAATAAAACTAGCACTGTATTGTATTTTATCAATATTTATCAGTATTTTTCTACAACTACAATAAGACTAGCAACCCGCCCCGGCTTCGCGCGGGTAGCAGAGCACAATATATATTGATTTATTCCGACATCTTCAACAATCATCGTCATATTTCAACCATTTTACACAAAACCTTAACAAATTATACACCTAAACCATCCTCATGAATCGCTGTGTCTATTTGTGAAAACCGTATGAAAATCCGTTCAGTAGTTTTTTAGTTTATCGCGAACAGAGAGACAGACCGACAGATAGGCTGACAAACAGACGCGGCGGGACTTTGTTTTATAATATATAGTTTTATTATAAATGCACTAGGTACCCAGGTAATTTACCCAACTGCGGTACGTTAGATTATATTAACTTTAGTTTAATAAGCCCGATACTTTATTTAGATAAGGTGTAGCAAGTTGCTGCACTTGATTGAATAAGTTATAAGTAAGATACATACAGTCTAACGTCCTCTTTAAGTCGGTTAATAACAATAACATTCATCACTTTACACGTAAAAAAAAAATAAACAAACACTACAACTGTCATACATTTCTCTAAGGGTTGCCCTCGTTTTTTTCTCAGATACCACCATCAAATCCGGACTTGGTGAAAATTGATCACGTTAGGAGCATACCGTCTCAACCAAATAAAAAATTAAACCTCTAAATATCGGTTGAACATACCTAAAAAAAATACATACAGCTTCCTCCTTTTTGAAGTCGGTTAAAAACGTGAAAGAAACGAAATGATGGAAGAATTGATGACAATTATGTAATTTGAATGATTGATCAATCTCATTATCAACAGCTAACGGTGCTTCCGTTAGCTGTTGATTAATTAGTTCAATTGAACGACTGTCAGGAACGCAAGGTAATTTATTTCAGGCGCAACATTTGCTTCTTCTTAATTGCATCTGACGAGTAATCTTGTCGACAGTGGGGCAATCTTGTAGAAGCTTTCCCAGCTTATATTAAACACATACAGTTTTTTCTTATGCCTTCACTTTCACAGCGACTTGAAGACATAAAAATGCAGATCTTACAAAACGCACTGACGATAACTTACGCTCCTCAACGGTAAATAACGAAGGTGGAAATAAAAGCCATTTCTCAAATCTTAAGTATCATACAAACTGTATACTAAGACTTATATACTCTTTGTCTATCTATAAAAATCCCTTTTCCTCTAAACGCTTTATTAGTGACTGCATTGGTTTGTCACTTGTGGTGAAAATAGATGCTATAATATGCCAATCGAAAACGTCCGTGGCGTTGGATGGACACAGGAGAGGCAGCCAAAGCAAATGAAGCTGCTTATGAGTGTATGGTGGACCTGTGTTTTTCACTACAGCTACAGCTTCGAAATGCAGCTTATCTGATCTTAAATGCTTTTTCGTGATCATGCTGACGTTTTCGCAACTTAATCGATGGAATCGTGTGCTGTCTATATTATATCTACTGTCTTAACTGAATGACCAATGAAGTTGACTAATGTATACTTTCGTCCACGTTTTGTAATAAAACCAGACAAAGTTTACTTGTTTAGCTACTTTCTGCAATTATAAACATAACTCTTTCATTCATAAGACTGAATGATTGTTCAGAGTGTGTCAAATGTCATGGTGCACAAGGAAGTTTCTACCAGTGAAGCAGGAACCGGAACTTTCGGTAACAATAACCCTAAACTGGTTGAGCATCTGCCCATTGTATCTGACCAGATGTTTTATAAACAATATCCATGTTATTTTTTAATGAATGGCAGATGTTGCCATGAAATTGATATCATTGATACAGAGGATCTTTTTGATGTGAGTGTTAATTGATGTTTGTGTCTACTTGTTGAGAGTAAACGTGATGCAGTGATATTGATGAGGGCAGGGGTCATGTAAAGTTTAAAAAAAAAACGTTTAGGAGTGACGTGACACGTGCTCTTTGGATGAATGAATGCTGAGAATTGAAGAGAGAAACAAGAGAAGGCTTGCTTAATGCCAAAAAGAATATGTTTTGCTTGTTTGGGGAATAAATGTACCTATTATGATTATATTATTGCATGTAACAATAATTTGTTATTTTAGACGGGGCTGTTATTTTTATGGCAGGGCAACCAAATGCTGATACAGACACAGAGGATACTAGTTGTTCAATACAACGTATACACAACCTATGAAATATACATTGTTAAGGCAGATAAATAATTTGAATTAGAACTAGCGCACACGAATAACAAACTTTTGTAACCGTAACAAAAACTTTTTCTGTCTGTCTGACTGTCATGTCAGGTACTAACCTATTAAATTGATAATTTCATAATTAATGTTGTCACCCTATCAATATCTTGGTCGAGCTTGTTTGCTCACAGTGCGTCGATAGTGTCACATAGCACATAGCCATCGCATCGTAACATGCGAGCATTTTCTTATAGGTATATTCAAAAGTGACGAAGTAGTTATCGGTGATAAAAGTTACCAGTGCGTGCTAGCTCTTATTTTAATTAAATTCAATCTCCATGGCTACTGTTAAGAAAAGTAATTTAAGTTTACTTGTTTTTTTTTATAACAACCACGTTACGCAATTTTTTTAATCATAACTCGTGTGTTGCCAAAACGACAAATATTTTACCTGTTCTCTTCATTGTGCCTACTTAATAACAAAAACAAAATAATTTAGCTTTAGAGACATATAATTAATAATACTTGAGTTGTTATTTTAAAGCACGACGCGATATTTAGAAGGAAAAAACATCAATAAAATCATGGATGCTTAAGAGTATCAGTAGCATCTCTTTAATAGATTTCTAATGAGTTTTAGGAAAGATTTATTTTATATTGCTTTAAGTTGGCCTTTATATCATTTGGTACCAGTACACCGTTATAAGTTGGGAAACACTGAACACAATTTACAGTCTCGCAATGCAATACAATTTTGAAAAACAGGAAAAAGTCCGAATGAAAAAGGTTTAAAAAAGAACGATCTCCTCGAATGACGGGCATACTGTTTTGATATAAGCATCATCCAGCAAGAATTCAAAAAATCGGTTATTTTAGAATAAGAAACCATTAAAATTAACCGTTCGAATATTGAAAGTTCTCCTACATCGTTACGTAAAAAAGGGGTCAGCGCCATGATATTACTTTTTAAATCGAAATACGCTTAAAACACTGAACTTGTGTGTTTGTGGCAATGTTTCATATTGTATATATATATATATATAATTATATACAATATTAAACATTGCCAGTGGATCTCAGTCGAAACAAAGTAATGTGCATTTACATAAACCGATTTAGCCCGCGGGCGCTGACTATTTACCTTGCATAATGTAGGCCAGAAAAAAATATTAAAACGGAAGGCAAGAGTGTTTGGCGGGGTGGCTCATCCATCTGAGGCCCGCATGCTTGGTGAGCCAGTGATCACTAGAATCCGTATACAAATTATCCTTTTTTAAACATTTGGATCCATATTTTCTAATACCTCTGTGGCGTGTGATGGTGAGACGTCGGGGTCGCGGACTCGATTCCAACTCGAAAAAAAAAGGAATTTATATATGCGTGTTCTTGAACTCATAGTAGAAGCTATGCTTAGTTTGGGTCTAGATAACGCTGTGTAATAATCAGTGGTCGGCGTAGGTAGTGCCATTTGATGGGATTCGTCCATCGTGGCATAACGTGGACATACCCTCTCATCTCAAAATCCCGGGATTCTAAAGACTCAACATAATTCAGAAATCCGCACCCTAAAAGTGTCTACTTTTTTAATTATATGTACCTAGTTTTTATTAAAAAAAATAACCGAATAGCGTTACGACTCTTTATTACTTGTATACAAACACCGTTTTTAATGTTTCGCGATTTTAACATTTCTTATACTAAATATTGTTTCCAACTAATCATAATCGTGTAAATCGAAACTAATACTAGCTTATTCCCACGGCTCCACTAGCGTTGTATTTTGCAAAAAAAACATCCCTGACCGGGATAAAAACTCATCTCTCTAGTTGGGGTACCTAAGCAATAGAAATTTACAAATTTTCATTAAATCTGTTCACATCACAAGGGATTTTTAAATATTTAGATTAAAAACCTAAAAATCTTATTGCGTTAAATAGCAGGAGTGTTGGGCAATTCTAAAGACAGTTAAAGATCAACAGTTGATTAATTGTTAATTGTCACCATAACAACTAAAAATTGACCAATTGTAATTGTGGAAAATTACACACATAACATACATTTAAGTAAAACATGCCGACGCAGTTTGTTTTCGTTCATAAACGTCGTCGGAAAGGGATTAAAAACCTTAAGGTATATATCAAACATGCCGACGCCCTTTATTGTCATTTTAAAATACATAGTCGGCAGGGATTTAAAAATCTATAGGTACACAAAATTTAACGTACCGATTTGCAAAGCAGCTTGCAAAGCGCTTTTGCAGTTTTGTGCCCTTGTTTATTTATACATTGCACTAATTAGGTAAATATGTGAATATTTCGTTCAGTTTGCACTCCTCAATTCTCCACTTTGTTACGATCATATTTTTATTTATTCGTTTCAAACAATAATATAATAATATAATATAATAAGACATACAGACAGACAAACGCGGCGGGGGACTTTTTTTTTTTTTTTTTTTTTTCCTTTTTTTTTCATTTTACAAGAACTATTACTTCTGCCAAACTGTAAAGCAGTTTGTTGGCAGATGTAGCTCCCATATACACTTTTATGTTTATATCCTTAACTACTTGTACTTTTTATCCATAAAAGGTACTTACATTAAACATTACATAAAATTACACAAACACATTTGAATCTATGCATTTTTGTTTATGAGGTTTTACAAAATATGTTAAAAGGTATCTCCCTACTTTATTTTTAAAAGACATTATTGTGGTACAGCTACTTTCTAGATCGAATGGCATGTCATTAAAAATTGTTGGAACTAAACATTTCCTGCATCTTTGTCCATAATAGTTATTACAGGTGGGTACTACATATCTTCTCACGCATTTTATCCTTTGAGCCCTTAAGTGTACCGTGTCTATTTTAAACTCGTCATTGCAATAATTTTCTATAGCTAGTAACATCACTACCTTTCGGTGGACTGGCAATATCTTACACTCTTTGAATAGTTCTTCGTAATTACTACTTGTACAGCGGTTTTTTGTGTTTTTATCAACTAATAGTTTCATAAATCTGATTTGTAATGATTCTATTTTATGCAAATATGTTTTAAATGTATTACCATAGCATGCTAGTCCATATGAAAGTAGTGAGTCCACCAGTGCATAGTAGACCGTGTACATAGTGGCCCTATCTAGTACAAAACTAAGGTGGTGGAACTTTACAAGCACTAATCTGAGTTTGTCACATAGGTGTGTTATGTGTGTTTTCCACGAGAAGCTGTTATCTGTAACTAAACCCAAGTACTTGTATTCTTCAACAACCTCAATATCTGCACACGCACAATTCGTCGCGTCGCCATTGTGCAGGCAATGTTTTAGAGAAATTATTACATATATTAGTTGTACTTTCAGTCCTTCCTAGGTATTTTAAGATAACAGAATCTACACTCCTTTTCTCTCTTCCTATCCATGAGTTTATTCTAGCCCAAATTTTCCTGATATTTTTGTTACACTTTTTTATTTCTTCTTGACGGTATTTATTTTTCGCTTTATTAATACATTTATTTACCCTGTTTCTGTATCTAGTATATTCGATCCTCAAGTTCATATCTTTCGGTTTACTTTTCCAATGTCTGAACAGCTTGTCCCTGGTACTAATCATATTTTTAAGGTTTTTTGTAATCCAAGGTTTAGTTTTTCTCTTTTTACATACAGATACTTGGATTTTAGCATAATTATAAACATCAGAGAATATTGAACACAATCCGTTATATAGGTCAACTGGGCATTTACAATTTAAAAGCTCTGTCCATGAAACATTTTTAAACTTCTCTAATACCTTATTATCACATATAATAGTTCTATGAGATTGCCTACCGCTTGACTGATGACTGTTCGATCCCGAGTTAGTAGCAATGCACACACCTATAACATAATGATCTGACAACTTACATGTTAACACATACGCAGATATCATACGGTGAGTTCGAACCCACACATGGTCGATGCACGTCCGTGTCACTTTGTCTCCGTATACCTCTTTTTGTTTTATAATATGTAGCAATTTTGTATAACATATTAATTAGTTTTATTTAATTTGTGTCAAATTTAAGATAATTTATATGTTGACAAATTGTACTTTTTGTTAAATAAATGTTGATAAATATTTTGATTTATTGGTATATTGCTAACCCCTACATAAATCTAAATCACTCTAAACCGCTAAACCCTCAACACTCTTTTTATTATCTTAATTTACGTACACGGTGTACAGTTTAAAACAGTTCACAAAGATGAGCATTAAAACCGCTTCAGTATAAGGGTAGGTTCTGTACATATAATTAAAAAACAAATTTCCTAGAGTTAAGTTCAGAGGGAAGTAAGTCAACTCGAACTCGAATTGACTCAAATTTTAAAATGCAGGAATCTCGGGGTATATCCATGTTAATACAACATTTGAGGTCATTCATCCTAAATGGCACTACCTACGCCGACCACTGGAAATAATATCCCAGAATATATTATACAGGGTGTGTATGACAATGGAAGACTTACTTAAATCACTGAAAGGGCATGACTAGCATGCAGTTCCAAAAAGATTTTTTGAAAAAACACTATCCGTTTACAAATTATGACCGCTGAATAGCCAGGTATTTTTAACTCTGTTTCTCATAAAAGCAGCTGGAATGTGTAAAGTTCAAGATTTTAAATCATAATTTTGGAACGAAGTTCGTTTTGGGGCGTTGCGGAGGGGTACCCTAGCCGGTAAAAAACATCCGTAACGTAAGATTTTTATGTATAGTCTATGTATGATGGCTATACAGTGTCTAATGTATAGTCTATGTGATGACTGTTATTGTGAATTTGCGTGTGTGAGGATGTGTGTGTGTGTGAGGATGTGTGTGAGGATGTGTGTGAGGATTTGTGTGGGGATGTGTATGAGGATAATGTTAGTGAGGATTTATCGATAAAAAAATCATTATAAAAAATGTCATATACTCGTATATACCTCGAATAGAACTTGAAATTAACATTTTTATAATAAGGGACTTCGTTCCTATCTGGTGTCCCACGACACAACACAGTTTTTTTTATTTTTGTGGAACTATTTACTCAACTAATGTGAAAATCCATAAAAACTGACTTAAAAAGTTAACGAAGTTAGTTTTTATGTATTTTCTTAGGAACGGAATAAACAATTTGAAAATAAAAAACCATGTACGATTTAAAATCTTTAACTTTACACATTCCACATGCTTTTATGAGAAACGGAGATAAAAATACCTGTAAATTCGAACAGTCAACTTGTAAACGGATAGTATTTTTTTTTTCAAAAATCTTTTTGTAACCGCATGCATGCATGTTTGCCATTGTCATATACATCCTGTATATTGAATATAATATGAAAATTACATGAAATTAAATGATTATATTTATTTTCAGAATATGGGTGTACAAATAGAGATGGTAGAGTCAACACAGTAGTAGCACATTACCATATCCAACCGTTGCCGGTGTGCGACATAATTATATAATATATATTAATTTGAATGATAATATATCATGAATAAATTATTATTAGTTATAATATAGGGAAAATGTTGTATTAAAATAATATAATATTAAATGTCAATGTCATTAAAAAAAATGTCAACTATACGAATATATTAATTTGAAGATTATTCAACTCCAACCATTCTATTATTGATTTTAAAGATATGCTTTAGAATGGGGATGCAATTCAGAAGTGTTACTCGACTCTAGTGGCAAAGTGGATATTGTAGTTGTATTATTAGTGGATATTGACTGGCGTGTTGGTCTAGTGGTTAGTGATCCTGACTGCTGAGCCAGAGGTCGTGGGTTCGATTCCCACCCAGTACAAATATTTGTGATGAGCACGATTATTTATAATTTAATATTATCGACGGCCGTGTGTGAGATGTGTGAAGTTATTATTATTGTTTGTACTGATTTATAGCGTGATACTCATTCAATTTGCCACAATGTACTCAACATGATTCATGTACAAATGTTTTGCTACTCAAAAGACTAATTTGCCACAATGTAGTCAACATGATTCATGTACAAATGTTTTGCTACTCAAAAGGCTATGACGTTTGTTAATTATTCATTAGTTTTTAAATAAATCATTATTACATTAATGTGTACCTATATAGTGTGACAAAATGGTGTGACGTCTTTAAGCAAACCTTTTATTTGAAAACTTAAATAGAATGCCTACACATAATTTTTTTTACATGTATTACGAAAAGAAAAGACGAATTTGTTGAGGGTACTCCTCAACAAATTCATCTTTTATTCGTAGCAAAAGGTTTGAGTTGTTTGGTTTGAAGAAGAATGAAGTTTTTGTTAACATTGTAGGCTCTCTTAAGCCTCCCAATATATTGCAATATACATTTATTAAACACAAGAAAAATATATAGATCGACTGGCTTGTTGGCCTAGTGGTTAGTGACCCTAACTGCTATGCTACAGGTCGTGGGTTCGAGTCCCACCTGAGTCTGGGGGTTCTTTGTATCCGTCGTTTGTATGTTTGTAAAGTCCCTCGCGACACAGGAGTAATTCCTCCTGCGGGAGTTGTCTTTAATTAAAAAAAAAACCATTTTCATATATTTAAAGCGATTCTAAGGTGTAGTATCTACAGCTTTTTAAGATGTCAATCTTAGTACAAAAAGTAGTCCACAAGGTTTATGAGAAGCAGTTTCATCTTATCTGTAAGGAGCTTGCGGCGAGCTGAATGTGCAGGGTGTAAGAGCACTCCCGTTTCCTTAGAGGTTTTATTGGTCTCGTGAATCAGGTTTAGATAGCTAGCTATATGTTATAGCATGTAATAGTAACACTGGACGACAGTGTTCTTAACAAAAGCCAACTACAGAGGAACCACGCACCAAGGTTTAGTTTTATACAAGATTATTTTTTGTCGTGGAAACTAAACGAGCCATGAGGCCAGTGATATAATGGTATGTGGAAATCGTACCGACAAGACAAGTGCCCGTACAGGGTCCTTTTTGTCAGGTGTACACCTTAAAAATCCCTTGCAGAGTCCACCTACTTGTGTCCCCAAGCGTTTGCCTTTGGTGACAGGTGACAGTAGTAATTCATGTGGGTTGATCAGAAGTATAATGGTTGGGTTTCTAACACGTAACCACTCGATTTCAAGTCCGACATCTTAGGCACTACACAAAAACATCATTACTAATTTGAAGACGGTTTAGTTTTTGTTTTTGGGGAACGCAGTATCTTTTACTGAAATAAGAGAGTGTTAGCCCAGTTTAAAAAGAAACACGACAAAATCTATCTTTGAAACCAGCGCATCATCAATCTAACAAACAAAATGGTCACAGATGCTCACAGCTGAATGCCGAAATAATTAAGATGAAACCATTAGTAAAAGTGACAACATTAAATCTTCATAAGATCATATAGTTTATACGACAGGGTAACTGGGTCAGCATATGCAAATATGCTTTATAAGCCTCGTGCCTGAGGACGGAGTAGATAGCGCTGCAGAATAGCTCTTGACATTGATATCATCTCACACTAAGCGAGGAGAATATATAGTTTTAAGATATCGAACTTCTGAGCTTAAATGACGTAAACGACGTTCTGTTAGTAGGTTAGTTAAATAGGTGATTTTATTCAATTTATGATGTAAGAGGGCAAATTCAATAAAAGTTTTATTAATTATATATATGAATGTATGATATGAATAGATACAAACTTGACTATAATAATAGTTACTATAGAATCACAAACGCGTTCACCATTCTTCGGAATGATTATTTTACGGAATGTTTATTATCGACAGAAAATATGGTTGATTGTCAGTCCATCAAGTCCGTGATCGTCATGGATTAAGTTTTATTCTATATATCATCATCACTCCTGCAATTGTTTTTCACTGGGCATGGAAATTAATTAACTATACAACTATAAAGACAAGACGTTGTTTATATGGTCGCTGATATATCATTGGCGCTAAATTACTATCATATCTACTTGATTGTAGTGTAGTTTTAGTCACAATGCGAAGAGAGGAAGGCCTGCAAAGGTAAGTCATTACACTTTTATTGTCACTATTTCCTAGGGGGTGCGTGCAAAAATCTTTTAAGAAAAACTAAATAACACGCTTCAATAGCAAAACAAATTAAAAAGTGAAAAAGAGTTCCACTTTGCTCCTCCTGGCTCGATGGACTCGTCAAAACGGATCATATGAGCCCAAGCTCGAGGGGTTTACTAGTAGCCACTGAAGAGTTCCACTATCTATCTCGTGGCCCCAATCATCAGATCAGCTCCGAGATACTAAATTATAATATAGGAATCCGAACTACATATGCATATAACGTTTCATTTTGATATGGTAATTAGAAGTAGGTTAAAATTGACTTTAAACATTTTTTTTTCATAGTTTCCTAGTTAGTCCTACTAATATTATAAACGTGAAACTTTGTGAGTATGGATGTATGGATGTTTGTTACTCTTTCACGCCAAAACTACTGAACCGATTGCGATGAAACTTGGTATATATATATATATATATATATATATATATATATATATATATATATATATATATATACTAGCAGCGCCCCGCAGTTTCACCCGCGGTAAGCCCCGATCCCGTGGGAATATCGGGATAAAAAGTAGCCTATATGTTAATCCAGGTCTCCAGCTACCTACATACCAAGTTTCATCGCAATCGGTTCGGTAGTTTTGGCGTGAAAGAGTAACAAACATCCATACATACATACATCCACACATCCATACATCCATACATCCTCACAAACTTTCACTTTTATAATATTAGTAGGATAAAAGCTGGAGACCTGGATTAACATATAGGCTACTTTTTACCCCGATATTCCCACGGGATCGGGACTTACGCGGGTGAAACCGCGGGCCGCTGCTAGTTACAAATAAAGCTAATAAAAGGGTGATTTTTTTATGGTATAAGGGGCAAATGATAGTAAATGACTCCCGCCGTCCATGGGCACCTGCAACTCAAGAGTCACAAGTGCGTTGACGCCCTGTAAGGTGGGAGTAGGGGAAGAGGGGGGAGAGTGGGGAAGGGGGAACCGCGAAGAGGGGGGGGGGGGAGAGGGAAGGGTTAGGGCCTCCGGTAACCTCAATCACGCGGTGAAAAGCAATGCAATCATTGTTTCACTGCCGGTTTTCTGTGAGGCCGTGGTATCAAGACGAGGTATTTAAGACGAGGCTAAGTTTGATTTAGGTCGTAATAACAATTTGAACATCAGAATACCATTTTATCGATTTTTTTTATTTCGGGGCGTGACCGAATTACAAACATTGAAGTACTAAATAAGCTTAAGAAGAATCTGGAGATCTTAAATATCATTAAGCACAGAAAGTTTCTTATTTTGGTCAAGAGAAATGACAAATACTGGCTGCTCCAATGGGAAAATAGTGGAAAAAAAAGATTTAGATAGAAAAAAACATTCGTGGCTTATGAACCTGGGTGAATGGTTAGGAAGCAGCACTAACTCCGTCATCAGAGCGGCTGCCTCAAAAGTTCAACAATAGGAGTGGAACCACAAGACGTAGCTTGTTAAATACTTTTTTGTAGCATCACCATTTTCTATATTTTATATATGTATCATGAAATACCTATTGCAAAATTATGGAGAATGAAGAACACAACTTTGTTTGAACGCGCTTTGAATTCTATGTCAGGTTCTCAAAATCCGATTGATTAACTTTCGTTAGACAGCGTTTTTATTGAGAAAGATTATGGGTAATAATTTCACGACTATGATATGATATTTGAAACATCAATAGTACCTTACTAAGATTGTGGTTTACGAGCGGCGGCTCAACATGTTAGAGTGAGGGAAGGTATTAATTAGGGTTGGTAAAGCTCTAATGACACCACAAGTTTCGCTAGTCTTTATATTGATGGGTGATAACATTAAAAAGCAGGGCCGAGACAACCCTATTTTTATAAGTATCGTGCGACCTGCCTTATCGCAAATATATGTAAGTGCAATTGTTTTTATTATGTCTAAAAAGTTATCTTAAGTTATTAGTTTCATTACATATTTTAATGAGGCTTGTACGATAACCGTAAATACAAAATAACTAGCTTGTATATTGTATACTACGTCTTCTAATGAACGATAGAATGTAACACCTGTAGTTGTGTGTAAATAAATACTTTGCACAGTCCCAACTCACTTGCGACGAACCCTAATCAACGAAACCCTGGTCATTCTAGTCAATGATGATACATATCAGCAGGTACAGATGTATTAGTGTGTATAGAAGTGCAATGAAGTCACTATTCCTAAACCCTGTTCATAAATATTAATAGAAATAGATGCAGAGATTAATATTAAATAAGCGACTTAACCTACATTGGCAAAATGTACGTGTTAAATAACATTCCCTTCTGCCTACCCCGAGATACAGACGTGAGTGTATAACGTACCTATATAAGCGACCTAAGACAAGATATCAAGCTGGCTCTTCCATAGAAATGGTTTTTCAACGAAATTAAAGCAATTGCCGCCCAATCTTTTAAGTCTTGGCAAGTTAGCACATGGAAAGGAATACCAACCCTTCCTATCTATCACTAGACCACCACCGGTATACTCGTACGGAAGCATGGAACCTCAAAAATTACTTTGAGAGGGAATAACTTTCATTTAGCAAACGTAGACCATAATTACGGGTCATTGTCAGATAATGTCAATGTCTGTAATGTATTTAAAACATATTACGTGATCGCGTCAATTGTTGTAAACATAAGTATATATCATAGAACGCAAAAGTTTAAAAGTTAGTAACGCAGACATAAGAATTAAACTCGTTTTGTTGCTATGTACGAGTATGTACCAACTCGTCTGTATTTTCAAACATAAATTTTGTTTAGGGATGATTCATTATCATCTATCACTGGGTGTCGCGTCAGGTTATTACGGCTCAAGTATTAGTTTATATTTAAACTCGTCTCATCCAACGTCTCGTGCATGAATATCACAGGACTGACTGTAACCCGTAGATCCATTTGTTACAGTCTTTTACGCTCAATTATTATATGAAGTTTTAGAAGCAAAATGTCTAATCAAAACGGCTAGTCATATGTTATTAAACCAATATCCAAAACGGCTCATTCTCATATAGATTATGTAATGCGGGTAATTTCAATTCAAAACTGTATTAGCCAGTCATTGCTTCATCACTGCTCAGTGATTAAAATCGAAAATGAGGTTGTGACTGCTTGAGAGGCATTTAAATTGACGACTGACCTGTTGGCCCAGTGGTTAGTGAACCTGACCGAGAGGGGGGAAGAGGGGAAGACGGGAGAAAGGGATTAGAGGGTAGGAGAGTAGGCGAGGGGAAGGACGGGAATGTATGTATTTAGAAATATATAAGTATGTTTATCAGCAGTCCGGTTACCATAGTAGATACAGGGCTCTGCCAAGTTTGGGATCAGACGGCCGTCTGAGATATGTGAAGTTAAAAAAAAGAATTAAGACGCAAAATATTGCAACAATGCTCTGTGAATTTTTGTATCTACTCTCATAGTTTGTGACCTATATCTAGAGAAAAAAAAACAAAATAACGAAGAGTACTAAACAAAACAGATTTTGAAAAATTGGCCTTCTCTGATGTTACTACTGGTTATGTCCTGTATATCTCTAAATTGATATACAAAGATTTCTAACGCACCCACATTACGACAATAATATATTTAGGTCCGCAATGTGAGGCGAATCTATTTGTCTCCAATTAGGACTAATGCTATGGACACTAGACGAGTACCAAGAAACGTTAAATAGTCTTGAAATGCGAAACGAATTTAAAAACAAGTAGGTATTTTGGAGGAGCTAGACACAATAGAGCCAAAATAGGAGAATGATCGGTTTAGGTATTGGTACCCTGTAACTTCACCTTATTGGTCCAGAATTAACTCCGATATTATGTATCTGTCTACCTAGGGCTGCCATCCGTCCGGAGAGCGTCCGGGCGTGTTTTTCCGGATATATCCCGGACACTCTATGCAAGGGGCAACTTATAATTATTAGATGAACAAGCTGTTTAATTTAATAAAAAAGAAAAAGAATTGGAATCGGCGTTTTTTTTAAGGTGTCCGGGAAGAATCTCAATTTTACACATGGAGGAGGAAAATTTTTGAAGAGCTTGTCCGGAGTCAGCAATTTATGTGATGGCAGGCCTATGTCTACCGGACATATTTAAATACTCCATAGTGATACTGAAGACTTAATTAAACCTAAGCCCTCACGATCGCAGGCAAAGTATAAACGCCAACACAAACTCATGCCACGAGACCAAATTAGGTAGAAATACTAAATATATATTTTATTAATAATTTCTATGTATTTCGTTACATAATATTAGGTGGAAGGAATAAAGGAACCCCAGATATGCAATAAATATTTTGTTGTTTAAATTTACTTAATATTTAACAAATATTAGAGAATAAAGACGCAATCAAGTATTTTTGATAATTTATTAGTTTTTTCAGAATATAAGTGTATAAACATACCTACAGTAAGGCAATAACTTGAATAATATGTATTCTGTGATTATAAGGATGTTGAATTTAAGAATAAAATAATAATTAGATTCCATGGTCCTTAAATACAGAATGAATTAATTGTATACTCGTTAGTCACAACAATAGAGGTTTTTTGTCATGAGAATACAAAATATTTTAATTTATCCTGTTTTAAGGAATGGCTTATAGTTGAAACCACTAGATAACGAATTCGCAATTACATTAACAAAATAAGTTAATTGGCCACTGTGCCAAGGTAAAATATTTTAAGTTGTTTTTTTGTACTTATATATTCATTATTATTCAAAAACTAGAAGTTTTACGAATTTTGAAGGATATTTAAGAAGCTCACGAGGCTAAAAAATGCTGGCCTTGGCGTGCGCACACAAATCCTACTAGTAGTAGTAGTTTATGTGGATGTATTTGTTACTCTTTCACGCAAAAACCACTGAACCGATTGCAACGAAACTTGGTATGTAGATAACTGGAGACCTGGATTAGCACATAAGCTACTTTTATAGCGATAGTCCCACGGCATCGGTACTTACACGGGTGAAACCGCAGGGCGCAGCTAGTGACCTAATAAACGTATTGACGAATCACCATCGTCGCCGAAATTCAATCCTAATTAATTTAATTATGACTAACAAAGGCAACCATTTTTTTTAAGTTTTTTTTTTGATAACACTTAAGCTAGTCAACAGCTTATAAATACAAAAAAGAAATAAAAGAAAAGCCGTCGGCAAACAGAGAAAAAATTCTAAACCGTTTTGTCTTTGCCTATTTATAATAGCCCAGTAAGAAAAGCAGCCGATGAAAAATTTATTTAAATTTCGAATTAGGAACTTTTTGGAAATCTGTAGATGTTTAATGATTTCTTCACATGTCATTTATTTTTATGAATTGGCGGCACTTGACAAAGTGTCAGTCGTGCATCGAAACGGATTTGAGAAAATTTTCGCTCAATGATTTATTACGACTTTCGTTGCGGTCTTACTCAACATACGTTAGGATAGACTTCAAATTCAAATTCAAAAAAATCTTTATTTCATAAAATTATATAATTATAATAATTAAAAATTATAGATCAACACACACAGAGTCACCGCAACAATAGTTTGCCTCGTCAAATTCTTCGATTGGCTTTTCATTACGAAGCCCCATCTCGTGCCACTGTTTACAATTGGTTTAATGAATTTAAACGTGGTCAAAGCAAACTCACTGATGATTCCTCGAGAAGGACATCCTTCTACTGAAAATAACATGAGTGCTGTGCGGCTAATGATAGAAGCTGATAGAAGGGTGACATATCAACAGATTCGGGCAGCTTTAGGCATTTTCCATTAGAAGATTTGCCGAGAAAAGTAAAGAAGGGCAGTTAAGTTCTTTGGACGGACGGGTCATTTCGCAACAATCATTCTAGAAGGTAAAAGGACTGTTACTGCGTATTGGTATGTCAGTCATTATTTACCAGTTGTCTTGGAGAATGTTAGAAAGCAGCGCCCTTGAACCAGGATCCTCCTCCACCACGACAACGCTCCAGCTCACTCCGCCAGACGGACTATCGAATATTTGTCTATCGAAGGTGTGGAGCTAGTGAGTCATCCTCCTTACAGTCCCGACCTGGCACCTTGTGACTTTTATTTATTTCCAAAAATAAAAGATTAATTTAGAAGAATTCGTTTTATGAGCCCTGAAGATGCCGTGGCTGTGTTTGAAAAAGGCGTGGATGAGATCCCTAAAGAAGAATAGGCTCACTGCTTTACTCAATGGTTCCATTGCATGCGAGGGTGTTTTGAAAGAAACAGAGACTACTTCGAAAAACAACTAACTACCAGAGTTAATCTTTGGCATCATTAAGTGTGGATAGACTTACTTCCTCCCAGGTAAGTATGGAGCTCTCCACGGCGCTGATCCACATGTCGCCGGCGCCTGCGCTCTCATCTGTCAACCCACGCCTCCCCCCGCCTCCCTCCCCGCTCGAATGCTGCAACAAATGAAAAAACAATATTATAGGATACCTCGTTTTTTTTCAAGCGCTCAATATGTGGAGAATTTTTAGTCACCATCAAATTTTTTTCTAGGAATGCCTAGAAAAAAATTTTGACGGAGAAAAATTTACATACGTATCCCTCAAAGCTACTATTTAAAAAAAAAAAATAGGTGGAAGCCTCGTATTTCAACTCCTGTGCCTAATGGCGTCACTCTTGTCGGTTCTTGTAATGTCATTTTTTTTTCGATTTGACCCTCATATAAGAAAGTCCCCTCTATATTCCTAATATCTGCTGATTATACTTCTAAATCGAAAAGTATGGCCATCGGTATTGTGTTAATGATTTAATTTTACAGTATACAATTTTATGTTGCACTCTCATTACCTAGGTGACGCACTTATCAATGGCTGGCTGGCTATAACGTTAAACTTTATTAGCTTGAAGAATATAAAATACATATTAAAGTATTTTAAACTGTACTAGTTACTTTTTATTGACATTTATTTTGAAATAAAGTATCATCATCACGACCTTGATACACATAATAAAGTAGTACAACAAATAGAGAAATTATTCGTACATTTCGGTTTATTAGCCACTAGCAACCCCGACTTCGCACGGGCAGAGACATCTTCAACAATCATCAGCATATTTCAATCACTTTACACAAAATCTAAATAAATTATACACCTAAACCTTCCTCGTGGATCACTCTGTCTATTAGTGAAAACCGCATGAAAATCAGTCCAGTAGTTTTTCAGTCTATCGCGAATTTGTTTTAAAATATGTAGTGATATATTTTATCGAGCACTTAAAATATTTATATAGAATAGCGGTATTTTACATCCTTAATAAACTATTTAGCGCTGGCAGGCAACAACTCACTATATAAAGATTTTTAAATCCAACTCTAGCGACTACGCGATAAAGCACAAAATATTATTTCACAAACGTTAACAATATAATTATTATGTAGCACACGCAAAAGCTTCTTCTGTTTTAATTGTGGCTTAATTACCTTAAGTTGTCATTTGATACCTTAGTACATCTGTATAATTAATGGCAGTCCAAATAATGCCACTACAATTATGTGCCATTTTATTTACTACTAGCAACCCGCCCCGGCTTCGCACGGGTAGCAGAGACATCTTCAACAATCATCATCATATTTCAACTAATTTACACAAAAACTTAACAAATTATACACCTAAACCTTCCTCATGAATCACTCTGTCTATTAGTGAAAACGCATGACAATCCGTTCAGTACTTTTTCAGTTTATCGCGAATAGACTGACACGCTTTTTAATTTATTTGGGAATATACAAATCTCTCAAAAACTATTGATAGGATTTTCATGCAATTTTCACCAATATATTGAGCGATTGATGAGGAAGGTTTAGGTATATAATTTGTTAAAGTTTTGTGTAAATTGGTTAAAATATGATGATGATTGTTAAAGATGTCTATGCTACCCGTACCAAGACGGGCCGGGTTGCTAGTATATATATTATATATAACTTCCTAACATCAACCGTTGGGCTGCCATCAGTCCGCCGTCTGACCACGCCAAAATGACATTAAACCCCTCCCTCCACAATGCAAGTTGGAAACGTATAGAGGTTCCGGTAACTCTATAGAGACCTGGAGTCAGCCTAATGTTAATGTCTCTCTAAGTTAAGTCTAGTTTAAAAAAGGAACTGTAGTCGACATTTTTTGTAGAAACTTCTACTTACGAACTAATCATCGGTATTGAAACATTACGGAACACATTGCTCACGCGCTGTCAGCTGTCACGCGTGGCTAGTTAATTTGAACGATATCGATTTAATCCGTTGTATACGCTTTTATTTGAAGTTTGAGTATCTACTTTTTACATCACGTACTAACTGTAGACGAATTCAATTCGCTTGTAATGCTCCAACTTCATACAGCATTTAATAAAAATAAATAAACAACTAATAAATAACAGATATTTTATACTAAATCCCCTAATTCTTTTTCCGATATAAAAGTAGCCTAAGTCACTCCTTATTACCCTAGTTATGTGCCAGTGAAAGTCCCGTTCCGGAGATTAGATTCCGGAACAAAGAGACAGAACAACAAAAATAAAATGAAAAATACTTTTTTGAAATATGTACCGTGTAAAATTCTGATGCAATTAGTAAAATGCTGTTACATTACAAATACGACACTTCAATTTTATGTATTTGTATAGATAATATACATTAAGTTAACAAACAGGAACTGACGTTAAAAGCGCATTACCCGATTATATTAGTATTATTTGCATCCTTATTATGTAGTTATTATTATCTATCATTAAATTATTCTTATCTTTGAGTACAATATATGGGATGCAACAAAAATCATATTTGCTGAGGAAGTCTTCTCACTCAGTAGGTTTAAAATTTCTAGAAATTCAACATTCATTAGTTATCACACATTATCTTCTCATTCATTCATCATTATTATTCATATATCATTATAAAATATATCCATATTCATTCAGCATTTAGTAAATGAGCGGCAGTAGAAGAGAATGGTTTGAGGTAGTTACGTGGCCGTGGATGGAATTTCAATCGTTATTCGGCACCTTATGTGTCTACTTTAAGGATAGACTCGCCCAAGGGATTTATACAATGTATTCTGTATAATCCCACTAATATCCCACTAATATCCCACTAATATTATAAATGTGAAAGTTTGAATGGATGGAATGATAGATGGATGGATGTTTGTTACTCTTTCACGCAAAAACTATTGAAACGATTGCGATGAAACTTGGTATGTATATAGCTGGAGACCTGGAATAACATATTTATAACATACTTTTTATCCCGATATTCCCACGGGATCGGGACTTACGCGGTTGAAACCGCGAGGCGCTGCTAGTTTATAATATATTTCTATTATTATAAACTGAATTTTAATAAATATGTTACATTAGCTGCTGCTGCGACTTGGTTGACGTGGAAATTTTGGTCAAATCTATCGCATGGGAACCATACATTTTTTCCGGAATAAAAAGTAGCTAATGTGCTATTCCACACTGTAACCTATCTCTATGCCAAATTTTATCCAGATCTGTTCACCCGTTTTTGCGTCCTTTACACATCCTCACACACTTTCGCTTTTATAATGTTAGTAAGATATGTACGCCATCAATATGGCAGATCATAGTCTTCCTATAAAACATTTTGATAATATCTTGTAGTCCTATGCTCACAAATAAATAGTCAACATGAAAAAAAAAAATTACTTCACACATCTCACACACGGCCGTCTGATCCCAAACTAGGCATAGCCTGTACTGTGGTAATCAGACTGCTGATAAACATACTTATATATTTCTAAATACACACAGACACCTAGACACAGCAAATGATCATGCTCATCAACAATTATTTGTCTTGGGTGGGAATCGAACCACGATCTCTGGCTCAGCAGTCAGTATCACTAACCACTAGACCAACAGGGGAGTCAAACTGAGCTTGTAATTATATATTATATATAGTGCTATAAGACGTTGCTTCGTACCAAATTTCAAGATTCTGAGTTCACGGGAAGTACCCTGTAGGTTTTGATACCCTTGCGAGTGTCGAAAATGTGCGGCATAAACGGAAAACCGTAAATTTTTAGTTACATCATATATTATAATAAAAATATTTTACGGTGCGCGAGTCCGACTCGGACTTAGCCGGTTTTTTAATTTATTTTTAGTATTTATTGTTATAGCGGCAACAGAAATACATTTGAATTTGAATTGAATTGAAAAACTTCCAGGTTCCATCATATAATTATGTAATTCCATGGGAATTAACGCGATCACAAAAAGGTATGTGATGGTACATGGCGAAACCAAAAGATCGAAAATGTGCGGGTGGATGAAGAACCATCTACCTTACGATCTCGACGACGGAGGGCGTTCACCGCTGAACCAGTCAGCCTGTGACCACGGCCAGTGCAACCTGGTCGAAACGTCAGGCAATTCAGAGGTATGTAATACCTTTTCGTGATCGTGTTAATTCCCGTGGAAATACATAATAATACATTCATTATTTGCACATAAGATTGTTCGCGCCTTTTGTGATGCTTGGTGAGAAATCTGTTTCAGTTTCACGTAAACAATTGGCCACGCAATATGTACAGTAAATTCTTACAAAAACCGATAGTTATTTTTTATAATTATTCTGTGACTGCAGTTTTAACCTCAAATGGTCAAACTCCTTGATGGGTTATAATTGCACCGATGGTGCAATGGTTAAAGAGTTCGGCTCGCCACTACGAGTTTTGGGGTTTGATCCCCGCACGAGACAAACATTTGTGTTATGCACAAATAGTAGGCTCAAATCTGGGTGTTCATTGTGAGGTATCCTCGACACAGGTATTACTCCTAGTGCCGAAGTTGTCCATCATTCCACATAAATGCAAACAAGCAGATGGACCTATGTGTGTATAACTGTGTGGTGTTACTTGTGGGCCGCCAACAGAATTTGCAATTGCTATAAGGACCCTAATCACTAGTAGAAATACAAGCAAAACATACGCAAGTAATGCTGTCAAACCACCATGGTTTGTGACATGACAACTCAATCGAGCGGGTCAGACTCTGGCTGCAATCTGTTGTGCCCTTCCTTTTTCAATATGTGTCTTTATTATTTAAAAAATATAAATTTTACATATCACCTTAAATCCAGAGTCCTTAAGTAAAAAAACCGGGTCCGAAGCAGGCCCGCAGAGGTAGATTTCGTGTCTTTTTTATTTTTTATCTCCAAAAATATAAGTAGCATTAAAAACTTTAAATGTTTTTGTCTTTGTCTTTTGTCTCCGTCCCGAATAGCAGAGTAACTATTAAAAACGTTGGAAAATTGACGGAAAAAAAAAATCTCATACAAAATGTTCATGGGTTTCGTAACTGTCAAATTCAAATTCGTTTATTTGCTAAAATGTGGTAATACAAAGTTGGTAAATATACTACAAAAATACATCCAACACATTTGATATCTTCAATCCATGGCGTACAAATAGGTAACTTATATTAACTATTTATTATATTAGTGCTTATAAACAAAAAAAAAACATTTTATTTGTATTTGTAAGTTAAATATTCATTAACAGAGTAGAAACATCTGTCAACAAGCGATCTGAACAGTTGTCTCTTAAACTCAAACATTTAATGTTCATCCCGTCGATAAACTCTCCTCTCAAATTAAAGAACGTATTTAAAAAAAGATTTCGAATCGACAATATATATCCACAATATTCGGATAATGGCGTATTTTAAATTATAAAAATGTAGAATAATGTCAGTAATGAAAAAGGATTGACATATATATTGGTTGTCAAATATTTATAAGGAAAATATATATCGAGCTGCTTAAATATAGAAATAAGATACAAATGAACAAATGACTTAATTAAAAAACAAAAAAAAAGCCGGGTGATTCAAATTACGTACTGATGACAACTACATAATGCAAGAGATAGAAATCAATGTTTGTTTGTTTGTCCTCTATACGTTTAGAAACCATTGATCAGATTATGATGAAACTTTGGTAACTTGTTGGCAAACTAGAAACTTTGGTGTTTTGGGGAAGCCCGCGAGGATTCCTGACCCAAAAAAATTATAAAAAAAGGCATTGGCAACGCATGCCGGGTGCATCTAGTTATAGATAAATTACACCAAGACACAGAACAAATGTACACCATGCTCATCACACAAATAATTGTGTGATGAGCATGGTGCTCATCACACAATTATTTGTCCTGGGTGGGAATCGAACCCACGATCTCTGGCTTAGCACTCAGGATCACTAATTAACCACTAGACAGGCCAGTCACACTTTACACACTTACACGGAACAATATTTTACGAGTGGAATACAAAATCTTGTGTTATTGAAGCCGCAAAAATAACTACAAACAAAATGGTAAATAAATGCACAGATAATGTCAAAAACAAACGGGTATTAAGAGTAGTTTCACGCAGAATTATTATATTTTTTTACGAAAACAATTATTTGAAGCATTCAAGGTTAAAAATAAAAGGGTAATCCAGTTCTTTCGCCGTTTAACCTTCGAAAACATCAGAAAATAAAAATTACCTGTTGCAAATACTTGCGGTCACAACTTCACAAGTATGCGGTCACGACAACAGGACAAAAACGTATGTTTTTATTCGACGGTAATGTTAAAAACACGTTTGTGCGCATCGGCGTGCGTCGGAACACTGAACGTAAACAATTAATACTTAATGAACGAGGCGCCGTTTATTCACGAGATGCGAAATAATCGACTGCGGTTGCTAATAAAACTTGTCACTAAAAATAGTAACTTTCGATAGAACTACTAGCAAAGGAAGTCTTCTTTTTATAGACAGCTTTTTAAAGTCAAGCCAACAAGCGAGTCATTTCTAATGGTGTTCTCATTACAGATGAAGCACGGCCATCTAAACTCAACGTAGTACATAGTAAATTATATTTTGCTAGCTTATTGATGCTCGCGGCTTTAATTCATTTCACGAATAGAGCACATAAAAAGCTGATTGGGGCAAAGTGGAATCCAAACAACTGGATTGTTGGCCTAGTGGTTAGTGACAATGACTGCTAAGCTACAGGTCGTGGGTTCGCATTCAAACTTGAGTCTGGGTGTTCTTTGTGTCCGTTGTTTGTATGTTTATAAAGTCCCCCGCGACACAGGAGTAATTCCTAATGCGGGAGTTGTCTTTAAAAAAAAAAAGAAAAAAAAAATTTCAAATAACTTAATATTGATGCTCACGACATCAACTAACCAGGCTGCTAGAGGACAGTGGAATCCAAACTCATAGATATAAATTAAATATGTACTAGCATAGAATGCTCACACCGCTGGAGCACACAGAATCAAAATTCAAAGATCAAACTACTACTACAACTACAAACTACTAGCCCTAGGATGTAGTTGGTGTATTTCTTTTCTGTAAAATAGGTCTCCAAGCTTTTGTCATGTTCTGTTCCATCGAGTAGGTACGTTATACTGCTTCGAGGACGTTTAAGGGATAAGATAATATACTAAATTGTGCTACCACAAAAATTATACTAATCCTACTATAATATTATAAACGTGAGTTAGTGAGGACGTATGGATGTGTGGATGTATGGATGTTTGTTACTCTTTCACGCAAAAACTACTGATCTGATTGCGATGAAACTTGGTATGTAGATAGTTGGAGACCTAGATTAACACATAGGCTACTTTTTATCCCGATATTCCTACGGGATCGAGACTTACGTGGGTGAAACCGCGGGGCCTAGCTAGTCCCACTAATATTATAAATGTGAAATATAAATGTGAAATTTTCGTGGATGGATGGATGTTTGTTACTCTTTCACGCAAAAACCACAGAACCGATTGCGATGTAACTTGGTATGTAGCTGGAGACCTGGATTAACGCATAGGCTACTTTTTACCCCGATATTCTTACGGGATTGAGACTTACGCGGGTGAAACCGCGGGGCGCAGCTAGTATACCCTACATCTAAGCTAATAAACACAATATATATATGTCATTTTATAAAATTTACACCATAATAGAAATATTGTCAATTAGTTTCCTTACCTATTATCTAAAATCCAAGTTCAGTGTATCACTGAGCCAGAAATGATAATCACGAAGCATGAACCATCACGTTCTTGTTTTGTTTTTAATGGAAAAACCCTATTGTTCTCGCAGATTGAAGAATTTTGGACACATGACGAGAATATTGTTTATCCTTTATATAAATTGAAATATTATATAGCCTATAATTTTACCAGATGTCACTTTCGCAATTATCAACCGCTGATCCAAACTCGAAAAGTCCTTTACAGTTTCAAACAACTACAAACTGATAAATTATATAATATGTATATGTATTTCTCTTCCTCGGTAGAACAATTCGCACACCTAGACCTAAACTCAAAAAAGCACCTTTTTTGGATAAGGCGAAAAATTTATTACTGTGTATGCTTTCTATTTGCAGCTAGAAGAAAGGTATTGTAGGAATCTTGTGTTTAATGGCGCAATTACACTTAGTCGTTAGTCGGGTATTCTGATTCGGGTAACCAAAACGAAAGCTGGACTAGATTGTACGAAGACGGGCGTACTCGACTCCGTTCATTTACACTTAGTCGTTTGTCCGAATTCCACAGGCAATCGAATACGAACTAACGATCAAGTGTAATTGCGCCATAAATTATGTTTTGGGGCTGAAAATTAGATTTTTGTAGTTATTTCCCTATTGTTTAACAATGTATGTATATTGATTTTCTTTTTTTGAGTTCAACCCGTGTTGGTGAATATAGCGTCTAGCGTCGAGTGTTGGTGATATTTTTAAATCTGTATTATTAATCGGTAGGTATTGAGATAAAAAAATTCCATGGTGTGCATAACTCCCTTTAGATCTAGGTGTACGAGTTGTTAAGCCGGTTAGTTAAAATATATACCTTAGGTTTTAAATAGCTTTTAAAGTCTCTTTTAAAGATAGAATATCTACAGCAATAAGTATATAGTTTATTGTTAGTCAAAACTCAAACCCTACAATACCGCTTCTGTACTTTATCAGCACTATAATAACACCTCATTCATAAATTCATAATTTTTGTAGATGATTCAGAGAGCGGAGATGATTCCGAGGAGTATATTTAACAAAATGAACTCTACTTGGATAGTTTTTTTTTTCTTTGATTACTTGTGATTAATGTCAAAGGTCTCACAAAATGTGAAAAGGAGCAATTAACCAATTCATGAACCTACCTAAGGGCAAATTTGAATGCAGAATGCCGTCATTTTAAAAGACCCTATCGTCCTATCCCCTTCTAACCTTTTATGGTGTGTCTACTAATACCCATTTAATGCTCTATCTCCCTTTAATACCCTTTCCTTATAAATTGATGCCCTATCTACTCCTAATACCGCTACTCCCTTTCTTTATATAATAAGTGCTAAATAATATTCTAAGTTTCAGTAGTAGGCAATGCAAACTGTTTCGCATCTTGATGTAGAAAATTCAATTAAAACGACATTCTACATCAAACCGAAATATTCATGGGTGTTAGACGCTGATTGAATAACAAATAGGATTATATACTAACGGAATATTAAATTTGTACAAGTGAGATAAATGAAATGATTTTATTCATCGCATAATGTGTAAGTAGGTCATAAGCATTTACTGAAATGGTGGCTGGTTGCAACAATGATACGATTTTAATATCATTTCCAGATACAATTCATTTTAAGACAAATATTTGAGTCATTGACAGAAAGCTCCTAGACTCGGAACACTTATCTGTGAATCACATAAATGTGTAGTCCTGAATAAGAACCGAACTTACAACACTTTATAAAGTAGAGCGTAGAAGCGAGGTAACGAACCACTACGCGACCCCGACCATCAACGTAACGAAATTAATGATACTTGAGAAGAAGACCACCTCTCTGACGTCAAGAAAGCTAGTCCCCTCCAACCTTTTACAGAGGGTTGTGGACTTTGATTGGAATGTTGAATAACCAAGCGTAATCAGTTAAAATATTTTATCGGACGGGACGGGTTTTCCTCTCCACCCGCTATAGTGGCCCCCCGGCGTCCGCGTGTGCCTGGACGTCGCCTAATTGAGAGGTCTTTACCCAGAGGTGGTGCCCGCGCTTTTGCGGGCAGGCGCTAGGAGGGTTCCGGATGTCTTAGTAAAAGCTGTTCCCGGATCCTTACTACTTAAGGCGCAGTACGGCACACGGCAACGCTTTAGTCGGTTCGATTCCGACACACCGTCCCACCGAAAACCCCGGTGGGGTGACAGCCCGAGGGGGTTTCCACACGCACAAAAAAAAAAGGCTACAAGTTACATATATTTTACAATTTAAAGATGTACCGTATTTATTTATTAATTAAAATGTTGAAGAAATCATGAAATACGTTTTTATTTATGGGATAGGTGGTAAACGAGCGGAAAGGTCATCTGATGGTAAGTGACTCCTATCGCCCATGGGCACCTGCAACTCAAGAGTCCTAAGTTTAGTAGTTCTTGTTTGCGACAGACGTAATAAAATATCCTACGACATTCCACATTGCTATCTAGACCCAAACAAACAGAGCTTGTAGTGTAGGTACCCATACTACAAGCTCTGTTCTAGAACTATTGTTTTATTTTTAAAATACATACATTTATATAACCAGAATATTGCAAATAGATTCATGCAAACAAATATTTGCACTAAGCGGGAACCGAACCTGCGACCACCAGCGTGGTAGTCCGAATGCCGGAACGGAATAACGTTTTAATAGTACATACATATTTTTTTAAATAACTAAAAATCAATCAAGAATATTTTACATGAATAAACTTAGTTTTAATTAAATTATTGTTTTCGAAGGCTATTGACGTCACGGTCGACGTCAAGCGATGCACTGATACCACGTCTGACCCGAAACTAGTCGGGTTTCTCCAACATGGACGTAAGTACATTTATTATAACTGTAAAAAGATCATCTCCAAGAAGGCGAAATTTTGAGTGATGTCATTCACGAAAAATTTCCACCAAGAAAAAAAATTTAAGCGTTAACATTTTATACACAAACAAATGGTTAAGCCATCGGGTCTGCTTCAATCAATTAATCAATCAGCCTATCATAGTCCACTGTTGGACATAGGCCTCTCCCAATGTGCGCCACAGCACGCGGTCCTCCGCCTTCCGCATCCCCACGGAAAACAAGCAGTGAAGCAATGCTTCGTTTTTTTCGCCGAGTGAGTGGGTTACCGGAGGCCCTAACCATTCCCTCTCCCCCTTTTACCCACCTCTTCCCCTTCCTCTACTCCCACTTTAGAGGCGGGCAACGCACTTGTGACTCTTGAGTTTCATAAGCGGCAGTAGTCACTTACCATCAGATGACCCTTCAGCTCGTTTACCACCTATCCCATAAAAAAAATGTACTAACTAACCTTTTAGAAATGATCACTCATCGACGTGAGCGCAGCTTTACGCTGGCCATTTCATTAATAAGTTTAGTCGTCCCCTGCCTGCTTTCAATTTAGTTTAATCACTTTATAGATATACCTAAATCTCTTTAATATCCGTAAGTCGTAAGGTCCGCTTTACTGACAAGACGATTATACCGCCCAAGATATATAGATTAAAAGCATTATACTTAATGAACTATCCCGGCCGACCCAACTAGGTCAGGTTACAATGACATTTTAATCTAGGGGATCTCTAAGCCATGTCTTTCAAGAACCTAAGGGTTAAGTCACACAGTACAAATATAAATTTACAAATTAAAATATCCCCCACAATTATAAGAAGTGCTGATCTTTGAACAGATTTTCTTGAATTATAGCTAAGAACTATTAGATCACTTTTCAAACAAAAAATAAACTAAATCAAAATCGGTCCATCCATTAACTATCACTACTAACTTTTCGAAATTCTGCAGCTGTCTAACCACTAACTTTTTAAATTCTGCACATTGTAAGTACTAACTTTTAATATAACTGCAGATTTGAATAACCACTAACTTTTCTAAATTCTGAAGTTGCTTAACCACTAAAGTTTCTAAATCCTGCAAAGTCTGCAAGGCTACGGTAACTACACAGGAGATCATGGCAGAGATGATATTTACATACATGCCAATTTAAAAAATACTGTTGACTTCTACTAAGTAGAGATTCCAACAAATGACGTTTTGAAAACATTGATTTTGTTATTATTAGCAATTTAAAATGATGGTGATGAATTTTTTATTACCTGGCAGTAAATATAAATTTCATTGAGACATAAATTGAGACTT
The DNA here is from genome assembly GCA_949752705.1 of Callimorpha dominula. NCBI lineage: Eukaryota > Metazoa > Arthropoda > Insecta > Lepidoptera > Erebidae > Callimorpha > Callimorpha dominula. The sequence continues at coordinate 19,310,445 of OX457003.1, read as the reverse complement.
TACAATAATTTTCAATCTAAGTCCAAAAGTGATTATTAAAGGAAATAAAGGAGAATAATAAAATTTAATATAAACTTTTTGTTTGACTTAGGTACCAAACATGTATAAAAAAGAATGATATTATAATTTTCATTAGTGACACCTATTCTCAATATGCATGACTTAGCGTCCTAGTGTAAAACCAGGCCTGCTCAATTCTCAGGTTTACTGACATCAATCGTTAATCAACGTTATATATTTTTTAAGTTTTACGATAAGTTTACAAGTTACAACTATAGTTAGTGAGTGCAGGTCAAGGCCAGAGCGACCAGAAGCTCGTACATAGTGATATATACGAACTGGACGAATAAACGACTGTTTTTTTTTTTAAATATGTGAATAGTTGCGAGAGTTGCTACTCAGTTAAGACTAAGGTTAGAGGCCTCAAGGAAGTTTCTTTGAAAACACATGTTGATTATACTACCTGTTTTTTTAAAACTAGTTAAGAACTACTACCTATCACTAGGAGATGTCAGCACATGATTTCCCTTTTGCCCTTTCGTTAAAGTCGCTGTGCCGCTGTATCCTATATTATATATTACCTATCGTTTATATTCCCACATGTACTGTTTGTTTTTATATGTTTAAAGTTTGCTTGTATGTATAGTAGTAAGATATTTTACGTCACTGAATAATTCAATAACGTGCACCATACTGCCCAAATTATTTCCAAATATTTTTCTCCATCTCATGGTTGCCTCTAAGAGATTGCCATAGAGCGATAAGGCCGCCAATGGTATTAACCGTAATTTTAAGAAATTTTGCTTTTTTAATGTCTCTGGTGTACAATAAAGAGTTATATTATTATTATTATTCTCTTTATTCACTTAAATATACATATAAATTACATTTTTGAATACATTCACTATAAAAAAAAACAAATATATATAAAAATATAAAACATAGTGTCCCACCGGTATCGGGTACAGGGACCAAGCTACCGGTGGTTAGAGTTCCAGAGACAGAAACCTCCTCACTATGCGTGCCGTATCAAGGAGGACTGCCTTCTGCATCAGGCTCTTAATCCAGCTGCCTAACGGGAGCCTCTGAAGGTGTTGGTCGAGGCTCTTAGCATTTAACCCATGGGCCGAAATGACTATCGGCACAATGATTGCTGAATCCACATCCCACATATCGACAATCTCGTGGGCTAAGTCCAAATATTTTATTTCTTTGTGTTTTTCGGCTTTTAAGAGATTGTCGTCATGGGGAATGGTGACGTCAATAATCATTGCTCGGCGCTCTAATCGGTCTATCACCACTATATCAGGCTTATTGGCAACAATAGTCCTGTCAGTGATGATAGATCCCAGTACAATGTTGCAGTATGGTAACTCGACAGCCACAAGGTTATATTTAAGAGCAAGTTGCTGATGGACTATCCAGGCCACTTGGTTATGTCTATGCAAGTACTCGCCGTTGGCAAGACGAGAACAACCAGAAAATTATATGCCTGAGGGATTCTCCGGGACGATGACACGCCCGACAAATGTCAATTGTGCCGTCCTTCACGATATATCTCCGATAGTTGTTCGTCATAAGAACTTCATCTGTAATTGCACAGACAAAACCTTCAGTTTCTCCGAAGAGGTCACCGAACCGTAGCCAGGATACTGATGCTAATAAATTTACATCGGGCCCATTTAAGTCCCGATAAAAACGTCCATGCAACGCCTTGTTCTTCCATATCTCCCTGCGATCTGTAACACTAAGTACTGCTGGTTTGCGCCAGTTCTCTTTTCCTAGAGCCAGCGGAGTGAGTCCGTTGTCAACTGCCACAACATCCCGATACACATCCAGGTCAACGGAGAGGAAGTAAGCTCTAAGGTTGCATACCTCGCGGTTATGGAGGGTCTTGGCATTTAAAAAACCACGATCCTCACATTTCCGCAGGATATACAATCTCATGACTGACGAACGTGGATGGTGCATTCGGTACGCGGTAAGCAGTGTACGGACTCTTCTATCCAGGGCATCTAGTTCAGTCTGAGTCCATCTAAGTATGCCAAAGGAGTAGGTTAGAACTGGTATGACCCAATAATTATAGGCCCGCACCTTATTAAAACCTGACAAAAGACTTTTCAATATTTTTTCAGGCGGCCAAAGAAGCGTTCCTGTAACGATTGCTTCATAATCAATTCATTTACACCTAACGCCTGTGCCATACCTAGATACTTGTAAATTTCGTTGGCGGAAAGACATCTAAGGTGTGTGGAATCTGAGAGTTCCATTACCTCAGATTCCACAATCCTGCCTCTTTTTACATGCATGACTGCACATTTATCCACACCAAATTCCATCCTGATACATTTACTAAAAGTTTCAGTTACCTCAAGTAATATTATCAATTGGAATATATCCTAGTCTTGAACTCTCCAGCAAAGTGCTGAGAGGATTCAAAGCTAAGCAGAACCACAAGGGACTCAAACTGTCACCTTGAAATATACCCCGCCTGATCTTTATATACTCGCCGTAACCCTGGTACCGCCGACATCCTGGATAGTAAAGCACCGTTCTTTATTGCCGCATACATGCGTTCAAGAAAGTGCAGAGTTGTATCTACCTTATACAACTGCATCACTCTCAAGAGCCACGTATGCGGTACAGAGTCATAGGCTTTTTTGTAATCTATCCAACATGTCGCCAAATCCTTTCGGTTACGACGAACTTGTTGGTTAACGGTCGTGTCAAGTACAAGGAGCTCTTTAGTGCCACGGGTGCCACTTTTACATCCATTCTGAGAGTAAGCCATCACGGAGTTGTTAGTTATATGAGATGTTATCTTTACTCTCAGAATAGACGTAAGTAATTTATAAAGTGTACGTAAACACGTTATAGACCTGTAGTTTTTGGGATCCGTGGCACTACCAGACTTATAGATCAGGTGAGTTACGCCCGTGGTCATAAAAGTTGGACGCGAACCTGATCTAAGCAAGGCTGGAATTGAGATGCCAAACGTACATGTGAGCTACGGAGCCACTTTAACCAAAAGTTATGCAGTCCGTCCGGTCCCGCTGATTTCCAATTCGGTAGCGAACAAACTGCAGAAGCTATATCAATGTCCGATATTGATCATTATCAATATCGGACATTGATATAGCTTCGATTGATATAGTCGATTGCTACAATGGAGCCATTGCTCCATTGTAGCAATCGACTCACACGATCGTTCAACATCTCGCATCAAATCACCCTCTGTGTGAGTGACAGGCATCGCCCAGATGTCATGCCAAAATGTATTCGTGATTTGGGAAATGTGTGGGAAATCTGGGAAATGTGTGTCACGTACTAAATCAGGCTGCTCCCACCTTCTATAAACCCACCTCTCATCCCTTTGGAAGAAACGATTCTGAGTATATCGGTCTACTCTTTTTTTGTATCTCCGAATACGGTTTGCCCAGGCATAAACTTTCTGTTTCAGAAAGTCAATGCGCTCTGTGACTCGTGCTTCGTAATCACAGGAACTGATACCAGTTCCTGAAAAAGCCCGATTCCGATTCACAAAACGCATTACTCTCGGGCGTGTATTACCCGATCTGAAACAGATAAGCTTGCCAATAAGTGCCCTCGCCTCAGCGATACGACGCTCAATCCTGCATTGCCAGGCTGGAACAACAAGCTTTGACCGAGTAGCGGTATCATTGTCTGGAAATTTAACACCAGCTACTGTTCTCGAATAGCACCTTCCGAAGTATTCCTTATTTGTTCATTGTACTGAGTACTAACAGATGAAGCACCACTGTCCTCTCTACCCTCAGCAGGGTAAGGTCGTAGTACCACAGCAGTTATTATTATTATTATTTTCATTTTTTAAGGAAAAAAATTTATGAGACGTAATAAAACATATCGAAACGAAAAAACAAAACGAAAACAATTTAAGGAGAAACGAAAAACCAAAAACGCTACTGTCCAAAAAAGAAACCATCAGATTTCCATGGTGTGAGGAGAGCAGACTAAGGACGGCAGAAGACAGAAGAAAAACAAAATTAAGGGATACAGAGAGAGATTTTTTTTAAACTTAATTTTATATATTCGGTTTAGAAATTCGACTATTTTGAATTAATCATTTTATTACTACTTGGCATTTTATTACTACTTTATTACTACTCTAAATAAGTTCATATAAAATTCGATAGTTTATGTAAATAAGCTCAATACAAGACTTAAGTTTTATTTATTATTAACCGACGAAAATAAAAGGAGGTTCTCAATTTGACCGTATATTTTTTTTTATGTCTGTTCAGCCCTCACTCCGTTATTTATAAACCGATTTTGATCAATACTTAAGACTTAAAAGGTTTATTTATTTTATGCTTTTTAGTTCTTTTCGTCGGTTAATTTTTTTGTTAAAAAGATTTTGATTTTATGATTTTTTTTCATCATCAGCTCAGAATGTACATGATGTGCTGATTTCTAAACGCAAATACCTGATAAAGTAATGAAAATTAAACAGAAACACTATTCGTTCCTACAATTTTCGAGGGTTTTTCTCAATTTTACCAGAATCCCATCATCAGATCCTGACTTCCTTGACATGGGACCCCCCTCTTGAGATATACTCTATCTAATAAAAATTAGAATAATCAAAATTGGTTCCTAAATAACAGAGGGCTAAAAAATTTATATATATCGAATCCTCCTCCTTTTTTTTTCGCCGGACAAGAGACCGACTGTTAACGCCTAAATAATTAAGAAGGAAAGTTTGTAAATGCGAAATATTCAGGTGTACTATTAACAAGAAAATCCGATGTTAAGTAAAATTTAATTATAGGACGACAACCAGTGCCTTCGCAAAATTTTGCTGCCACTAAAACTTTGCTCAGTTTCATAAATAACTTTTACAACGAGTAATTTCGCGAGATTAAAACTTTAATACTAACAAAACGCGTTACACAAACAATTTCATGACCAAATCCACGACAAGCTTGGCAAAGTAATTTTACGAATTAATACCTACTGTAGAGGCATTTAGTAATTAACGTAATTATAAAGTTTAAGGCTCACCTTTACAATCGGTAAAACGTCTCATTATTAATGTTTTAGCATTAATTGAATTTAGGCGGCAACTATGCATTTTTTATTTCGTTACTAGAAGTCAAGGCCAAGTATGGTAAGAAGTGAAGAAGAAGTATCTTATGTAAGTAAAGATTTTTTGACGTGACAACGTCTTATAATTCGATGGAGCCGGCTGCACGCACGAAAAAACATGACTCATGCGGCGTTACCTCGCTCTGAGGCGTTCCTATGACGTTGTCACGTTCAACTATCGTCAGTAAACCGACTTTACAGACAACCGATTTTTTTATGGAATAGGGGCAAACGAACAAAGGCAAGACATCAAAGATTTTATAAATAGTAAAAATCGTCAGTAAAAGGTTCGTTCAAATTTCTAAAATAAGAATAAATGTATACAGGGTGTACCCCAACAGTAGAATACTTACTTTAATCACCAAAATAATGTCAAATAATTAAAAATAAACTAAGATCCGTTTAAAAGTTATGACTGTTTGAATTTCTAGGTATTATCTATCTTTTGTAACTACATGCTAGCTAGAGTTATGTCCTATTAGTGATTGAAGCAAGTATCACATTGTTAGTACATCTATATCAATAATGCGGTCAAGGGGTACGGTAACTCGATTGGAACCTTACTTGTATAATAAAACATAAAAAAATAATGATTTCGAGCCGACAAAATATATCCGCAAAATTCGGATTGTCGAGTATTTTGTTAAATTCTAATGGTGCAAATGGCAGTCGCCATTATGGCTACTCGGATGCCACCTAGAGTTCGTTAAGGCCGATTCACACGTATCAGTAAAGTTACAATTCCGTCCGAGTGAAGCCGGAGAGCCATGCTTCGGCACGTATGGGCCGGCTCGACTCCGCTCGATACTACTGCCTCATAGAAAACCGGTAGTGAAGCAATGATTGCATTGCATTTCGCCGCGTGAGTGAGGTTACCGGAGGCCCTAACCCTTCCCTCTCCCCTATTCGCGTCCTTCCCCTCCCCCCCTCACCCCTCTTCCCCACCTCCCCCTCTTCTCCTACTCCCACCTTAAATGGCGGCAACGCACTTGTGACCCTTAAGTTACAGGTGCTCATGGGCGGCGGTAGTCATTTACCATCAGATGACCCGTCTGCTCGGTTGCCCCCTATACCATAAAAAAAAAAAAAATATAATAATACATAATTTCTCGTAGATGCTTGATGACTGTCAAAAATTTATTATACGATCAACTTTGCCTACTATCTTTGATTAACACAATTATGGTCCACAGAGGAATTCTCATTCAAATTTGCAATAATAATACATTTGAAAATATAAAAACATAGAAGGTATAACACAGCCAATGGACACTAAACTCTAATCCTAAAGTGAACGTGTTTTTTTTTCTGCTGGGGAACAAGGACGCCAAAAATTTCATATGCGAAGGAATAGGGTTGGCAACACTTTAGTTAGGTTGCCAGTGTTTAAAGGCGCCGATAACCGCTTACAATGCTACCACGTTGTATTAAAAAACTACCTTTCGATAGTGTTCTAGCTACATTTACTTTGAGCAATGACTCACGATTCACTAGGTGACTAAGATTTAATTAGTAAGGCCTGAATTTGTCTCGCATTAGTTTCGGATTCCGTAATAACTGAAAATGTCCTTACACACTTATTGCTCAATGTTTCTAAGGCAAAAAGGTATGGTAGGAATTAATTCGTCGGCTTCGGAATCGATCGATACTGCTTTAAATCCTACCGTAATGGGGGTCATAACAACAATATCACGGATTTGTGACAATCTTTATGATGTCATGAACACTAATTAATTTTATTGAAAAGAGATTAGTTGTTATGTTCTTATGAAGTGAAATCAGGCATCCGTCACTATGTTCTTATTCTTAAAACGATGCGGGTAAATGCAAAGTATGCCCCGCTCACACACACTTTAATAAAAGTTTACCTAATGCCACAGAATACATAATAGTATGCGCTTAAGTCATGATAAATTCTAATAAGCTTTTATCCCTTAATACTCCACCTTTAAAGAAGAAATATTATCTATAAATTTACATGCGACCAACCTTGAGTACAACTTATTCAAAATTAAAAAAAGAATGATTGAAATCGGTTCACAAATAAGGTGAAGATATCGCGTAACACAATATTTTCGCCATTTACATTTAAAAAAAAAACGGTTGAGAACCTCCTCCTTTCTGAAGTCTAGAAGAAGATAAAATAGGTTACGTCTCAAAATGCATGGATCCTGGCGTGATGGTCGTGTGCCTACATGATTCCATACCTCGCTTTAGCACGTGAACCATGATTTTTAATAACATAGATAAGATACCTAAATGCCAACCTATTTACGATCTTAATACTCATTTATTTAAACTAGCAACCCGCCCCGGCTTCGCACGGGTAGCAGAGATACATCTTTAACAATCGTCATCATATTTCAACCAATTTACACAGAATCTTAACAAATTATTTACCTAAACCTTCCTCATTAATTGCTCTATCTATTTGTGAAAACCGTATGAAAATCCGTTCAATAGTTTTTGAGTTTATCGCGAACAGACAGACAGACGCGGTGGGGGACTTTGTTTTATAATATGTAGTGATAATTCCATTAATATATTAGTAGGTTTCTACCAAAAGGAGGCTACGCGAGTTGCTAGTTAGATAGCTACCTATCGGACTTATAGGGCTGAACTATACTAAAAACTAAATTAATTATAAGCCTATTAGTGTGCAATGGTTTGAACTCTTAATGAATAACCTAATTCCTCCTTTCGAAGGAATCAATAATTCATAGAACCCAATCACATGCTTAAGTGGTGTTGTTAACATGGTCTTTCGAGCCTAATCGATAATTTAGTGCCTATATTTACTTCTCTGTAGCTTTAAATCTATAGTAGAATTGATAAAAGTATCCGCAAGTACGAGAGGTCGTTAATATGGCTTATCACTTGTGACTCGATAACAACGTTCACCAAGCAGCTAAGTAAATAGTCGCTAATACAATTAATGTCCTTATTTTCCACTCACCAGTATTTATTAAACACCATTTCAATCGAAAGTGATTAATAGATATATAATAATATCTTAAGAAAATAAAGTAAAAACAAACCCGTAATATTTATTCAAATCAAAATACATATTCATTTCTGCTCTTCATGATTCAGTGAGCAATATTGTTTTAAAAAGATCCCACAGAATGTATAATATTTTCGTTTTATTTCTAGGTAACCTCAATACGCAGTATCTTTTACGTTTAGACGTAGGTACATAAATGAGATATGTTTTAAATGAATACTTCAAATTTAAAGCTGCATATATTTTATGTGATGTCTGTCTGTTTGTAATGTCAAAATAATAGCCTTTTTAAGATCATACAGTTATTTGCACGATACCTATACCTAAAAATCAGTTCTTAAAATTTGTGTCTGTCTGTCTGTTTATTCTAGGTAATGATAAATTATGTTCGCATGTCTAAACAGATTTTCTTGAATTAACTAGCTAAGAACATTCTCGATGGAGTCGCCTTTTAATCATAAAAAAAACTAAATATAAATCGGTTCATCTGTTTATAAGCCATGGTGCCACATAAAAACACAGATACACAAGTTAAACTGAATAAAATGATTCAAAATTACAATTTAGGCAGTTTTCACGCAATTATACTATAAATACATACATTGTTTAATAGCCGACAAGACCCCACACCGATAAATCAATAAATTCAAATTTCACGGCACGAACACAATAAAGTGTCAACATATTTAATATAGTGACTAACGTACATACATCTAGTCTTGTAACCAATGTATGAATGAAATAGAACTGTTACTGAAACGAATGGAAGTATTAACTTGAAATACTGAAACGAAGTGATTTCACGATTACGTCGTTATACGTATAAACTTATTCGTAACTCGATGATACTCGACTCGATTACAAATCCTGGAAGCTAACGTGCAAAAAATAAAAGATTTTTTTTTGGTTGTTTTACTAAACTTTGATAACTATCAAAGGGCTTTTTGTACCCTTTGTCTTCAAACTAACAAATTCCTCCTCATCCAGCTTCAGTTCATTTAAACGAGTGGTAGCCGAGGCTGTAACCTTGATTGTGATTGGGTCAAGGTAATTTACTTTTATACCAGAATAGCTTTACCAGCTGCGGGTTTGCTCGCGTGTACATATTTCTTATGTTATAAACTCTAATTATTTTTCCGCAATAAAAATAGCCTAAGTAACTCCTTAAGAGTATCAGCTGCCAGTGAAAGAAACTGTCTCGTGGAAATCAGTCCATCCATGCCGGAGATTAGAAAGAACAACCAAACAGACAGGCAAAAAAAAGTAATTGTTTGGTATAAATATCGTGTAAACATATTAAAAACAGATAAATCAATTATATTTATTTGTAAATGCTCTAACATAATTTCGGAACGAAATATGTATAACGCTGTCCACAATGGTCCACATTGAATTTTGCAATATTAAGCTTTATGCTAAACAAATAATCAGTACTTTCTGTCTTAAAGAATCATACCAGGTCCAATGACTTCTTCTCGAAATACGATCTACGGAAGTCTAAGATTATAGTTTTGAAATGGTTATCAAAGATTAAAACATAAAGATTTAAATCGTTTGACTGATAGCTGAAGAGCACTCAGCGACAATAAATATACGCGTAATCTCAGATAGTAATACTAATCGGATGCCGACCATATCAGTGAAGCGCCTATCGGAATAACTTTATTAAGGAATTGAAAAAAACGTCGGAAGTAATCAGCAAGATTACACTGCCCTAGTTAAACTAAACAGGCATACAGCACGCCTCATGGTTCTTACGAGTGCCATTGGAACACTCGTAACATCTGTGGAGTCACTTGTGTCTGAGCAACCTCTGAGGATCCTATTCATCGCCATCAAAAAGTTTTCTAACTGTGGCGAAGGCCTCTACACAAGTCGGGATACTTGAGCAAACCAATCTGCTGGGGCTTACCTCCTTCAAGAAACCTTTTAAAGGAAGTAGGGCACAAATTACCGACGTTAAAGTTTAGGAAACATAACCTTGTTTTTGAAAGTGATTGATTAAAAAAGAACTTAATACTATTACTCTCTAGCGGTAAAAAGTACACCGTTATAAGGAAAACAAAAAATTAGACCTAATAAGATTGAAAGTGTTATTTGGCTTTGTAATTTATTACGTAACCTTCAGAATAATTTGGCAGTTGGTCTAGTCTAGTGCAGTGTTTCCCAATTAGTGGTACCCCTGGGGGTACCCAGGGGTACGCGGAGCAATCACTTGACTAAGAAAATCAGCAAAAAAAAATTAGGCAAACAGCAATTGTCAAATGATATTTTTAATCGATCAGTATGCAGGGAGTCAGACAGGGGTGCCTTCTGTCACCTTTGATTTTAAACATTATTATTGAGTGGGCCACAGGGAGAATTCTAGAAACAGGTAAGGGAGGGGACAAGAAATAGCTCTTAAATTTGAAGATGGAGAAGAAATATTAAAAACTACCAGATTTTTATTTAATAAAGGGTACGCGAGTTTCAGGTCGTTTTTGAAGTGGTACGCAGGAAAAACTAATTGGGAACCACTGGTCTAGTGGTAAGTGACCCTGACTGCCGAGTCATGGTCGTGGGTTCGATTCCCACCCAGGACAAATAATTGTGTGTTGAGCATGATCATTTGTTCTGTATCTGGGGGTAATGTATCTATATGTATGTATTTAGAAATATACAGGGTGTAACAGAAAGATGTGGTCAAATTTTAGAAGCGTTATTTGTAGCCTACAAATAGTTGATTTAGGTTGAAAAAAATGGATTCAGTTTTTTTTATTTTGAAACTTTTTTCTTCGGAAAACGCTTTTTCTAATGAAGTGCACATGTCTTAATAACAAATTATGTTTTTTATGCAGACATTTACAGAAAAATCTGGACATTTCATTACAATCTTGGTATTAAATACCTATGGTTTCATGCATGTCAGCCCTCTCTCATACGAAATGTTAGCTTTTATCGGTCAATTTTGAAGTTTTATTGTTCAGTTTCAAAATAAAAGTTCTGTATTAAAAATATAGAGCATTACCTTATTCACGGGGTCTACTATACAACCCTAAAATACGTCCACACCGTTCTGTAACACCCCTGTATAATAATGTTTATCAGCAGTCTCGTTACCATAGTAGGCTCTGCCTAGTTTGGGATCAAAAGGCCGTGTGTGAGATGTGCCAAGTTATTATTATTATATATATTATAGTTTATAGTGTTTTCATTAGCCTACCCAAATGTCTGACTGCGGTGGCGGACCCATTGGAGTCGTGTAGCTCTAAGGTAAAATGTGGTTTTCGGTTCGTTCTTTCATGTAAAAACCACTGTGGACGAATACATGGCACTTCCACGGTTTAAGTTTATGTAGTCTTGGATTCTTTAATTTGTTTCAGAGTTTCTTCTCAAGGCTAGTCATAGGAAATACCGGCACAATCTAGTTTTACCAGAACTGTCGGAAGTGTCTCAAAAGTGTCTTCAATATTATAAATGTAAAAGTTTGGATGGATGGATGGATGGATGTTTGTTACTCTTTCACTACTGAACTACTGAAACGATTGCGATGAAACTTCGTATGTTGATAGCTGGAGACCTGGATTAACACATAGGCTACTTTTTATCCCGAAATGCCCACGGGATCGAGACTTACGCGGGTGAAACCGCGGGGCGCAGCTAGTATGTACAGTAGGGTGTCCCGTCGATGTATGGGATTTTTTTTTTTGAGCTACGGTTATGCAAGAGGTGTCAAAAGTTGCGGTTTGACACACACACATTACGATTATCATACAATTTAATTAGATATCAATCATCTTGAGGCCTGTACCGGTCTTTGAAGTTATACAAATTCGTCATTTTCAGGGGTTCCTAACATAAACTATAAATCATACAAAACTAACGTTTCAATTGTTTTTATTAAATCAAAGAGAACAACAATGAGTGTGGTGAGAGAGAAAAATTAATAGGTCATTTTATACTTTAAAAACGAAACTGGTTTTTGTGGCCAAAGTAAGGTATTTCGGCGCGAGATTTCAGTTTATTCCTAATAAATCCATCCCGACCTGTGGTATCTGTTGCGCTTTGAGAAGCCTGTTACCAATTTTAGACATCTTTCCACTGCCTGTATGTGACAAGGGAAGTCTTCAATAAAGAGGCTTTGCTCTTTACCCTTAATTAGTTCATCGTCGGAGACGTGTCGCAGGACCGGTGGAGCTGATATTTCACAGTCTTGCCAAAATAGCATATCTATGTAATCTTGTGCTATGAAATAGATTTTCGGTGACTTAAATACTCCGAGACGACAAGCTTTTTTCTCTTCTCTAGCTTTTAATATCCTGCGAGATGCAAGCTCTCGAATATGGTCCCTATCGTCGAATAACATGGCAATAAGCAAGTTTTCTGGATGCGCGAAAAAAGCATTTCTTTCGATCACTGAGTCAATAATACATCTTTGTCTATCAGATAAAAATAGGGAGTACATAATCATTTTAAAAATATGCTTGGCTCCGTGTTTAAATGATGGGTTTTGCTTAATGAGAAACCAAACGGGAGCGTAAACTTTGACCACGTAGTTCACAAGCAGTTCCAAATTATTTGACGGCGAAAAAGTACTTACGTAAAGTCTGAGTATTCGATTGGCTGTAGTAAGCCATCTCGAATGTGCCATTTTCCAGATTGGCGGCTCGCTAGCTCGGGGCAACAGGAACCAGCCATCACAGCATGGCACATTTCGTATAGATACTTTTGATCCGTGGTTAATTCCCTCACTATATTATCAGGTAATTCGAGCAAATTTCCAGTCACTGCACAGAAAGACACTAGAGGTTTACTTTCACAAACAGCTAGCTCTTTTCCAATAGGCCCTGAATATTATTTTGGTCCAGATGTGCTTCCATCCAGAGACATAAACAAATGGCGAAGCGGTTATTCATTTACGTGAAGCATACAAACACACCATTGCAATGGTCTCTTCAAATAGTTTTCTAGGTATTGAATGACACCTCCTTCCCAACCTGTATTCGTAGCAGTACCATCGCACCCTACACAGATCACCTCTTCCAAGTTAAACCCTTGATTTTCTAATAGAGATATGACAGAAGTGACGATCGCTTTGGCAGTCCCACGACTTGGCGTCGTGTGTCCCAAATAAATCGATCCCGGTTCTGTGAGAACTGAAATATGCTCTTCCAAGACTTATCTACGGTGGTACCGATTACCTATTTTCTCATTTACGACTGTTTTATCCTTTCGTCCATCAAAGTAAATACTTTTAACTACAATAGCATCAATGTCTTGAATGGCCTTGCCCCGTGCTTTTGAAACAGCTCTATGAACTTTTTCCTTATCAATAACAAGACTTTGATCTTCGGAAGATACCAATCCTACGTCAACTAAGACCGCCGAAGCGACCGCAGCCGCAGATCGCGTTGATAGTAAATACCGATCACATACCTTAGCTACCGTTGGCAGCACCAGAGTATTCCGAGCCAATGAACTAAACGAAGTCTCATTTACAAGCACATCAGTATTTTGAGGAAGCTCTGTTGCAGGAGACTGTGATCGCCGTGGTCGAGGCGAACACTTGCGCAACGGAGCAGGATTGGTTTCTTGTGATGTACTTGGTAAACATGCATCCATCAGCTCCAAATTTTCTTGTCTTTGATGTTTCTTTAAAAGTCTTGCAGTTTCTTTTGTATCTATACCGCTTATGGCCATTTTTCTATCACTTCTTTGGTTCAGTAAAAAGTCTCTTTCATTTATAGGAACTTTCTTAGGTTTCATGCAGGAACAAACATGAAACGAAGTGCACTTACAAGCAGCAATGTCGAAGAGCTTGTTCGAGAATTCTAAAAAGCACTTTAGTTTGTTTTCGTAGCTATGTTGTTTTTTATTTTATTGGGATATCTTATTATTGACAGGTATTTATCAAAACATGATTTCAGCAATTGGGTAACACGTTCTTTGGAAACGATGGGAATCGAGGCTTTAGCCCAAATTACATTAAGTTTCTCAGAAACGATTGAAAAGACTTCAGTGTTGGAGGGATCTTTCCCATTCTTTTGTAGTTTTAGTTCGTTTTTTGTGAACAAAATAAATTTTATAACGTCGCTTATCACCGATAACTGGCGATCTTCAAGTTTTTTATATGGTCCCAATATAGCACAAGTAGTCTCACTTCGTCTTGAACCCATTATTATCTACTAATTTATCACAAGAAAGTACGGAGCGTCACTGTTTCAGCACTAGAAATGAGACGAACTGCCTCACAATTTAAGTAGAGAATTTGAGTAAAGCAAGTCAAAACATGAATTTCGCGAGTTCAAGCGAAACCTATACTTAACTGGAAACAACCTGTCGTGACTTGGAAATCATAATTAATTATTCCACCATCATTGTGATTAGAAAATAAAATGTATAAAGAAAAAAAAAATATGTAAGTACTGAATAAAACTGCCGGTAGAGCCCTCAAGATTTTTTTTTTATTATTTTTACGATAATCTACAAGTTATAACGCAACTTTTGAGGGGTCTGGTATAGCGCAATCAGAAAAAAAAAAATCGGGACACTCTAATGTACAGTACATGTACAGTACAACTCGCGAAAGTTTAAAAACCATTTATTGTAGAATACCTAATTAGCACTGTTAGTGTACGAAAAAAATCTCTTGGAGAACAAGATACAAGCCACACTGGATATTATCAAATACTAGTTTTTGCTTCATTTGGAACACGGCACTAATTAAGAGGCCGTATACGAAATTTTGCCAATTTCGCTGATTTACGTGGTTTTACAGACGTGATTTTACAGTTAAAATACTATATTTCTATAAGTTTTTATGAACAACATAAAAGATCACTTTAATTTAGATCTAATGAGTGAACCACTTTTTTACTTTTATTAAAAATAATAATGCGAGATTTAGGTTGTTTTAAAACATTTTTTATTACCATATTTTTTAAATTTTTTGCAATTTTTTTTCAGAAAATGGGTTAACTTTGAACTGAAGTTTATTTCTGTTGTTGTAATTTTATGAATGAAAGTTCCACGCAGCCGAAATCAAAAGCAAAACTTTGTCCATTTTCTGTAAAATTTGACTAAGTTAAACATTTTTTTACTAAAATTTTTTATATTAAAATGGTAAAAAGGGTTCATACATTGTATAGACGACTTTTACAGCAATACATTGTAATTTTTTCATACCGTTGGTACTTCAAAACAGTTCGTAAATATGTGATATTCTAAACCTCTTACGGCAAAATTTACAAAACAGTCACCGGTTTGAGGTCGATTAATCAAAATTGAATAATAAAAGAAAAAAAGTGGCTCATACATTAGATCTAAATTGAAATGATCTTTTATGTTGTTTATAAAAACTTATAGAAATATAGTATTTTAACTGTAAAATCACGTCTGTAAAACCACGTAAATCAGCGAAATTGGCAAAATTTCGTATACGGCCTCTTAAGCTTTCCCAATTAAAAGAAGATATGGATAATTGTAGTTTGTGATCAGTTTCAAATAATTATTCTTAAGTAGATCCTACTTAATATTCACCATTTTATAGTCAATTACCAGTTCCTGAGTGGCTTCGCTCGCTAATTTAATAATTTATCTCTATATTTTGCGCGGAACCCTCATTCTTTTTCCAAAATAAAAATAGCCTAAGTTACTCCTCATAACACCAGCTTTCTACCAGTGAAAGTCCTGTGAAAATCGGTAGATGTATATATTTATGTAAAACTAGCAGTCCCGCGCGGCTGGGAATAACTGAATGAGCATAAAAAATCTATTATTTTGACATTAGAAACGGACCCTTCAATTTTATTTATTTGTATTGATGAACCCCAGGAATGCATTTCAAAAACCTGAAGGAATCAATATTACAATTAGAGACTCATGACTGAGAAGAGTTTCTGAAATAGAGATAGACAATCATGGCAAAACAATTTGTTTAAGTGCCTGTGACAGGGTGGGTCTCTGGATGCATAAAACTTGACAGGAAATGGCAGCTATCATAGCCCTTTGAAAAAAATATCTAATTTTAATGAATAATAACTGTAGATCCTTATAACATAATACTATGTTCTATCTTGTAAATCCATGCTCACATTTTATTTTGCCAAATTCTGTTGTAATGATGAGTGATTTTTATTTAAATAATTTTTATTTCTTATCATTTCCAACAATCAATGCATTGTGCAATGAAGGTAAGCACTGGCTATTATTTTTAATGACAAAAAAATACCAACAACAAAGGCCTCATGACACAGGCAATAATATACATACATCTACATCAAATTTATCACATAAGAGGAGATAATTTTGAAAAAAGAACAACAAAGCATTGGATGAAATGACATAGACTGCAGGTAAATGTTGATTTCTTATTTACTATAATAGAATGTTTCTTGAAATATATAATAAAGCATTAGGCTTGTAAAAATTACTGAACTGAATGAGGAAAATATACAAAAACAAAAACTGAATCAGCTTGAGTTAATGAGTAGTTGAGGAAACAAAATTTTATGGTAAAATGTTACTTCAATTATGTAAATATAAAAATTCCATTGCTCAGGACCCATTCTGTTTCTGAAGACCTCAACAACTGTGACAACAATTTCAATTTAGTGTGAGAATTATTATATCTATACTGATTTAATGAAGTTGCAAAGTATTTTGTTTGATTAAAACTGGCTAAACTCTGAAACTACCCGTCAGATTCGAAAAAATATTTTTGTAGATGGAGTATCATTGAGGAAGGTCAAGGAAGGTCTTAGGAGCAAAGCAGTGATCATAAGCCCAGTGAAACGGAGGGGAACGGCTAGTGTAGTATATATTTACTTCTTTGTGATACAAGTGGTTAATAACCTATGCTTCCAAAGCAAAAACTGTCATGTACTCAAAAAACTTCGTAATATTAAGAATAGGACTATTTTTTTTTTTTAATATAATTTATAATTAGTTCTCTAAATAAGATTACGCAATTGTTTGATGTAAATAAAACCCTAAAATTTTGTGCGTTTGGAAACCCCCTTGGGCCGTCACCCCACCGGGGTTTTCAGTGGGGCGGTGTGACGGAATCGAACCCACTAAAACCAAGGTCAGCCTTCGAAGCCGATAAAGTCCTAGATATGGTGGGTGGGTGGCGGCAAACCTGTTAATTTTCGGGGATTATTTAGGAACAATGCTAATTTAAAACTCAAGTTGTATTTTTTAAGCAATTATAACCTAAAGTCAGTTTCATAATAAGAACTAAGTGTTTTATTTATTTGAGACTATCAAATAATCTCAGATCTCTAATAATGATAGTTTAAAGTGGTTACTGATACCATAGACTTATTTTTTTTTCTATTTGTTTAAATGCTTGTCTTGTGTATATTTTTATCTATATCACTCACTTGGTTACTATTTGACTATAGGATAATGCTACAATTAAAAGTTATCAATATAAAATATTAAAATAGTTTAAAGAAACTATTGATTAAACAATATTTCCTAGTGAATTTAATTGACATTTTTACTGACAGCAGGTACAATTTTAAAGTGTATAAAATATTGATGGACTATATGGAAAGATAATTTTATACTTGGTTCAAAAAATCTTAATATTCGTGGAGAAAGTGAACGTGCGATTCGCTAAAAAGAATACGAAGATCGCTACAATTGAGTAGATGGTGATTACTTTTGCCAAGAATTATTAAGTTTAATACTGCGTTTATTAAAAGAGAACAGTCATGGTGAAGATTACGAATTGGCAAATCTAAATCAGTACTTAATTGATCTAGGTCGTACAACGCGCACACATACGAGAAACATCGTTAGCCAAAATGCCGATTAAACAGTGTTTTCGAACAGACTCTCGCCACTAATCATAGGCATACAGATATAGAGTATATGCTATGACTAATCTAAACATTAATACACGACGAATCAATAACATCTCACACAGTACACAAACAAAATCAATAATTTCAACAAGAAACTAACCACACTGGCGGTGTCTTGGCTGTCTAAAGAATACTTGTCCGTTTCCTTCCCTTGGTGGTCGTTGGAGAAATTTTCATATTTGCGTGAAGGACTACTTTTCATTGTTCACAAGATGTCTTTCAGCTTAGGCCTCGAAAGACATTTTCACACCCAAGAAAGCGACACGAACAACCAACGATTAAAAATCCACTGACAGCAAATGCAAGCGAATCTGCTAATGACAGCATTGACAATCGAGATCTGACACTGACGACTTTGACATACCTACATGGTTTACCTGAACCAGAAGGTTTGAAGTTTAGAAATAATTAGTTAGTCCTTAGTTTTATTCTTGAAATGTACTTTATCGCGTAAATATATAAATCAATTGAATCCACTGTGAATGTTTCATTTAGACACTAAATCCACCACCACCAACCACCACTAGTCTGTGGTTTATAGATGAGTCAGCGGAATTTCTAAACGTAAGATAACAAAATCAAATAAGGTTATACGATGTAAAATGCAATGTTTTCAAAACTTAGGTCACTTACACTTACAAGAAGTAGACTATTGTAAGCACAGCATTTTGAAAACATTACCAATTTACCACAGACACGCGTTTATAATAAGTTTTTACAGGTTTGTTTTTAACATAAATCGAATGGCTCCGTACCAAATTTTATTGACAATCTGGGCTTTTTGGTTAATATTAATAAATTACTCACGTTTCTAAAGTTCCCGTTGTCATCGTCGTACAGTTGCACCTTGGTGTATTCATTATAACCATCATTTTTTTGATTTCTACGAAACATCTGTAAAATAATGCATTTTGACACTTTTTGTTTTTAATTTTCCACATAAAAAGTTCTTATATCCAGGATCACACTTCATACACTGTTTTATAGAATATCTAACAAACGTGCACGTTGGAAATAAATTATTATTTATAACTTCCTACTCACCTAAGTTTATTTGAATAATATTATGCGTATGTCATACTCACAGGATAATATCACGCTTACGACTAAACATACGTACGTATGTAGAATGGGTAAAGGTGTTGTAACAATCATGGTCTTATCAGTTTTTGTGACGATAAAAATATATAAGTACCTACTTGGACAGATTTGGACTATAAGATAAGAAACAATTGATATAAATTATACAAAAATAGATTAGTACCTACTACTTATAAAATATATAACTAGGTACATAAGTACCTACCTACTTAATATCCTAATTAGCCATTACTGTTAGCCTATTACTGTTATAAACGTGATAGTTTGTGAGGATGGATGATCACAGATGTTTGTTACTCATACACGCAATAACTACCAAACAGATTTTTATGAAACTTTACAGTAATATAGTTAGGGGCGCAACAACCCTCAAAAAGTAGGGGGTGTCCAAAATATTTTTTATTAGGACTAAGAAAAAAAGTCATCAAAACACTTTCTTGACGTATTTCTGATTCACATTTTTACTAAAATTTTCCGCAGACTCCTCGGCGCATCGTCTTCTGTGGTTATGTGGGGATATTTGGATACCCTCGAAGGGGAGTCCACAGGTTTTTAGGGGGTGTCCGGACACCCCGGGCCCCCGTTGTTGCGCCCCTGAATATAGTGTATAGGTAGGTATATCAGTGCTACCCTAATAGACTATAATTTGTAACAATGTCGTTTAATTTGGCTAAAGTATAATAAGTGTCTAATAATTCAGAAAAGTTCTTCATTGTGAGATTGCAGTGACACGAAGATGATAGTAATGTAGAATCGGTTATTTTTAAAAGTTCTAAAAAAATTGTATGTTTACCTTCATGGTTTGATCTATTTTTATTGGAAAAAAAACAAAATGATCGACGACGAACCGAAAGAAAAAGATGCATGCAAGATGCATGGGCAACAAAGACATCTTCAAAAATCAACCAATTTACACAAAACCTTAAAAAGTTATATACCTAAACCTTCCTCGTGAATATCCCTATCTATTGGTGAAAACCGCATGAAAATCCGTTCAGTAATTTTTGAGTTTACCGCGAACAGACAGACAGACGTGGCGAGGGACTTTGTTTTATAATGTGTAGACATGATAAAAATCTCACAATGCTAGTTCTGCTGAAATATTAATACCTACCTAATAATGTAGATGAAGAATGTGGAGAGTTTATCATCTCCGCGACGAGACTTGAAACTTTGAAACGTCCATTGTAGACCCACGTGTTTGACTGCACGGATGGCGCAATGGTTTAAGTGGTCACCTCGCCACTACGCCGCGCCGGGTGTATGTGGGTTCAAATCCCACACGGGAAAAAAAATTGTGTGATCCATAAATATTTGTCCCGAGTCTGGGTGTTCTTTGTGTCCGTTGTTTGAATGTTTGTGAAGCCCCCCGTGACACAGGAATATTCCTAATGCAGGAGTTGTCTTTTATTAAAGAAAGAAAAAATGTGTAGTTCTGCGAAGATTTTTATAAAGAGCATTCTTAATAATGATTGTTGTCATATCTGAAATTCAGGACATTCCCCTACAAGCTGGAACGACAACCTAGTCAAAGTGGTATTGTGATCTTCATCTGATTGTAAAATACGACTTAGTAGATTTGGTACCTGTTTGTAGAAAAATGTGGTAACCCCGTTGTAAAATAAAGAATCGTAAAAAAAAATTACAATGAATTTACCTTTATTCGGCAAATTTCAATTTTATTCGAGAATGCTTAAACTCAAAAGTAATAAAGTTTAATCTCGATCGCCTGCTTACACACCACAAATTATATTTACCGTAGCGTGTTTTTGCTCCTGATAGCGATTTTAACTCGGGTATTTCTCGAGAAGCGACATTAATTCTTATTAATTAACTCATAGTGCCTATTTGTGACGTAAATATTTTTTTATCACCCATATTTAGAACCTTATGAGATGTTTACCAATATTATCTTATGAGTATGATATCGAAGAATGACTATCATTGCCTTGCTCTAGAAGTCAATAATAATAAGGACTTTCTTATTATCGGTGTTTTTTTTTTTTTTTTTAATACCATTATATCCTAATTACTTCACTTGCAAGACTGTTTCCATTTCCAACAAATGTGCACACAAACCATATTGAAGAAAAAAAAAGAAACAAAAATGATCTAACATGATTTATTTAAATATTGCCTATGAATAAAATTTACAAAACATTTGTTCTACGCCTTGAAGCAGTCCTGTACTCCGAAACCGGGGCCAGTTGGAGGTTCGGTTAAGGATGTCAGTCCACCAAGCGGTTCAGATGCGTACCTTCCGCTCCTGATGACAAAATTAAAAGGTTTTGTAAAAATTTATAACGTTAAGTAGTAATGCCCTTTAAAACTGGGCCAATTGGCCTCGTTTAATCGATAACATTGTGACGTTTCAATTATTATGTCAATAAGCGTATGTTTTAAGGACATTACTCTATTCTAAATGAAGTTCTTAAATATTGCCACTAAGAAGAAGGTTGGGGGTACTCTATCACTTTTCTTGTTATATAGTTATCTCTTTTTTGTATTAGTTCCCCACACGTGAGACCACCGACATGGAGACATAGCGATTCCGACGGTTAAAGCCAGAAACATACTGTTACGGAAGCCTAACTTGACCCACGGGCGCCATCTTTTATAAACTTAGCATACTTTTTTTTTTTTTTTTTTTTTTTGTGCGTGTGGAAACCCCCTCGGGCCGTCACCCCACCGGGGTTTTCGGTGGGGCGGTGTGTCGGAATCGAACCGACTAAAACCACACGGTGTGCCGTACTGCGCCTTAAGTAGGAGGGATCCGGGAACAGCTTTTATTAAGACATCCGGACCCCCCCTAGCGCCTGCCCGCAAAAGCGCGGGCACCACCTTCGGGTAAAAACCTCTCAATTAGGCAACGTCCAGGCACACGCGGACGCCGCCTCCTCGCGGGGGGCCACTATAGCGGGTGGAGGGAAAAAACCCGTCCCGTCCACCCGCGGCCACACTCAGGGCGGCATGAGGCGCTGGTAAGCGCGCCTCCGCCGCCCGGTTCGCCGGCGGCGAATTAGGTCCGAGTGGAGATCGTCCTCCCGGACCCTTTCCGCCGCCTCCTTCTGCGAGATGACTTCCTCACAGAAGGTGGCGACCGCGGTAAAATTCCTGTCGCTACCGGCCATGGAGCGTATGACGGCCGGTAGCGAGAGATCCCCTCCGATGACTGCAGTGAGGGCCCGACGCTGCGTCGCCCAGGCGGAGCAAACCGCCAGCGTGTGCTGAGCCGAGTCCTCACTACAGTCGCAGTGGTGACAGGCGGGACTCAATTCCCTCCTAGCGACCGAGTGCAGGTACTTCCCGAAGCAGCCGTGCCCGGAAAGAACCTGCGTCAGTCGGAAGGAAAGGGTCCCGTGCTGCCGCCCTGCCCACTCGACGATGACCGGCTGGAGCGCCTCCACGGCGGCAAAGCCAGCACGTGGAGCCTCCAGCCGGGACGACCAACGAGCCATCGTGGCTCGGCGAGCGGCCTCACGCCACTCGCGTACCTCTTCGGGCGGGGGCCGACTGCCGCTTCCCGCCCGGAACTCAGTCGTCCGCCGATAAACTTCGGCGAGCACTTCCGCCTCCAAATCCCACGGGGGAGTCCCGGCCAACGCGCACGCCGCCTCCGTCGACACGGTGCGGTAGCCGCGTATGGCTCTAACCGCCATAACCCTCTGAGGGCGCAAGAGGCGTGCCCTATTCTGGGCGGTCAGAGCCCCCGCCCAATAAACTTAGCATACTAGCGTAAGTTTATGTTTGTGCCACTAAATAGAATAAAAGTGTAGGAACATAATGTAATTTATATACAACGGCGCGAGCAGCCGTCTCACCCGCAGGCTTTGAGTTAGGTTGTGTAATAATATATGTTCAAGAAATATTATTATATTAATGATATGCTGACTGCTTGATATAAATACCCATACTAAAACTCCTACAGAAACCTTCTTTACTAATAATTGCAGAAATGACAATGCGTGACCATGTAGTAAAAAATGAAGATAAGTACTAAAATGATGATGTTATAGATTGATAGAGATATAACAGTAGTGATAGGTTAGGAAATAATAAGCATTTGGCTTAGAAAAGGGTTTTTTTTTCGGACCCATCATAAAAGGTATCATTAGTGCTCTCGTCGGTCTTCGTTTTCGGGAGCGTTTACCTAACACCCGCTATAATGTTATACAAATTGTTTCTAAGGGATATCAGCAGACGCATTCGTGACGGAATTTGTACCGTTTGTAGCCATGAACAAGGCTAGGATATTAAGAGTCATTTGTAACGTATTTCGTATGGACAATGGACTAGGAATGTCCCCCATATGACAGTGACACTAATAAACTTGCCAGGTTACAATAAATAAAGTTAAAGTAATTTGTGTGATGTTAATAAAAGATTAAGGAGGTAAATACCCTTGACATATCACTTTAAAATGTACTAAAATTTGGAAAAAAGGTTCTATTTAAAAAAAATTAAATGTTGTTTAATTGATTACATTGCAGTTTTTGGCCGTATATACATTTATTGATATTTTTTTAGTTAAATGTTCTGTTTACTTATTGTGATATCACTTTTAACCAAAAAAATGTAAAATTATAAAAAAAATATGAAATTTCCGGCAGAAAATTCCAATGTTTTTCGATTTAGAATGATGGTCTGAATCCACTATTTCAGGATTCGGTACGGTGGACTTTTCCACCTTCCACCATAAGTATTTGTTATATTTTTGACAATTTCATGTTGTGGAACGAAATAATAATTATTAATTATTTATCTATACTAGGATAATAAAGTTGAAGAGTTTTTTTTATTAAATTGTTTGTTTGTTTAATCTCTAGAACTAGCAATCCGATTGAAAAAAATATTGTTATATTAGACAGAGTGGAGGTTATAGGCTATGTGACATCATGCTGACTGCTAAGCCAGAGATCGTGGGTTCGATTCCCACCCATGTGTGTCTGGGTATAATTTATCTATAATATGTATGTATTTATTAATATATAAGTTACCGTAGTACAGACTGTGCCTAGTTTGAGATTAGATGGCTGTGTGTGAGATGTGTAAAGTTATTATTATGTATTGTATTATAATGTAATAAGAGTCTATAGCTCAATAACAACCTTCGTTAATTAAGTGTTAAAATTCGATACCTTGGTCCAGGAACTGGTTTCTCATCTTTCTTTAACTTGGAAATTATTTCGTTGGTATCTTCAACTGTTAGATCCTCCTGAAAATACATAGTATGAAAAAACTATGTGGCCAAGTTGTTTAATGAGACAAGAATATTAAAAACTTAACTTAATAATATGACCACTGGTTCGATTCCCACTCAATTCAAACATTTGTATAATTATAAACATGTATGCATATATATATGTATATATAATACACGAACATATTTACAAAATTTCAAGTACTTATCTAATGTATGTTTATCTGTGTTCAGAGTACAAGGTAAGTTTATATTTCCCAAAAAAATAAAAATATACACATTTTGTACCTGTTTAAAGACATTACTTACATAATAATCATCATTAACTTGCAGCATAGGAGCATTGACACAGGCGCCAAGACATTCAACCTGCAATCAATACAAATAAATAAAATTGAAGTGTCTGTTTGTAATGTTTGACATTTTTTTATATATAGATATTTTAAGCTCGGACAGTTGTTTACACGATACCTATGCCTAAAAATCAGTTTTTAAAATGTTTGTCCGTCTGTCTGTTTGTTCCGGCTAATCTCCGGAACGGGTGGCAAATTTCCACGGGACTTTCACTGGCAGATTGCTGGTGTTATAAGGAGTAACTTAGGTTACTTTTATTTGGAAAAATACATAAATATGTACCTACGCGCGAGCGATGCCGAAACTGCTACTTATTATATAATATGTTTGTACAACATCATTAAAAGCATGTTGACTACAATGACAAAACGTACTAACGGCTATTTTAGAGGTTTGATTTTTAAAGTAAACTAAAATGCATAAAGATAATATTAAGGGCCTTGATGTTGATTTTATTCAAGAGATAATTGTATGCCTGTTTTGGGCATATGAACCCACCGGCTGGCTCTAATGAAGCGCAATCAGGAAGTACAATTTTTGTTAAAGAACGAAAGGCCATCAATTGAGAGATAATTGCCGACTTCTGCGTTCAAGCGTTTGGTTTCAACAAGATGGCGCTTCATGCTACACAGCACTGGAAACCATCAATTAATTGCGGGCGAAATTAGATTTGCGGAAAAAATACGATGAGTGCATTATTTCACGCGATGGACCTGTGAATTGGCTTGCACGATCATGTTATCACACACTTATGGACAAAATTCTTTGAAGGCTTTAAAGCACAGTCGTTGGACCACTTAGAAGTGGAGATTTGCCGCGTCCTTGCCGATATACGGCCTTGCCTATGGTGGTGCCCATATGCCCGAAATCTTTTTCAAAACCAAATGGCAAAATTGTTTAAAAATTATCTCTCAAATAAATCCAACATCAAGGTCTTTAACATTATTTTTTAGTCCTTTATTTAATTTTAAAAACCAAACCTCTAAAAAGGCCTATATCTTATTAAGTAACTTCATGATTATAACAACTGCAAATGAATATACATTGTAAACTAAATCGATGTTGAATTTTATTGCCCCAATTGTCAGATAGATTATTTA